>OX375756.1:25771785-26992857 GCA_947359355.1 Acrocera orbiculus | reverse complement strand
TGTAAAAAGGATCTAAGCTTAAATTATCTTTGAGCTAAAAAAATGTTTAATTTTTAATTAATTTAATTTTGTATTGAAAAATGAAGCTAAAGGAAGCTAAAGGAAAAAATATAAAATCTAATCTGCAGATTTCGTTTATATTAACAGAGCGACAAGAATTTCTTCAAGGGCTTTAAATAACTTAGCTAACAAGTTTATTTAATACCAAGGATTATTAATTGATGTAGAAGCCTCCTGATATTAATCTATTTCTGCTGATGAGATTTTATAGCCTCGCCAACGTAAAAAAACTTACATATACGTAATTAAATTCTCTATCAATGAAGGATAGATAAATAAATTCATTATAAATTTCCAAGTATTTTATATAAAATTCAATTTCGAAGATGTCGATTGCATTTTTTCTCTAATATAAAATTTATAGATTTATTTTTATTACAATTTTTCTTGGAAAGAAAAACTTTTCCTAAACAGAAAATTATATGGAAAAGCTAAAAACTTATGATTGAATTTTATATTAAGCAATCATTTTGTAGTATATGCTTTTCATAACATCAAAGGATGCTCACGTGGGAATTGCAAGTTTAATATTTAAGATTTAACCGATAGTTACTACGATGAGTAGTAGCGCATTTAATAAAGTTTTCTGTTTATGTTAAAAGTTGCTAAGGACTTAAGGAAATGGGTGGTTGTGTTATGAATCTTAGACATTTTTGCATAAGGGAAGAAAAGCTATAAAATTGAGAGCAACATTAGATTTAATTATATTCTGAAAATTGCTATTAATAAAAAGATTAAGTTATTTAACACATTGGAGTAAAATGTCTCAAGGTTTATACATAATCAAGTTGTCAAAATTTGGCTTTGATTCTTTACCATAATCTCATTCAATAGTGCTACATTTCCTTCAACACTTCTTTTACTTTTTCATACCCATCACTTTATTAAATGATTTATTTTTGGTGTTAAAATAAATCTGATTTTTGGTGATGGGATTTCAATTTGAGCCAAATAACTTCCTAACAGAAATGCGCACGCTAGACCAAATTACTGAATTACGCAAGAATTTAAGTCGCACTCTTCCCCTTCAAGTGAAAAAAAATTCGATCTGAAGACATGAAGATTTTACGCAGACGACACTTTATTAACTTTGCCATTGCCAAATAAGTTTTTATTTTTCTGAAAAAGAAATCTTTCTAAATCTAAACCTGAAGAATTTTCTGAAATTTTTCTTCCAAATGAAACTAAAATTAGTTAATTAAATTTAATTATAGATTTAATATTTGAAAAAATCCACTACGAGTTTAAAAAAATGTTTTTGAACTTGAGCTTATGAATAAAAAAGTATTTTACTAACGATTGAAAATTTGAACATGATATAGGGATAGGGAGTGTGAACTAATAGCAGGAATTGGAAAAAAATATTATAAATGTGTGAATATACATATAACATATAATTCTTATTTAGTTCAAAATTTAAATAACTCTTATAATGGAAACAATCTTCCTTTTTTGGATCCGTTTTATCAAACACTTTTAACTATACTTAACCAAAGGAGAAAAACCCAACCAAGCCCGCCTTTTTTTGTAATATGCAGACTGCATATGCATTTTAAGGAATCTCTTCGCGAAGTAAATTGTGTTTTTGTTTTGGCTAAAAAAGATTAAAAATGATTAATGTTGAGAAAGATACTTTCCATGACGACGAGCTAGAAAATAAGTAAAACACAAGAATTTTTTAAACAAAATAGAATGCTTGAAAACTTTTTAATCACCTTTGAATTTGGTGGTCAAAACTTGATGTTGGTTAGCAATGTACAAATGCCTTTACAATCAGAATATATTTATACACTTTGTGACGAAGGTTGCTCAACAATTAAATATAAAAGCGATATTAATTATAGCAACCTTAGGCCAAGCTGCATGTGCTTTAAATTTTCCGTTTACTTAGTAGTTATATTATTTGACAAAGAATTTACAAAAATTTATTTTTTCAATCCAAATAAATAAGAAATATTATAGTGACAAAAATATAAAACCCAATATAATCAACGAACTTAATTTTATTAAAAAACAAAATATAATTAAACAATGAATAATTCCATAGAAAGAATAAAAATAATTCAATTTTAAAAATATATAAAAATAAAAATTTATAAAAAATGGAAGTAGTAAGCTTCAATTCTACATGTTTAGCAAAACAGAATTTTTTAAATTAATATTTGTAAAACTAAAATTCAAAATTAATGAATTTTCTGAATTATAGTATTTTAAACACAATTAGGAATGCTAAAGGCATCTTTTAAATTTTGCAAGTCGCTTTCACAAAGCAGATCTAATATTTTGTTAGCGCATTCATCATTAAAAGGTTTAAAGACAAAATGAAAATTATACTTCGCTTCATCAAATATTTTTTTTCTCCTCATGCCTTTTATGAAATTGATTTCTATCATCCTGGTATAGATAGGAAATTCTGATTTGTAGTCATGTGATTTAAGTTCCTTCACAATGTTTTCTTGGTTCATATATTTTGCTAATATTTTTGTATCATTTACCAAAATTTCATAGAATGAAATGTTAGAATTTTTAAAAGTTTTATTCTTTATTCTAGCAATTTCCTGCTTACACTCATTCTCAAAATAATTGCTTTTTTCAAAAATGTTACTTTCCATTCTAGCAATTTTTTGATCACAAAAAAAAAACCGAAAATTTCCAACTCCCATCATTTCTCCTAAAAATCCATTTTCCTTCATTTCTACTAAATTTTGTGGACTCACAAATAAATTTGCCACTTTCATTTGAATTGCATGGAATAGAAGGATATTAAAAATTACGTCAGGGTCATTTTCAAGGTCCAACTTATTTAGATTACTTCTAGCAACTTTAAGTGGTGTATTACGAAACGCACTAATATTGATATCAGCGCCATGATAAAGAAGAGTTTTTACAAGTTTAGGAAATTTATTGTTACAAGCGTAATAAAGTGTTGTATTATCATCATCATCTTGTGCGTTTACATCAGCGCCTCTATTAATTAGCAGCTTAGCAATTTCTGCCCTACTTTCATCAGAATGATAATTACAAGAATTGAAAGCAGTGTAATGTATTGCTTTATATCCTCTGCAGTCGCTGGCATTGACATCGAATTTACGATGCAAAAGGGTTTGAATAATTTTTTTGCTACAAGCTTGAACAGCTAAACTTAAAAAATCAGATTGATTCTCTATACTTCCTTTAAGATTTAGAAATATTTTGACAATTTCTAAATATTCTTTTTCAAGAGCAATGCGTATGGGAGTTTCCCCATTTGTTGCTTTCATATTTATATCTGCACCATATTTTATCAAAAGTTCAACAACTTCTTTCCGTTTATATTTAATGGCGTAGTGAAGTGTTGTTCTACCGTTATCATCTTGAGCATTTACATTAGCGCCTTTAGTTATTAGTAGCTCAGCGATTTCTGCCCTACTTTCATCAGAATGATAATTACAAGAATTGAAAGCAGTGTAATGTATTGCCTTATATCCTCTGCAGTCACTGGCATTGACATCGAATTTACGATGCAAAAGGGTTTGAATAATTTTTTTGCTACAAGCTTGAACAGCTAAACTTAGAAAATCAGGTTGATTCTCTATACTTCTTTTGAGATTTAAATATATATTGACAATTTGTAAATATTCTTTTTCAAGAGCAATGCGTATGGGAGTTTCCCCATTTGTTGCTTTCATATTTATATCTGCACCATATTTTATCAAGAGTTCAACAACTTCTTTCCGTTTATATGTAATGGCAACATGTAAGGGTGTAAAACCCTGCCTGCAAAAAATATTTACATTTGAACCATACTTCAATAGGTCTTCAATAAATCTCAAACGTCCATATTTAACAGAGTTCTTCAATAGTTCAGCATCATTTGCATCTTCAGGATGAAGAGAGAAACCATATTTTACAAGAGACTTAACAATATCTTTATTATAACCGCTCTTCATTGCGATCTTAAGACAAGATTTATTAGGCTGATTATTAATATCAGGACAGTACATCAAAATTTGCTTTACAAGAATTTCATTCCTATTTTTGGTAGCAATAAGGAGTGGGGTTGAATTATCGTTCGAAATACAATTAACATCAGCACCTGCGTCTAACAATAATTTGACAATTTTAGCCCTTTGTCTTTGATAACGTCTCCTTTCATATTCTTTTTGCCGGCGCTCTTTAGCATTAGCATAAGTAGGATATCTGTTTAAAGCTCTTTCACCAAGGTTATCATAACATTTGCTAGTAGCAATAAGAAGTGGTGTCATTTTATCTTCTGTCTTAGCATCAACATTAGCACCTCTGCTTAAAAGCAGCTTGACAACTTTTTCGCAATCATTTCTAGCAGCAATGTGTAGTGGTGTATAACCTCTTTCCCAAATAGAGGTAAACACACTATTAATATTAGCTCCCCTATTTAAAAGAAGCTCTATAGTTTCCAGGCACGCTTTATCGGCTGCTTGATGAAGTAGTGTTCCATTGTACGAGTATTCAGCATTAATATCATTTCCATATTTTAAAAGTAGTTCAATAACATGCTTGAACCTGACTACCCTCTTGAGCGGAATATGGATGTTAGTATTAGCTCCTCGTTTTAAAATCATTTCAAATACTTCCATATCATCATTTCTAATGCAAAAATCAAGAATGGATAATAATATACACCCATTAACCGCACAACCGCGGGTTATGAGTAGTTTAGCAATTTCTGAATTCTTATATTCAAGGGCTGTTAAAAGTAATTTATATCCTCCTTCCCAATCTGAAGAATAAGGCAGTCCATACTGATCAATTATTTTCGTTACCGTTTCTATTTGTCCGTTCTGTACTGCTGTGAACATTTCATCAGTTATTTTTCTTTTACACTCCATAATTTTTAGAATATTTTATCTATATAATTAAAATAAATTTAATTAGCTCTTAACTAATTCATTAAATATCTAATAGTGTGGTATCCCTACATATAAATTCGTAGAATTTATGCGAATTAACACCCACGAAAATAATCAACTAGTCAGAAATTGAGCTTTATTTATATAAACAAGTGTAAATAGAAATTACTTCTTATTAAGTATATCAATAAGCATTATACATAATAAATAATTATAAACTAAAATTAAAAAATTAACAGCCTGCGCACGCGAATACTTCAATACAAAGATTTGCTTTGACGTTTGTTAGGCAGGTTTACCCTGATATTTTATTGCCTGCAATAAGTTTACTTTGTCAATTCAAAACTTGAATTGGAATTTGAAATTTACGTTTCCGGTTAAACTCAATTGTTTTTTGAAGTTTGACATTTCGATTGAAAATATATAATTTTGGCCTTTTAACTAGTTTTATTGCATTAAATTGACTTACCGTAAATAAAAATGACTTAATTAAATGCAATGAAATTAGTTGAAAGGTACAAATATTAATTTTCGAAAGGACTTATAGACTGTGAATTTTAATTCTGTACCTTTCGACTGCCCTAGGGCAAAAGTACTAATTTGCTACGTTTCTGTAATTCCAGTTGTACTTTGGGTATAATGACACAGAGTTCTCATGACGCCGGTAGCTTCGAAAAGATGCGAATGTCATGACGTCTCGTGCACCCTTTGCGATTAACACTTGTACATTTGACATTTCAGCTTAATAATTTAAGAAATAACAATTAAAATGAAGCATTGCAAAAGTAAATATTAAGATAAAATTTATACAATGAGAAAATTTAAATTGTCCATAAAGAATATATCGTATAAAGATCTCCCTGCAAACTCACTGCTCTTTATACGTCTCGCCAGTAACTTCGAAAAGTTATGCATGTCATGACAACTCGTGTTTTAACACCCAAATGGCATAAGAGAATTGCTTGAAATCTGACAGTATTAAGTGGGTTATTCACTATATTCTCGAATAAAATGATTCGGCTCTCTCATCCCATATAAAATATGTATCCTACATGTTGGATATTTTCTCTTATTCCTGCTTTCCATATACTTTAAATGGGAACTAAGAGCCAAATCATTGATTCGGAAATATAGGGAATAACCCGCTTTAGGGCTTAAAAGGTTATACAGATATACATTTTTTCCGTAATTCAAGCTTAAGAGAAGACACCAACAGTATATATTAATTTGTAATTAATTTTAAATGCTTCTTCTTTTATCAAGGTAGTCAATGAACAGAATTTTGTAAATATCCCAAAATTAGGAGATTATAATTTGACAATTTTTGATGTTTCATCAGTTACTCGGAAAAATCTCACTTTAATATGAAAGTATACCCGAGTCGAAATCCTGTGAACTTTTTTGTCTTCAAAATGCTATAGTGGTTACTCTATGCTTTATTCATTATCACATATTAGTAATGAGAAAAATCTTTTTGTTATGCTTAAACAGCTCCCAATGCTGCTCTAAATTAATGATATGCTTATATTTTATAAATGTAGGCAAAGAACAGCTTTTTCATCGGCAATTATATATGTATTTATAAAAAATAGTGAAAGCACCTCTCCTTGATAGCTTTAAGGATTCATGACTGTTGCAATTTCAATTTACGATCGACAATAATCATTTTGTGGTTTTCTTCCTTTCCATAAATGACCAGAGTATTAATTATTAACTATTAAAATCAGTTTCCAAACAATTTCTCATCATCTTTTATTATTTTTAGCAATGACGCTTTGTTTTTATAATAAAATAGTCCTACGTTATTTTAAAAATGTAAAAACTTTTATTATTATATAAAAAAATGTTAAATTTAATTTATTCATTTTTGATTTCTAATAAAATCTCCACACACTTTTTGTAGAAAATATAACTAAATATATCCAGTTATAGTTTAAGGATATAGATGACACTACACTACGTTCAAATAAACTATTCCACAAAGTTGATATAATAAAAAATCCAACATAAAAAAAAGGCTACACTTTAATTCAATTGAATTTCTTTTAAGTGTTTTTAGAAAATTTTCAGCAAGTTTTATAAAATCAATTGTCCTTTTTTCCATTATATAGAATGACTTTTTTCATGTTTGAAGAATTCTAAAATTTCTTATTCTTCTTAGTGATTTTTATGCCGACTGATACACATACTAGCAAAGATAAATGGACCTTTATTAAGAAGAGGCTAATTAGAAGTAATTTGAACAAAAATAACGAATACTTTATTTACGACAACGAGGCAAAAAGTAGTAAATCTGTAAATACATAGTTCAAAAAAATGTTCATGATAAGTAGATATCAAGAATAAATGTGTTAATTAATTAGAACCAACTACTCCTTAAGAAAAATTTTTTTTTTAGCTCGTTTTGTAATAGTATTTTTAAAAAAAAGACAATTTTAGGTGGTGGTGGGCACCCACTTAGTGCGTATATCTCAGCGGGTAACTTTTTGACGTCAAAATGACGTACAAATGAATTTCACGCTGAAATATCCACATATGAGGGGGAGTTTTGTATGGGAAATTTTTGCAGAAACAAAGTTAATTAACACTGTTCCCGAACAGGGTTAAACATAGAAGTGAAGTATTAGTTTCGTTCATTTTCGATGCAAATTTTCTCATTTGCATTATAGTAATTACTTATATTAATTTTTAAATGTATATAATATTTTCTTTCACTTAAAAATCACTAAAAACACAAAAGTTCACGTTTGAAGTAATGACATTTGACATTAACCGGGTCAGTCGGTGTTGTTATGAGGTCTCCTAAAGGTACGTATCACTCTTTGTAGAAACCAGCTTCAAAATATAGAAAACAGGGACCAGGACTAAACTCACAAGGTGATTTAAGAATTGCTGCAATCTTTGTTGTTAATAGTGGCTAAAAAGCCGATATTTAAGACATTTGCCTTGTAGGGCATTTAATAGTGGCTAAAAAGCCGATATGTAAAATATTTGCCTTGTAGGGCGGCTAATAGTGGTTAAAAAGCCGATATTTGGTAAATAAAAACACAAGCTGTTTTAGTTTATTCATTGCCAATTGGGGCAATTTGTTTACTTAAATAAAAAGAGAGACTCACCTGCCGAGTAGGGCCGTGGTTTGTCTTTTAAAATTTTACAATAACTGATTCGACTATTAAAATTATTCTACTTTTATAGGGAATTTTTCATCCCACTCCTCAACACAATTTTTTCAAGTTCCATAATATTTTTTGCGAAATCTGCAAATCAGTCAAATATATTTTGATTTACAAATTTCGCATTTAATAAGTTCATTGATTTGGTTGAACTTTATAACTATATAAAACTTTTCTTTTTTTTTTCTTGAATATTATTTATGCGAAATCTGCAAATCGATAAAATATATTTTGATTTGCAAATTCCGCACTTTCAAAGTTTATTATGGTTCATTGTATTAAATGAATCAAAGTTTTATAATATGCATACATGCATATTTAATTTGAATTAATTATTTTGTTTTTTTTTTTTTCTTAAAAATTGAGAAAATATGAATATTGAAGATCTTCATACCTAACAGTGTGAAGCCAAATTTTGTATATGGGGATTAACCGAGTTCCATTAACACGGTTATGCTCTGTGTGAAACGCCTATTAAGGGATGTTCAGGTCAAATATTCCTGTCATTTTGAGAAAATTTGATGAATACTCATCCAATTTATATGTCACAATTAGATATACTCGTATTTTGAGCAATTATGTGAATAGCTCCAGTTTTCATATTATCATAGTAATAGAATATATATTAAAATAAGTTTTTGAACTTTTTATTATTTTGATTTTTAAGTTGTTTTAGGGGAATTTTAAAAACATTAATTAATTTTTTAAGCGTGCAAGTGCATACATGAATCGAACAATATATTTATGTTAAAATTAGCACTGTTTTGTCACTTCCCAAATTTCGCATTTCTGTATAAAATTGCACAAAATTTAATTTGTTCTTTATTGCACTAACATTTTGTACAGTTTTATGATATTCTTGTTGGGTTATTCCAATACCAACACAAACTTTACTAGCAAAGATACATAGCCAAACATGGGATTACCGGTAAGGAGTACAAGCAATTCATGGAAAGTTGATAAATTAAGAAAAACACTGAATTTTTCCAGAATCAATAGATATAATTATATGATATATGCTATTGCTTGTATATAACAACAATCTAGCATGTATAGGAAATATGTTTAAAATGTATTTAATAAGAAAAACATGTTGATACTTATTGTATACTTTAATTTTACCATTACTCATTTAATTTTCTTTAATTTTTGCATAGCAATTGAAAATTGGGTATTTGTAATTTTTATTCAGTTAAAAATAATCATTTTCTTAGTATAAATATAAATATAAATGTGCAAGTCATACACTATACTTTGATCAAATTTATTTGATCAGTTAAGGGTCTCATGTTGGGTGAATATATAAGCAAAATTTGCTTAACTTCAATCAAAGTTTGATTGGATTGGTCAAGGGTGCCCTTAAGTGAGTGACTAATGCACGTTAAATACATGTGCTTTAAGTCATGGATATGAGGATATATTTTTAAATAAATATCCAAAAACGGGGGGCGTTGAAGAAACTTTTTAATATACGGGGAAGGATACGTGTAAATGTGTGTTTTGTTGTTCGGTATAAGTACTCAACGAAACTATCAACTATTTTCAAAAATTCTTACATTCAATTCTTCACTTGTAACGTAGTGATATGTTGTTTTTACAGGGATCCGTACCCCTGAAGACCAAACATAAGCACGATTTTTCAGGTGTCATTTACCGGCAATCGTAGCGCGGCTATTGCTGTAGAAAAGGGTGGTTCTTGCCGACGACAACCTGGACATACTCTCACTACTAAATGGGAGAAATTCTAAGAAATGAGTACGAGACGCGAAATAAAAAGAGGCTGCAAGCCGCAGAAGCAAAAAAAAAACTTAACAAGAGAGAAAAAAGGAACTCGATACAAAGGAATTAAATCCTTTTGATCGTCCATCCCATGATTGGGCTGTTGACCTGTAAAAGAAATGAAGCCTCCTACTTAATAGTACATTATTTATTTACTTAATATTTCTTAAAATTAGTATGCATTAAAGAAAACTAAACCAGTAATAAAAAAATTATAGTAAAATCCAAAAAAGGTTATGAAAAAAAAATAATTCTAAGCAAAACACATGCAAAATATATTAAAAAATCAGAATTGAATGTACTAAAATTATCCAAAAAAAATTCAAGAAATAATGAAAGGAGAGCAATTAAATATATTTATATTAAAAAAATATAATCAATTGATGGAAAATTATTGAAGAAAAAAAATCTTAATTTTCCTTACTCATTTCTTTTACCCCCGGTTTGTTGGGCCTAGCAAAACTCTCCTGGAAGGATTTTATCATAATAAAAACTATACGAAAATTCTCTTTGTCTGATTTTTCAAAAAAATATATTTCTTTTTTCTTTCTTTTTCCAAAAAAAAAAACTATTATAAACTTCGATTTACTTATTATTATTTATATATAAACAAGAATTTTATTATTAATAAAAATTAAAGGAAATTATGTTAAATATTTCGCTGCATTTCCCTATAATTGTAATTATTATACTTATTACTATTATTTGCTCTAATGTTGATGTTGCATCAATATAGTCTTCTTCTTTATTATCCTGAATATCAGCCAATTAATTAACAAAAGTATTTATTTCACAATGTCAGGATAAAAAAATTCAAGGGATATTAAAATCCCACTAAATATGTTCTTGATAATCAAAAATTCTCGTTTTTTTCTTTGCTGTTCATATAATCAACTATTTATTTATAAGCATGAGAATACTTCCTTTTGTTAGACAATGTGTTCTTTTATATATATATTTCCTCTTTTTATATAAAATTCTACACCATACACCATCTAAACCATACTAGTCTAAACTAGTCCTTTTGAATGAACATATTCACTTTCACTATTTTAAGAAGTCAAATCTCCGTTAATTGTACCTTTCCAAAAAATACTTTAAATATAAATAATTTTTATTCATCCTAAATCATAAATAATGTTAATTAAACTCATTCACATATAAAGTGCACAGTAGAGTTCTGATTTTTGAACGGCATTTAATAAGCGCTCAAAAAGCTCATCCTCTTAAATATAATAATTATTGTAATAAAACGGCCGAGAAAAATTTTGCTAACACTTCACTAATTCTTTCAGTATCCAGTAATTATTAAAAAAAATTTTTGTATAAATTTTTACACTAACAAATTTTTGTGTGACAGAAAAGATAAAAAAAAGTACAAATTATTATTTGGCATTGCACTCCTCTGTACGAAATAAAATATCCTCGACTACCCAAATTTGACTCTTCAAACTTGACTTATTATTTCAATGTCCTTATTTTTTATGTGTGTATTAAATGTGTTTATTTAACAAAACTTAATTAAAATCAAATTCACTATAAAAGTATTCTGATTAGACTAAATCTAGATATAATTGTTTAAATTTAGCGACTGGTTCAAGCATACTTAAAGAGTTATGTTGAAATGTACATGGTGAATCATTACTTCCAATTTTTTGTTGTGATATATTTTTTTCTTCTTCTGCTCTTTGAAGATATTCATGTAGAATCTGACGATTTTTGACGGTCAGTTTCTTCAGATATTACAGCCACAAAGTATGACAAAACTTGACAAAAAATATGCTTTCAAAGATGTTTGCCATGACCTCGAGTAGGTGTCTGTTAAACACTAAAAACTTTTCTCGCAGGATTTCATGCGGATAGCTTTACTTTCCATAAATCATTTTTTACTAAAACGTTTCCACTTTAGGACACAAAAATAAAATAATTGCAGCAGCCACTTTTTTTCTGAACAAAATAGAATATAAAAAAATTATAATGCTAACCTACTATAAAATTAGTCTTGTTTAACATAAGAAATTTCTTTGATTAAGAAGACTTGAGCAAATTTTGTTTAAATTCCATCAACTCAAGGGTTTCAAATGCTAATGATATCAAAAGTCTCCACTAAATGGATATACAGCCTGTTTATCATACAAAATTAAGTGATAGAATTGTTGGTATTTTAGAAACATGTTCATCAATTGCTGCAATTATTTCATTGATTTAAACAAATGCAAAACCTTTACCATAATATAAAAAAGAATATTAAGGTGGAATGGTAACATTTGTTGTTTATATTAAATAGAATTAAGTGTTATGGTGTATTTTTATTAAATATTTATGATACAATTTCTAAATCACTGTTTCACTGCCCCACTACTGGGGTGCATAAGTTAAAATTAATTTTTGAAATAGCTTTTCATACCCTTTAATCAGCCCAGAAGACAAATATTAATATGTTCTTTTTAGATGATCAACTTTTCTCTATGGAACTATGAAATATTTTATATAAATCAGAAATTATAAGAATAAAAGAAGCAAAAAATATTTTTACCGTTAAATAAATTTATAAGCAAAATAATTTTCTCTAATATAAATTAATCCATTGGTGGCACTTCCAGAGGTGATTTATAGTTATCATTTTACCTTTTTTATTCATTCATTTATTTATTTGTTTTATATTTACTTTCATTTAAATTATTTTCCGGAAATAGCCCTAAATATTATTCTTTTGGGCACAAACAGGCGACTGAATTCTTGGCAGCATATTTGTTCCCATCTTTATGTTTAATATGATGCACTTTAATCGATCTAAAATATTGGCCTTTTTAAAAAGTTTATTTTGTTTTAATATCTACATTCTACCATACTTATAAAAATTATCAGGTTTTTCTTGGACTTGTCCTAGAATATTATATAAATAGTAAATTTAACCTTATAGCTTAACCTTAATAAAAAGTAAAAACTATTCAATTTTTAAAGGAGAGTTTAATATGAACTTTAATTCCACACATTAAACAAAACGTTATTTGTAAATTAAATTAATATTTATCAAACTAAAGTTTAATAATGATGAACTTGGAGAATTATAGTATTCTACAGGCTATTAGGAAGGCTAAAAGCATCTTTAAAATTTTGTAAGTCGCTTGCACAAAGCAGGTCTAATATTTTGTTAGCGCATTCGTCATTAAAAGGGTTAAAGACAAAATGAAAATTATATTTCGCTTCATCAAATATTTTTTTTCTCTTCATGCCTTTTATGAAATTGATTTCTATCATTCTGGCATAGATAGGAAATACTGATTTGTAGTTATTTGATTTTAGTTCCTGTTCAATGTTCTCATTGTTCATGTATTTTGCTAATATTTTTGTATCATTCTCCAAAATTTCATACAATGAAATTGTAGAATTTTCAAAAGTTTTATTCTTCATTCTAGCAATTTCTTGCTTACATTCATTCTCAAAATAAATGTATTTTTCAAAAATTTTACGTTTAATGCTAGCGATGTTTTTCTTACACCCTATCTGAAAATGAATATCCATATAAACACTTTCCTCCATTACTTCTAAATTTTCTTGGTTCACAAATAAATTTGCAATTTTCATTTGAATTGCATGGCATAGAACGATATTATAAACTTCAAAACTTAAAGTTCCGTCAGCGTCATTTTCATTGTCCAAGAAATAAAGCTTATTCCTAGCAATTGTAAGTGGTGTATAAAAACACGCTCTAATATTGATATCAGCGCCATGATAAAGAAGAGTTTTTACAAGTTTAGCAAATTTATTCTTACAAGCGTAATAAAGTGTTGTATTGCCATCATCATCTTGTGCATTTACATTAGCGCCTTTGGTAATTAGTAGATTAGCAATTTTTGATCTATTCCCATTAGATAGATAATTACAAGAATTCAAAGCAGTGTAATGTATTGCTTTATATCCAATATAATCGCTGGCATTGACATCGAATTTACGTTGCAAAAGGGTTTGAATAATTTTTTTGCTACAAGCTTGAAGAGCTAAATTTAGAAAATCAGGATGATTCTCTATTTTTATTTTGAGATTTAAAAATATATTGACAATGTCTGAACATTCTTTTTGAAGAGCAATGCGTATTGGAGGTTTCCCATTTTCCGCCTTTGCATCTATTTGGCCATGTAATTTTATCAAGAGGCGAGCAACCTTTTTACGGTTATATGTAATGAAGTCTTTACTAACCGCACAACCGCGGGTTATGAGTAGTTTAGCAATTTCTAAATTCCTTCTTGCAAGGGCAACCAAAAGTAATTGATATCCTCCTTCCCAATCTGAACAATAAGACAGTCCATACTGATCAATTATTTTCGTTACCGTTTCTATTTCTCCCTCCCATATTGCTGTGAATATATCATTAGTAATCTTATATTCACACTCCATAGTTTTTGGAATATTGCACCTATATAATTAAAATATATTTAAGTAACTCTAAACTAATTCATTAAATATCTAATTATGTGGTATCCTTACATTTAGATTGATAGGATTTAAGGGAATTAACTCATCCACTACTCCGCAGCAGCAATTATAAAAAAAGTACGAGAATAATCAACTTCACTGAAATTAAACTGTATTTATATAAACAAGTGTCAATAGAAATATATCCAGCACAATATTGACAACGGCGAAATTTAAAACTCTGGTATTACAGAGCGAATTATACGGCGAATCAATCAGATAGGAGTAGGTGAATTTGATTGTCAGCTGTCATATTTTTAGTGCAATGGATGTGGTGAAATTGGGTTATTAAAACGCGAAAAAAGGACATACCATATTTCGATTGAAAATATATAATTTATGCTTTTTAACTAGTTTTATTTTAATAAATTAAAATATTAATTTTCGAAAGAACTTGTAAGAACCTATAAAGAGCAGTGACTTTGCAGTAAGATCTTTATTCCTCTCGCCCATAACTTTAAAAAGTCTTGAGTGTCATGACGACTCGTGTGTCACCACCCAAATGGCATAATGCCTGGGACTCACTAGCGCTTAGCGTGCGGAGACGACTTAGCACATTACAAATGGAGAGTTTTTCTAAATACCAATCGAAGTGGACTCACTACCATGTTGCTGTTGTCATTGATAGAAAGCAAATTGCCAAAAGGCCCAAACACAATGAACGCGGTTCGTGGCGCGCAAACGGTGACAGACGTCAAAGCTATGGGTTCTTATACAGCTGAATTTCGTAATT
This sequence comes from Acrocera orbiculus, assembly GCA_947359355.1. NCBI lineage: Eukaryota > Metazoa > Arthropoda > Insecta > Diptera > Acroceridae > Acrocera > Acrocera orbiculus. The sequence continues at coordinate 26,977,768 of OX375756.1, read as the reverse complement.
CTGAATGGAAACGCGTTCCACTTGCGCGCCGCGTTCATTGTGTTTGCACTTAAAGTGATAGCTCGATTTGTGTGGTTTATGTGTTGTTATTTGCTTTAAAGTAAAATTTCCTTTGTATTAATTTAAAAAACTGTTTATTATAAAATTTAAACATTATTTAAATAAAATATTTAAACAATCAATTCTTCCGAATTAAAATATTCCTTTGATCTTCTCTGAAAAACCGACAAGCTAGCACTATAACTAGGCGCTTATTCAGGCTATATACCAATTCAGTGGAGACTAATGGACTCATTAGCATTAAGTGCTAAATTTTGTGCCGCTAATACCCTTTCTTGACTGACGCTGTGTACATGCTTGTACACCTCCTTCAAAAAAACCGATTCTTAACAGAGAAACCGTGTACAACATGGCGGCTTATTAAAACATATGATCGGAATGTCTACGCGGATCTGTCAATCAATTACTATTAGGATATATAAGTCACAGTAAAAATCACTAATCCATATTGTAATTAATCAAAATATACTTTTAAACAAAACAAACTAATATACTTACAAATTTGCCAAAATTTGCATTATAATTTTTACATAAGCCCATACGGAACTTTAATTTTGATTTGGTACACAACCTTAAAATTCACAATAGATGTGAGATTTTCGCGGAGTATAGCGTTTCAAAGGCTGTACTGCGTACACGATTCCAACAAGTGAAGTACATGATTTTTTCATACAAGTGTCTTTTTTCGAAGTAAATGCATGTACAGGCATGTGTTAAAAAAGGGTATAAGCGCTAGTGAGTCCTAGGCATGAAGGATATATATTTTTTCAGTAATTCAAGCTTCAAAAAAGGCACCAACAATACATATTACTTTCTAATTAATTTTGAATGCTTCTTCTTTTATCAAGGTAGTCAATGAACAGAATTTCGTAAATATCACAAAATTAGAAGGTTATAATTTGACCATTTTTGATATTTCATCTGAATGTTGATGTTGTCAAAGATGAGAAAAAACACTAGTATATATAATTAAATAACTTTATAATAATAAAAACATGTATTTATTCATTAATTCTATTTACACATTACAAAAGACAACCTTATTAGTGAAAGAACAAAATCCAACATGTGTTAAACGTCAAGTTGACAATCTCTCACTCTGCATGTCATAGAGAGATAATATGATTAATATCCAACAATATCTTAATATCCAAGCTACTCAGAATAGTTTCACTTTAATATCAAAGTATATTCTATGGTTCATTCATTGTCACATAATAATGAGAAAAATCCTTTTGTTATGCTTAAACTGCTTCGAATGCTGCTCTAAATCAATGATATACTTCTCTTTTTTGGTCAAATGTAGGCAAGAACAGCTTTTCCATCGGCAATTATTTATGAAAAATAGTGAAAACACTTCTCTTTGATAGCTTTAAGGATTCATGACTGTTGCAATTTCAATTTACGATCGACAATAATCATTTTGTGGTTTTCTTCCTTTCAATAGATGACCAGAGTATTAATTATTAACTATTAAAATCAGTTTCCAAACAATTTCTCATCATCTTTTATTATTTTTAGCAATGACGCTTTGTTTTTATAATAAAATAGTCCTACGTTATTTTAAAAATGTAAAAACTTTTATTATTATATCAAAAAATGTTAAATTTAATTTATTCATTTTTGATTTCTAATAAAATCTCCACACATTTTTTGTAGAAAAGATAACTAAATAAATCCAGTTATAGTTTAAAGTGGTAGATGACACTACAATACGTTCAAATAAATTGTTCTACAAAATTGATTTTATATATATAATAAAAAATCCAACATAAAAAAAAGGATACACATTAATTCAATTCAATTTCTTTTAAGTGTTTTTAGAAGATTTTTAGCAAGTTTTATAAAATCAATTGTCCTTTTTTCCGTTGTAGAATGACTTTTTCCACATTTGAGGAATTTTCTAATTTCTTATTCTTTTTAGAGATTATTTTATACCGACTGATACACATACTAGGAAAGATAAATAGTCCTTTATAAAGGGGAGGTCACTTAGAAGTAATTTGAACAAAAATAACGAATACTTTATTTACGACAACGAGGCAAAAAGTAGTAAATCTGTAGATACATAGTTCAGAAAAATGTTCATGATATGTAGAAGTCAATAATAAATGTATTAATTTAATTAGGACCAACTACTCCTTAAGAAAACTTTCTTTTAGCTCGTTTTTTGATAGTAGTTATAAAAGACGTTAGATTTTTTTATCAAGGAATAAACCTGAAATTTGAAAAAGCTACACTTAACTCAATTAATATTAATATTAGGTTTTCGAGTGAGAGCTTAAGCTTCGTTTAGCTTCATCTCTCACTTTAAATATCGTCAACAAACAAAAGGTGTTCAACAGTATAAATATTAGGACTTAAACGAGTTTTACTACTTGAATTAATTAAACCCTCAAGATTGAAGGTTTTTACTTAATTAAGCTTTATTTTTAGGTTGTGAAATGATATTATCGTATAAATTGTAACGAAAATGTAATCAAAATCGTCTGACGTCACTCTTCTTCCTTGTTACATTATTAATTTTGGATAAGTACTCAATTCAAAATATTCAAAATAGTCAAAATTATTAGTTTTTTGTTGCTGCTTTAATATAATGTCATAATTTCTGTACTTTTCTTATTATGATTTATGATAAATTAGACAGTAGCATTAATAGATTTTTGCAATGGGAAAGGATTTGATTTGTGAATACTCAAATTCTTAAAATGTCTTAGCTTTTCTTCCTTGATCACAATTATAGAATTGTTGGGAAACTATTATGAAGTTTTTTTTGGTTCTTGGCAATTATGGGGCAAAAGGTTTGAACATAAAGCTTAACCGAATTCGACTTCAAAAAATGTACTCGTCATAAAATGTCCGTACGTGATCAATGCGCCACCTTAAGATTTTCAAATATTTTTCAATGTGAACGTTTTAAAGTCAAATAAATACAAATAAAAACATACGTATGTATATACACTACTACACACTATACACTATACTACGTAGTAGTAGTGTACACTACTGCTATACTATCGCATATGCGATGACGATTTGGGTCTAAAAGCGCCTTGTTGATGTTCTGTAATCGTTTCGAATGTGTGCTTCATACAAAGAGACTGTTAAGGTGGGCACTCACTTAGTGCGTATATTTCAGCGGGTAACTTTTATGACGTCATAGACTCACGCTAAAGTTCCCCCTCATATGTGGATATTTCAGGGTGAAATTCATTTGTACGTCATTCACAGCCTGCAATATGCTGCTGATAACGCTGATATCAACGTCTACACGCTTGATGGTCATAACACTTTTTACGTAATGGGCATTATTCAAGTTTTAACAAAAGCCAACGTGATTGCACCTGATACACCAATGAAACGTTCTAACGTAATTCTCAGTGCAAAATAAATCGCGGCGAAAGCTCAAGTCCCAGTAAAAATGTACGCAAATAGAAGTGTCATGGGGTTAAGTAACATAGTTGTTATATATATTATTGCTTCTATGCTTCGGAAAATAGATATACTATGGATGTATGAAAAATTGAATAATGTCAAAGAGCTGCCTGGTTGGAGTGACTTTATAGAACGCTTGACGATGGAAAACTGTGGTTTTTGTAAGTCAAGAATTGTATTTTTACCATTTATTCATCAACAAGCTAGTAACTACAATACAGTTGCCGTATGTATCGGCAATTTTCAAAAAAGATAAAATTAATGCCTTTAAGTTTTAAGTTATTTGAAAAGAATAAAAAATTAATTAATTACTCCGAAGTTTTTACTACAGAAGATTGCTCACCCACTTTAATTTTTGATAATGGTATCCGTTTTCTCCTCGAAATGTATAAAGCACCTATGAGAGAAGAGTCAATAGATAAATAATCAACGATATTCAACATTTGTAAAATTAACACAGCTCAAAAAGCCTGATGGACATTACAAGAAAATATTTTAGAACCAATTAAAACTCTCCTTGCACCTGCTCCTGACGAATTATTGAACAGCATTTTCTGTAATTGTACCAAAGGATGTGCTTTAAACTGCGGTTGTAGAAAAGTTAGTCTTAAGTTCCCTGCATAATTCAGACCGGGAGCATAATAGATCAATCTGGTCGCAGTGCAGCATAGCCCTCTTAATGACAGATAGATAGATAGATAGTCTATACTATTCACCAGTATGTGGCAATTACCGTGGTCAGAATTGTTTAAATGTTCTGAGTTCTGACTAATACATCTAATGAGGAAAATGATGATGAGTTTACCGAGGACATAGATCCATCGAGTTGCTTAATTGAAATGATGGACATCGACGAAGCAGAAATAGAAGAAGAGAATGATGAAGAGGTGGATATAGAATTAAAAGAAAAACCATAATTATTTATAAAGAAGACAAAAATTTTCATGATAAACGAATAATAAATACTTTTTTTTCGCATAAAAGAATTAATAGTGATTCATTCATATTTCTTTACCTTATTTCCTTGTTTATTTATATATTTATCTTCATATATCCATCTTTACACATGCATTATGCCTATTGGAGGGACAACTTGATAAAACTACGCATCTTGTTATCTTCCCAGAAAGTTAGTATTTTATTTTAGAAAAATGTTAAACTTTTTAGATAGATTTTAAGCTTCCAAGTGTAGTGTTATTCCTTTCAACTAATACAAGGAATTTATTACGTAAAAAACTGCTTAAATTCTAATTCAAACACAGATTTGTATAATTATTTAAATACACATCGTATTTTCTTATTACATCCTTTATGCTTTTATCTTTTTTTCTAGTATTATTAAACTAAATTTTTCAAGATTTATAATTTTATTCAATTTATAGCAAGTACGTGGGTATTTTTACTGTCCTTTTAATATTAATAGAATATCCTTTTCAGCAAAATAACATATTTTTCTTTTTAACCAAGATAATTTTCAATGTTTTTCTTTCATTTTTATTTTAAAGACAGATAAACAGACCCATATTACTTAAAATAGTATAAAATATTTACTGTCCTTTTTCAATTACTTTAACGAACCTTAAATATACAACATTATATAAAATTTTCTTTAATTTGTCTTGTTTTTTATCTAGAAAATGTCTTTGTTAAAATAAAACATAAGAAAATTTGTTAAATAAACTGTGAAATGTAAACCGGCAACAACCGAGAATACTAAAGACTGATTTTATTGATTATCATTCATATTCACTTTGTTTAAATCAAAAAAAAAAAAAAACGGAAACCTTTTTATTATAATTTTTATTTAGCTTTTAAATTTTAAGAAAAAATATATTTCCTTGTGTTTCTTGAATTTTGATTAATATTTAATCAACAAACACCTACAAAAAGGCTTTGCATATAGTAAATAAATAATTTCGATTTGTATAAAACTATAAATTTAACTTTTCAAAAACAATATATATACAGCCAAATAGGATTTAGTTATCATCCTTTGGTAATAGAAAATGATTTAAAGGAACTCATAAATTATTTATGAAATTGCTATAGCTCTCTCAGTTACATAAGTCAATTTAAATATATTTTTATATTTTAGTTGGAAAGTGCCTTTTTGCCTATGGACGAAAATTGGGAGAGTTATGCAGAAGAGATGCTGACTGTGAGGCTGGGCTAGTTTGGTAAAAATTTTACGCCCTTTTTATTTCATTATATTTACATTTTTATCTTTTGTTTTTAGTTCAATGAATCTAAATGGTCCTAATGGTGGAATGGTGTGTTTAGCTCCAATGGCTCTTGCTAAACAATATGCTGAAGAATGTGTTACATCAAATGAATGTGATATATCCAGGTTTATTTAAATACGTGTTTTTTTTTTATAGTATTTCATTTTATATTTATTATTTGTTTTTAGGGGATTATGTTGTCAACTTCAAAGACGTCATCGTCAGGCAGCTAGAAAAGTGTGCTCTTATTTCAAGGATCCTCTTATCTGTATTGGAACTGTTGCAGTTGATCAGGTATATATAATAAATAGAATAAAATTATTTTGCTTTATTGGATAATTTAAATTTAATCAATTAGTTTTTATTAGTAATTTTTCCAAGAACTATGATTCAGGTAATATTGCATTTACAGAGACCAAATGTACTAGACAAATGTACTACCATATACTGGATCCTAGTACATTTTGATTAATACATGTTTCATCTTTTGAAAACTTGTTTATCTTTGTTGTTGTAAAAAAACGTTTTACGTCATATTCACAGTCAAACTTACCCTTACTTCCACATTAAATTACTGTCAAACAATTTCTGAAAGAGAGAATCCGAACAATTACTCAAAATATACCATCCATGTTCTATGAGTAAAAACTAAATAAAAACAAATAATAATTTAGAGAATCAATAAATAACATATTTAAAGGCAAAATAATGTGGGCCCTAATTTTTATTTTGTTAGACAACCTGTAAGTTCACAATAAATGTCAAAATTTCCCAGTATACACGCTTTTAAAGACGATTACAACATGCTATATGCATCAATCATTCTTCATTTCTTTCTTTTTATTTTTAATACAGTGTATTATCGTCTGTAGAGAAAGGGTATAAACCAAAAAATTAAGACCTTTAGCTTAAGTGTTTTTTGTCAATAAAAATCAAATTTCTTTCAGATCAAGCTTTTTCCTAGTTCCAAGAAAATTGGTCAGTATAAGTCCTGAAACTATCACAAAAGAATATAACTTTTTCACAAAGTACGACTCCAATAATCTATGTATATAACATATAAGACTAACTAAGAACATAAGTATATTTCAACTCTTCCTTTATATCCTTTAAGAATAATCAATCATATTTGAAGCTTTATAAGTTTGATCTTTTCTGATTTTTTGGTGATGTAGTATTTCTAGTTTAATCTTGAACTTAAATAAATTCGAAGATGCATTTTTAATTCAGTATTTTGTATTTGGTCCTGGCTAAGATATGTTGTTAGGCCTGCAAGAGATCAAATAGGTGACTCGTTCTTTACTTCACTTATTTAGTATAATTTTTTATTTTGCTTTTGATTTTCTAATTTTTTCTAACACTGGATGTAGTTTTCATAATACCCTTGGTTTGTAATTTATCTCTTCAATATTAAGAGATATTACTGTTAGAGAAAATTTTGGTAAAAATTTCCATAGGATTTATTGACATTTATCATTCAAATGTAAAACATCGATAAGTTGCATGGTCAAAAGTCGCTTTCATATACTGCACAAATAAAATCACATAACCATAAAGACCACAGAATTGCAAAAATCATCTGAGACTTATTCTGTGATTTTTTCATTTTTCTTTGCGAAAGGTTGCAAAGGTTGGTTTCGAAAAAATTTAACGTTTTGCTGACTTTGACACTGTGTGCATGGTGATAATTTAAAAGAAAATTATGCTAAATGTCAATTAAAATTTTTAATGAAAAATTTTAACTTTCCTTGTAATCAGACAAATAGAAAAATTATCAAAATACCAAAAATTGATTCTTTCTAAAGGTAAATTTTTACTTTTTTCTTTCAGAACTAATTTCAAATTTTAATTTTTATAAAAACTTATATGTATAATTAAAAACTTTAGATCAGATAGATAATAATAATCTTGGATTAGAACCTAACACATATCAAAGATAAGTCTTACTTCCAGGCCTTCTCAAATCCTTGGAATACGTTCAAAAATACTGAAGAATCTTAATAAATTCAATTTAATATTTCGAAATCCGAGAAACTTCAACTTCATTTTTCTTTACAAAGAAAATTTTTATTAATTTGAAATAAACATAAATTACTTTTTATATTTTAGATTAAACACGAGGTACAACACACGGCTGGAGAAAAAAGATTAACATCTGCTTTTAAGCGGAATGTGATCTAAAAGAAAAGTCCCATAAGAAAATTTTCATATCTACTTTAGCTGCAAAATCAAAAAAATGAGAATGAAAAGTTTTTTCAAATATTAAAAATTATTTTCACTTGTCATCATCAGCCGTTAGGGTTATTTATAGAAAAAAATATAGCTTCCAAGCAGATATATAAATATAAAATATCAACAAATACAAGTAACAAATACATATCATATATACATATATGTCCTTATTAAATTCTAAATATATTTAAAGCAAAAAAAATATATAAAGGAAATTGTTGAATTTATACAAAAATACTAGATGCGATTTTATTACATAAAACAAAATAAAATGAGAAAAATTTTGTTTTCCCAATTCTGTGACAATCAGTAATCCAGGAATTTGTTAGTTTTTTTTTTTGCACTTCCCTCAAAATATTGTAACAAAAAATATTATCAGTTGTAATTTTAAATTATACTAAAACGCATTAATCAAAAATCCAACAATTTCCGCTAAAATGTTACTAAAAGTAAAAACATATCATAGAAAATAAATATAAAAAAGCTATTTAATAAAATTTATTAAATTAATCTAAATGTCCTTTCTTAAAACATATCATTAAAATTATTAAAATATTTATCTGAAGTGTTGTGCATTTTAAAAAATATATATATATAAAATATATATAAATATATATAATAAATATTAAATAAAAAATTTATATACTGGCTGAGGCATTCAATTCAAGTATTTAAATTATAAATATATATCCTTTTTATAAGTAAATTAATTTAAGGAGCATAAAATCCATTGAAACTAATGTAAATTTGATGAAACTTAACAATGAGTCAAAGACCTATATTGAAATATATACATTGGTATATATATATACATATATATATTTAAATAAATGTTGTACTGTAATATTATTCATGTACATATATACAACATAAAAGTTTTAATTAATGTTGCTTCCTTGTAAAAAATATGAAGAAAAACATAACTCTAAATATTATAAACATAATTCTATCAGCTAATATTAATAATATAATAATATCATTTATTTTTATATATTTTAAAATTTAAAAATATTAAATTTACGAAAAACATCAAAATTTTGTGTATATTCACTTTTTAATTAATACAAATACTTAATACCATTAATTAAATTTTTATTTGAAATCTAGTGCAAAAGAAATTATTATTATTATTAAAACAATATTATATTTTTTTTTAAATAAAGGAAATTTTAATTTATTAATATTGTTGCAAAAATGTATATTTTCTTGATGTTATCAATAAAATATATTTTTTGCCTATAAGCTGCATAAAAGTGTTTTTTTAACTATAAAAATCCAATAAATAATTGACACTAGGATCGCTCAATTGTCGGAATTCGGCATTTAAACAATATATAAACAAGTAATATAAAAGAAATTTTTTAAAGTATATTCCTACTTGAGATTGTTTTTTCTTTTTTCTGAATTCAGAATTCGTAATTCGTTGCATTCAATTTTCTGAAGTTTTTCTCTCATATAAAATTCAAATTAGTTTATTAAATATAATTAATGAATTAATATTTAAACTAACTCTATTAACATCAATTTTCATGCACTCCCAACACAACAAAATTTATTTGAACTTGATTGGATAAATAGAAAAGGGTTTAATTAACGATGGAAAGTTCCAAAAAGATATTGGACATTATGAGCTAACGGTAAGAATAATATTTGAACTAACTGCATTAACATCAATTGTCATCCACTCCCAACACAACAAAATTTATTTGAACTTGATTGGATGAATGGAAAAGATTTTATTAACAATTTAAGATTTTTACATACTTTTTGCAAGCTAATAGTAGGAATATAAAAAAAAAAAACAAAAACAAAATGGAATATATTCTTCCCTTAAATATACTATATATTATTTCGCTCTGTTTGTTTATTATTGCTAATAATTATTATTTTCATTAATAATTACTGGCATTTGTTTCATTTTTACTTCAATTTTTCCTCCTTGTTGTTAGTTACTAACAATAAGAGCCGTTTTGAAAGTGGTGCAAGTCCATCTTAGATTGGAATTATTTGATTTGTGTGTGGTAGAAATAGCAATTCGGAAAACCACTTCTTGTATATTCCCCAGGATTACGATAAACTAATAAGAAATTGTCGAAAGCATAATAAATTTTTAGTATATGAAATGAAATGCCAAAAATTTGTTTCAACCCAACCTCTGGAGAAAGCGGTTTTAAGAAGAAAGAGAAAATACCGATGGAGAAACCGGTTAGAATTGGTTAGATATATGCTGGATCAGATTTAAGGGGGATACGCCATACAAAATGTTCTACAAAACTTCGATGAAACGAGATGCTGAATTTAAAATTATGGATTTTTCACCACGACGAATAAATACATATTTATAAAAATTTGAATAGTATTTTGTTTCTATAATTAAAAAAGACTGATGCAACTGAAAAAATTCCCAATTAAATGAACGATTACAATAAAATTCATTAATTTTGAAAGTGAGGCAAGTCCATTTAGATATAATTAAACTCTTACCTTTTGTACTCAGCACTGTAAATACTATTCGATTATAAACTTAAATTATCTGACACTACAAAACACCGAAAATATATCCATTAATACTTACCACTATTTTTAAGTTTATTGAAATGCAAACCTTTAAATATCTCGATATAACAAAAAGTGGACATGCACCACTTTCAAAATAAACGCTAATATTTTAATAATTTGTATGTCCTGTAGCTAGCTAGCTTGTATCTGAATTATTCTGGAAATTGTTGACTTTGCAAATCAAGATATATGAAAGAATGTTGAGTATAAATTGAAATATTTATTACAATAGAAAAAGTTTTCAAAGAAACCTAACTAAGTTGAAGCTTTAATCTATACTGTGAAACCGAGCGTAAGAGATTTTTTTCTTTTTACATGGGTGCTTTGTATTTCTGGACACTTTTTTCTATTTAACTATATTAAATCAAACGACAATTTTTCAGTATTTTGCAAATTTTTATTAGGTAGAATTTAAAAATTTTAATTTAATCCTTATTAAAATTTTGTGAATCCTTCCTTGATTTTAATTACATCGTGTACCCTCTATTAGACATTGAGTTTGAAATTTTTGAATGTTTATTTTATTGACCACTTTTCTAATAAATGTGAGTTCAACTTCACTAAGAGTTCATGTTCTTAATTTTTCGATTTCAACTTTTGATCAAAATAAATTGTAGATTTTTTATAAGGTTAAAATTGGAACTGATCTCTGAAAACTAATTGTAGGAATGCTGTTTTTCTGTATATATGTAAGAAAGTAAAGATTTCATATTATTGGTGAAATTCATTAAACCAGTGTTGATAGTGTTAAATTTGTTATTTAACTTCATTGAAAAATATTACATTCCTCCAAATCATGGCGGAAGAATTTTTATGTTATCTAGTCCTGTGCAATGTTTATAAGGGCATTTGTTTTATAAAAAGGTATTTTTTGCTGGCCTTCTGTAATATAAACCTACTTCTGGTATCCTTCTCTTAATTGTACGTGCACTTACAATGGAAATCTTCGCTTTCGTATCGAACATATCTTTCAAGGAAACTGAATTTTCTTATGCTCAGTTACAGAATACTTTTCCTTTTATTTGACGAGCCTTTTTTCCGTTTAATGCACCCAATATTTTTTTAAACTAAACTGCGCTCTATTAGTAACTTAATTTTTTCTTTTTTCAAAGTTAGAATTTTGGCTTCCATAATTTTATCCATTTGTCATTTTCCACTCATTTTTAACTTAATTATATCACATCTTTAATCACTTTAGACAGAAAGCAAAAATGTCATTTTGAGGAAAATTTATACGTTCTCTATAATACATCAGAATTTTTCACTATTTCAGAAGCACTTTTTTCTAATTAATTGGGATACAGTCTAAGATAATTGTTTTCCGTATATGAAAATTTAACAAATTATTAATCACAGAGATGAGATTGTTTGCTAAAGTTTTGGTCCAAATATATTTAAAAAGTGATTGTAAGGTTTTTCTTAATTATAAAGATTCTTCTATTTCCTATGAAATTTTATTTCGACATATTTAATCCGGAAAACCAAAACAGTGGGTCTAAAAAATTCCATGTCCATTTTTTATAAGATGATTTCCTAAATAATTTTAACTTCTTTTCACTTTAATATCCCACTTTTTTAAATAAAAATATGACAGACAAATATGTATTCTAGAAATTTAAACCTTTTTATTTTACAATTACAAAAATCTTTAAAGATAAAATAGAAAGGAGGCTTATAAATTTATAAAAAGAAAAGAAAAGATATTTAATATCACGTATTTTACTTCTTAATCGTAACAACAACATAGGAGTTTTAATATATATGTATAAGAATATTTACAGCTGACTGTTATTCAATTAAAATTAAAATAAAAAAAAAAAACATAACTAAAAATATTTTACACTTAAACATTTAAAAATAAGTTAAATACAAAAATCTTGTTGAGTCTATAATTAATAAATCTTATGTCTTACGTATACATCAGGAATTTCAATTGGAATTATTATATCTATTGTTGGAAATTTTTTTCAATTTCATTTTTTTCAGGTTCAGAAGTTTAACAAATTAAAAATTATTTTATATAGAAAATTGTGCATAATAGAAAATTTTAAATTGATTTTTTTAAAAAAATTTTTCTCATGATATTTTTCTGATACTTAAAATGTTTATATCAATAAAATATTAATTAATTAAATTTTTTATAGAAAAAAAAAAAGAACCAATAATATCATGGTAACTTACTTTATGTATCTAAATTGAGCATATTAAAAGATATTTTAAGCTATTTAAAGAATATAATTCTTTTTTTGTTTTTGTTGAATCACAATAATTTAACGAAAAAAATAAGTTTAAAATAAAATAAATAATTGCACTTTTATAATATATGAAAGCAAATATTCTATTATGTCAACATTTGTTGTGCTTTTTTTTTTAATTTTAAATTTAGCAACATTTTTTTTTTACTTTATTTTTTTATTATAATATTGTAAATATATAATTATGAACATTTTTGTGTTTTTTTTTTGTTTATTTGTTTTTGCCTTCAAAAATCACAATTTACAATTAATATTTTTTGTAATAAACTCTTGGTGCTATTTTATAAATTTATTTATTGTTTATATATACGTAACTATGTTCTAAATACTTCATACAAATCGAAATTGTTTTTTATTTACTTTATAATTTGTATTTCAATTAAAAAATATTTAAATTGTTTTTAATTAATTATTAAATACCTGAGGTTAAAAAACTATTTCAATAAATTCGTTAGATATAAAATTTGTATTTTATTTATTTATTTATTTTTTTTTTTTTTGTTAGAAAATTAATGAGCGAAATTTTTTTTAAAGAAAATATTAAACTTAAAATTTGTAGATGACTAGTATAGAAATTTGATAATCCAAAAGAAAAAAAAAACAAATAAAAAAATTCATGCCAAATCAGTCCTATTATCGTAAAATTTTGTTTAGATATATGTTATCGCATGAGACAATTCAAATTTTATGGTATCAGAAAAAGGATGGAAGAGAAAGCTTCACAAAAATTTAAATTACTAGACTCAGGTCTGGGTAATCGGTTAGACAACACGAGATGCCTAATCTTTTTATACCTGCGACGCCCTTTACAGACTTTAATTTTTTTGCAACGCCTTTTTTTAAAAAAAACTGTGTTTGCTCTAACATGCATTAAGACTACCCTGGGATGTCGCGACGCACACTTTGGGAACCCCTGGGTTAGACTATTAATTCAACCACTGTAGAACAAAAAAAAGTTTTGTAAACATTTAATACTAAAGTTATTTAAGTTAAAATTTCCAGATTATGAATTCATAAGTTCCATACTACTGAGCTGACGAATACTTGAGCCATTCAGAGCATTATCTCAATATGAAAATAATGATCTTATAAAGAATACGGTCCTTTGTTAATAAATCTACGACTTTTAATTAAAAAATTATATGCTTCTAAGCTACATAAAGACTCAGTTCTTAGGTTATTGCATTAGAAATTGAAATTCCACGTTTTATTCTCTTATAAAATTCAATTGGCTCCAATTTTTGAAGCCAGAGGAATATATACAACGAAATACTATTATTTCAACGGTTTTTTACGATAAAAGAAACATCATATTTACAAATATTTAGTAGTGAAATAATATCCAATTACTCATATTTTCATTCTGCAAAGTTAATGGGTTTATCCCATATCAATCCAAAACACCCAAAACTGTCGCAAATGTGACTTGAGCATTAACAGTAAACAAAGTGTATAATTATTACATATCTCTTCTTTTTTTTCATATCCATAAAGATATTTGAATTTTTTCATGCGACAACTTTTAGTATAAAACAAGATTTAAGGTCAGTGCTAAATTGATTCATTTAAAATTTTATTTCTGTTTATTTATAAAATTTAAATATTATTTTTTTAAATGGAAAAATTTCCAAATAAATTGTATGTGGGATGATTTATGCGTATTTTTAAATATATGGCATTAAGAGCAAATTGTGAACTTAAAGTTCAGGACTTTACTATCTTAGGTACCTATCGAATAAGCCAGGATTATCCTGAATGTAGTTTACTCTTTGTATCAATAAAACCAAAGTTTATAAAAGTAAACTTAATAAATATTTAATTTCATTAAATCAAAACATTAAAATAGAAGAATCAAAAAAAACTAAATTGATATATTCTGAAAATAGTAAAATCTGTAAATAATAGTGGTGAGAAAATTGAGAGATGACCTCAGGCTGGCGTATAATTATATTTTTCAACATGTACGCCATAGAATTCACTCCAAAAACTCATGTGTAATGGAATGTTCGCCAATAAACAGAGTTTTTTTTGTTTTATCAGTTTCTACTTTATAGATTTTGTTGTTGTTGGAATTTTCTTCCATCAGAAATTTGGTGATGGTATAATTTAATTGAATAACAACTAAAAACATATAGTAAGCTATAAGAAATTTATTATCATTCTTTTCATTTTTTGGTGTTACTTAAGTTTTTTAGAATTCGACAATCTTTCATTTAAATTAAGAAAAAAAACAACTTGTTCACTCTATACGTTTGCTATGAAAAATAAAATAAATGTAATTCATAGAAAGAAATTACAGTTTTCATTAATAATAACAATAAAATATCAAAAGAAAAATAGCCGGAAGCATAAGATCAAGAATTGTTATTAAATTTTACTAACAATCAGTGATAATTCACACAAATTCACTTTCAATTTTCAGACTAATTAAACATTCTATTCTATCCTCCCGTTTTTCTGGTCAGAGGAAAATTTCGTATGAAAAACAAATTTTGATCATTCTTTGGAGAAGCATGATATTACGTGAAATATTGGATAATAATTGTGTTGAGCAGACTTGATATCACACAAAAATGCGTTTACCAATTTTGAATAAAATGCCTTAACCTGAAATACAACAAAAGCTTGAGTAAATGCCTTTGAACAATTTATTTATTTAAACAGATATAAAAGTCTAAATTTAGACGATATTAATTTTTGGATCCTTAAATATTTTAAAAAATATGTAATTTTTCAAGAAATGATCTTTTAATTTTTCAATTAAGAGAGAAGTTAAGACACAAATTTCAAAATTAATCACATTTTACAGCCAAAAATTCATTTTACTTACGTATGAAAGAATTTTTCAATTTTAAATATTTTGTGTAATAGAAATAATTGTAAGAGGACTATTTCAATAAATGCAATAGAAATATTTGTAGAAAATATGTTACAGAATAAGATTTCAATGTTTTGTAGAAGTTTTTAAAAAGTAAATTTTTCTAAAGAATACTTTTCTTTTTTGGTTAACAAAAACTTTCAATTTTGTTGATTTGATGTTCAATCAAAACTAGATATAGTAGACATAATCAACATCCATAAATCTTAGTGCTAATATTTTTTTCTTGTTTTTAAATATATCTGTTATTAAAATGTAATTAATATCTTTCGAATTAATGGCAGTTATTTTTGTATGAAGTATACGAAATTTTGAAAATAATTTCTTTATGAAGATATATATATATATATATATATATATATATCTAGTCTGTACAATAAAAGCAACTATAAATAACTTAAAACTCTTGGTTTTAAATAATCTCATTAAAAATTAACATCTAATAGAATTCAAAATAAAAATAAAAAGGGCAAAAATATTTCAAACTTTTTGTTTTCTTTTTAGAACTAAATTCAGAAATTCATCAAACAAATTCTCATGCAATTATATTATTTTGTTTTTTCTTTTTTTTTTTTCGTTTCCCTTTAATAACTAAAATCAAATCGTTGTTTCCTAAATTTATATTATCGAATTGATAAATTACAAATATTTTTAAAGTTGATCATTTATTTTTATATTTTATCTTCAGCACTTACGTTTGCTAAAGTCTTCTTAATCCTTAGTGCCGTTAAACGAGCTGCAGGATTTTGATACCAACATTCTTTCATTACTTTTGAGATACTTCGTAATACATCTGAAGCATGCCATCTATTTGGTATATTTGGTCTTTGCTTATCAATACAAATTACCTATAAAAAAAATGTAAAGATAAAGTATAAATTTTTCTGTATTTTTTATATCAAATTAGCTGTACCTCTGTGCACTACACTTTGTAGTGGCTTTTAGACAAATAAAAAGAAAGAAAAAAAACAGCATATTTCTTATATATTTTTGATTTCACATTGGTTGTACAAAATTTTGAATGTTCGATTATCTCTATGAATATAATGATATTGACTTGGACTTTGAAATAGACAAATTCTGGTTGTACATTCGCGGCAGCCAACCGTGGCTAAGTCTAAACTGCAGAATTTAAAAGATTGAACACAACAAGTTTACTTGAAGATGGTTTCAAACGCTAATTGAATTGAAAACTAAAGTCAAGTCTCTTTTTTGAAAAGAATTATTTGTCGGAATCAAAAGAATATAAGACTGTTGTTTTTAGAATGTTGTGCACTAATGTCTTTACTGAAAGTCCAAACTACCAATTGCAGAAATAATTATTAAATTCACCAAACTAGCAAAGTTGGCATTGCATTAAGGAAACCTTTACAAGCTACTACGACTAGCAGATGGAGAATATCGAAATTCTAAAAAATGACCTCTTATCCTTAAAATTGTCCATCTTATTTTTTTTATTATTAGTTTTTAATTTGATATTTGTTAAAAATTTTATCACCGTTTGCTGTTAAGGAACTTGTTCAATTTTTCACAAAAAATGCAATTGCGATAAAAAAAAGTTTGAGATTACCGAGTTTTTAAAAAACATTGAAGTAAAATTGAGTATTTTTATTGCCACATATTAACAGAAAAATGTTAAAAGCAAATAGTTTTCCTGAGCAATAGTAAAATGTTAAAACCAATCAAAGGAATACTAGAATAAACTAAAATGGCAGAAGATAAGACTTTTAACACTAAAAAATGAAATACCAAATTAACTAAAGGTCATTTGTGGAATAAAATGATGCACTTAAAAGATCAAATGTTCTGTAAATTAATAACAACAATAGCAATAGAATAAACAATCTTGACTAGTAATATTCAAATGGCAGATAAATGTAGATTCTGCCAGAATCTTTTTGAGGAGATTATTATCTAAAAGATCAACACATCTCTTCCTCTATTATCTGTCCATCAGAGAAGTAAGAAAATAATCAACTGAATGAGATTGTGACAATGATATAACATCTTAAAATCAACTTCCTATCTTAGGCAGTTATTAATGTTCTCTTCAAGATTATTAAAAACAACAGAAAAAATTATATAAACATATATTATTACTTACTTTTCTCATTTCTTCAATAGTAGGATCTGGTTGAACAAAATCATAATATGGTAATTGATATTCATCATACATCATACCAATATTACAACGTCTTGCTATTTCCCATAATATTAAACCAAATGCATATACATCAGCACGTTTAAATGAATCAAAATGTTGGCTATTAATACTTTCATCAAGTACCTCAGGTGCCATATAACGTTTAGTACCAACACGATGTGTTGATGGTATATCAACTGAATCATCTTTATCAACATGACGTACAGCTAAACCTAAATCACCAATGGCACAACTTAAATTTGATTTAACAAGTATATTTTTCGATTTAAGATCACGATGAGCAATTGCTGGTTTACCACGTGTACCAACAATATCCATATGTAAATGTGCTAAACCAGTAGCTATTGATAATGCCATTAATAACATTATTTTAACATCAACCGTATGTGTTGTTAAATAATCAAATAAAGAACCATTTTCATGATAGTCTGTAACTAACCATAATTGTGTCCATGTGCCATTATCTAAAATAAAAATCAAAAATCAATCTAATTTGCATAAATAAGAAAAAAATATTATTATTTATTATTATTGCATGAAGTAGCTACAATGGCAATTCTTTGGTTTTATTACCAGCACTAGGGCATTAACTAAGGGGTTACATGGTTTTAAGAATTTTAAAATATCCTAATTGTTTGCCAAAAATATTCTCCAAAAATTTCAAGTCAATCGGAATAAAACTGTCGGAGACAGAGCCTTACATTGTCTAGCGGTGCCAACAGTCTTTAATCACGTTTTTCTAAAAATTCTATTTTTAAAGTCAACCGATATGATTTTTGAAAAATTAATAAGCCGATCTTTTATAAATTTTGCACACTTTTTAAGTATAAGAATGACTTGACTTCTGAAAAAAAAAGGATTTTTACTAAAAATAGTACTTTTTATACAAATTTCTGTAATAATTCAAAACACTTTTTCCTTCGTTCAAGCACAACCTTTATAATACCAGCAGAAATATTCTGAACTCTAGATAAAGCTACAGAAGTTAAAGCTTTTGAAGGGTTAAAGGAAATGAGATCCCAATTTCGAAATATTTGTCAAATTTTTATCTTGATTAAGTTAAAAATTTTGGAGAAAATATTATATTTAAGAAAATTTTGAGAAAATAACCAGCGAAAATCTTGTCAACCCTTGAAAATAATTTTAATTATTTAATTTTAATGTTGTTCAAATCGGCTACACTCGAAAATAATTTACATGGGTCTCAAAATGTGATTTGGTCTCTAAAACTCTTTGAGAGGTAAAATTGTTTTTATTTTAATCATAAAAGATTTAATCATATGTTAGTTAACTAATGAAATCTTTATTTATTTTTTCAATATCGTGAATATCATTGTTAGCCATAGATTTTTGTCTAGAAAAATTTTGATATGAAAAATAATCACCAGAGACAAATTAATAACAAAAAATGAGAGGAATGCACAAATAGTGAAAATTGTACTAAGAACTGTAAAACATTTATTCATATAAGTCAGCAAAAAGAACAACTAGTACGGAAAAAAGGCTTTTCTTAACATTGATATATGTATATATACGTATGACTGAGTGAGGCAATACACACAAACTTAAATTTTTCTAATCATATAATCTATAATTTTAATACTATAAAATATAAAATCCAAAATCAATATAAAAGAAAATAAACAATAAATTTTACCTTTATTATCCGCGGCAATAAAACCCAAAATATTTTCATGTCTTAACATAACAGTTTGATATATTTCAGCTTCACGAAACCATGAACATTCTTCACGACTAGAAAATATTTTTACAGCAACATTTTCACCTCTCCATCTACCTCTCCAGACTTCACCAAATCTTCCTTTTCCAATAACATGACATAATTGAATTTGTCTAGCAATTGATCTTTGTACTAATAATGGCAGGCCAGCTTTTTATTTTTCATTGAAAAAAAAAATATATTTATTAATAATATTTTTAAAATATTTTTATTATTTGAATTACCTGACCCCGAACCAGATGTTGTCATTTCAATCATATCCTGAATTGTATTACCATTTAAAATAGGATCACATACAGAATCCTCTTGTTTAAATGGTCTTCCACTACTATTACGTTTCCTTTTTTGTATATACCAATATGATGAAAATAATAATAAACAGAGAGCTAAAGTTCCACCAAATATTATAAATACTAGTTGCCATTTTGTTAATGATGGCTCTTCAAGACGTTCTATAAATTTTAATTGTATTAAAATTATTTATGTAAATAAATAATTTTTTTTTTTTCGGAAAATTCTTATGTAACCCTTTTAAAAGCTTAAAAACAAATTTTATAAGCAAAAAAGAAAACATAACAAAACATGCAATTGTAAAAAATAGTAATATGTAAACATTTTTATTTTTGGAAATATGTTATTATATATTTAAAGCATGCAAAATTAATAGGAATGCAGGCGACAACAAATTTTTATCCTAAAAAACCAAAACAAAATTTTACAAATTATTTTTAAATTAAAATTTCAATTTTAAGAAGCGCTTAAAACATTTTACTACTTTTTGATACAAAAAAGAAAAATTAATTTAATATTCAAAATATTAAAATCGGTTTTATAGCTTAAGTAAAACCATTTGACAACTTTCGAATGTTTTTTTTAGCTATTGGTCCAAAATATTAGCAAAGTTAGTAGAAACGCTATCGAAATTTTAACTTTAGTCCAATTGTAAGTTGTTACTTTTTGTTCAAATCTTTCTATTTTTCCTACTTCTATGCCCAGGAATCGATAAGAATCAACAAAAAACAGACAGCTTAATTTCTGACTATATCATTTGGAATTCGTTAAATTTCTACTAACTCTCCTAAAATTTTGAACTTTAAACTTAAATTAAAAGCTATGGTTTTAGTTGAAGCAATTTCGAACTAGTTCAAGTGACTTTTTCCCTTTATATGGAAATAATAGATACTTATCATTCAAATCTATGATATCACTAAGTGTCGCAATCAAAATCCTCCTGAAATAATTTAAACTAGTACCGCTAATATGCCATTTAACAACACAAAATGAAATTTTTATTTTTAAATAAAAATTATTGATAATAATTTAAGTATATTTTCATGCCTTGACCATATTTAATTCTCTTCTTAAACAAAAATAACAACAAGTATAATAATAAAACAATTCCAACTTATATAACTAAAATATTATATTTATCAAATATTCATTTAAAATTACCAATATATGAAATATGTAATTATGCAGTTTTATGAATAAAATTAATTATATTTATATTTATATTTAATAAATGAAAACATTTAACAAGTATCCCTGAATTTGAAAAATTTTCAAAATTTACCTGCAATGAATACATAGAAAACAAAGTACAAATGATATGCACCATTTAATTGTCCATTTATTGAATCCAAAATAATAAAAAACCAAAAAAAAACAACAAAAACAGTTTCACTTGCTTTTATGTAGTTTAAACAAAATTTGGATAATATGAAGAATGGGGCCAATTTTTAGTTGTTTTGTGTTTTTTCTACCATACGAATTTTATTATTTTTTGTTTAAACAAAAACATGATTTTTGTTTAGAAAATTATTTTTTTTTTTTGTCATTAATTTATTTTGTTCCTTTTATCTCACCTGAAATATGCAATGTAAGATTTGTGTTTTGATTGCAAAAATTTTGATCACAACAGTTCATAGCATAATAAGGCCAGGAATCATGCCTTTCATTGCACCAAACTGGATTATTTGGAGGAAATAGCTGTTCATTTGGCATACATCTATTAAATGTAATTAAGTTAACGTTTTTTTTTTAAAAAAAATTTTTTCTTTTCTTTCAAGTTCATTGGATTAATTTAATTTTTTTTTATTACTAAGAATTTTTTATATGTTTTACTTATAAATATAAATTTTAATAATAATAATTTAGTGATATTACACACTAAATATTTACTATATATTAATAATATTTGAAATTTTCAACTTCGTTATGAATTTTTCTTGGTTTTATTCTTCGTATACGCCAACAAATTTAAGAAAGCAGGCCTAATAAAAATTTCACAAATTAATTCCGAAAAAAAATTACAACATTTACCAAAGAAGAAAATCAATCAATAAATCGATTCGACATCAAAAATTCATTACTAGCACAATTATGAAAGGCAAAACTTGATGAAAGAAAACTTCGAATTGCTTCCTTGTACACCGTATCTAGCAGATTGGTTTATAGTAACTGCTAAATGTTTCTAAATTGTAAAAATTAATTTTCAGGGGGAGAAATTCTCATAAAAGCGCACAACAAACGTTTTGGCAAATTTAAATTATTTACAATTCCATCGAAACATCCAAAAGAAAGTCGGACTTAAGGGGAGGGTAACGTTTTTAAAACTTTTTTATTTGATTTTCTGAATGAAAAACTTTTCAAGATTATTGTGTAAAAACTTGAAATGAATCAGAGCAAAACTAACGAAGATACATTTTTACGAAGTAAATTTTTTTTTATAAATTTATTAAATATTTTTTATTTTACAATAACAAATTAGCCGATTATTAAGGGGAAGCGGGAGGGAAGCGTTTACTAACGAAAAAACTTTGATTTTTTGATTTCAGAAGATCCAGCACCTAGTTATGAGGGGCAATACAATTTTACTTTTATCCGAGACTTTTCCAAATAATTGCTGGCATTGCCTTATTTTTTAATATTTCTTCATGATAATTTCACATAATATTATTCGAATGTTATGCTTTAATGTATGTTACCCAGGGATGGGCAAACTTTTTCGGTCGTGGGCCAAAAATCAAAAAATAAAGGGCTGGCCGGCCAAGATAAATTTTTCTAAAATTTTAAAAACAATCTACAATTATTACAATTTAAATATGTTAATGAGATGAATGAAATTGCGATTTCATTTTTAAAAGTTCCTTATATTGAGGTTCGAAGTGAGATGTACTGATTATAAGGAACGAGGCATAATGCTCATCTGTCAGGAAGTTATTCTTTCTAAGGTTCATAGTTGAAAACACTTGTTCACATATCTATAAGATGAAGCAAACATAGCACTGATTTTCTGGGCATGATATTTTAAATTTAGGAAACTTACTTTCGATAATGATTTGTAAAACTCTAACTTTGGCATATTTAGAAACAGCTGCTTGATATGATTGTTAGAGGGGAGCTCAATTAATTCAAGCTGCAAATCTGACCTCACTACTACACAATTTACGTTGAAAGGTATGGTGAAAATATCCAATTCTGTTTGAATGGCATCTTGAAATCAGCGTTCGAGCTCAAAGTGCAATTTTTTCAAGCTTGGAAGCTGTCTGTGAATGCTCTTTCCGTGGATTTATGTTTTGTAGCACAAAAATAAAGAAAGTAAAAATATCATCAGTAGAAAAGCAGATGGATATACATATAATATAAAAATCATATTTCTTTTAATTACCGTCGGACCGGCAAATTAAAAATCTATCCGCGGGCCGGAGTTGGCCTACGGGCCGTAGTTTGCCCTGATGTTACCATTAGTTTTAGTAAAAATATTTTGACTATGTCTTCAAAAAAAACAAATGTGCCTTTTTTTGCACGAATTAACGTTACCCTCCCCTTAAGTATATCCCATCATATAAAGAATATATTAATCGAAGATTAATTATGATTTTTTTAAATTGGTAAACCTTTAAACGGTTTGGTAACAAAAATTTTATTTCTAATTATTATTTTCTTACCTTCTATTTACTTAAAAATATTTCGAAATGTTAAATTTTATCAAAGTAAATAAAATAATTAATATTTATAAACAAAAAATTAATTCATAATTATAAATAAAAACTACCTAACCAAAGTTTTAAAGAATCACTACAAATACATTCATTTTAATACTAAAAATTACAATAAATTAATTTAAACTTAATAAAAAAATTTTTCTAAAATATTTAATACAATTAAAAAGACTAAAAATTAAATAACATACAAGGCTTTTTTTACAGCAATTAAAAATATAAATTAAATTATTTTAAGCAGAAAAATATTTTCTTGAAATTGTTAACAACATCAATACTAAATATCATCGGCTACATTTCATCTATTTTTTTATATATAATTATTTACTTTTTTTGTTTTCAAAAATGCATTAGTAAGTATAAAAATTATTTTATGCAATAATATTATACAAGGCTATATAGAAAATTAGAATTTTCAATTATTAACACGTTCCCTGTCTCATTTTAAAAGAAAAATTAGATTATTAATGAATAAAATTATTAAAAATCTTCTTGTTATATTCCGTAGAAATATTTTAAATTGTATAAAAAGTAGCTTTGTTTCCTAGTGGTGGAATCCATTCTGACAAGGAACATGTTAAAACAAAACTAGAAATACTACTAGAAAATGTGCACTTTTCACCAATTTGTAACAACAACGGAAAAAAAACCAGTGCAGCCAAAGAAATTTATATAAGTTTTTTGTTTATAAGAAAATTATAAGTGCTAGTTTTAAATCAAAGTAAAGAAAAATTATTAGAAGACTTTAAATTAAAAAATAAATAAAAAAAAACTCCATAATGCCCAATATTTTTTTTGGTTTTGAACTAAAATATTTAAATTAAATATTACTCAAGAATATAGAAATTAATATTGATTTTCTGTGCTTTTATCAATAAATTTTTAAATATTAAAATAAGGAAAATCAGATATAATAAACTTTGGTGTTCACAAACCAAACAACAATAACAACAACAAAATTTATTTGTTTAATTTTCCATTCAAAGGTATTTTACAATTTAGTAATTTTTAAATAAAGCATAGCCAGATATTTCAGATCATAGGATGGACGAGCAAAGGTGCCTAATTCCTTTGTCTCGAGTTTCTTTTTCACGCATTTAGTTTATTTTTTTTCTGTTTTCTGCGGTATGCAGCCCCTTCTAATTCGAGCCTAGCGCTCTGTCTTTGAAATTTTTCCGTTTCAGTAGCGAGATTTAGTCTAGTGTCTCGTGTCTAGTGTCTAGTGTCTAGTGGCAAGTACCACCCCCATACAATTCTACCACAGCTCGCTACGACTGCCGATAAACGACATCTAGAAAATCGTACCTATGTTTGGTCCTCAGGGGTATGGACCTCTGCAAAAAACATATGGTCACGTAACATAAACAGTTAAGCGCGTTTGTCGTGTATAATTCCGCAAACTCTAGCGAGTTTTTAAAATTAAATTCAACAGTTAACTGGTTAATATTTCAAACATATATTTACAATGATGTTATGGCTATGTTAGTTTATTCGAAACCAAATCGGACTTACAATTAGTCCAGCTCTAATTTGAGCTATAAAATACTATAAAATATGGGCCAGAATAACATTTTTCTATTTTATTATATTAATTTTGATTCCAAAGGTAATTATTTTTAAATTATTTAACAGACAAATTAAAATGTTAGTAAGTATAGCACTATTGCACATATTCTCTAATACATTTAGTTCAAATCGGTAAAATGAATAAAAACGACTTGAATACGAATAAAATACCACGCCCAATATAAAGCGTAAAAGGTACCCTTGACTATCAAGTTTACTTGATCAAAATCGCCTTATTCAAGTAATCTTGATAATTAAGAGAGGTTTGTTCAAGTATAAATGACCACTCGATAAAATTTTGAAAAAATTTCATCAAAGTTTTTGACAGATATAAATTTTAATTGAGCAAAACTTCGAAAAGGGTCCAAATGCTGTTATTAATTAATATAATATAAAAAAAAATAATACGAGCTATTTTAATATAAAATAATTGTACTTCTACGTAAAAAAATAAATTCATTTTCAATAAAAGGCTCATTTAAATTTATGTTTATCATAACAAATTTGACATTAATAAACTCAAATTTCTTTGATCAATTAGACTTGATAGTTAGAGGTGAAATTTCTAACAATTATTTGCGCAAATTTTGCTTGCATTCCTTCAAATTTCCTTGATCAAGTATACTTCATAGCCAAGATCGTTGCATATTAAGTGGCAGAAAGAAGAACTAAATGTATAAAACGTCTAATTTGATTTTTTGAGCTGAAATTTTCATTTCACATAGATACCGTTATTTTTCATACAAATGTTTTGCACCTACTTAACTTGAACTTTGATTTATTTATTTGGCATTTGGTTAAATAAATCTAAAACTTATTAAACTAATTCAGTCCCATAAATATTGATTTAGAATTTCTTCTTTTATTTTAGATATTGACCAACATGATTTTTTTCAAAAACTCATAACTGGTTAAGTTAGCTACAAGACGTTACATTTATGAATTATGTCATGAGAAGAATACAAAAAATTACCCAATCAGGTGTTTTCACAAGCCAATAATTCAATCCGAAGAAATATTCCCTTATATTGAGTTAAACGAAATCACATTTTAATTAGAATATCAAAGAATTATCGGGTAAATTTTAAATATTATTGCAAGTTTAACAATTTTATACTTTAAATTTGCCAAAATACGAAGAATAAACGAAATATTTTGACACTTATTCTTCAAATAAGAGGAAATAATGCAAACAAGAATCAAATATCTATCATTTTTTGGACTGCAAACTTAGAAATAAAAAAATATATCACATTTTCAACAAATCTATCCAACCATAGAAATAATTGTTTCAGTATATATTACTACTAGTCAATACCATTTTAAACTTTAAATCTTTAACTAATTAACAAATTTTTGTTTTGAAAGCACAAAAAACCAATAACGATATTTTTCTAAAAGATAAATTTACTAAAATTAAAGGCACTAGCATTTTGATAACTGATTGAGGTATAAATTAATAGTGAAAATAATTATATTTTTGAAGATGAATACCTCTAGTATATTCCAATTGAAGTAATGAATTGTTATTGCAAAAATCTGTATCACAACATTGGATATTATAGACATTTTTTTTCTCCTCAGTCGTTAAACACTCCATTGGTAATCTATCCATGACATATTTCTTTGGATGACACCTAAATTATGTTTTCATTTTGGTGATTTTTTTTTTCTTTGTTTTTTTTGTTTTTAAGTTAAGTAGCTTCAAAATTTTTTACTTACTACCCATTATAAAATTTTTAAATAAATATTAAACTATTATTTATAAATAATTATTTAGCATTTTATTTATTTTTATTTATTGTTTTTTTTTTTTACTATTTTTCTATTATTTTGTTAATTTTTCAAACGAAATTTTTCTTTTCTAAAATAAAATAAAAGAAAACAAAATGGCGTAAAAACGACCAAAGAAAAACGGGTAGCAAAAACAAAATTCCAAGACGTCTGAAAACGAAATGAGTAAATAAAAGTGCATTCTAGTTAGTAATTTAGTTAATCATTGCCAAAAAATAAAAGGATTTTAAAAGTATTCTGCAAAACATTTTCATAGTATTAATTTACGCTTTTAACTTTGGCTAAAATTTGCAGTATACTTAATAAAAATGAATAAATAAAATTTTTAAAAAAATTTGAGTGTTAAATATCTTGTGTGAAAAACAAAAGGAAAAAACTTGAATTTTTCAATAATATTTTATTGGGAAGTAAAAAAACAGAACAAAAAATAAGTAAAATTAAAAACATTCCGATTAGCACACTCAATTTTCATTGAGAATTTAAATAAAATAACAAAAAAAAAAAAAAACCAAAAATCAAATTAAAAAAAAAATTCACGCGAATTAAGCCCACCTTTATTAGATAACTGTTTATTTTTGATGATTTTAATTATTCTGTTCTGTAGATAAAT
Organism: Acrocera orbiculus; assembly: GCA_947359355.1. Taxonomy (NCBI): domain Eukaryota; kingdom Metazoa; phylum Arthropoda; class Insecta; order Diptera; family Acroceridae; genus Acrocera; species Acrocera orbiculus. Next base: position 26,950,248 of record OX375756.1, on the reverse strand, counting down.
ATTGCAGAAATCTTTTGTATCACAGCATAAATGGCCACCATTTTCATTAACAACTGGTCTAACTGTAGGACCTCTTTTTGTATTGCACCATATTGATCGACCCGGTGGAAAAAATTGCCACGAATTAAGGCATCTAATATTAATTAAAATTAAATGTCTTCTTTTTTTTTTAGGTTTTTCTTTAAGATTTTAATTATCTTGTAATCCATTTCGTTTTCAGATTTTAAAATATTTTTTGTTTTAATTTCTACCATTAAATTGTTTTTTTTTTTTTTTTTTCAAAATATTTTTTATATAAATAATCATATTCATTTTAATTTTTTAATTTTGTTTCTTAAAAAACTTACCTATATGAGTAGACCATTTGACCTTTTTCATAAGCAACTGATGTAAAACAAAAACCATCGGTTTCACAGACAAAATTATCTTCTTTACAAATATCACAATGACATTTTAGCCATCCTAAAATAAAAATTTAAAAAAAATTTTGGTTAGAAGAATGAAATAAATATGAAAATGTAATAATCCTTTATAATATACCATAATTATTTATATTTTACTCCCTCAATCAGTTAAGAAAAATTAACACAATTTGAATAGTGGCTAATATTTTTATTTCATGCATATGACTTAAATATTACCAAAAATTTTCTTTTAACTATGATTAATGTATCGTATAGAAAAATCCTAAGACTAATTTAACTTTTTTCATTGTAATGGTGACTCTCACTAACTATCTCCATTTATAGACGTGATACTATTAAGATTCACAAAAAAAGAATAATTCAGACGTGCGTCAAATCATAATTTTAAAGAATATGTATACCAAAATTTGGATATTTGTGGTTGAAAAGGATGAAAGGAGGCTCAAAATTTCGACTCAGGTCCCGAGATGCAAACTTTTGTATACTTTGAATCTCTTTTCATCCTCTCCGCTTTGCTAAATGTAAACTTTTGGATATTAAGGAGGCCCAAAGGAGGTTTATCTTACTTTTGAATTTCGAAAACTTTTCTATACTTTGATCCTCCTTTCATCCTCTTGAATCTCAAAAATGCGAAATATCGTTAATCTCCTTTGATCCTCTTAGTACTGAATCGGAACTCAATGTCGACTCAAGGCGTTGGAAAGAGGCCCAACTTTGACATAAGCTTAAACGACAGAATTGAACCTCATTTCAACTTCATCGGCTTCCTTAGTAAACAGGTTAAAAGGGATGAAAGGGGGCTCAAAATTTCGACTCAGAATATATAGCATTAAAATTCATTTAACAAAAAAAAAAGGAAAAAAGTATTGTACTCTAGCTATGGCTAGAACAACAAAACACCCGTTTAATTAGTTCCGGTGGCAAGTGCCTACCACGCGGATCGCTATAAATAAGGCTTAAGAGGAAAGAAACAAAAATTGTTGATTTTACACTTATAGAAAACAGAAAAAATAAAAGTCACCAAGGAATCTATTTTTTATTCTTTTGCCAAAGGCAAATTCTGATGCCGTAATCTGATTTAATGAGAAGTCAGAATTAAATTTGATCATACATATTTATTAAGCATTTTTATAAAAATGAAACAAAAGGGAGCAATTTTAGTGATCTTCAAAATAAAATATTTTCGAATTTTTCAACCTTTGTTATGCTATTCACCTTTCAGACATTAAAAATCGGAAACTTGGGACGTTTAGCCAGGTCATACGAATTATTACATAATGAGTATAGGACAAGTTTTGTAAGCTAGAAATAATTTGTCCTTAATATCTTACTGTAAATTACAGCTATTTAACTAACTGTCTATTGTCTATTTTAATTTAATATATATATATTTTAGTACTTTGAACCTTACACAGGTTTCTGTTCTAAATTTGGAATATATGCGTTTAGTTTTTACTCTTTTTTTAGTACGAATAGTCGAATTTTTGAAGTGCTAAAATGTTATAAGAATTTTATACAAAAAACTTTAATCAACCTCATAACTTGTATGCTCGAGTTAATTCGAGCACGCTAAATAGGACAAACTGTACACACTCGGGATAATTCGAGCGGCTTTGGCAAAATTAGGATAAAAATTCTGATTATTTTTATATTTTTAGCCGGGTTTTTTAAAAAAAAAAACTGCGTTAAGGGGTTAAATTTGAAGAAAAAAAAAGGATTTTAAGCAGAAATTATTTTTTCTCAAAGAGAAATTATCTTGTTGTTATCCATATAGTTAACACAATGTTGACCGGTCACGAGTTAATTCATGTCCAAACGTTGTTGATCGGTCACGAGTTTACTCGTGATTGAACTTGCATTAGCAATTTCAATTTATAAAACCCAGGGCAATATAGAATACTGCAAAGGCTTTGTTCATCATATTTAGACATCTGATAGTGAAAGTGATTTTGAAGATGAGTGGATTGAAAGCGAATATCACTAACTTTAAAGGATTATTCAAATATTTCGGGTGTATCTTTCGTGCTTAGTGATGCACCGAGTATTAGTAAAGTAACGGATTTACTTTTCGACAATGATTTTTTTTAATTTACTTAATAGCCGGTGACATAAGATAGTTAAGCGTAAAATTGGCGGTCAACAATGTGTTAAAATAAATTTTATATCCTAAATTTTCTGAGTTTTTTAACTAAAACAATAATTTTTGTAAACAATTCTAGCTTTTCATGGCTTCCATTAAAAAATCTGCAAGGAATAAACATATATTACAGCTCGAGCGACGACTGTTTGGGTTCCCACTATGTCAGAAATAATGTCATAAACATTATATCATCAAATTTAAGCCAAAAAATAAAATCCTCAAAAGAATATGAGTCGTTTAGAAGGCAATGTGGTCCAAAAAATCCAAACTGAGAAAATTAATGTTTCTTAATGCATTCATAATACATAACACATGCAGAGGCTATTAAAAGAAGGGTTTTTTGACCTACAAAAAATGAAAGTATTAGTAAATCCTTTTAAGACTAAGAAATATATTATTTATTCTATTAAAATTTGCAAAAATCAGAAAATATGAAAAAATGGATTTATCTACATTGGCTTCTGAGCGACTCATATATTAAGGGTAACAGCGTAAAACCTACAATTAAATTTCTCTGGTACACTTTTTACGCAACTTTATTACTATAAACAAACATTACTCAAACAAATAATTCAAAGGATATATTTATAAACATTAAAGGTTCTTTTTAAAAAACCAAGCAAATTTTTGCCCATGCAAATTATTATTGCCATTGAACAAAGAAAAATGATAATTACAATAATTTCAACTTTCAACTGATTTATTTAATAATAAAACAATATTGTAAAAGTTCTAGAAAATTTAGATTTTTTTTTTGATATTATAAAATTCAATTTAGAAAATTCTTGCTACCAAATACAAAAAATATTAATTTGCTACTAAAACTAATAGAAATATTGTTTACTGAATTTTATAGTTGAAGTTAGTTTTTTTAAAGCATGCTGAAATTAAATAAAATAGAAAAAGAAAGAAAATGCTCGTGATTATGTAACTATAAATGCAACTAAAAAACTATGAAATATTAACATAAAATATAAACATTTAGTTATATTTGCAAATTTTATTGCCAAGTTCAATGTCAATGTTATCTGTTATTGTTGTTAATAAAATTGGTCAGCAATATTCTTGCTAATCTTTTTAGAAATATTTTCTCTTTTGAAATTTAAAAGAATATCAAATATAACTAAAACTTTGACAAAGTATTAAACATAAATATATGAGAAATACTAAATATAATTGAAATGCTAAAATAATTAACTCATAAAATAGTTTTTAATTTTAAAGTATAAATTTTGAAATTTAAAATTTAAAATTAAGTTCTAAGGGCAAATAAGGAAAAATAATTTTAAATGCTTTTAATGTTTATACTTCCTAAAAAAAACTAAAAATATTTAATTTTAAATACTAAACTCTCTTCTAATACTAACTTGTTTTATTCGGTCTTTCTGCACCTATTAACATAGGTAATGCCTTAGCTTTGCCAGGCCCTAATAATGGTGTATGCTCTAAAGAATCATCATCATTTGTTGGATTTGTATCACTTTTAATTGTCTGTGTATTACTATTAAATTCTCTTGCACGAATTGTTGAAGCTACAAATTAAATAAGATTTTATAGCTAAGGTAAATAATTTATTTTGAAATTTTTTAATTAACTTACTATTTATAAAACTTGTACATATTACTAAAATTAAAATTAGAAAAGATAAAAAATAATTTTCGGTGATATGCATAATTTAATTTTAAATTTCCGTATGGAAATTTCCCAAAAATAATACAAATTGACATAAAAATCAATAAAATGTTATCAACAACTTCACAATTAAAATTTTATGCAATATTTTCTTATACAAATACATCATAAAATAAAGAATTTATTTCAAATTTTAGTTATCCTTTGAATGCAATTAATAAAATATTAATTTTACACTAGAAAAATATCGATCCTTCTTTATTTTGTTATTTAGTCATATTTGAACTTTAATATTCATTTAAAGTAGCCGGCAATTATTTGAACACACAATAAAACTCCATTGATTTTTAATTATAAATACAGCTAGTTATTTAATTTGATATTTTAAATTCAATTATTCAAATAATTAACAAAAAATGCATTCGAACTGCAATCAAAATTTTATTAATCATACAGCTGTCGCCATTTAAAAGACACACAGCTGTCATTAAGCTGGGTTATAAAATTAAAACGTTCATGAAATTAAAATGTTTGCAATAGATGTAGTTTAAAATAAATTTTTTATTTTAATTTATATTTTAATAATCATATATAAAGTAAACATTATTTACTGTTCATATCAATTGAAAAAATTAATTTTGATATTTAATTCGTAGTTTTGGTGCATTATATTTTAAGCTTGGAAATTCAAGCTTAATTTTTTAAATCATTCAAATATGGACAAATAGATGTCACTCTAACAAATGTCAAAGTAATCTATACCGGTGTATAAATTTCTTCCAAATTTTTTAATAAATATCCAAAGTAATCTGGAAATTTAAAATAAATCCATTAATAATAATTAACTATAATAGTAATTTAAAATGGTGTCTATGCCAGGAACATTTGCATTTGATGAATATGGCAGACCATTTATAATTTTAAAGGATCAGGATCAACAAAAGCGAATTACAGGAAACGATGCAATTAAAGTAAGAATTTAATAATTTATTTGTTATTACTAGTTTTAAGTATATGGTAAATAAAAATTTTCGACTAAATATCATTGTAAATAAGATTTTATTTCTCATATGGGTTCCATGTTAAGAAATTGTCAGTCGATTGAGACGATGATTCACTCACATTAGCAATTATTTTCCTTCTTTATTTATTTAACTTTTTTTCTCTTATTTTCAATATTTTATTCGATTTTAATAACATAAATGAATTTCTATAAACTTAAACTCCATAAAAATATACTTTTTTCTTAAGGTTATGTTATTTTTAATTTTAAATTAAACATTTAAAAACAACTAAAATTTTGCTTCTGAGTTACAGAAACTTTTATTTTTCGCTTTCTGCATCTTTCCCAAACAAGTTCAGAATTTTTCGGTTATAATCAAGTCTTAAAGGGCCGAAATTTATCGCATTAAATCAAATTTTAATAAAAAATAATTTTATCATGTTCTCCAAAACGGGTAAATAAAAAGTAACCTCCTATTTTCTCCACATATTTTTACTTTTCACAAAATTTTTCCAATAGACTAGATAATAGTCTAAATACGACGGAAATATGTTCTATTTTTTAGAGTCATATTATGGCTGCACGTCAAATTGCTAGCACCCTTCGATCATCATTAGGTCCTAAAGGCTTAGATAAAATGATGGTTAGCTCTGATGGAGAGGTAACTGCAACTAATGATGGTGCTACAATTCTTAAATTAATGGAAGTTGATCATGAAATTGGAAAATTAATGGTTCAATTAAGTCAATCACAAGATGATGAAATTGGTGATGGTACAACTGGTGTAGTTGTTTTAGCTGGAGCACTACTTGAACATGCTGAATCACTTCTAGATAGAGGAATACATCCAATTAGAATTGCTGATGGTTTTGAACTAGCAGCTAAATGTGCTGTTAATCATCTTAATTCTATAGCTGAACCATTTTCAATTGATAAAGATAGCACAGAAAAGTTAATCAATGTAGCAATGACAACACTTGGAAGTAAAATTGTAAATAAATGCCAAAAGCAAATGGCTGAAATTGCAGTTAATGCTGTACTAACTGTAGCTGATCTTGAAACAAAAGATGTTAATTTTGAATTAATTAAAATCGAAGGTAAAGTTGGTGGTCGTATGGAAGATTCAACTTTAATTAAAGGTGTTGTCATTGATAAATCAATGAGTCATGCTCAAATGCCTAAAGTTTTAAAAGATGTTAAATTAGCTATACTAACATGTCCCTTTGAGCCTCCAAAACCAAAAACAAAATATAATTTAGATGTGACATCAACTGAAGACTATAAAGCATTAAGAGTTTATGAACAAGAGAAATTTGTGAATATAGTGAAAACTGTTAAAGAAGCGGGAGCTAATTTAGCTATTTGTCAATGGGGTTTCGATGATGAAGCAAATCATCTTTTATTGCAATATGAATTACCAGCTGTTCGTTGGGTCGGTGGACCAGAAATTGAACGTATAGCAATTGCTACAAATGGACGCATAGTTCCACGTTTTGAAGAACTAACACCTGAAAAGTTAGGTTATGCTGGACTTGTCAGAGAACTTGGTATTAAATAATTTTATGTTTAAAAATAAAAAAAATTATTATTAATTTTTTTTTGTTTTGTTTTACTTCAGCATTTGGAACTTCAAAGGAAAAAATGTTGGTTATTGAAGAATGTAAAAATTCTAAAGCTGTAACCATTTTATTACGTGGTGGTAATGAAATGGTAATTGCAGAATCAAAAAGATCAATTCATGATGCCTTATGTGTTGTACGATCATTGATTAAAGTAAGTAATACAGTTAGATATTTAATTGTATATTTATTTATTTTTATCTTTTAACTTTTACTTTTTTCAAATAAGGACTCAAGAATAGTTTATGGTGGTGGAGCAGCTGAAATAAGCTGTTCAATTGCTGTAGCTAAGGAAGCAGATCAGTTATCTACATTGGAACAATATGCATTCCGTGCATTTAGTGTAGCCCTTGAAAGTATACCATTAGCACTTGCTGAAAATAGTGGATTACATCCAATTGAAACATTAACAGAATTAAAATCACGTCAAGTTTCTGAATCTAATACAGCATTAGGTGTTGATTGTATGTTAACTGGTAATTCAGATATGAGAGAACATCATGTTTTGGAATCACTTAATTCAAAGAAACAACAAATTGTATTGGCTACACAAGTTGTAAAAATGATTCTAAAAATCGATGATGTAAGATGTCCAAATGATGGCTTCTAAAAGAAATAACCATCCGTATTAATACTTTTTTAGTAACTATTTTTTTGAGCAAATAATTTAATTAATCTAATATTAATTTCTTTTGTTTTTTTTTTGCAGTAATTTTAGCTCTCAAAGAAAAATTGTTTTTTTTTATTACTAATTTAGTTTTGTATGAAGAACAAACGTTTCAGCATTTTAAAATATTTAGAAAATAATATTTTTAATCTTAAGATATTTAAAAATATATACAAAAAAACACAGTAAAAGAAATTTTTAAAGCGTAAGGGATTAATAAATTGATGGGGTGTTAGTTTATAGTGCTTATTGGTGAAAATAATATTCAGGTTACACGGTTGTTAATTAACCAGATATCCCTATTGCATTGATTTTAAAAGAAAGCAAAGTAAATTTTATTGTTCTATAATTTCTAGGTTTGAATAGCTAGAATAACATAAATATCCAATTTTTATTGCATCAAGGGTATAACAATTGTTGGAAAAAATGTTTATAATGTTAGCCTGCTCAATGGGTAATGCATAGAAAATGTTAAAAATATATTCTGAAAGTGTAGTCGGCCAACTGGTTTTTTTTAATTTATGTCAAATCATTTAATTAGTTAATCTTGTCTTCGTTTTTAGTTTTGAAATAATCTAATGTCAATAAAAAATGCGCATTCAGCCATTATTAGTTTGCCAATTAACCTCTTCTTTTTCCAAATATACTAGCCATAAAGAAATTTATTTTATATATACTCAATAGGTCTCAATAGGTCCTTACGTAAGGATGGTTGATATTAGGTTGCTTACGTCATTTTTAGGGTTGTTAGTGCATATAAAGAACGAAATCAAGAATAAAAAGCCCATATAAATTAGTAAAATGTATTTTCTTACCAAAAGGGTTCATAGTGCCACAAGTCTTTGAAGATTATGAGAAAAATATATGAAATGAGCTTCAAGCATTCCCATATATTAGGGGGACCGGAAAGTAATGTCGTTTCTACCCTTACCGATATTTGTTAGCTCATTTTGTATCATGAGGGTGTGCTAAAGTCATTTTATGGTTATTGTGATTTGTTTACTTCTAAATACTTCAATATCAAACCTTTTTTTTTTTGAGCATATAATATTCGGCATTATATACTTTTTGAGTTTCGCAAGGGTAGTAACACAACGGCTGTGATCAAAAACATTTGCAATGTTTATCCAAGTGCATTCGTAGATGCCAAAGATGGTTTTTCAAGTTCAGATCGAGTAATTTTGACCTCTCTTACTCTTCTCGATCAGGAAGACCAACAACATTAGATAACGACGTGCTAAGGGCAGAAGTGTAAGAAAATCCATTTCAAACAATCGAGGAATTGTCAAAAATCCTTAACCAACCTTGGTTGACCAACAAGGAACATTTACAGCAGATTGAAAAAATTAGCAAAGCAGATGTTTGAGTACCTTATAATTTGTCCAAAGAGAACAAAGACCTATTAGAAATTTAATCGTTTGAATTTAATGTAAAAAAAACGATGACCCACTAATATAACCGTATTACCCAGATTTCCCTACTGGCTGTGTGCATATCCTAAAGAGATGTTCCATGAAAGTTCAATGGACTTAAATGAAGAAGTCATCGTTAAAAGTAAGGTCTATTTTAAGGCTGAAATAAACATTTTGCTCAAGGGCTTTTATAGAAAAATCAATTAAGCGTTCAAAGGAATATATGCTATCACTTAAGAAGGAGATGATGTTAAACTGATGAATAAAATCCGTTAAATTTACAAATGACTATCTCTCATAAACGATTATTTGGGTTCTGTAGGTAGCTCTCCTTTGTGGAAGTTGTTAGTTAAATTTATATTCCTTTAAGAAAAGGAAGCTCTGTGAGAACTTTAAAGCTGTTTCTTGATTGGAATGCTGGTTAGTTGGTTGGCTGGCAATCTTCCTCAAAAAACTTGTTTCAACTGTGGATATATGTAATTCTCAGAGGATTTTAATATTTTTTGAAGTTTGGCTCATTTTCAGCTTATTTCGACCATTGCTTTCGTGCCATAAAAATCAGATCTTTGCTTGCTTTTCGTCCTGAAATACTTCAATAAATAAGAATCTCCAACTAGTAACAGAAGATTTTAAGGAAACGTACTTTTAACTTTATTGTGTTCAGGTTGGGCACACTGCTTATCATTTCGTAGAAAAAGGAATCAGGAAAATTTGAAGTGAAAGAAAAACACGACTGTTTCGAGAGATATCGTTACTGTATGATCATCCTTACACGCATAATAAAAGTGTATTACGAAGCAAATTTTATGGAATAGAAATAAAGAACGCATCATGCAGTCCCTAAACGTAAGCATGTAATCGTGATATTCTTGCTAACACATCCCAGTAGGAAATGTTTCAGGCGCCTGTCTATTTCAACAGGCATTAAGCATTACTTTTTGCTTTCCGCTAAGAAAAAATTCAGGCAGGCTCATGAAAGTTTTGATTGTGTTTACCTAATTTTATATAAGATAGTGTAAACAATATATGTATACGCATACTCTTGAATCTGCGCATGCCCTGCCTGTTCAATACATAGAATGTATTTCACTTGTCAAAATGTGACAAGAAATTTTTGTGAACAGTAAAAAAATTATTTTGTATTAATTATAGTATTAATTAATTAAAAAATATTTCTAATAAATAATTATTTAGGGGATGTTATATTTATGTATTTATGTATTTTTATTTTTTAGGCTATCCACAGAATTGGTCAACAGACATGGAATAAATATTGGATTTTATGGTGGATTAGAAATTAAAATTATATTCACAAAACAGTTTAAAGTTCATTTATTTTAACATATTAAGGCCATATATTTTAAAAAAGGTAATTTTCTTAAAGATAAAGTTTTTTAAATGTTATATTGTTAATATACTTTAATTATCTTTATTATTTGTTATATTTTTCTTCTTATATTTATTAACATATACTCGGTTTTTTGCATTATGCAAACCTTTTCGCATACACTCTTCAAACTCTTTGTAGCCAAAGTTTTCACATTTAACTGCCTCTAAAATATTAATTTTAATGCAATTAATCACACTTTGAAAATTTGATTTGCATACCAAATAAATCGGTGCTAAAGAAATTTACGGATTTCAAAGGAAATAAACTATTATTCCCACTCCAATTAATTTTCATCAACAAATCTTCCGTAAAAAAAGAGTTAATACACTTGAGAAGTTGTGTTTGCCCTACAAATTCCTTAATATAATTAATCTGCAAATTAAATTTTATGAATTAAAAACTTCTATACCATAAGTAAAAAAATTACCCTTTCTTCTTCTAATACTTCATCTAGTTTTTCATTAAGCTGCTTTAAATCGTCTAAACTTTTAATTGGGAATACTTTTAATTTTGTTTTTATAGGGCACATTTTATTTATAAGTCTTTCCATTAAGACATTTTGTTCCGCAACTAATGTATTTAATTTTTTTAGATTTTCTCCCATTTTGCCGCATCGCTGCTCTATTTCGCCGCATCGCTCCTCCAAAACCTTTACTGTTACTAAATACATTGAAAATTATAAATATTACACACAATATGTTTATGGTATATTACCTAAAATTTCTAGTTCCATGCTACAAGATTTGTTTTCTCGGATCTGGAAGGAGACGTTAAATAAAACAATTAAATATCATGTACATTCATGGAGAAGTGGAATGAATACGATTCCAGAATTATAAGGTAAGCCCATTGCTTTACAAAATATATCTTCTATTTCATAAATATCCACTTCGTCACCCAACAACTACCCAACAAAGTTTTCCGTGTCGTTGGAACATTTAGTCCAGCATGACGCAAAATTTGTAAAAAAGCATCGCATGCTGCCCTTCTAATTCCAAATACAATGCACCAATTCTTTAATTGTTTAAGAATTGTCTCCTTACAATTTTTGCTTTTAGCCTTATTATTTTCTTTTTTAGGGCTACTAGACCCTATAATTTCAATAAGCTCTTGATTTAAATTTAAATTTAAGCTACTAGGCTCTCCTATTTCAACATCGGAATCAGTTATCAAATTTTCAGTAACCCCTTCATTAGATTGCAGCTTTTTTTGGACTAATTTCTGGAAATATCTACTACTTAATCCGACCCTCTTATGCATATTTGAATATATTTTCTATAAATAAGAAGGAAAGCAAAAATGAAAGAAAAAAATTTTATTATACACAAAAATCTTCTCAAACATGAATTTTTTGTATTAGATTTTTGGGTTAATTATCCAACAAGGCTTAGCAAAGATTAAACAAATTTTTTAATCTAAGCATTCAAAAAGAAAATAATTTATTATAATTCTTGCTTGAACTTTATAATAAAAAAGTAATAGTTTTTAAAATGGCCTTTATCGAAGTTTAAAAAACCAAACTAAATAACATTGGAATGGATAAATAATTACAGAAACAATATTTTGAAGATTTTAGTTACATTTTTAACTTGTTGGTTTGAATTCATACTTCTATTTTTCCACAATTTTTTTGTTTTTTTATTTCCAAGCAAGAAAGCTATGGCCATTCGTTATATTTTATTGAATTAAAAAGTTTATTAAAATAATTAAAAAAGATTTTAAAGCTTAGAGCCATATGAATTCAGGCAACTGCCATATAATTTTTGCGTATTGTATAAACTAATTAACTGATTATGAACTATTTTTAAGGCAGAAACCAAATACTAAATTATAAATTGTTAATTTAAAAATTTTTTCATTAATTAAAATAATTAAAAACTTACCAATCTGATCTGATATCCTGAAAAAGGTGTTTTTAATAAAACAACTAAATGCACAACACAACTTAAAGATAATGTTTTCTCAAAAGCGTCACTATAATTTTATCTTTTTTGAAATAATTTTTTATTTAATTTTACTTTCACAACTTTAGTTTACTTTACAAATATATTTAATCAATCTTACCGAAAACACCTATAACGGTCAACGTTTAACTGAACTCTATTTATTATGAACTCTATATGTGGTATTGATGCTACATGACTTATCCATAATTTTGCGTTTAACTTTTATTTTGTTTATGGGCGTGATTACAAATTTACGCAGTTTTAAATAATTAGTTGCATATTAATACGCTGCATGCTACTGAATTAAACTGCGTTTTTGTAGATACATAATAGTTTAATATACAAAATTTTTATGCTTCTGTTTTTTTGTAACTAGAATCCTTTTACAGGTAACATGCAACATTGCAACATCTTGAGTATTATCTAAATCCGCCACAAAAAGGAGCAAATTAAACTTATTAAATTTATTTGTATTTTATAAAAAAATTTATATTGTTTGAAATATTTTAGTAAATAAAAAACTTAAAATAAAATATAAAATAGTTTTAATATATCAACACCATAAAAATAAATAAGAAATAGTTCTAAGCTGGTAACACCAAAAAAGTATGCGCATGCGCTTTTAAAATAAATTCCCCTACATTTTAACGTGCATGTGTGTGTCGCACCTGAAAAATCGGCCCTCGCCATGTAAAATTCATGCACAAGTTATAGGAAAGACTCAGGCCTGAACAGCTGAAAATTAATATCTTAAACAGTAATGAATATATGCTTAAAGGTCCTACTGGGATAAGATTAATATTTCTGACCCTTCGACGTATAATTTTTGGAAAAAAGCTTCTGCTATTTATATTGCTTTTCTGTCTTTATTAATTTGATTTGACCGCATAAATTATTACTATAGCTGCTAAAATTCTATTTAATTGGCATATAAATGATTATAGTAGTTTTCATTTAGCAAATTTATTATTATTAATTTCATCAGTAAATGTCCCCAAGTCACTCTGAAAGCAAGGTTCCTAAATGTATGTGGAATCAATTGAGTGAAGTGTGGCATTTTTTCATTCGTATATATACATATATGGAAGCTCAATGAAGGTAGTAATGATTTATTTCTTCATGATTTTGTCCTATATTTGAGGGAATTTAATATATTTTACAACTATAAAACAATATATTTTTTATATTTTTTAGTTTTTTGACATTTGAACTTTACAGTTTTAAAAAAAACAAATATTTTTACTGAACAAGTGATCGAATATTAAGTTATTGCGGCATACTAAACTGTTCATTCATTCGTCATTTCAAACTGTCATTGAAGCACGTTGAAATATTGGAAATAAAAAGTATTTAATATTAAAAATGAATTCTGAACCAACCATTAAATTAGAAAAAGGCGAAGAATTTGTAGTTGAAGAAGTTCTTAAAAAACGGAAACGAAAAAATAAAGCTGAGTCGTCTTAAGTTAAATTAGACGCAAAACTAATTTTTAATTTATAGGTGGAGTATTTCATTAAATGGTTTGGATACCCTTCAGAAGAAAATACATGGGAACCCGAAGAAAACCTTAATTGCCAGGAATTAATTAAGGACTTCGAAAGCAATATTTTATTGGATAAAGAGCAAAGTAATTAATAAAATTTAAAAAAAAATTCTTTTGAATAATTTCTTCAAAATATTCTTTTTAGACAAAAAAAATGAAAGGTTGAAAATAAGTAATTTACCAAAAAATATGAAAGTAACAGGGGTAGAAATATTTAAAAGAAATAAAAAATCAAAAATTGGTTTTCATAGAGGATTAAATCCCGAAAAAATAATTGGAGCTACTGAAAATTATGGTCAATTAATGTACCTTATAAAATGGGAAGGAATTGAAGAATGCGATCTAGTTCTTGCCGATAAAGCAGAAAAAAAATGCCCACAAATTGTTATTAAATTTTTAAAACAAAATCTTAAGTGGGAATAGCAATGATAGGAATTTATTATTTCGCTAAAATTTTTTTTTTTTTATAATATTTTGAACTGTCATCTCAAAAATAATTTTTATATTTCAAAATAAAATTTATTCAGATTTTCTTAAAACTGATTTATAGTTTTTACTTCTTTTATACATATAGCCAAGATTAAAAACTTCCAAAGATAACTTTAATAGACTTTTAAGACGGGGATGCTATATTGCTGAATTAGTTTTTATTATGAATTAAAAGAAGTGTTATTCGATTTTTAAAGTCTGATTCATGCCAGATGAAGCAAAAAACCCGAACATTTGATTTTTAAACATTAAAAGATACAAACCAAAATCATTTTAAGATTAAAATAACTTCTGTTATAAATTTCTTAATATTTCCGATCAAAACTTCATTTTGCTCAATATGTGTTTAAAAGAGCTTTTGTGTAAACACTTAAAGGACATATGTATATATTTACACGAAGAGCATAAAGTATTGAAATTTATAGGAAACAAGACTTAAGAACTTCCTTCCAAGACCTGCTTCACGTTATTTCCTTTTCTTTTTCTGGCAACCCAATTAAATACAATCATTTTAAGCTTTAAATTTTTAAATTGTAATATAATTTAAAACGTTCTTCTGTGGTCAAAAAGGAGCAAAGAAAAAGTTTGTGTTGCTAGTTCCAGTGATCTTAAGTTAGTTTTAGAACATTTCAAAACAAATTTACATTTTGTACATTTATAGGTTTTATATGGTGCAGATTTCAACAATATTCTTCTTAAGTCTTAAGTCTTAAGTCTTTCTTATAATGATTAATATAGCAAACAAAGAAGATTTGCGTAGTTATGCAATTATTTAATACAATTTTTAGTTCTAATATTAATCAAGGATATTTATTCCTTCGGAGAAATCAGCGTGAGAATGAGAAAGTTAAATTTTGACATATATTTAAAGGAATTTAATATAATTTTACAACTATAAAAGAATATTATTTTTACTTTTTGACGTTTGAAGCTTAGAGTTTTAGAAAAGCAAATATTTTTACTGAACAAGCGATGCTTTTTATCGAATAATAAGTTACTTTGAATTACATATATTCAATTATTCATTCATTTCAAACTGTCATTGAAGCGCGTTGAAATATTGGAAATAAAAAGTGTGTAATATTAAAAATGAATTCTAAACGAACCAAAAAATTTGGAAAAGTCGAAGAATTTGTAGTTGAAGAAGTTCTTAAAAAGCGGAAACGAAAAAATAAAGCTGAGTCTTAAGATAAATTAGACCAAAAACTAATTTTTAATTTATAGGTGGAGTATTTCATTAAATTGTTTGGATACCCTTCAGAAGAAAATACATGGGAACCTGAAAAAAACCTTAATTGTCAGGAATTAATTAAGGACTTCGAAAGAAATATTTTATTGGATAAAGAGCAAAGTAATTAATAAAATTTAAAAAAATCCTTCTAAATAATTTTTCCAAAATATTCTCTTTTTTTCTAGGGAAAGAAAAAAAACGGTTGAAAATACGTAATTTATCAAATCATTTGAATACAACAACGACGGGAATAATTAAAAGAAATGAAAATTTGAAATTAGGTTTTCATAGAGAATTAATACCCGAAAAAATAGTAGGAGCTAAAGAACAAAATGGAGAATTATTGTACCTCATAAAATGGGAAGGAATTGAAGATTATGATCTTGTTTTTGCCGAAGAAGCAAATGTAAGATGCCCACAAATTGTAATTAAATTTTTGAGTGATAATATTACGTGGAAAAATAATTAATAACATTTTCTAAATATTCACAGAACTTGATATAAATAATTTTTGTATCCCAAAATAAGGTTTTTAGATATTCTTATAATTGATTTATAGTTACAGAATTCCAAAAACTGCAGCTTTAAAATGATTTTTATTAAAGACTATTCGATTTTTAAATTCTGATTAATGCTAGATGAACCAAAAATCCAAACATTAATTTTTTAAATAATAAAAGTATAACAAACCGAAATCATTTTAAGATTATACTAACTTTTGTTAGAAATTTCTTGATATTTCCGATCAAAACTTCATTTTGCTCAAAATGTGTGTTCCAAGGAGCTTTTGTGGAAACACTCAAAGAACATATATTTACACGAAGAGCAACATAGAGTTATGAAATTAATAGGAAACATGCTTCAAGTAATTACGTTTAGCATTTTTTTTGGCAACTCAATTAAACTCACAATCAAATAAACTCAATAATAAATCTCATTAAACATGAGAATGGGCGAAAATACAACAGAGTCACATACGGGCATCTTCCAATTCGTTTTTTGACCTTCTCAAGGCAATAATTAAAGCAAAAGGAGGTCGTAATAAGCAAAACTAAAATTATTCTTAATTTTGCAATATTTTCACAATTTTTTTCTTTTGAATCAATTTGGTTACACTTCTAGTGCCTAACCCTGTAAATGCCATTTTACCATTGTTGAAGGTAGCTAAAATTATTATGTACACCGAAAAAATTTTTCAAAATTAAATTAATCATATTATCGATGACGAAAAACATATTGCAGATCACTAATTAAATTTCAGGAGCCAACATGACTGATAAGTTGCATTAAACCCCCATCGATGAATCTTTAGCAAAAAAAGAAAGTTCAAACTACACCAACATATCCCGAAGCTAATCTGGATTAATGGCATTCAATTTTAGATTATGCTGACCAAAATCCCAAAAAATCCTAATTTAATGCCTTCACAAAAAATCAGTCCACAATATTTATGACGGACTAAAATCCTCAAATAGTTTGAATATTGAAGCAATTGATAACATTAAAAAATATATCTGGTTGTGAACAGCAAGCACAAAAGCACCTAAATATTAAGGCTGTCCAGCTCCTTGGTAGATTTGGCAGAAAAAAGACTATATTATGTCAAACCATACAAGATATAATTTATTGATAATCAATAGTTTGAAACAGCAATGAATTAAATACTATAATACTGTTTGTAACTTAAGTAATCTCGAAGAGTAAGAAAAAAATACAATTTCATTTTACAATCAATTAAAACATATATAGAAAATACAAGAGCTAATATGATGTCTATTCATCACTTGAAATAAGTTAAAAATACATTTAGTTTTGATAATAAGTAAAAAATCAAATATTATTCATTTGAAAAGCATTTTCGAAAATCTCAACCAAATCATTTGATGTCATTTGATTTTCCTCAACTTTACATTCAAAAGTATTATTTACTTTTGAGCATTTGATTACATCACAATTCTCTACAAAAACATCACCAGCATATTCAATAAATATTTGAGTATTGTTTTTGTTACATTCATTAATAATATTTTGCAGAACTTGCCCTGGATAAACTATATTTTGATCCTGGAATTGTATTGAATTAAAATAACGAAATTCTTATTAAACAAAAAATTTTATAAGTAAGACTCTGTTCAACACACCTGTCTTTTATCTAATAATTCATTTTTTATAATCACTTCTCTTAAAATTTGGGAATGTTGAGCATCATTTATCTAAAATTTAATCCAAAAAAAAATTTTTCTTAATTTTTTGACTTTAATATGAAACCATAATTTACCTTATATACTTTTGGCAAAAATAATATTTTTAGCTTTAAAAAAATTGCCACTCCAAGTTCAACAGATAAGCCCACAATAAATTTTATATAATTTTCTGTAGCATTCCAAAGTGTACGCTGATTTTCAAACTCTACAAATACAATTATATTTGCATGTAGATTCTTGGTTAGAACCTAATGCGTTAGGTTATATTAGAAAAGCGCTTCTTTTAAATAATTTAAAAAAAATACTTCTTTTGTAAATTCTAGTAAATCATTTCCTTCACAAGCAACCATGAACTTAAGATTATATTGTTGACCAAGAATATTTTGGAATGCTTTATTACAATTTGATGCTATAAGTATTAAGTTTTCTACATATCTACATTTATTCATATCTAATACTCCTTTCTTCAGAGTTAATGCTTTCTGAAATGCATCATCACGTTCTAAATTTTTCAAAATAGATGTATAACATCTCTGAGATATTATTTCAAAATTCTAATAATTAAATATATAAGTAAAAAAATATTAGTAATTTTTTAAATAAACCAAATATTTACAGTATCTTGTTTGATTCCAAGCGAATGCATATAGTTAAATAAAACATTTTTCTGATGATCTTCTGGCCAATATGATGGCAAAAAAGGAAAAATTACACTTGAATGAAATGGATATTTTCTTTGAAATACTCCAATATTTAAAATTTTTGCATGTCCTCTAATCCAATAAGTGACATAATTGATTGATTCTAATTCTCTCTTTACTATCATTATTTCATCTTCATCCTACAAAAAATTGTCAAATAATTATATTGTAATAAGATAAATACCTTTTCTTGTGGAAGCCTAAATGTGAGCTTCACGTACGCCTCTTTATTTGGGTCATAAGGATCTTTGAATAACGGTTTAGCAATTATAGCTACTTTATATATAGGATCGATTATAAACTCAATGGCTTTTATTAAGGCTGATTTTCCTGTATCGTGCTTGATATCATCATTAGAAGTAACTAAAGTGACCATATTCTTAATATCAATATTTATATTTTCATAACACATAAAGTTTTTGGCCTTAATCTGAAATAAATCATAATTCCGAATCAATTAATAGAACTTTTATTATTAATTAAATTAGATCCAAATAATATTCATGAAACATTTCTAAAATTTTAAATATAAATTGTATATAATTTAAAGTTTATAAAAAAAACTAATTTACGAATTTCAATCCAAATAATAATAATTTCAGTTCTAAGATAATATCAAAAAAGGCGACAATTGCTATATTCGGTGGCATACCTTTGCAATTAAAATAATATTATATAATATTAATATATTAACATACCTTTATTATCTTCATTTTACAAACACTTTTTGATTTTGCACTGTATTTTTAATTAATAAAATTGGAAAACTCATTAATTTCAAATCCCGCGAGTAACAGATTAAAGAAATCACTTAAAGTCCAAGCTGAATTGCGCAAAAATAAAATATGCAAAAATTAAGTCACATTTCCATAAGTTTTTTGAAGTAAAAGAGAATATTTCTTATTTAGAGGACAAAGAGAGCTTTTATTGAGAGTAGGTGAGTATCTACATATATATATGTTTTTTACACATATAAGTTCACTTCATTTTTTAAGAAAAACAGAGACAGAAAATTGGGATAATTTTATCCAGGAATGTATAAGAAGCTTTCCCCTTTTACTTAGTTTTTGTTTTCCATTTTGAAAAATAAACTAAAAAATTTAAACTATCTGCATATATAGAGCAATTAAAAACACAGTTCGTATAATTTGGACATCCTTATATCAATGCATATACTTCCGTTGCATTACCCTTAATACGATTTTATAAATAACCCAAATTCATGAACACTCGTCTTAAAATTAACAACTTAACATTTAGCATTATTATATACACAAATCTTCTTTTACTATATAAACTCTTAGAAATGTTCTAAATCAAATGAAAAACATTTTCTTGAAACGTTAACGTATTTAGATTGGAGTACAAGACAGAACTACACTTTATATAATGTATATTATATTTACTCAAACGGATATAGATTTAAGCCATGGACATCGAAATATTTGGACCAAAATAATATGCAAATTTATTCTTCCAATAGCGCAGACTATAAATATGTAGAAATTTGTCACATAAGCTAAGATATTAGCACCCTAAATAACACAATAACGGACGCTGTTAAAAATAATTCCCAAGATTTCTTTTTCACAATACCTATAAAATAGCCTATTACGAACTCGAAAAACATAAAAAGGACTTAAAGTAAATCGGACTCAGATTACATAAACTTTATTCCTCTGTATATGAGACTTGGCTGGATCCATGTATACTATAGGTTTCTTACCCCACATAAAAAATATCTTTTGGAAGAACAAATTATCTATTTGATCAGTCATTTTGATCAATTGAATTTTATATTATATAAAAATTTAATTAATCGAAGATTAGAAAAATATTAAAAAACCCAATTACTGCAAAATCAAATCAATTGATTATAAATTCATAGATCCCTTTTACTACCTAGATCTTCCAAATTGTGCATCTAATTGTAAGACTTTTCATAGAATTCAAGGATATTAGGCTGTAGTCCATATGAAAACGACTTCAAGCAAGTTTTGATTGTGCGACTTATAAGCTTGAGCGACAATTGTAATTCAAATACATAAAAATTAGAAAAACCAGTATTCGCTTGAAGATGCTAAAAGTTCCTTCCATTTGAAGTGGATAAAATTTTAAATAACATTTCATTAACAATAAATATGTAGTTCAAATATAATTTTCTATAGACTTTTATATAATTTGCAAAGAAGCATAAAAAGTCCACCAGCAAGTTCTTTAAATATCATTATATGCCTACGGTTAAGAAATTTCTCTAAAAACGAAAAAGAATGTGATGAATTTGTTAAAATATATACTTCTATTAAAACACAAACGTGCACAAGATATTAAGAATAAATCAAAACTCAGATTATGATGACTTCGAAAATTCATAGTGTGGAGAGTAAAGAGAAAAATTATAACAAATACTGAACTTTTTTTTCATTTCTTTATCGTTTATTCTATACGAAACGTCCATAATTTTTGAAAAGTAAGCTAAAATAAAAATTTTCAAAATTAATTTGCTGAGCAATACTAGAAGACCTCCTAATTTTTCTAATTTCTAATTGTTAACAAAGCCTATTGTTTCTATTTTTGGTAGATATAATACATTTAATATCATAAATTCAACATTAATTTATAAAAATTTTGTACTACTCTAAAATTTATTTGACATTTGTGGTAAATTAAAATTCGCTCCATCTGTTGAGTTCAATTCGCTATATTTGACGGTGCATCATGAAACTGACTCACGCTGGTTTTTTAGGCCGGGGAAACACCAGGGTGGGATACTTGATACTGAAAGGCATGGTAAAAATATCCAATTCTGTTTAAATGGCCTTGAAATATTGAAATCTGCGTTCGAACTCAAAATGCAATTTATTCAAGCTTGGACAGCTGTTTGTGCTTGCTTTTTCCATGGATTTATGTTTTGTAGCGCAAAAATAAAGCAAAGTAAAAATATCAGTCCTTTGAAAAAAAAGAAAAAAAAAAATATTTAAACAAAGTAGAAAAGGAGATGGATATACATATAATATATAAATCATATTTCTTTTAATTTCCGTCGGATCGGCAAATTAAAAATCTATCCGCGAGCCACATATAAAACCTTCCGGCGGGCCGTAGTTTGCCCATCCCTGCTCTAGTCCCACACAGAGCGAATTAAACGGCGAATTTAGTAGTGAAAGCGAAGAACAATTTGATTGTCAGATGTCATACATAAAAACCCAAAAAAACTTTGAAGTTTTGAAGTATTTTTCCCGTATTCAGGAGATAAATTAGCATATGATAGCGTTCTTATCATCTTGTGCACTAGTTTATAAGAACCGTGCCTATTTAAATGTCAAACATGCTTATAGGTTCTAAACTTTCACTTTTATAAGATTTTATTAAAAACTGGTGTATAATTGTGATGTCATCTTTCAAAAAAATTAATAGTTTAGAAAATTGCTATGTTTAATACAATTACTCGATCTAGTTACCGTATTGTTAATAAAAACACAATATTCCTGAATAAAAGTATTCATATAATCTCTCAAAAACCTGAAATTGGGTAAGGTTAAATATTAAAATTTAATTTTTACTAAAAATTTACAAAATTAATTTTCTAGTATAAAGAAATTAATAAATTGTCGTTCTGTATTTACATCAAAGATAATGGCGAGTAATATAAATGATAATAAAATCTATAAAAATCGTTTAGCTAAAGAAAAATCTCCATATCTACTACAGCATGCAACTAATCCAGTCGATTGGTATCCTTGGTCTAATGAAGCAATTGAAAAAGCTAAACATGAAAATAAACTTATTTTTCTCTCAGTCGGATATTCAACATGTCATTGGTGTCATGTAATGGAACATGAATCTTTTGAAAATGAAGATATAGCAAAATTTATGAATGAAAATTTTATTAATATTAAAGTTGATCGAGAAGAACGACCTGATATTGATAAAATTTATATGAATTTTTTACTTATGTTAAATCGTAGTGGTGGCTGGCCAATGTCTGTGTGGTTAACCCCAGACTTAGCCCCAATATCTGCAGGGACCTATTTTCCAATAAATGATAAATGGGGTATGCCAGGTTTTAAAACTGTTTTAACAAAAATTGCACAAAAATGGAAAGAAAATCAAAATGAACTTAAATTGACTGGTGATCGTGTAATAAATGCAATACAAGAAAGTATCACTACAAAAAATGATATAAAAAGTACAAATAATTCTTTAACATGTGAACAAAAATTAATACAATGTATTAAAGTTTTTAAACGTAATTTTGATCAAGAATATGGAGGATTTGGTGATCAACCAAAATTTCCAGAAATGCCAAAAATTAATTTTCTTCTATATGCTTATTCGATTCAAAAAGATGAAATTGTTTTAAATATAGTTTTAAAAACATTAGAAAAAATTGGTAATGGTGGTATACATGATCATATATTTGGTGGATTTTCAAGATATTCTGTTGATCGAAAATGGCATGTACCACATTTTGAAAAAATGCTTTATGATCAAGGTCAATTACTTAATGCATACTCAAATGCATATAAAATTTCAAGAAATCCATATTATTATGATATAGCAAATAGTATATTTGATTATATTGTCAAAGATTTAAGACATTTCTCTGGTGGATTTTATTCAGGTGAAGATGCTGATTCACTTCCATCGGTATCAGATGAAATCAAAATTGAAGGAGCATTTTATGCTTGGACAAGTAATGAAATACGTCAACTTATAATTAATAAAGAAAATCAAATTGGAATTAATATTGAAAAAGCTATTGATATATATTTCTATCATTATGATGTACAAGAAAATGGTAATGTTGAACCATCAAGTGATCCTCATGGACATTTAATTGGTAAAAATATTTTAATTGTAAGAAAATCTACAGATGTAACTTGTCAACGTTTTGGTATAACACGTGAACAATTAAAACATATTTTATGTAGTATAAATTCTATATTACATGAAGAACGTGATAAAAGACCACGGCCTCATTTAGATACAAAAATTATATCAGCATGGAATGGTCTTATTTTATCAGGTCTATCACAATTAATTAGTTGTAATACTGAAAAACAAAATGAATATAGAAAAATTGCAGAACAACTTGTCCAATTTATTAGAAAATATTTATATGATGAAAAACAAAAAATACTTTTAAGATCTTGTTATGGTTTTAAGGATGGTCTTGCTGAAAGCGTGTAAGTTAATTTTTTAAAATGAAATATAATTTAATCCTAAAAGCAAACTTTAGAATCATAAAATTTTAAATACATTTCATTAAAGCCAAAACTCCTGTTAGATCAAATAAAGAATTATATTTAGCCCAAAAATATTGAAACTGGTTAAAGTTCTATGAAGGTTAATTGCTGCTAATGAGCTGCTAATTTCTTAATGAAGAGATCCTCAATCATAGGATAATTAAAATAAGTTTTAAGTATTGTTTACTTAAAATTATTTCTAAACATTTACAAAGTCACATGATATTTGCTTAGTAGAAAGTACACGCTAAACCCTTTGGATTTTTTAAAAAGATTTGTTAAAAGCTAACTTGCGAAGATTTTTCAACATATTTATAATCCGAAAGATCTTTAGATTTGTGAAATTTAGATTGTGAATTTCGATTTTGATCAATTTTCAGTTAGTTTCGCATTATTTTTTTTAAAAAGTGTCACATCTTTGTGGCATTTAACGCTGCTTTTAAAGCTTTAAATTAAAATGAAGATTAGTTAATTTTTAATTATTTTTAGAATGTATTCAAGCAAAACTAGCAAGAATAAAAAATCTTATTTCTTGAAATAAATTTTTGCCAGCTTCATTTTTGGCTGCTACTCTGAATATGTCGTCTCTCAGTAATGTCCAATTTTTGGCAGCTCCATGTAATCAGGCATTCTGGACATAGATTTAAGTTAAGTTAAGGCTTAACTAATCACCAGCTTATGTTAGAAACAGGTGTTAGTAATTAGCTTCTAGTCATCATAAATTATACACAAAATTATTGCTTGAAGGGTGATGGACTTGTTTCTTGCATTTTTAATGATAATATTCATAAACAGCCTATTTTGTCAAGAATTTAAACAGTTGTTTGATTTTGTATTATTGAAATGTCTTCAAACATATCTTTGTTATATGATAGGACGAATATTTTTGTGTTTAAATTTTCGTTTAAACTAAACTAGATAAAACAGAATCAGTTAAATCTGAAGTTTTTTATAATAAAAAGTTCTCCGTTGTTAGATTATAAGCTGAGTATTTTCTGTCTCCGTAAAATATCGTTTTGGTTTAATTTTTTCCAAATATATTATAATTCATATCTTGGAATCGACTTTGTTTTTGTTTTGAAAAAGTGGTAATGCTGTAGTTTTTTTAGTGATATGAATCTACACTCATCGATTGTTGCCTTCTCTATCATCTAAAGATATTTATTAAAAGGCCCATGGCTTGTGATCTACAAGTTGAAAATATCAAGAGACTTGTGTTCCAGTTTACTCGCCTCGTCAAAATTCTTTATCCTTTACTTGAAGAATGTCTTTCCTTGTACCGATCGAATTATTATCATTGAAGTTGATAGATAAGGTACTGATATATTGTTAGACCATGCAAATTGATTAATGATTGGCTAGGACTGTTGTAAATTTTACAAATCATAGCAAAAATATTTTAATATAAATAAAATTAAATTAAATTTTTTCTATAAAGTTCACAACCCATACGTGGCTTCTTAGATGATTACGCTTTTGTGATACGTGGACTTTTAGATTATTATAAAGCTACACAGGATCTAAATTCACTTGAATGGGCTAAATCTCTTCAAGATATACAAGATAGCTTATTTTGGGATGAAGAAAATGGTGGATATTTTTATTCTGAAGCTAATTCACCAAATGTAATTGTTAGACTTAAAGAAGGTAAAAATTTAAAGTTTTTAACTAAATTAAATTTTTAATAATAATAATTATAGATCATGATGGTGCTGAGCCATGTGGAAATAGTATTTCAGCTGGTAATTTAATATATTTTTCTGCTTATTTTGAAGATAATAAATATCGAGAACGTGCAGAAAAATTATTTAATTATTTTTCTGATACATTATTATTTGGTTATAATTTACCACAAATGATGTCTGCATTTATATTATTTGATCGTGGTTATGAAATTATAACTATAGTAGGTCCTGAAACTGAAGAAACTAAAAAATTATTTAATATTTGTCGAAGTTTTTATATACCAGACGCTATGCTCTTTCATTATGATCCTAAAAATTCTAATAGTTGTAGATTAAAAATGTTTGAAAAATTTAAAATGATTAATGATACACCAACTGTATATATTTGTCATAATCATGTATGCCAGCTACCAATTAATGAGCCTAGTAAACTAGAAGAAATTCTTAGAACGAATTATCTTGTTAATTAGATAAAAAAATTTTTGTTGTTATTTTCGTTTTTTAAATTAAGCAAATTTGGTTTTAGAGCAAAGTTTCTGAAGTATATATTAATTGATGAAACGTTTATCTTTATTTATAAAATTAGCGGTTAATCTTTTCGCGACGGCTCATTTTTTGCTATTAGTCGTTAGTCGCGAAAGCGTTAATATTTAATAAGATTTAATATTAAGTAAATAACGAAAAAAAAAACACAAAAAGAAATTCAAATGACAACACATATAATTCTTATTATTGATTTTAATCTTGTTAACTTTTTTTTGTTTCTTTTAAGCAAAAAAATTGGGTAAAGGTTGTTATAAAGCCTGTTTTAGACGCTAGGTATCCGTATCGGGAATTGTTATTATTATTTTTTTTTAATCAAAATATGTCAAAGTAAATTTAAAAATTTCTATAGTACATCCGAAAAAAGTCTTGTATATTACCCGTGGTTTATAGCAGGCTTAAGTAATTTGGAAATTTTATTATTTGAAATAATAAGTTGTAAAAACTGTGATAGAAATTTGAGTAAGTCAAAACTAAAATATTTTATGTATACCATCCCAAAGCAGTCTGAATGAATAAATAAATTTTATCATTCTATAATGAAAAAGTGTTTTTTTTTTTCTTGTTTGTTAATAACAACAACCAAAATTGCTTATATTATTACTGAAGAGTATTTTCTAATTATAAATAAAGATATTTTTGTTCCTCTTCATAACAAAAGTTGTTCTAATCTTCACCTATGGAATAGAGTTAATTTGGGAAAAAATGTAAATTTTGGAGCTAAAGATAATAGAAAAGGTAAATTCGAGTGAAAATCGTCTAAAATTTTTAATTAGCATTTATAAAAAATATTAAATAATTAGAAAAAGCGATAAATTTGTAAAAAAGGAAAAACCGTCAACATGCTGTTGTTATAATATGGCTATCGTTATTTTGTACTATATTCTTTCGCAAAATGAATTGTTTTACGAGTCCACAATGTAAATCTTGATCTACAGCGTAAAGTTATCTTTTAATTGTAGTAAAAACGAACGAATAGATTTACAAACGATATCACGTTTGAAGTTAAAAATATGGATCTATCATGTTTTTGGAACAAAAAATGGAGTCTGTCATTTTTATCATTAACTATGAGCCGAAATGACTACAAAAATCTTGAAACTTTTTTGAGTTTATAACATAAACTAACAAAGTTAACGCTTGCAAAACCAAAAGTTTTTATTACTGAAGTTTGGTACAAATTTATTAAAAGTAGCCAAAAATGGGATATCTTTCTATAGATGAACAACTGATTTTCGCTTAAGAAATCGATTTATTTGTTATTATAACATTAAAAATTATTCAGAAAATGAAAAAAAGCTCTCGTCATTACCTAATAAAATATGTGAAGAAGTAGTGAGCAAACTTTCAAAGTGATTGGTCAAGTAGGTTTTGAGTTATGGTACATAGCACCTATTACTAACTCACTCATTCTAGAGCAAATGACACTCAAATGTTTATAACTTCGATAATTTTATTCCAATCAACTTGAAGTTTTGACACAATATTTCTAAGATGTTATACATTAATTTAATGTATACAAACTATAGGATCTACAGTTGAATTTTATTCCAAAAAAAAAGCAGAAAATATTTTACATAACTTTTATTTCAAATTAAAAACATATCTTATCTTGACAAAGTAATATTTTATACAGATTTTAATCTTCTCAAGAATATAAAATTCACGATTTTACATCTTATTAATAAACAAAACTAAGAGAAAAGCAAAAAACTAACAAAATAAAAAATATAATAGAAAAACTAGATTTCAGCACTCATTCTGAATTAGAGTGTCTTTAAGGGCATTTAATTGCTCCTCACCTAACCTAATTTTATCAGTTATTTCTCTTAAATCAACAAACAATTTAACTTTCATATTAATAAAATATTCATAATCTTCATATTCTTCATCGTTTAAATGTTTTCCTAGAATTTTTGAGACAATATTTCCTCGTCTATCTATATCTTCCTTTAAACGTTTCGCTTCATCAAGCTGCTCTAAGAGACGATCACGTTTAGTTTGCAAAATTTTCTATTTAAAATTAAAAGTTTATTTAATAAATTTCATAATAATGAATTAAATATATATGATTTACCTTGTCTGTATGATCTTCAGGCATATTATATAATGAATTATCGAGTACAGCAAGTCTTCCTGACAATGAAAGGAGTAATAATGTTATATGACCGACATCATCAATATAGGCACGAAATTTAGTTGCATCATTTGTTCGAACTTTTTGAACAATTTTATTTATTAAATCATTTCCTATTTGTTCATTTTTAGTACTTTCTTCATTGATCATTTTTTGTTCATTACCAAGCACTAATTGTTTTTTAGTTAATCGATTAATTAGTTCCTCCTTAAATTAATATAAATAATATTATTAAAATAATATATAATAAAATTTTAAATAATTATATTTACCTTTTTTCTTGTTAAATCACAGATTTTTCCACCATTAATTATTGTAACATCATTATTGTATTTAGCTGACATTAATATTTCTTTTGATTCATTATTTATATAAAAATTTGTATTTGATGTAAGTACTTCATCCTTAATCGGATTTATAATTAGATCACAGCCAACATTTTTATGATTTGAGGTTGAAGTACCAACATCTCTTTTAGTTGGCCTAAATCCTATATTTGGATTACAAAATCCACTAATATAGTCTAATGTTGATTTGTACACCTTTGGTGCTAGGATATTATGTAATTTATCTGTTGGTGATAAAAATTTAATAAAATATTTAGTAAAATTATCGCAATCAATTTCTTCAGGATGTTCTTTTCTAGGTTTTAACATCAAATTAATTTTTTCTTCAGTTTTATTATTGAGATCATCTTTAAAATCATTTCCTTTAGAACGGCTTAATTCAGTTTCAAGTGTTTCATCTGTTTGTGATGCTGTTTCTACTGTTGGTGCATTTAAACGTAGAATAATTTCAGTTCTTTGCATCATTTTTAAACCATCGATTTCATTATCCATTTGTGTTAAACGGTTAGTATCAAATTTATCATGAAATATCCTATTTGGGCTATCACTAGGTGTTGTTGATTTACTTTCTGTTTTTGAACAATCACTATCTATTGATCTGGGTCGAATTTCAATAGTTTTCAATTTTTGATTATTTAATCTTCTTTCAACTAAATTGCTATCATTTTGATGACCAGACATTAGTTTTGTCTGTAATTGAGTAATTTTCTCAATATTTTCTCTAAGGCTTTCTTTTTTATGAAAAACTCTAGTATCATCAGTTTTTGGTGGAGATGACGATATTGTTGTATTAACTAGCTCAGCCCTAACCAAATGTTCACCATTTGGATGATATTCTTCTAAGCTAAGCTTACGAGAATTTTCATTATTACAACGATATGAAGTTTGTGGTTTCAAATGATTTGAAATATTATTTTCTGAATGTGCTGGAGATAAAATTTTCTCTAAACTATTTTGATTTGTATCAATTATATGAGTTTTTTTCAAATCTATTGTTGATTGTGACATATATTTTGGACTTAGAGAATTATTTGAGCTAGCTGGACTACTAGAACTACGATTAATAGCTATAATACCATAGGATGATGGTGGATTTGGTGATGATGGTGATATATTATTTGGGCTAGATGAATTTGTTGGTGAATGAAAATGAAACATTGATTTCATTGGATAATTTGATTGTATCATAACTGGTGCTGTATGTGGTTGGCTAAAATTACTATTGTTTGTATTATTATAGTGTTGTGAAGATGTTGAACATATTGGTGAAGTTTGTATTTTAGCACCAACCGGGAGTACATCCGGTAAATTCGTACATTTTGTTGATAAAATATTATGATGATATGATGAATTGTTATGATTTATACTATCCTCATTAGATGTTAAGGTAAGTTTATAGCTTCCGTGATCAGGATCTGTTACATTAGGTTTTTCACGTGACTGCCGTGGAAGATAGGTTGCTTTTGAGTTGCACCTGAAAAATGAAAGAAAAATAAAAATTAAGTTTTTCGTTTTTTTTTTTAGGAATTTTTCGACTTCAACTAATGTTAAATTTGGTATTGCCTAATTTCTTATTAATCCTTTGACTTTACATTGAACAATAAATGGTAAGTAAGGTGGCAATGAGCTTCTTAAATGTATTGGCTTCATTCTTATACCGAATATCGAGTAAATAACAGCAATCCTCTCGAATCTTTCATTCCCTGAAAAATACACAAACATTTCAGGCAGTTAGAGAAGTTAACAGCAAGATTCATCTAGCTTAAATTCGTTTCCATAAGGATCATGACCTAAAAGGGTATATTTCATGCCAAATGACAAACAGTAAATCTCCAAAAAGTCGAATTAATGTTATGTCTTCTAGGGCTGCCAACAAAGTGCCGGCTTACAACCGAGTTGACACCGATTCCGATACCGAAGACTATGGGTAAATCAATAGGAATCTGCTGAAAGTGTTCAAAATGCAAGCCTACCAAAGATAGCAATGGGAATCGGTGTCAGCTCAGCTGTAAGCCTGTATTCTATAGGCAGCCTAATTGTATAAGACGTATTGTCAATAAATTTACTTTTGAATACTTATTTCAATTATTCAAAAACAAAAATACGAAAGATTTTTTGGTTCTTTGTTGAAACTGATTATGAAACACTTCAAACCCGCAGCATAGAAAGCTGTTGACGGTAAAAAGGAGAGATATAATTTGTTGAAACTCACTTTTTTTAGCATCTTAGCTTTTTTATTAACCAATTAGCTAACATTATTAACCAAGCGAAGGGATTTATCCTTCTGATCCTATTCTTAATCAAACTCTTGTATAAGTTATAGAAAATAGTTCCCAATTTTTCAAAAAAAAGTAGATTTTTTTTTAAAAAATCAATATTTTCGCCTGTTTTAGTTTGATATAAAACGAAAATTGAAACTAGGACGAAACACAACACAAAAACCAAAGTTCAAATATATATTTTGAAATTAATTTATTCCTTTTTCAAACAAACAAAAAAAATTTCCTCTTTTATTAGAAAATTAGGCAACAAATACCTGGATACAATTTATATTTCCATCTTTCATTTTTTTTTTTTTTTATTATACTGGATTCTTTTGAGTTAATCGTGAACGATTCACTTCTATATTTTTCCATTTTTGTTATTTTATAACTTACTAAACTTGAATATAATTTTTCTTGATGTCAAACTTGCATTATAAAATTTTTTTTGTTTATTTGGTTAGGATCGTGCTCAGTTTATCAAGTGATTTCACAATTTTTCAGAATTTCAGCATATATCTAAATCTTTAATTTTTGTCAGTTTATTTCTATCAACACGTATCACCATTAGAGACAAAATCTTTGTATAAAAATTCTTGTTAGAAAAAATCTTTATTGTTTTTTATGTGGGAAATAATTTTGATTGTATTCATATAAACGCATACTTAAGTTTTACCTAAATTATGATTTTAATTCAACGAAATTCAATCCAATCTATCCAATAATAAGCCCAGAAACTAAATAAAATATCAGACAATCAAAATTAAAAAGCACTAATTAAGATTTCACACAGAATTTGGCCAAATATAAAAATTATTTCTTTTAACTTTTTATTTAACCTTAAACAACGAAAAGTTTACGACAGGGTATATAGAACACTAAAGAAACAAACGTGACTCCTGCCAATGAAACCGAAAGGTGTGATCTTTGCTTAGTTTATGGTGTTGATTACCTTTTACTATAAAATTATTCAAATTTAATATCACGATATCAAATAAACAAAACAAAACCAATAACTAACAATATAAAAAATTGTGCAAATAGAATACTAACAAAAAACTACACACATTATACAAAATTGAATAAACTTAAAATCAAACTAATAAATTATAAACAAATGACCTGAAATTTTGGCATTAGGATCATTAAGGGTATTTATATATACCAAAAAAAAAAAAAAAAAAAATAACGATTAAATGTAATCTGTCATAATTTGAGGTTGAGTGCTACTTTGATTCGTTGTCGCCAATGAAACTAGTGGTTAAAATAATTTTAGTGATTGTGTCTGTATCCTAAATAAATTGCAACAGGTTGGTTAGAAACTGAAAAGGTCAATTACATAAAAGAAACTGCCTACTTACCTACCAACCAGATATTAAGAGACTATTGAATAGCATTTAGGAGGTAAGGTGTGTAACCAATTTGGAGAGTTGTTAATATAGTGAACCGATTTAAATTTTTGTATTTCTTGTGTCTCACCCACAAAAGTGACGGTACCTTAATACAAAAGAAAAGATTTTAAGCTTTCGATTGTTGGATAAATTGTTGGCGCCAGCTTTTTATATGTAATAATTAATACATTTCAATTTGGCACAAATCTATTTAATAAGTAACGTAAAGATTTTTATATCTTATTATTATTCAGATAGGATTCATTTTTTTTGCCCCTGAAAATCTTTAATTGTTTTAACTAACAATAATTAACACATGATTGAAAATATTGAAACTAATAAAACACTTTTTTATTTATTTTACACATCTTTGTTATTGTTAGTTTTTGGTAATTTTAAATTGTACCCAGTAACCCTGGATTACAATTAAATTTATTTTAAAAAAAAAAATGAAAGTGATTGGACCTATCAATTATATCCCATGGCTTTTTGGCATTAACGTGTCAATTTTTGGTATGCCCCTAGACTTTGATATAGTTGAAAAATGAATTATAGTCTATAAAATTACTTCAGTTTTGATAAGTATAAGTATTGGCAATTTTATTGTTTTTTTACTTACAAGGACTCAAAACAAGTGTAGCAATTCTTAAAAGTATATATTTTATTTTAAAATTTTATTGATTCTCTAATTAGCTAAATTGTTCTTGCCAAAGAGGTCAAAATAACTGGTTTTGTCATTTTTTTTTTTTTCATAATCATTTTCTAGTGTTCTAAATATAATAAATTATTCAATTTTTAATGTTTTCAAGACAGTTTCTTGAATTATTTTACATAATCATTAGCTAAAGCAATAAATTTAGGTTTTGTCGATTGAGATGCACAATTAAATGCATCGTTTTGATCTTAAAATTTAAAAAAAAACTTGGAAAGAAATATAATAACGTACATATCTTTATTGGACATGAGTATAAGTGAAAAAAAAAAAAATACTTTGAGTTTCATTTACAAATACAATTGCTGCTCCCGATTTTATAGACATTAAATTATACAAAGTTCAGCTTCACAAAAAATTTAGAAGAGGTGTTTTGGTCAAAGATTTTCTTTAGAAATTAAAGAACTATTGAAAAGCACAATAGTTAATAAATTATTCTAATAATAATTTAATAAATAGTTGGGAATTAATTTCTTGGCTTATCTTGGCTATACCGAACAAACAAGAACAATTGCAACAAATCACAACGAATTGTAACAAATTGCAGCATATTGCAACATATTACAGCGTCAACCCGAGCTCGTTTCGCTAGTATTAAATTTTTCCTTTTCACTTCATATTCAAAAATAATTTTAAAAAACAACTTTTTAGTCATCATTTTATCTTTCTAAGGTAAAAAGGCATAAAATAGCGATTCTTTTGGTTAGATTTGACTTTTTAGTGCTGCTAATATAATATTCCTTGTAAATGGTTAATGATTGTTAGTGGTTGTTAATTATTTATTTATAGTTAAATATAAGTTATTATTTTTAAGTACTGGTGATTTGTGGATTTGTGAATTTGTGGATTATCTAAACCAGTGCTATTCAATATTTTTTTTTGAGGTGCAAAATAAGTGACACCGAAAACTTACCGGGTGCCAAATTCCACATTTCTCTATTAAAAATTAAAATAAGACATTTCATCTACATAATAAAATAAAGGTTGATTCTATATTCATACTTTATTTTAAACTTTATTTTATTCAATGTGACGGATGACATTCTTTGGATTTAGCCATTTTCACAAAATCTGGTTTGGTTTCATATAATTCGCAACGTAATTCGGATTCTAAGTTCTCTTGTGAAAGTGAATTACGATATTTATTTTTGCGGCGTACAAGACTTGAAAACGTACATTCATACAAATATGTGGAACCAAACATGCACATGTATTGCATTTTTCAAAGCTAAAAATGAACATTTTGTAATCAGATCTTTCCACATTTCAATGCAATTGAGATTTTTCAAATGGTTCTCTTGTACAATCAAGGCCAGACCAAATTCAAGCTGATGCTTTTTGACAACAAACATTTCTGATAAAACTGTTACTGTATCTGGATTTAAATCATATGGATTTTTGAGAAATTGGAATATAACATTTTGCTCTTTGAAATCAGAAAAACGCGTGTCGAATTCTTGAATTAGAATGTCAATAAATTTAACGAAATCAGTTATATCGAACATTTCTTGTCCAAAGTGTTTGTATATAGTAGGAAAATTCTCAAACTCGCCAGCCTCAATTTCACTTTTGAATAAAACCAATCTAAGCTTAAATTCAGTTACAGTTTTTGCAAGATTCCAAACGAATTTATCTCGCCCTTGTAATTTCAAATTTAAATCGTTGAGATGTGCAACCAAATCGCATAAGAAATAAAATTCGTGTTGCCAGGCAGTTGTTGTGATTATTTAAAAATCCTTCAATCAATTTTTGTTCGTTCAAAAATTGTTGAATATCCGCAAATAGATCATAGGAAGCGATTCAATACTTTGCCGTAACTGAACCATTGAATATTAATGAAATACATGATGTCTTTGTACTTAGAATCCAGTTCATCCATCAGCAACTTGAAACGGTTGTTATTATAAACGTATTAGGCATTTATAAATACTGCTCACCGAAATTTGACAATCATACGGTTCATCGCATCAGTTTTATATTATTCGTCATATTGTGATAAATAATACTTAGCGAAATCTTAGAATTAATCTTAAAAATGAAAAAACAAAAAATCGACTGCGTATTGGATTCGGTGCCACTTTGGCACTTTGGTTTGAATAGCACTGCTAAACGCTTTGTTTTAATTTTATAAAATAGAGGATCTGTCAATTATGGATAGGGTAATTTACTGCAGTCTTGCACTTGATGTCAAAAAAAAAAAACCAATAAAGCGATGGAAAACATCAAGCAAGTTGGTCGTCTTAATCAGTTAACTGTTTTTGAAGTGTATATATGTACGTACATAATCTCTATTATGGTGCGTTCGACGGATTTACGCGTCGTTAAAAATATAGAATTACAATTGACTATGAAAACTCGAAAGCGGTGCAAAATTTTGGGATACATAGAATGAGCTGTAGTCTCAAGCCCCAGAGATTGCAAAAAAACGTATTTTTAATTAATTATAATGAATTAAAATAAATTAATGTATACACGTCAAACCAAATCTCTATTATGGTGCCTAACGTATTTTTATTGAGTTGCCTGCTAGCGGAGTTGGCAGGAGTATGAAAATATTACAGAAAAACAGAGAAGCAGTGTAAAATGAAGCTGGCTGCAACAGGGGAAAGGGTTTATTTCAAAAATATACATTTTAAATTATTTACATATCAATTTTATTAATAACCAGCGTGGTAATAGTTCTTATGATATTATCAGTCTTCTCTAGGATGTGTTTCACTAGAAGATCAAAAGATCAGAAATTTTATGAGCGAAGAATTAATCTCCTGCTGGAAAGATGGCAAAAGATATTGGACCAAAATGGAAAAAATATAATTTAATAAAATGTTTATACACTTTAAAAAGTCGTGTTTCATTTACAGTAAAAAACAAAAAAACGAAATGACTGGCCGAATGACCTAATATGGGAAATAAAAAAAAAGATACAGCAAATCGTGCGACAAATATAATAAATTTTTGTTTTTATTTTTACACACGACTTTTTATATTTGAAAGTCAATTCAATCTCATGCAGAAGAGCCTACAACAGTTCACTTTTGATATTTTTCTAACTTCCGTTCTAGTAAATTTTCTTTCACCTATTAGACTTGTTGTACTTTTTTGTTTAATTAAGCATATTAAATTTATGTACAGAAATTAATAGACAATTTTAATTGTTTCTCTAGTCCATAAAGTTAGTAAATAACAAGATTACAACAAAAATTAAATTTTAATATTGTTCGAAAATAAATAAAATAAATATTTATTTTTCTTCCTCTCACTTTGTTTAGTTAGAGTTTCATTTTTATAGACATTTTCCGGTATTAGAAATTTTTTTTAATTAGTTCTCGATTTAATGAACTTACTTTGATATTTTTGTCTTTGAATAAGTTCTCTATGAAATTAACAAACACTTCTGGTGGTCCCTATATGTTTGATAGAAAGTATGCTAAGCAATTGTTGGGTTTGACATAAAATTGTCAAGTATAGATTTGGCTTAAACTAACAATGCTTGATTTGTGGAAAATCTTTATTATAGCTGTCAGTTTTAAATAAATAATTGCATTTTTAAGGTTAACAAAAAAAAATAATGAAACTTTTCTTATATTCAAAGTGCTGATCATACGTGAACAAGATCATTAAATGACTATCACAAAACTTCATGAAACTTTTCTTGATTTGAAAGGATTTCATTCAATAATAAAAATTAGTGTTCAAAAACATTTTTTTCAATTAGAGAAACATCAATTTCGCTACTTAAGATAACATTAAAAGATGTTGAGAATGGCGTGTACTACCGGTGGCTCACATCGGCTATAATTTTATAGTTTTTGTTTTTTTCTGGGCTTCTACCGGAAAATACCACGATTGGTTTTGTAGTGTACTATGATCATCTGGACAAATTGATTGATTCACTTAAACAGAAAAGGTCAAAATTGATCAATAAAAATGGTATAGTATTTCACCACAACAATGCGAGACCTAATATAAAGGCTGATCACTCCCCAAAAGATTTTATAGCTTGAATGGGATTTACTTCTACACTCACCATATTCTCCACATTTATTACTTTCGGACTATTACTTCTTCTGTTAAATTTTTGAAATGAGAAGACTTTCATTTAAAATCAGAACTTCAATTATCGCTTGGACAAAATCAGAAGTTTTTTGGAATGGCATGGAATGAATCCCCTGCTGGAAAGATGGCAAAAGGTATTGGACCAAACTGGAAAATATAGAGCTTAATAAAATCGTTATACGCTCTAAAATATCCTACTTAATTTTCACCAAAAAAAAAAAAAAAAACCAAATGACTTTCCGAACAACCCAATATTTAATCACATGTAGAATTCGTGAATTGTTAAATTCATTTTTATATTTGTACGTAATAAAAATAAATTTCTTTTGATATAAACATTTTAAAAAAAATAACAGAAATTTATGTTAGATAAGTTAACTGTCAAATTTGTATTCAGAAAGCAATCAATTAGCTGCCTAACCATAATGAATGAAAAACAATGTCTTACAAATTAATGCAGTCAGAAAAAGTTTTTTTTATCATTAAAAAAATTTCATCTGAAATAAGGAAAAATTTATTCGTCGTTGATGGATTCATCGTTGTCTTGCCAAACTTTGTGTCAACATAAATATTATAATTTTATTACGATGATTTCTTTTTGTATTTTTAGCTGATGAACTGTTTAATATTGCACGAAAAAATTTCAATTGATATTCGAATTTGTCAATATGAAAAGTTATTTATGGCGTAACTTATTCATGGTTTAAAAAGGAACAAAAAAAAAACAAACAAAAGTATAAACCATAATTTAATATTTAGAAATATTTTTGCAAAAATGTGAATTAAAATAAAATAATATTTAAAAAATTATATTTTAAAGATATTAAAATCAAAGAAGCTCCTCAACTCGACAGATAACACTTAACACTGTTAATTGTATTTTGATTATTACTTTTCAATATTTGTAAATTTAAAAAATAATTTTTAACCTAATTAGGTTAAAAAGTACATTTTTCTTTAAGTGAAACTTCTATAGTCGAAGTACGTGAGAAGAGAGTAGGATCGATTTTTTATGATCCAAGACATTACCAAAAAGTGAGAGCTAGAAAGTGAGACCAAAGCTTAACCCCACAAAAATTACACTAGTCGACAAATTTTGGGTCATTTTCGTGTGCCTTAAAAGAAAAGTGCTTTTTAGACTAATTTGGGATCGCTGAATTCGAAAATGAACGCCATTTTTGTTTTTTTTTTGAAAGAATGGTTTTCGATATTTTGCCAAAAAAAATGCTTTTTAACTCGTCATTTAATTATTGGCTCGTATCTTCCATAACCTATTATTATATCCTTACAAATTTTTTTTCGTTAAAATGGTAAATTTCCATTATTTCCAACAAAATATTACTTTTGCAATTCAAATAAAAATTAGCGAAGTTGCAGGTGATCAAAGTTTAAAAAAAAAGTGTTTTTTTCACCTTTTTTTAAAATTACACATTTTCATTTGCTTTTCTTCGCCTCAAAAAACCTCATTACTAAAAATTTTTTATAGACGATAAATTTGCTACAAAAATTTTAAAGGTAAAATCTTTAAGATCGAAAGAAAAATAAAAGAGTTATAGATCCTTAAGTGGGGACGTGATTTTTTCATTTTTCAGGTCTGCTACGGACGTATAGATACACTAATCGAAAAAAAAAAATTAATCTCAACAAAAAGAAGTTTTTTAGGGTAATTTTGGGTCGCTGAGTCCGAAAATAACAATTATTTTGACATTTTAAGAAGCGTTTTTGAGAAATTCTTAAAAAACGTGTTTTTTGGGTGTATTTCTTTTATTGGTCTATATCTCCAGAAAAATTTTTTATCATGCTTTTCTCTAATTTGATATATGAGCCGCTCAGAAGCCAATGTGGATAAGTCCATTTTTTCATTTTTTCTGATTTTTGCAAATTTTAATAGAATAAATAATATATTTCTTGGTTTTAAAAGGATTTGCTCATTTTTTTTATTTTTTGTAGATCAAACAACCCTTTTCTTTATAGCCTCTGAATGTGTAATATAATAATTTCAGAAGCCATTGAGTATAAGTCCACTTCTTTACATTATTTTCTCACATCAACTTTAAAATAACAACAAAACTTTTCTTCTTCCTTCGATATATTTTAGTAACAATCAAACAATAACATCAATTTATAATAACTATCTGTTAATTCCACTTTCTAGAACACAGACTTGACAAGAACGCCATTTATTTTGAGTTTTATGTACATGCTTTCTTTTACTACGTAATATCTAAACTTTGGTTGAAAAGTAGTAATATTACGCTGAAGTGTTTGTGAATAATTATTTTGCTGATTTAAAATAATACAAATTGATTTATTGTAAAGGTAGGAAAAATTAGGCTCTCGAGGTTCACAAGAAGTGTCATCGTGCCTAATTAAACATATTGAATTGCATGCAAAGGACTCCCGAAAAATAATAATGTATTCAAATTCGTGTACCGGACAGAACCGTTGAACAACAGAAAGTTGTTTTAAGTTTTCTGAAATTGATTTAGAGTGAAAGCATAAAAGTTGAATCAATTGAGCAAAAATTGACGACGCTGATTTTGCAGTCATAGAAGCTCATGCGAAAAAAAGCAGTATACACCTAATTCTCTTTTTACACGATAGATACGTTCCCAAAAAATTCGTGTAAAAAAAAATTCGTGTAAAAAGAGAATTAGGTGTATAGTTTAACAGCACGTGTTCGAGACTGACAACAACTAACGATCAAACTAAAAGACTTAGAATATTTTCGCAACAGAGGAAAATTTCATATTTGCTAAAAAGACTTTTATTATTTTTTTATTTTTTTGTCCTCCTAAATGTGATTCATGCATACGGAAATCGTGTTAAATCAAAAAAATTCGTGTAAAAAGAAAATTATTTTTTCGTTTTAGTTCGTGTTAAATCAAATTCGTGTAAAAAAAATTCGTGTAAAAATAGAATTAGGTGTATTTATAATTCAAGTGACTGGTATCACATAATTCAAAATAGTAAAAAAAACAAAACAGGAACCTTTCAGCCTTGTTGAAATGAGTTACCAAGATTTTCTGTCCACAAAACTATTGGAATTGGCTATTACTAACAGAAAAAAGACAAAAAGTGGATTAACAGTCAATTGGCTTAATATGTCATGGATAAAACTAGATTAAGTTCAAATATAATTTTGACGAGGATGACACCTCACATGAAATTGACATAAAAAAACCAAAAAAGTTAGCGTTAAAAAATATAAATCAACCAATATTGTATCCTAATGGTAGAACAATTTCAAAAGAAACAAAAAAAGATATGATGTAATTAATAAAATATATACCTCCAATAAAACACGACTTTTACAGGACATTAAGGACAACACGTGGAAAACTCGAAAGAAGAAGATTTTTGTTATGACGAATAAATATAAAACTGATGACAATAAATGGTATTGTTTAATTTTCACATAAACCTAACTTTTTCAGTTGCCAAAAGGTATAAGTCCATAAGTTTTCATGATTCTGCCATTGTCTCAATAAATACTTACGTTTTTATTTACACATTTTGAACATATCTCATTTTATTGTAAAGTCTTTTTTTTGATCAAAATAATATACCAGGAGTTTTAAAAATGAGTGTATTAAAAAACATTGATTATCTCAATTTCGATTTTTTGGACTTATCCACATTGGCTTCTGAACGACTCATATAAGACAAACAAATCAATTTATATTTAACGAAGTTACAAGAGATCAAATTTCAAAAAAAGTGATTTTTTTCACCTTTTCTCAAAATCACACATTTTCATTAACTTTTTTTTTGCCTTAAAAATCCTCATTACTAAAAATTCTTTAAAAAAAAAAATGGTTTTCATTTTCGAATTCAGTGACCCTAAATTAGTCTAAAAAGCACTTTTTATTTAAGTCAGATTTTTCGTGTAAACTAGTGTTATTGACAAAAGATTCCGCCTGTCTTTTCATTTTTTTTTTTAAGAAAATAAGAATTCAATATTTCAAGATTGAATTTTTTTAAAAAATGAGAAGAAGCAGGTCTCGAGTTTTATGATTTTTAATATTAAAAAACAATAATAATTGAGATTTTTATGGCTGCCTTTGAAATTGTAAAAAAATAATAAATATGTGTCAACGTTTGCAGCTAGAAAAATTTTTAATTTTGCGATTTTATTATTTTCTTCAATATAAATTAATATCTTTTTGTGTTTTATTAACCTCTCATCCCAGTTAACTTTTCGGGAATCCATTACAGTTAAAGCATCAATGGATAGCGAATTATAATATATGAAAAATTTGTTTTAAATGTCGGATTATGGTCGGTTGGGCTAAGTATACTTGAATTAATGATATTATTCCTACACAAATATTGAAAATTTGTCCAAATAATCAAAGATTTTTATCACCATATTTGTAGTACGTTATATGTCAAAATTTGACTTTGTCATTCTTACACTGACTTCTTACCGAGACAGAATCCCACTTCAAGCCACCCCATAAACAAAGAAAATTTACTTACTTTAAGTAAAACTTTTTAAGACGAGGTATGAGATTCCGTTAAGACAAGAGTAAAACCGATTTTTCGAGACTTACAGCGTTACAGCGACAAATGAAAAAGTGAATCTAAAGTTTAAACTTAAAACTGCAAAATTAAAATTAGTTTATGAGATGGAACGCATTTTCAAATTTTTAATAAATTCAAGAGATATGACGAATATGACGAATCAAAATTGTGTCTTTTATTTTGTTTTTTTGTTGAAGATTCACCACTTTGATGTGTAATATCTTGTGATATTTTAAACTTAATTTTTGGTTGGACTATTTGTAAAATTAAATCTTTAAAACATTATATAATTACTTATTTTTCATATGAAATGAGAAATTTTTAAGATGTAGTATCTCGCTAAGGAAGATGATGTGCAGGTCTGGCATGCTCTTTGTAGCCTTATGCCTGGGACTCACTAGCGCTTAGCGTGTGGAGACGACTTAGCACAGTAAAAATGGAGAGTTTTTTTTATATACCATTGGAGTGGAACATCAGTGGAAACTAATGGACCCATTAGCATTTAGCACTAAATTTTGTGCCGCTAAGCGCTAGTGAGTCCCAGGCATTACATGAAAAGGGTTACGAGCTCGTGGACTGTTTCTTGTGGGAATCATAATAGTTGGGTGAATTATTTAATGAGCTATTTCATCAAATTATTGAAACAATTAAAGCAGACCAATATCAACTGTTATTTAAGCAAATTAATTCAGAATTAGAAGAAAATAATCACAAATATTTCCAATCAATTTTTCTAAACAGATCTTCATTACCACAAAAAATTAATTAAAACTTATTTTTATTTCCAATGAGCATATTTATACATTATTCAAGCCTTAAAAGTGTGAAGCAAGTGGAAAAATTAAATTTGGTACATTTAACAATTGTTAACAGTTTACAGACAAATTGGTTGATTTTATATGTATAAAAATTCATCCTATTACGGTCAATCTATTAACAAAGCTATCATTTGAGACCTTTATATCAAAAATAGTTTGTCATAGCATAACAAAAACTTAGAGGTTAAAGTCACTTAATAGAAAACTTGCAAAACACTAAAACGAATCGAAGAAAATTATATTTCTATAGCATTGACATGAAATTCAAATTGACATATTTCATTTGAAAATCGACATCCAATTTAACTGATCTTCAAGTAACTGAATTGTAAATTATAAATTTATTGGTAGACAATTTCCCTACCGCCTTTATTATATTTGCATATGATTGACAAATGTAATCAATAGAAAGAATAGAGCCTCCTTTCGAATTTATTTCACTGTTATTGTTGCTGTGGTTGTTTTTGAAATTATATTAAATAGAAACAACAAATTAGCTGTCAATCTACTTGAATCAAATGCGCACGGTCATTGCTACCGGATTGACTTGTACTCTGGAATGACTTTGTTAAACGCATGATCTGCATACATTCACTTTCATAAAAAGGTGTAGACTTTAAATGCTAAAGCAAATGTGATAAAATGACACTGAATTTGATTAAAAGATACAAACAACAAAATTGCATCTCTGGTTTTTATAAATGATCTTCATTTTTGGATCTGAAATGTGTTGGAGTATGAAATTCGATTTAAAGATTTTATTTTAATCATATTTAGACATGGCTCCTGACTTTAATTTCTTTTCTTATGAAAGTAAAATTATAGTAGAATCATTAAGAAAAAATAATGAAAAGACTTATTTAAGCCATTAAAATTGCTGGAGAAATTAGCAACGGAGCTTGAAGTTTGATTACATTATATATATGCCGTTTTAA
Source organism: Acrocera orbiculus (assembly GCA_947359355.1). NCBI lineage: Eukaryota > Metazoa > Arthropoda > Insecta > Diptera > Acroceridae > Acrocera > Acrocera orbiculus. The sequence continues at coordinate 26,907,185 of OX375756.1, read as the reverse complement.
TTTTGTTTTTTTTTTTGTTTTATAAATGAAACAATGTATGTACTTTAGAAGGTCAATTAAGTTCATTGTATTGTTAAGAAAAGGGTTTAACATGATGATTGGTATCAAGTATTATGAACTTTATGTTATTCTATTGTGTTAATACCTGTTCCTTAGATCATGATCATGGAAATTGTGCTGTTTTATAGTAATCTAAACATAATTCATATACTGAAAATTATCGTATGAAAAATTCTTAAGATTTTTGTAGATAAAAGAAGCATAAAAAAAGAGAGCAGGAGTATTAAAATTTTAATTTACTAAAGTAAAGAAAAGAATTTTTATTAAAAGAAATTCTATTGTTATGTGATTATTAGTTGCTAAGAATTTCATCAAAAGTCCCACATCAAGCATGTTAAGCCTCTTAATCAAGGAAAAACTATTTTAATAATCCACTAGAGCAAGTACCAACAGATCATCGAAGAAAAAGTGCTAAATTCTATTTCACTTCTGGAAAAACATTAAGGGAAACTTCAATTGATTTTTCATAAAACAAGCGCAATAAGGAAGTCATCAGAAATGTGATTCTATCTCCGTGAAAAGTCAGCGTGAGTTTGAGAAAGTTAGGTTTTGACATAATTTTGACATATATGTATATCAAAATTTGGCCTCTTCATTCTCACGTTGACATCTCACCGATACAGATTCCCACTTCAGCTATCATAGGCTACATCTAGCCATGGCTTTAAATAAATGGGAATTGTTATAAAAAATGCACGCATCATATATAAAATTTTTGATCAAAGAGCTACTTAAAAATAACAAAAACTCACTTAGCAGTTAAATTCTCTCATTAGGTGAAAAGTGGAAAGGAAGTCATTATTATTTCGCACTAAGGACGAATTTTTTCTTCGTGAAAAGTGATAACAATAATGAAACAGTCAAATTTTGGCATATATGTATTTTCAACATCAAATATTTCATTATTCGATTTGATCACTGCCACGAAGTCAGAGTCAGGCTCCTGATAATATTTTATATGAAAACGATTATGAAAAAATCATCCATTCCAACGATTAAATGCTCTTAAACTTAGAAAACTTGAATTTAAGAATTTAAGAATTTATTTTTTAAAATTGACAAAAAAAAAAAATTCCGTGCTTCACACTAAAACTATTGTTGATTACAATTGTGTCCTGAAACTTTAACCAAATAGATTCAATGGATTTCTTAGATGCTTGAGGAGTGTTTTTTAAAAAAGATTAAAAATAAATAAATAAGTTTCAAGATTCTTATCAAGAAGAGACATTGGATAGAACTTACATCTATTTAGTGTAAATTTTTTGACCTAGAATATCTCTGTCCCCTAAATGCACCCAATAAATTTCAAGCTGTCCTTTGTTCGTCTAAAACATAATTTAGACACAGTCATGTGTTTGTGGTAGCACTGTCTGTAAACTCTTAATAGCTAAATGATTTTCAAATAACTTTTTTATGGATTTTTAAGAAAAAAATTTGTTAACCGAGAAATTGTGGCAATGTCAATGTGTAATTTAGTCACAAACTCCTAACTGGGCAGCAAGTAAGAAAACTTCAGAGCGTTATTTATTAAGTTTGAGAGCCGTAATGCATGATGTGTGTAACAAAACATTTATTAACATAATATAACATTAAAAATAAGTTTTTCTAGCCAAATATGAACTTTTCTTTATTCAATTTATTTACTAGCAAAGTACTTCCGCGGGATTTTATGTATTCGATTTTTTAAGTAAATAAAAAATAAGAACTTATTAGAGAATCCCCCAAAATTAGTTATCATCAATTTTTTTAGCCTTTTTTTCCTAGCTCATTTATATATTTACAGATAATCGTCCCCAATATGCGCATTTGTATAAAATTCTTCTTAGGAAGTTAAAGTTGAAGTCAAAAGCTATATTTATATTTTATCAATGTATACAAAAATAAAAAAAAAAAAGAAGAAAGAATTAAATTCTATTTGAAAAATTTTCTATCTATTTAAATTTAACTTAAGTAAACATTAGTCTTTCATTTTGAATTGTTATCTTATTTCGACAGCTTCTATCATAAGCCAAGACGGACAAATTAACTTCCATTAAGGCTTTGCAAGCAATAAACAAAATTTTTGAATATTTTCAATAATTTTCGTCTTTGAATAAATCGAATTTGTAGCAAATTCCACAAAAATAAGATCATTTTTAGAAAAAGAAAAATAAAAGAAGTTTGGCACATGTTGTCACTGTTTATAATTTTGGCTGATGAAGTTAAATGAAATATTTTTGTGAAAAATAAATATAACAAAAAATTTTTTATTCTTTATTTCATTATGATGCAATCTTTAAGAATTTAAAAAAAAAAAAATTAAAGCAATTTAGGTGTTTTTTTTCTGCTTATCAGATATAAAATATGTGAACAAATGTTTTGAGTATGAAATAAGCTACAATTAGCAAAAAGAACAAAAAATTGTTTAAGATAAACGTCCTTGAGATTATTTTCGATTGGTAACTACAGATGCTAAAAAATTTATGCTCATATTGAGATTTCATTAAACAAATTCAGTTTTGTTTTAAACTAATTTACACAATAAATTAATTGAAATTGAGACTGACTAAAGGTTAAAATATTGGATAAAACTGGTAGGACTGTCTATCATCTTAGAACTTCATGAGCTCTTTACACGTAGTTCAAAGATTGTAAATTTTTTTGATATTCGTTCCGATAAATAAAACTAACATCAGATGATCTTGTTTCTGTTCTCTATTAAAAATGGAAAACTTTAACACGTCCTGTGAGGACGGTACAGTTTCTTCTATTTTGCTTCGTTGGGCGGCAGTAAAAATCGTACTTTGCTTTATCTTGCGGAACAGCACCTTTCATAAAAACTCAGAGATTTTCTTGTTTGTTGTAGTACTTATTCATTTAAACTAATGGCGTTAAAGTCCCAGTTTTACTCTTCTTATTTTTCTATTGAGATTATAAACGTATTAAAAATTTCCATAAAAAAGAATGAGCCAATTCCATTATTAAATGACATCACTACTAACAAAATTTTTGCTAAATTTTTGCTACCCAGCGGGAAATTTTTGCAGCGCTCGGATGGAATATATGGTGACAGAGCTCTCGAATTGAGCTCTTTTTTTATATGAATCCCCATATAAGCATTCTTTTACTGTACACGTGCCGTTTTATTTTCTAGGAATAAAAAAAAATTGTTTTCAGAGTCAGGGCTTAGAATTTTGCATTGAAAATTCAATTTGAAAAGTTTCGTAGCACTCTTTGCAAGGTACAGAAATTAATTAGAAAAAACCGGGTCCGGGACCAAACGCACAGATGTTTTTAGAAATCGCTGCAATCTCTTCTTTGTAGTACTGGTTCAAAAGCGAAGATGTTAAACGTTTACCTTGTAGGGCAGGTATTTAGTGGCTAAAAAGCCGAAATATAAAATATTTGCCTTGTTGACCAGTTAACAGTGGCTAAAAAGCCGAGATGTAAAATATTTGCCTTGTTGGCCAGTTGACAGTGGCTCATAAGCCGAGATATAAGATTATTTGCCTTGTTGACCAGTTGACAGTGGCTCATAAGCCGAGATGTAAAATAAAACACAATCTAACTTTAATTATTAATTGCCAATTGGGGCAATTTGTGTATTTAAAGCTTTAAGTTTTCAAAAAAGAAGACTCACCTGCCGAGTAGGGCCGTGGTTTGTCTTTCACAAAAATGTTACAAGTCCTCCTAACTATTAAAACTAGTCTACTTTTATACTTAATTTTTACTCCCACTTCTCTATATAATTTTTCATTTTACATGATATTTTCTGCGAAATCTGCAAATTAATAAAATAAATTTTGATTTGCAAACTCCGCATTTTAAAAGTTCATCGATTTCACCTGAACTATATACAAATATTTTTGCGAAATCTGCAAATCAATGAAATAAATTTTAATTTGCAAATTCCGCATTTTCAAAGTTTATTATGGTTCATTTAACTAGGTTAAACGAATCAAAGGCAAAGTTCTATAATAATTAATATTTTAATAATTTAATTATACATACATACATATTTTGTTGTTGTTGTTTTTTATTTTCAAAATTAAGAAGATATGAAGATTTAAGATCTTCATACCTAACCACGTAGTCTAAAATGGTCAATGAAGGCTCTTACGAAGGCCGAGCACTTGGTATTGATTTAGGAGCGCTCAATTTTCCGCTGGGTAATTATTGCTGCTTTTATACAAAAAAAAAAGAATAAAAGAAAAGAAGAACATTATGTCCAAATTTAAAATTCATTACTACTTCTTAGCGGGGGGTTACAGCGTTAAAGGACATCATTTGTGATACAAACATATGCCAATCAAAAGCAAATAATATTACAACAACGATTTAAAAGCAACTTTAGTGTTCTCTTTAATATAAAAATAACATTTGCAATATTTAATTATATCGAAAAATTTCTCATACACAAACACAGACACACGCTTATAAATAATAAAAAAAAAAGTTATCTTATCCATTATCATTATTAGTATTTATTATGATTTCAGATTAGTGTCTAATACAGGGATGAAAAGAAAAATGAAATATTTATGACTTAACATTTGCCACATTAAGAACGATATAAACCTTGGCAACATAATTGCTAGATGGAGATTCAGTGAAAACTATTTTCATTTTTATTTATTTTTATTATTTCATTTCCTTTAAGGTCGACTTTAATTTGAATATGTTAATTGCATCAATCAAGAAATTTGTTAATATTCCTCGAACAATTGTTAATTTTTAATTTCAATAGGAGAATGAATATCAGAATATTTATTATGTGCTAATAAAAAATAAAAATCAATTGTTTTAAAACTGTTTCTTAATATTTTTAATCTACGTCTTAGCTAAGGGGATGATTGCGTTAGCGATCAAAAAAGTTTTTTCATTTTGAAGATATTTTAGGCTGATATTTTTGACATTTTATTATCCAAAATAGTCAAATTTGGTTATAGTCTCTTTATTAATATGAACAAAATCAATTAAAGGGAGTTTAGAGCATTTAAAATTTTTTTTTTTCCATTTTATTTTTTATATTGTTTTTTATATTGATGAATAACAAAATATTGTGACACAATTTCAAGTCTATCAGAGCACAATTGTTGAAGTTCTGAGCATTTAAGCGTTCTTTGCTCTAGAGAGTTGTTGTTATGGGCAAATCACTAGGAATATGCTCAAAGTGTTCACAGTGCAAGCATACCAAAGATTAGACTATCGCAATGGGAATCAATGACATTTCGGCTGTAAGCCGGCACTCTGTAGGCAGCCTAAGAATGGGCGCGACAAGTTGACGAGTTGCAAATTAGTAGAACGGAGGAGCAAATGGCGCACAACAATAAAGAAAAAAGAGTTTTGCGCAGACAAGAAGAAAAAGATGCTCTTGATAAAGAAGATCTTGATAAAACCTCTTTGATTTATTGATCTATGCATCGACGACTCTGGGTGTGTATAATAGAATTATCAACTTTTATTTTTAATTTTTTAGTAAGCAAAACCTTAAAGCGTTTTTCTGAAGTCAGTGTTGCACAGTACTTCTTCACATTATTCACAAAGTAGCAACGAGAGCCTTCAACAAATGTATTTACCATACATTATATGTCAAAATCCGACTTTCTGATTCTCACTTTGACTTTTCACCGAAACAGAATTCGACTTAAGATGATAAAATATAAGGAAAAATTTGCAGGTCTTCTTAGCAGGCAGGTACTTCCACAACTGATAATACATTATGAAAAATAATAATTATTCATGAATTTTTGTTAGTTCTTTTTATTTCGACATGGCCTCAAAATATTCCAATCTTCTTGCAGCTTACGAATATATCTTAGGTTTAACTGAAAATTGCATAATTAACTACCAATGGTCACTAGTGAAGACGCAAGACAAATATCTTCATCATAAACATTTAACTAGTTAATTTTCAGTTAAATATTGCAAAAATTTTGAAAAATCGCAGAATTTTATCGGGACAAGGCAAAAAAAGGCTACGTAATTTTATTGGGTAAAATATTCAATGTGATCCCATGATAGGCAAGCTACAACCTAAAAATGCATAAAATAAAAATAGATGAATAAAAGTAAGCTATTGAAAAAAAATATTTAAAAATATTTAATTTTCTTTAATAAGAAATTTAAATTAATTTTCAAAATTTTTGTTAGCATATTTTCTCCCCTATTTTAAAACGAATTGGAAAACAAAATATGTACATGTAGTTTGAATTGAGCAAATTTTCGATTTATACAAAAGTTACATAATTAGAAAGTTTTTGATTTTCTTAATTCCCTGTTGACTGTTGAACGTAGCAATTAAAATCTGTTTAATGGGGGATGTCTAAAATTTATATTCTAATATTAACTAATTTCTGTAGATGACGACCCGGCCGGTGAATGAATTTTTTACATCTCTTTTTTTATAAATGATGCCATAATATAGAAAATTGGTTTAATTCACTTATATAACTGTTTTTTTTTTTTTTTGTGTTTTGCCAATTATCGAAATGATTAATTCTTCTTAATGGCACAAATTCAATTAAAAAAGTAACTTAAAGTATGAAATTCCTTTTGGAGTCGATGTAATTTTAAGAAATTAATTTTCTTACTTCATCGATGCAATTCATTTACTGGTGTTTGGCTTAAAATATTAATCAGATAGTTTTATTTGCAAGCAAAATTATACTTTGTTAAGGAGTAAATTTCAGTTTTCTTAATATTATCTAAGTGGAAAATTTCGCTTCTTCTATAAATTTTAAACATATAAAATATCTAATAAATTTTATTTTTATTATACTTACTTTAATTACAATAAAAGCAAAGTAGGCAATAATAATGAAAATTTTATATTTATGTCAGGCTCTACCTCTTGCTTGGAGGGCTATAGGTTTTTTGACCGAGGAAGTGTTTTAGTTAACCTTTTCTTTTGACAATTTATTTTCTATAGTAGTGAAGTTTGTTTGTGTAAATTCAAATTTAGTACACGGATAAATCCAAAATGGATGTTTTGACAATCGCTAGTAAATTAAATGTTTCTAAACAGAAATGATAGTAACTAAAGTTTTGCGGGTCGTTATAACAGAAAAGAACGGATTAGAGGTAAAGTGAACGAAATTATTTCGGACGGTTAAGCCTTTACCAAAGGCTTTCGTTGGCATTTATCTTTGTATCACATGTAGTAGAAAGTTACTGAACGATGGAAGCCTAGCTACAAAAAAATTGACGGATATAAAAAAGTATACTGATTGGAAAGTATTAAATTAAAGAGAGCATAATCTCGGTCATACCCATTAGATCTCTGTACTTCAAAATCACAGATTTGACTAAAGAGTTATTGGATGGATTTAGAAATAAAAATTTCTGAGGAGACGACTATATTGTAACATAAGTCTATTCATTTTGGATTCTTGAGTTTTTTAAAGTCAGTGATAAATGAATGAAGCTTTCGCCTAGAAAGCAGGTTTTATACCTGCTAATCTACTTTTTGATTGGATGAAATTGCTGTTGGTAAGAGCAATTCATTTTTTCCTGTATATCAATTGCCACTAAAAATATAGAATAATATGAGTGTCAAGTAGATAGTGGCAATAATAAAGGATTTTATTTTACACATGTTCATTGTTGAGTACAATCAATCTTTTGCCGAGGTGCGGATTTATGTATAGGCTAAGTAGGCTGCAGTCTAGGGCGCCAAATTTTGGGCTACTTATGAGGGCGGAAAATTTTTGAAAAAAAAAATATTTTATAATAAAGCAAAAATTATTATGATTCGATAAATACCGCAATATCTCTCAATTTTCAATTTACAATAAATAAATGAAAAATCGTTTCTATAATTTCCCAAGTATTCTTGATTTTTACGTCAGTTTTATTTTATGATAAAGGCGGTATGAGCTCTAAAGCCTAGGGCGCCAAAATCCTAAATCCGCCCCTGCTTTTGCCTAAGACTGATTCATTATTGCTTGACAGCACCTGCACAAGAAGTCTCCACAAAATTGATATATGTATAGCCTGATTTGATGTCTAGTTTTGATCGCAAGCTTGTTGGCTTTTCAGTGAAGATCAAAGGAGATTTTTTTTGTATAAAATCTGATGTGAATAATAATAATATCTGTAAGTATAATTACATATAATACAATTTAAGTAGCATTTTAAAGTTGGAACTTTTATTATTTACTTTCTTTCATGAGTATAAGAATGTTAGTGCGTTCACTTCGATTGGTTTTAAAGAAAAATCTTCAGTTCTAATAGACCAAGTCATGGAAAATGCCAAGTGCTAGTGAGTTCTTAGTATAAGAGCCACACTCCGTATTCAATTCGGGATAAATAAACAAATTTTGGTTTATTTTTCTTTACAACATTTATTGGTTTAAAATTTAATTTGAAAAAAAAAGAAAAACACAAATGCAAAGTCGTTAAAGAGATAGTTGAACAGTATTTTTTGAGTTGTATTTAGTTTGACATCATTAGTCAACAACAAGTAGAAATCAACACAAAGACCCAATTTTCTTATAGTTAATTTATTTGTGGGCGTTGATTAATGAGTTCTAATTATGAAATAAGTTCATCAAAGTTTCCTAATGTTTCATTTTAATATATTAAATTAATTAACTTTAATTGCATTGTATTGTGAGTGAAATATGAAATTTTGTATTTTGTTTTTTAATGGTTACCAAACGAAAAATCAATTAGAACAGGTTTTGATATATTTGAAACAAAAAAAAAAAAAATAAATGCAGAAACAAAAATATGATTTTTAAAACTTTTTTTTTTTTTGCCTTTTGGAAATTGAAGGGAGTAACTATACCCACATAAATCGAATAACATAACAAATAGAGAAATTGAAGTTATAGGATCTCGTTTAGCTTCCCGTTTATTTTCTCTAATTTTTAGAGACGCTAAGTAACGCTAAGAAGTTTTTATCTTAAGAAATTTAAAAACTAAAGTTAAAATGGACCACTAATTCGAAGGCAACAGTTATGTCCAACACGAATCGGATAAAATAAAAACCTTGAGGTAAAACTAAGAAAAAATTACCCAAAATAAAATTATTATTACTTGGCAAAAAGCTTGCAGCACTACAATTTTCTTTAAAGCAGGATGAAATTATTCTTAACTTAAAAATTAGTAGCTACAAAAAAAAGTTAAGGGGATGGTAAGGTTTTAAAACTTTTCTTTTGACGAATTTTTTTTAAATTTTTTTCTGAATGTCCAACATGTCGAAAATATTATGTCGAAATTTCAGATGAATCGGAGGTAAATTAACGAAGATACAGCGTTTCAAATGACTGATCCTCATATAAAAAACTTTGAATCGATTTTCCCCGTGATTGATCCCGTGAACATCATAACTTAAAACCCACTAAACCGATCCGTTTGAAATTTTGTACACTTTTTCTACATATAAATCACCAGGTAACCACGAAGAGGTTTTTTTTTAACAATTTTTTCCATTTTATAATAACAAATACACAGAAATTTTAGGGTGAATGTCGCATTCTTCACTTTAAAATAACGCTTCATTGTTACTTCGAGCAACATGTCACCTGCAATTTGATTTTTTTGTTTCAGATGCTCTGGTAACCACTTTTGATATTCACGGTAAGACTACTTTTTTCGGAGGCGCCCCAGGAAATTCGCTTGCACAGCCTTATTTATTAAGAATTTTCAGAAAAACGATTTTTTTTTGATATTTCGAAAGTATAGCCCTTTAAGGATATACTGTTCAATTTTTGTAAAGATATCTGTAATATTTTCGTTTCAACAGGTAGAGAGCAGTGCAAAGCATATCCATACTTAAAACTTTAAACGTGTTTATCTCGAAACTACTTTTTTCGACATGATGTTGAAGGAAAAAAAAACTATTCAACCGAATCGCCTGAAATTTTAATATGTTATTCACAACATCAATGACTATGGCCGAAACCAGAATCATAATTTTATTCCAACGATTTCATATTTTTTTAATTAAAAAACTTGCAAAAAAACCCCAGATTTTTAGAGTTGAATTTTCAAAAGAACGCCATTTTGTCAATTTTCAATTTTTTTTTTTAATTGAGGTCCCGGCCATAACTGCACTCATACTAATTTATAATTTTTTCGGTTTTTATTATTCAGATAAATAGAACAGCCAAAATCAAAACCATCCAGGTCCTTTTGTTGGGAAGAGTCATTGCAAATTGAATTTCATGTTGAAGAGGCATAAGTGAGGACATACATGAACAACAATGTAAGAGAGTTGCATTTAAGATAATAAGAGTTACTTTTTTGGGGTAAACATAAATAAATTTAATTCAAGATTGGCAATCTTGGATAATTTCTGCATACTCTACTATTGATGAATTTTTTACCAATGAACTTTTCCATCATAAAGAGGTAAAAATTTCTCGAAGAGAAACTAATTGATGATCATTATCCCTACTGGGATTTGTTTTAGTTTAGTTTAGTGTTAAATCTGTTGACAGAACCATATACTTTCTGGATAGCACAAAGTTCCGAACCACATATGTTAAAAATTTTATGAATTTTTAAAAAATATTTTACAGGTTCCATTAACTCTAGTGAGATCATATTTAATAATTTCCAAAGCAATGGATAAAAATAAATTTCGTGTGTTAATTAAACTTTCTTTCAGATATTTATTTTCATTATATAATTGCTTTGTATCAGATATGGTCCCGTGTATGTTTAAGCTGTGAGTGATACTAGTCACATATATACAAAAATCATCGCAAGCAGTTGCCTCGTTCAACCGAATCGTTAAGCATAAAGTGCTAATTAATTTTTTGCTTAAATACTAATACTCTTTTCTATTAGGAATTTACGAAGCTGAAATTAAACCATTTGCGGATAATTTAATTACCAATGAAAAACAGTACAAGATATTTTGATTGGTTAAATTTTGTAAAATAATTGAAAAATTTACATTTATTTTTGTTTTTGTTGATGTCATCGATCATGATACAATCATTAAGATTGAATATCACAAGTTATTAATATCAATCAATTTAAAATTAATTACTATATATCAAGGTTGTACGAAACGACCTAGAGAACAACTTTGATTCGATGACTAATGAATCGATCTTCTTTAGCCCTTATTAGATTCATTTTGACTTGCTGTCGATCGCATAGATTTGATATAGTACATAAAATTAGATTTTAAAGCGTTTAACATGAGAACAAATTATTATTTTTCCAGTGATTAGCAACGTTTAAAATTTCCATAAATCATAATCAATCTATCTATAATAAAAAAAAAAAAAAAAATCAAATGATTCACTATCTATTTTTATATCTATCTAACTATATTTATCTGGCACCCCGGAAGGGTATAAACTATTTTTGATACTCAAAGAATCAGTAGAATGAGCATTTGAGCAAAGAATATAAAACAAAAAAGCAGAAGAGGTTGAAAAGATATAGCATTGAATAGCTAAACTAAAGTTATCTTAACTGGACTTAATTATAGGTTCAAAATAACTGACAGTTCAAATACACCTCATTAGGAAAGATTTGAACATATTTTTATCTTAAAACTCAGCCAGATGCAGCTATGCGAGAAGATGTTATTTTTTCATTGTGCGTCATTGAACAAGCAATTTTCTGGTCAAAGGAGCTAAAAAACAAAAAAAAAAACCCTAAACCACGTTACTGCTTTATCTAATGACAGCTAAAAGCTGTGGAGCGCGATGCTTTAAACTACGGATATGAGTGGCTAAAAAAAAAAAACGCGTTTAATTTGACATCATGCACATTACTTTCTTCATGAAATTTTAATGCATTTATCTTATTGTTGTTGGCTTTTTTTTTTATTATTTATTTTTGATTTTTTTAACTTTCATTCTTTTCTTTTATTTGACCAAGCGATTTTACTCAAAAGGATAAGAATGAGATTTGAATTTAATGCAATTAATGAACGCATCTTATTTTTTTTTTACAAATCAAGACACGAAATTTTTTTTATCAGATTTTGCCTTGTCATATTTTGATAGCAATGAACCAAAAGAACTGATCATAATAAAAGAATGGCTTAGAGATGGGCTTTAAATTAGTCTCAGTAACTATTTGGATTAAAAAAATTTATTTTGTTTTTTTTGCTAATGTTATGTATACACATTAAAATAATATACGGATATATTATAAAATGATCTTTTATTTTAATGACTTTCAATTTTGGTGTTTGGTAATTGAAATCAAGTACAGACCTTTAGGGTGTATAATTTACAGATAATTATATTTACTTTGATATGTATTCCTAACCCTAAGGCGGTAAATCGTTTTCATCTTTGTCCTTTTATTTGTAATGAGCTACAATAACTTTTAGTCGGATGAATTGGTTTTTTTTTCTTTGACAATGAACAATAATAATTAAGATAATTAGATAAGGTTTTTCAATTATATATATATTTTTTTTTTTGTAATTAAATCTTAATAGAAATATTCTTTAGACGATTTGATAATCAAAAGGGTTCGATTTCATTTAATCCAAGGTATCAGATAATTTTATTGTTATTTTTGTTTGCACCTTGACTTATGAATAATTTTAAGATAATTTGAAAAAAATTTTAATTGATACAAAAATTCGTTGGTTTATTTAATAATTTTAGCCTTCTTAACTTCTTGACTGATTAACAAGAGAAGAATTCATAAAAGCCAAGAAAAAACAATACAGAATATTTCCTAGTAGGAAAAGTAGTTCTAATTCATAAATGAAAGAGAGCTACTTTTCAGTCATAACGCCTACTATCTCGGGGAAAGCATCAATGAATTTGGTTAACAAATGGCCGCAAAACTAACCCTCATGGCGACTCTGCATGAAAATATTACTAAAAAGTAGCTGTCACGGCTACTTTAAGGATGATGCATTAATAAATGTTTCACAAATGAAATTTTCAACATGATTCACGCATAAATTCATGCATGAGAAAATCATTGATAAGTAATTACCCTACTGGGTTCTGTCCTAAAGCAGGCGAGAGAATAAGAGAATTATTGAGTTAGTGAGAAAGCAAAGGGGACTATTCAATATATATAAATTTCCGAATCATCAAAGGGCTCTCTCATCCTCTCTCTAACATTTTAGACAACTTGCTCACAAATCGTAATTTCTATATAGTTCATATGAAACGAGAGAGAGCCTATTGATGATTTGGAAAATTATGGTCAATAATCACCTTATTAGAAATGATTGATAAGTGAGACAGATCAAGGGAGTGCACGAGAAATGAAGCAAATTAGTTTATTCCAATAAAGACAATAGCTCTTCTTTTTTAGCGGTTAAACTCTCTTGAATTCACAAGGTCTTAACACACAGAAAGGATTATAGCAAGCGAGATTTGTGCTTGTAAAAATTCTTAGTTAAAAAATGAAAAATTTCTTTGGCCTTTCGCAATTGATTTGGAACAAGAGAATAAATATTCACTAAAAAAAGAGCTTTTCTAACATGAAAATTCACTCACCAGCAACTACTCTTGGTCTAAAAAATAGTCTGAAGAGTGAAATACTTGGTACATTGTGAAAACTTTTTGAAGGTATAAACAAGCCCATTTATAAAAGAGGAATATAAATTTTGGAAAAGCTTTCGACTGGGACAAAAAAATCTCAATTTGAAAATAGAGAAACTGTTTTTTTTTTTTTTTCATTCAATAGACATACAAAGGCATACAGAAAATATTTTCATTTTTCATTCCACAGCCTTTTCAATGTATTTAACAAGTCAGGGTAATTAAAACAAAAAAGAAAATAAACACAGCTTAAGTTTTTTAATGGTCAAAAATATGCTCTCAATTAAAAAAAATTCAATAATAATTGAAAAAAATTTTCAACTTGCCCAACTAATATCTAAATTGAATGTCGTAAAAGTTCACAACAAGATCGTGACTTGATCATTTAAAGATCATCTTTCAAAATAATTCAAATAATACACATACATATATAGATCCTTTAATGATGAAATATCTAATCGATAAATATTATTATTATTTGTATATCTAAAGAAAAAAAAACAACGATCCTGATTAAACTATTCGTTACTCGTGCCACGATTAAAGTGTACACAATTACAGAAAAATGAAGAAATGGCTACCTTAAGGTCTCTACAAAACCCCAATAATAATAGTAATAATATTAAGAGTATATTTAATTACAACAACATATATATATATATATATATATATATATATATATATATATATATATATATATATATATATATATATAAAAGTAACAACTTCAATGATGAAATATTCGATTTTCACGGAAAATTGATCTAGATAAAAAAAAAAAAAAGGAAACAAAATTTGTGGGCAGTTTTAAAACTGTAACAGAAGTTAAGAAAATTATGAAGTAATACAAAAACAAAAAGAAAAGTAAATAGCTTTTTACACTCATTTAATTTATGACGTAATCTGATCGCGTTGTGATGATCACGATAACTATTTTATTGTTTAGAGAGGGTTAGGCTTAGCCTTTCATTGCAACAGAATAAACTGCCCACTTTGGAATTATTATTGAACTAAAAACAACAACAAAAATAATAATAAAAAATACTAAAAAAAAAAAACAAAAGCAGACAATGTATTTGGTTCTTTAAACAATTAAATTGATTACTCGGTCATGCAGGTTCTGGCTTACCATAATAAATTTCTTACCCTTACAAAAAGGAAAGAATTTTCTTTTAGTTTTTTCCAGCTCTTTAATTTTTATTTAAGAATCTAAAAGAAGAACATTAAAATTGTTTTGTAATTTAAATTTAAATTTCATGTAGGCGTAAATTAGAAAATTTTTCTAGTAAATTATCAGCTATGCTCAGCTAAAATTCTAAATATGCTTCCCTAATGCAATTTTTTGTTTAAGTTTTGTAATTTTATTGTAACATATGTGAAATTTAACTTTTATTTATGTACTAGAGAGCTCAACTATATAAAATGGAACAATATGTATATAGATACCAGGTCAAGGGTATTTAAAATAATTTAAAATGCATACAACATTCATCAATATATATGAAGGTTATGTTTACACTTTGCACTAGTTTAGTAGTAGTTATAGTAGCATTATTAAATATATTTATTGATTATACAGCATTTGCGGCCCCCAAGTATTTATAGTCTTTGTTTAGATTTCAAATTTCAAACAATAATTGATAGACTTATATGAATACTATATAAACACAAATGCATGAATGTTGTGTACTGTATTAAATTCTTTTGGTTTTTTTCTTCTTTATTTTTCAAAAAAAAAAAAAATGAGAAATTACATAACAGATTAGAAAAAAATATTCAGTCAATTTATTTATATAGTTAAATTTGTTGGCTTTGTAATATGATCAAATTGTGAAATATGCCTAAAGTGATTGTAGTTTTTTTTTTTTTTTTTTTTGTTTAGAACTGATTGTAATTTATATTCCCTAAATTATAATCTTTTGACTTTGACATAACCAAGAAGTAAGCCTAATTTTGCAATTTCAATCATCAGATCTGAATTAAGGCATTTGAATTAAGTTTGTTTAACCCGAGGTCATTTAGCTTAGTATCAATATTTAAGTTAGCTATTTATAATGGATAAACGAAGGATAGATATATATCTCAATTGTTTAGTAACAACAAAACAGTTTCAAATTGAAAACCAAACAACAACAAAATTCTTAAGTCAAAACTTTGATATATTTTTTAATTTAAATAAATTTAATCAAATCTTCTTATTGTGATGGGAGACTAAGAAAAATTTGTTAATGTTTGGGATAAAGATAAATAATTTTTCATTTGTAGTATATTTTTGGAATTTTATCAATTTTTTGGAATTTTTGTCAAAAGTCAAACTGAATTGTGGCTAGACTTTTAAAAATTTGTACAAATATTTAGGCATTAGAACTGGTGATAGACATCAAAAGGCAAAAAACTCATTAAGGAGGTATTCTATTAAAGAAATTCGAGAAAAATTGATTCTTTTAATCATATTTACATAGTTTAAACCTTTAAGGAAATGCTACTAAAAGGATTTTTGGAGTTACAGCTAACTTTGTGACGCATTTAGCGCTCAGATCAGTTCAGTCTTTAAAACTACTTTAAGACTGCCAAACAAAAATTGCAAATGTTCACCACGGGGCCAAAAATTTGTTGCATGTTAAAAATATTTCATTTTTCACAAAACTTAGCTCATAGAATCGAGAGATATATCAATTTTCACAAACCACGTATACCTAACACATCGTAGGGGGCCCAAAAATCAAACTTTTATACGATTGTCATGTAACTGATATCGATTTTGAATGCCACGGTCTACTGTGTTCAAACATCATTGGCTATCACATATGATAGCCATGGCAGTCAAAGTGTTAAACGCGTTTTTCTCGAAACTACTTTCTTCAAAACGATGTGCATGATATCTCAAGTTCTACTTAACTAATTCACTAGGATTTTGGGCACAAAGCTTCTTTATGTATTATAACATGACATTACGAAGTTTTTTCATAAATTTTTTTTTATTATTCATTTTTAAAAGCCGATATAAGGAAAAATTTGGGCATCTTTTGTGAATTTACAGGTTGTCCAACAAAATATTCCCTATTTATTGTGTCATTAAATATTTTTTTTGTTTTTTTTTTTATTCAATTAATTAATTTAAACATTTTAATAACGCTATTTCAGCACAATTAAATTATTTAATGTTAATTTTTAAGGCACTTTTTTTGACATTTCCAATAATATTCGAATACAGTGGAGAAGTATTTTTTTTTTGTACAGGAGGCTAATACAGGCTATAAGACGGCATTTTTAGAACAAACTTCATTGCGGTTTTTCCCGAGAAAGGAGCTATTATGACTAAAAAGTAGTCCAATTTCATTGATAAATTATTTCTGCTTTTCCAACTTGGAAATTAAGATTAATTCCTAAAGAACTCATGGAAATATGGGGGAGAAATTTAAAATAACGTCTTGAACTCTTTTTCTCTTTTGATAAAAAAAATTTTGAAACAAATAAAATATTTTTAGGGAAAATTCTGATCACGACTCTTTTAAAAATAACAAGATCCAAGATAATGCAGGCAATTAAGGAGAACAAATAATTAAATAGAAAAACTGCTGCTTTTTCAATGGATCTTAACCTTAACGTCACTTACTAGAAATGACAAAATAAAAGTTAAGTACAATAAGTCACAAGACTTTCATATAAAAATTGACAAAATTCAATTCCTTTCATATTTAGTCTAAGTTTTTCAAATCAAGCGTGCTGGGTGATTTTTATTAGTAGGTGGATATAACATTCCAGTTTAAAAATAAAAACAGAAGAAGTTCCCAACTGGACTATTAAATATTAATATACTTTGAACATTTTTCTGTGAGCAATTTTTATAATATATTTCCTTGGAGATTTTCTCTAACTTATTACTCATCTGGTCTAGATGCAATAGTAAGGTTATGTATGCATCAGCATAAATGGTAATAATTGTTAGATATACCAACAAAAAAGTCTCGTTCAAGAACCTTTTTATATTTTTTTTTTGAGATACTTTTAATAGTAAGCTTCGTTTATTTAAATTTCTTATTTTTCTTCTTTTTTTGTACCTTGAAAAGTTTTAAAAAAAAGCAACTCAATTACATTTTGCATTATACAAAATTAGTCATCCTAAATTAAATATTTTTCAAAAGCTCAACTTTAAAATTACCTTCGTTATAATCTTCATCTCATCATGCATGGATTGGCTTTCAAAAAAAAAAACAAAAAAATAATAAAACAACAACAAAAACAATTTTTATTTCTATTTTTTTTTAAATTCCATAAAAAAAAACAACTTTTGTGGTCTAAATTTTGTTTTGGTAACGTTATAAATCTGCTGTCATTTTGATTATCAAAAGATTACGCTGATTGGTAACCACTATACTCACTAATGGCAAAATCGTTTAGCTGTTAAAATAAGAAAATAAAAAAATAACAACAAAAAAAGAAATCCCACGATCCAATCATCTTCTTAAATAAAAAGAAATTTGTTTTTTTTTTTTGTATGTAGCTTTAAAGCGGATGCGTTATTCTATTAAAAGTGATTCTAATCAGATCTAAGACGATTAGAACATGTACGCATTTTTTAAGCGGATTAACTGCATATACCCAAAGAAATCTTTCACATGAATATTTTCTTCTATTGGAAGAGATTACCGCAAATAATTGAGAGAAACATCGATTAGTAATATGCCTTAAATTAGTTTGATTGATGCTCCATACCGGGGAGTATATATATATATATAAATACAGTTACGACCTTCACTTGTCCACACGGTACTGTCAAAGTTTTATCTTTCTGCAGCTTTGTTATCTGTCTTATGTAATAGGAAGATTTTAAAGTATTTTTTTTTTTGGTTTGTTATGGTTTTTATCTTCTTCTTCTTTTTTTATCTAATGAGGCCCTGCATGTAGCTGCCAGATCATTAAATCATGCTGATCCAGCGCGTATATCATTTGACTTTTACAAACTGTGAACCATAAAGTGGATGCTTAACTTTTGGCAAAAGAACAACAACAAAAAATAAATAGATATACAAAAAACACTTTAATTGCATCCCAAAAAATTTTGAAGAATATTGTTTTTGATTGTTTAAATACAACACATGGGTTTTTCATTCTTTTTTTACTAATTCTACCTAAAGTATTAACGGTTCTTTAAATTTTCTTTTATGTTTGGGCGCCGTTAAAATTTTAACCTTTAGATTTTAACAATAAAGTCAATCAGTTTGCTATTAGATGTACAATCAGTTTTGCAGTTAATGGAGAAGTTTTTAATTTGGATACTGACAGTAGGATTTAGTGTAGGTGGACATAAATGGACTAAAGAAGATACAGATGACATATTTATGTATATTTGTGATTTGATTCAGTGCAATGCATGATTTGTGGATAATGATAATAATATCTTTTGTCCCAAAAAAATTTACGATTGACTTATTCACCAATTATTATAAGAAAGTAGGTTTCTAGGTTGAACTTTTTGATGAATTATTTTAATTTAGTTGTCATTGTTATGTATAAAAATTGTTCGCCATAAAAATTTGACGAGTCAAAACAACTTTTTATGAGTTTGTTGTATAGATTAAATCTTATTTTATTTATTTTCTTCTTTTTTTTTTTAGTTAAGTGTTGACTACTTTAATACCAGTACCACCTTCACAGTTTAATTATGGTCAAAGAAGCATGGGTCATTAAGTAACGGTAATTTTATATGTTACAGCAATTAAAATTAATTCTTATTAAATATGTAGAAGAATTTAAGAGTATGATTGATTCAGGAGATTTTGCTAATCTCTATTCATAAATACTTTATTCATCGTTATAAATTTTATATTGTTGACAACAAGATTTTTGTTTTTACAGTTTCTATTTTGGTTTTGTTCTATACACTATAAAAAATTGGAATTTTTTGTCATTATTTTGAGCTCGAAGTATTGTTTGCAAACTTATTTTTTTAATAGGGGCAAACTATAGAGAAGTGAATTTTTTATAAACCAAAAGAGTGAACCAAACAACTTTTGAATTTTGGATTCATCTTTGGTGGCAATAAAAAGAATTTCAAAATTCATAAGCGTTTTTTCAGTTCCCAATATAGTTTTACATATAAAGAATTTTAGTGTAAAATAATTAGATTTATTTAGAACTTTATAATTATTTCCATTTTTAGCCTATTTATAAATTTTAAATATTTGTATTAACGTGAAGTTTTGACTTTAAATTGTGAAAAATTAATTCTTATAGCGCGTTTACAGTGGCCAAATTTACTAACATTTGCCCCATATATAAAAATAAGTGTGCACACAGGGTCCTAATACATTTTGATTAGTACATTATTTCAATTTGCTTATTTTTGTTGTTGTAAAAAATATTTTACATCACATTCACAGTCAAACTTAACCCAACTTCTATAATTGTTCACAACCAATTTAATTCTTAAAAGAGAGAACCTAAAGAATTACTCAAAATTTCCCTTCCATGTTGCCATGGGTTGACTCTAGAATATTGTGCAATGAACTAGAAAAGCAAACTAGATTTAGATTAGTACATTTAAGAAATTTACTAGAGATTTCCCATACAAATTCTAAAATGGTAGTACATTTGTCTAGCACATTTGGCTAATGTAAACACAATATTATGGAGGGTGTTGACTAGAAATAAGGCTACAGATGGTGGGACTATTCAACAGCCAAAAAGAACTTGATACTTTATCAGGAATAAAAATTAACCAAAAATGGTAATTTATTCATTTAAATTAGACGTGAGTACTATTTAGTAAAAATATTGAAAAAAAGTTTTTGATAAAAAAATGAAAACACTTCAAAAAGATTGTTTACCTTTCTAATACTAAAAATTATTGTCATATGGCTGAGAAATGATAATTTTAAATGGTCGTGGTGAAAAAATTTAATATAAGGACCTAAGCCCCTTAATCTATCATAAGCACCCTAGAATTTCTCGAAGAGAAACTCACTAATGTACATTACTCATACTTAGAGCATATGTTGATTGAGAGCTTTTAATGAACAAAGTTTAATATATAACAGAATGACTGGAAAAAAAATCTAATTACGAACATTTCTAACATAAACTAAAAGCTGAAGAATAGTTAATCATGTTAACTTTAGGTCGAGTTCAGAGTCTGCCGGGTGGCATAGAACTGACGTGAGTTCTTTATATTTAAAGGAAAACATATTTTAAATAGCAGTTAAAAACGAAGCTGGCTAGAATCAACAAATTGCAGAAAAATCTAAATCAATGAAATTAAATTAAGCCTTAAAAATATTACAACAAATTGTGCATCTGGAAAAGTAGAAACTGGATTTTACGTGTAACAGATGGCGCTGTTTTTAGAAAAAAAAAAACAAATATTTCCTGTTAAAGGTATAACGTAAAGAAATTAAAGGGTTTGTTTTACAAATCTAGCAAGTTGAAAAAATTTAGAAGGCTGCTAAAATCAGCTCTTAGATGAGAAAGCCGAGAGGAAGAAACGTTCAATGTCAAGTTAAATTTGTTAGCACAACATATCAGAAATAATTTCTGTTAAACTTATGAGCGAAATACTAAGGCTGCTCACTGCCGGCCTATAGCCGTTATTGGTAGGAATCTTCTGAAAAATTTCAGAGCGCAAGCCTACCAACGATTAGACTATCGTAATGGGAATCAGTGTTAGCTCGGCTGTAAGCTAGCACTCTGTAAAAGTGGATCTACAGCGATTCTGTGAGTTTTGTATGAAAAAAACTGGTCTCGCTGGGAGTTTTCTGCTGTAAGTTGGCCTGTGTAGACCCACTCTAAGCAGCCTAATACTCTTTCTCACCTCAGAGAAGATTTTAGCAACCTTCTAAATATAAGCAACTTGTTAGATTTGTAAAATAAACCCAAATTTTAAAGCCAAAAATTTCCGTAAAAGTAATCCGTAAAAAGTTTTCAGAATTCTACGATTTTAAATATCCAAAACATTTACATTTTTGTTCACATAAAATATTTAAGAACTTTAGCACGAAATTATTTTCAATTATATTAATTTTAATACCAAAATATTAAGAAATTTATAATCGTGTCTTGCTTAGGATCAATAGATAAGTTTTTGCTAAAGGCTACCTAGCTTTCCTTAAAGTTTTCCTGTTCATTTTAAAACACATGGTTAACAGCAATTTTTTGAATTTAAGATCATGTCATTTTTCAATAAATAAAAGTCTAAATTATCAATTTAGCAAAGTAGAGATTAAAAAACTTTTTTGCTTGCTTCAGTTTTGTAGTGTTTTCAAATGTAAAGGAATATACAAAGGTCAAGAACCATTAAAATTTTACAGCATAAATATGGATAGTAAATGCCTAAAAGCTTATTAACAGAATATTATTGCATCATCTAAAATATAAAAAAAAAAAAAAAACAAAAACAAGAAAATATTATAAATTATGTAAATAAGCGCAAAGAAAATATGAATAAGCTCTATAATAATTTTTTATGAGCTGATCTTGGTAGATGAGTAATATTGCATACAATAATAAAACAAAAAGAAATATCATTTTTTAATAGGGCATACTCTAATCAAAGAGACCGAATAAAAAAAAAAAGAAAAGTTTTCTCTTAACTTTCTGTTTAGCTTAATGTAAAAAACTTCTGAAGGACAACTCGCCAACAGTTGACTCGCGATCAATATTACACGACCCATATGTACTGGTCGAATAGTTTCCATACCAATTAGTATTTCCTTTTAAATAATAAATACGCCTGTTGAATATTGAACAAAAATTATGCACAAAATTTAAAAGTAATTTCTTTACAGAATATTAAATCTAAGAGTTTTTTTTTTATAGCACTTTCATGTCTTTGAATCTTTGTTTTGCTTACGGGTTTGTGTCAAATTTTTTGAACATTTTAATTAGTTTCACTGACTTTATAAGATTATTACCTCTTTTATATATATATATATATATATATATATATTTATTGTTGCTTTATCTGATCACGATTTCAGCTCTATTTAAGGAAACTTTTGATAGTACAAAGGTGTTGATGGAGCGTTAAACTTTAAAAAGTCAATTCTTTAGATACATTGAAATTGATATTAAACTCTTTAACAAAATACAAACTGTGTGATTCGTTTGCCCCAGATTTTATTTAACAAATACAAACAACAACAACAAAAAATAGTAAAAAGAAAAATGAAAATAGTAAAAAGAAAGAAAAATTTTTGTGATCTAAGCTTCCAATTTTATTAGATAAAATTGTTGCGTCAATTTGTAAGACTCAATTTAATTTTTAGGTCAGATCTTGTTGGTCTTTCTGATATCGTGTGAAATATAATTATTTATTCATTTAACTATCCAAGTGATAGTTTTTTTTTTCAAACAATTGTCTTGTTTCTTTGAGTTTTATAGATGAAAATTGGGAGTAACAAGAAATCTAATCAAGCGTAAAAATATTAATCTTTTTATTGTAACTTGTTATTTATCTTAAATTACAACTTTTTTTATGTTTTTATATAAGGTTACCATAAATCTATTAATTTTGTTAGGAAAATTACTTAAATTCTTATTTTTTTTCTATGGTTATTGCCGTTTTTACAATATGAAAAAAATTTCATAATCGAAAATTGGAAGTTTATAGAGGGATTAGTAGAAAAGCATCTAAGACAAAAACGTAAACGTTTTTAACGGACAAGGAATAGATTTTTCCTTAAAAATAAATTAAGAATGATAAATAATTTTCTTTTTTTGTTATGGAAGCTGAAATGCAAAATATTTAGGTTCTTCGAACTAAGCAAGTGACATCTGAAGAGAAGCAATGTGCATTCTGGTCATCTGCAGATATTAACTTCACAAAGATAATGCATCACATTATTAGTTAACAAGTCCCAAAGCATGGGGGACATGGCACATGGATGGCACCAATATTGACAAAGTTTAAGTGGTTAAAGCGATATTTTTCGAAATTTTAATAACAATAATGATATTAATTTTATTATTTAATACATTTAAGTGGGAAAAATTTTGTTTTGTTTTAAGGAAAATGGATATCAACAAATTTTGAATGTTAATTTGTAGTTGTTTTTTTGTGGGAAAAAATAAAAAACCGTCACACGATAAATGAGGTGGGCTATACCAAAAGCAACCATTGGTTTATGGAATTTTTTAAGAGGCCAAGCAAGAAACAATAATGATCAAATGCAGGAAATTTTCGTAGTGCTCCTATACCATGCTCAATTTAAGTGCTTTGTCACCCATATTAATTCAGAGCACTTTCTGAGCGCTCTAATTGAGGTCTATTTGTATATAAACCTTCAAATAAATATGATGACTAATGTTACATGTATATTTTTAAGTATCATCTATAAATAGAAATTTGTTGGTTTCTTAATAAGTTTTAATTGCACGGATAGGTTGTAAAAGAAGATTGCAGACAAAATTTAGAAGTTGTTATTAACACTTATGCTTTTAATGAGAATTTTAAAATAAATATATATGTACATACACACATCCAATTATAATTTTCCATATTTGTATTGACTTCTAGATTTTGAAGCTGAAATGTGGAAGGATTTCCGGTAATCTAAAAATAGTTTTATAGAAGTAAGTATAATAAAAATGTATAAGGACTCCCTTATATACAAATTAATTTATAAATCTAAATAAAAACTATTTTAGGAATTATGTAAGGGTTCTGCTTTCGTAGAAATTCAGAAACAGAATAAAAAAAGTCAATTACCCTTCATAGTATCTTAGTTTTTAGTTTCATTTGAACTTTTTACTAATTAATCATTGGAATAAAATGACCGAAGTTATTTGCATTTGACCATTCTTTACTCTAGAACAAGGAGTGAGCGAGTAAAACATTAAAGCGCTTTAATGATAGCTAAAAATCTACTAGAACAATAATTTTGAAATTTTACACACTAATTTTCAATATATTTCACCAGGTAATGGCCAGGCGCTTTTCGTTTTTTGTAATAATTACCAATTTTACACTAACAAATAATTGGATTTTTGAGGTGAAAATCGGCATTTTGGCTTTCAAAGGCTACCCAAAAATTGAAAAATTACCTCATCATCTCCTCTAATGAATAAATTTTGGATTATTGGTTTTAGATGATTCTGTTGCGAGTTATGAGGCGCACCACACAACACCTTTTCTTTTAAAGCGCCTTCAGATATTCACTTACTATTATTTCGAAATAAAAATTCGGAAAAATATTGTTTAAATATTGTGTTATCATATGAAAACTAATTAAATAAACTAGAAATAAACAAAAAACATTCTTGAAAACATGCGCTTTTTCTCAACGAAGTAATCGAAAATTATACAATTATAAATAATGACAAATAATAGAAAAATGTCATTAAATCGAATAGGATAACGTTATAATCTTAGTTTTTGTCATATTATTACCAAATCAATGATAATAGCTTTGAAATTGTAACATAATTTATCGCTATTGATAGAACGTTGATTGAATTAATGACGTTACAAATTATGTTAATATAATCTTTCTGGCGACATTTATTAAAATGCATTCAGTCGCATATAAAGAACAAAATATAAAATTACATTTAAATAATCTCACATAATTAATTTTAATAAGTATAATTGAATTTGTTAAAATTAAATGCAATTTTATCTAAAAACTTAATAAACTATCCCTTTTAAATGTTAACGGAAACCATTAAAGATATTATTTATATAAAATTTCTATCATCATCCTTCCATTTAAAGCCACTTATGAATATATTTTCATTATAATTTAGTAACACATAATGGTATAGTACTAGGTAATATACTACAATAGATCATTCTAAGCAAGTTTCGCCCTCATCTTTAGATATATACCTAATGGCTAAATAGCATTTGTGGCCACTTTCAGTCGTAATTCAAGATCATAATGTATAAAATATCGCGGACAATCTCTTGTATAGACTGCTCCCACAGGAGACACCTATGTAATTTACAATAATGCTTAAAGCTATGTTTACCTTATATGAAATTCATAAGGTACTATCAACTGTTTAAACATGTTTGACTGCATATTTTTACCATTTGAAGGAGACAACACATTTAAATGAACACTATCCTTTTCATATTATATATTATCAGTAAATCCAAAGACGGGATCGCGAAAGTCTCCAAGATTTGATCGTAACTACAATATATAAATATTAGTGTTTTATTTTTCTTTACCAACTTGACGCCATGAAAGATGTTTTTTTAATAGTTTTTTACATTTTCCAAGAAATATCATACAGAGAAGCAATGATGAAGATGACTTTCAACATAAAGAAGAAATGTCTCAGGTTTTGTTACTTTAAAGAGTTTTGCACCTTTTTTTTTTCGTTTTTATGTCACTAACCGAGGCCTTCTATGGCACTAAATAGCTCAGTCACGATAAATTCCAATTTTCATAGCTGCAATCTATTGCTGGTTGATACTTTTACTTTTGTCATTTTTGCAATTTACTAACATTAAGCTTTCGCTTAATTACTAAATTTGCATAGAAAACGATATAGAGTCATGTGGGGTTTATATTTTGCAATTTTAAAAAAAAAAACATAAGGCTCCAAAAATGTCTGAAGCACTAACATTGCAACTAATTAAGAGTCAACAAAAGAATAACAATAAAAATTATACTTCCTATAAGACAGGAAATCAAAGTATATTTTTTTTTAAGCAAAAAATAAAAATATAAACTTAAATACCTAAATAAAAGGAATTAAAGTGAACAAAAAACAAAATACTTCGTTTTTATTATTTTGTCATGCTAGGGGTCGGTTGTTGAATCTTTTCTTTTCCTTGGTGAAACTTACCTGAAATTAAAAAAAGAAGAAAAAATAAATAAAACGATTGAAAAATCTTTAGACAAAGAAATTAAATTTTAGAAATTAATTGAAATAAATTGATCTCTATAAGGGTTTAGGACCGAGCACACTATGCATTCAACATTGCGATTACTCATGCATTTTATAATTTTTTATTATTATTCAATAAGGTGTTTATTATTATAAAACAATATCCTTTTTTATAATTAACACTGAAAATAATAAACATGAGTGCATGAGTGGCCGCATGAATGACCGCATCGTGCACTCAAGCTTTTAGTAAGATATTATTTAGCTTTTAGTTAAACACAATTGAAATTCTCAATCAGAAAGAATAAAAATTGTCAATTTTTCAATGATAGATGCGCAATTGTCGACTTGAGCTTCAAAGCATAACTTAAAGTCAGATTTTGATTCAAGAAAATCAAATTCTGTTTAATATTAAGCCCAGAACTCACTATTAGTACTTCACAAAACAAAGCGTAACTCAAACACTAATAAATATTTTAACGTGAAATTTGGCACAGATGTCATTAACAGTACTACCAACTTATAGGAAAATTTACCAATTCGAAAATCTCCCGAAGTTTAAATTTAATCAATTCACCTTTCAATTGGATCACAATAATAGTCCTGGTTTCATTCCACATACCTTTTTTTGTTCTCAAATTTCAGCCCAAACTGCATTCAACGTCGAAAGGTTAAAAATTAGCTTTTCAATATACCAGCTTTGGATTGGGCTAATTGTTATGACAAATGGTTTAAGCACGTATATAAATAATAACGAAGAATACATAATTCTCAAAAATTTTCCGGCACAACTCGTAAGAAGCATCTATGAAACATTCAACATTTATTTTATCTAAAAATAAGGTGCTCTGCCACCCGTTTCGCTTCGCTCAGCCACCCCCATCACTCTCCTTTACAAATATATTATAGAGACTATTCACTATAAATTTCTTAATCGTTATTTTAATGGCTCTCTCGTCTCATGTAAAGTATATGGAAATTGCCATTTGCCGACTTGGAAAAATTAGCGAATAGCCCCTATTATGCTCAAAATTAAGTTAAATATAATAGAAAGAGAAAGATATATGAGTCGTTCAGAAGCCAATGTGGATAAGTCCAAAAAATCCAAACTGAGAAATTTAATGTTTCTTATAGCATTCATAATACATGGCACATGCGGAGGCTTTTAAAAAAAGGGTGTTTTGACCCACAAAAAATGAAAATATGAGTAAATCCTTTTAAGACCAGGATATATAAAATTTATTCTATTAAAATTTGCAAAAATCAGAAGATATGAAAAAATGGACTTATCCACATTGGCTTCTGAGCGACTCATATATAAATAAAATTCATAAATGACAGAAAGCCGTTTTGTATAAAAGACAGAGCCAGAGATAGGGAGAAAGAGAGAAAGAGAGAAATAATATTCATGTACACGGGAGAAAATGGTTTGTCATAATAGAAAGATAGAGAGAGAAAAATATTTAAAAAGTTCGTACATGACAACAGAAAGCTTTTCTATGTACAATAGACAGTGGCAGTAAAATTCTCGCAAGATGACTCCAAATTTTTTTATATAATAGAAAGAAAATTAGAACAATTTTCGTGGATAGTCCAATATTTTCAAATTGTAATCAGTGGCGTATATAGATTTTTGCGATGGGGGCTTTACTTTATTAGAGGTCTTAGCTCCATTCATTAAATTACCGTCAATATATTATAAGCTAACAGCCTAGTCACACAGAAAAATAACTCGGGTTCTTTGAATGTAATTTTTTGTCTCAGCCAATCAGAAGTCGCGATGTATGTGGTTTTTTAGATTATAATCTAATCAAGTGAAATCTAATTTAACTAGCAACCGGAACATGGTTTTTTTGTTTTTTGTGTTTAATTCATTTTAAAAGGACAAATCTTTAATTGCCGCAGGCTTTAGAAAAAAATCTCATTCTAATAACAATGAAGGTGCTTGGAGACAGAGAGTTCGGCAAGATCTACGAGATCTTTATTAAGAACAGGAAATATTTTAATAATTAAGAAAAACTAAATTAAATTTTTTTTAAATAAAATTGTAAAATCTTGTTTTGGTATAAATAATATTATTTTCTGCATTGTTTTTAATATGTATTAGTTAATTTAATTATTAAGAATGGATTTTTTTTAAATAAATAAATAAATATTTATTGAAAAAATCGCGTGGGCTGTTGATATCTTAAGTTTGTCTTTTGGTGTTTAATTTTCTCCTCCTCCAAGAAAAACATTTTCTTTTTTTGATTGAAAGAAAGTTTCTCTGATATAGTATCAGATGTTTTCTGTTTGTTTTTGTAATTTTCTTGGGGTGGATCTTTGTAGCAAAAGAAAAATATTAATAAAATTAAAGACAATTAATGATTTATTCAATTAAAAAAATGCTCATGTGCAGTTTTTTTAAAAAAATCATTATAGTTGTTAAGATGCAAACAGATGTTTTTTGACAGCTGAGTTCAAAAGATTAGATTGCTCTGTGTGTCATGGCTTAAAATAACCCGAGTTCTTTGAAAAAATTAGATTCCAAAGAACCCGAGTTATTTCGCCTGTGTGACTAGGCTGTGAGAGGAGAGCGGATTGATCCTTTTAATCACATATGTACTTATCTACCCCAACTGACAATTGCAGGTCTTGCAAAACTTCATGTGTTTGCACCACAAACACAAACACAGTTTGTGCTCTAAATAAACAAATACAAATTCTTCCGTGTTAAACATTTTTTTTTTTTTGCTTAAATCTTATTAGAAATATCATTTTACTTTAGAATATTAAGTGTGTTCTAAAGGGAAAACAGACCTAAAAAGAAATTTCATTTTCAACTAACTTAACTGCTTTTGGTTTCCTTAAAGCTATTGAGAAACCTACAAAATTTCAAATATTGGATTACTGTCTCAAAAACTTAAAATCTAAATTTAATATTTAGTTTAAAATCAATAAATAAATTTACTTTATACTTGTATAATATATTATTAATGTATGTGTGTAGACAGTTTTAAACTGATTTCTAAATTCTTTGAATTTAATATCATCCCTCGTCTACTTAATTAACAACAAGAGTAATCTTTTTTTTCTGTATTTGAATTTTAAATAGAGATCAGTCAAGCACATAAACATCAACATTTTTAACGTAGGAAACCACTGAGGTATGCACAAAATGCCAAAAGAAGTCACCACTTGAAATAGTGCTTTTTTTTTTGTTTTATATCGACATGACACGGTAGCATATTATGACAACCCATAAAAAATTGATTCAATAGCAGGGAATTGATTGTCTCTAGACATTGAACAATTCTTTGTAACTAATACAGTTTTAGATAGAGATATAGAACGTAAAAGCTATTTCCCGATACATTTATTCTGCTCGATTTCAATTATTTATTCTTATGATTAGCAGTTTTCTATATTGATTTCCCAAGTGACTTAGTTTACACAAAGCAATCACCGCTGTAAAAACAAAAGAATTTACCGTCGTCTTTTAGAGGGTATCGATTCCATCGATCAATATACTTGAAAATAATACAGAGAAAAAATGGATATAGAATACAATTCCAAAAGAAAAACTAAGAAAATAACAATGCAAGAGGATATTTAAAAGGCAAATTTACAGTGGTGGCTATTGGAATACAATTTATCCATTCGATCTGGATTTGTCCGGCTGATTGCAATGAATTTAGACTACAGACTAACAATAAATCCATTATTTTATATTTATTTTACCGCTAGCAATTTTGTGACCTTGGCATTATCCAATTACACTTGGTTCGATTTTTTCTTTTTGTTTATTTATTATTAAAATCAATTGGATATAGTTTCTAACAGAATATACTCTAAAAAATTTTTTGAATTGTTTGAATATTTCTGTAGCGGGTGTTTGTCTTAAAAATAACACAAATCCAAGAAAATTAAGAAATTAAATAGGGCAAAAAACAAATATAACTAAACACAAGTATAAAATAGTATTTCTATATATAATTTGTGTATTTGTGTATTTGTGTGGTTTATGATTACTTTAAAAATAGGATACAGCAAGTCATTGATTTTTTTGAGATTCTTTCTAAGCCAGTGACCATATCTACAGAGGCTACTGCTTTACCAGTGATGGATCTGTTAGTGTTTTAGCTTTGCTTTGGTAGCTAACAATTTTACGTTTCAATCGTTTTTCATGATCAGCGGAAATTAAATTTTTCATATCCAAATAATTTTTGCTTGATGTTTTTGTCTATTTTAACGAAATTCTGACGACAGATTTTGAGATTTTTATTGTTATTTATGTTAATTTTTCAATTAAGAAATATTATTTTTTGCAAATTTTATTTTAAAAAAAAATTTCCATGACATGTGAGATTCTATAGGAAAAATATTTATCCCTGATGGTTGGATGAGTACATAAAATAAAATTGATTTTGGTTTTCTGTACAATAATTCACAGTTTTTATAGCTTAAAAATAAACATCTGCGGCTTTTACACGTGTTGAACAAAAAAAAAAAAAGTAAATAAAGTTATTTTTTGTTTAAAATAATTTCGAATATGTTGATGTTATTTTAGGAAGTTTGAAAAACTTCACAAGATTCCAGCTCCTGGTATAATATGTCGTTAATAAAGCCATCAGATTACAAATTAAAGACTAGTTTTTTCTCATGAAGTTTTATAGAGAGATTTGTGGATTGACTTCATTAGCATATTTTATGTTCAAACAGATTGTTTTAGCTGGGAGATAGATCTGGAGAGTGTAAGTTGATTCAGGGATGGTTTCGTACATCCAGTTGTTCAATTTCGCCATTAAAACCATTAACATGTGATTTAGTACAAAATTCTGTTGGACAAAGTTATAGCATTTATCCCGTAATTCCTATTTATACTCGCTGCTGTTGATGCTTATTTCCTCTTCAAGGTAGTTGCTAAATAATATACTTTAATAGAGTGGTAGCTCTGACGTCAAGAGAAAATTTGATTGGCTAGACCATTACTAAGAACAAAATGAAAAACATTTAAGAAGCTAACAATATTATTTCAATATAAGATGAAATACGAGTAGTTATTTTCAAACACAATGTTTGAATTCACTCAACTTGATACGGATACCAATTTACGCTTAGTAAGTGAAATTTTGGCGTGCCAAATATTGTATTGTATCCTATATAAGAATCTATATGTTCCCTCGCTATTTTGAATTCCTTTATAGAAAGAGCGAATAAAAGCAAAATCTTGGTCTACTATAATTATAGTTTAAAGAAATTTTGGGCCTTCACGTATAGCTACAAAAAGCTGACCATGTATACTAGCTCACATGCCAGAATCTATTTTGTCTCCAAAATATTTTGTTTCCAACGGGTTAAATGTCTTCGTCGAATCCACATAAAAATAACACTTCTCATTCAATTTTGCTATTGATCTAATCCAATATTAAAAATACTTTGTCAAGCAGTCATGAACTGTCTCAAAGAACTGTAACCTATGAAGTTTTCAACCATAGATATTGATCTCGGTTTTTATATTAAAATCAAAGAGACCGACAAATTTTTCATAGATAATTTTTGATTTAAATTCGAATATAAAAAATTTGATGTTCACGTGATAACTTTATAAAATGAGTAAAAGATAAATTTTTAAATAACCTAAAAAGCAACAATTTTAGATTTCAGATAAGGAAAAAATTTTACGTTTTGGTTATTTTACTTTGAACAACAAAACGTGACTGAAATAATAAATATTCAGGTAACTTATTTAAATTGTTAGGAACTAAATATGGGAAAACCCTTTATCTTACACAAAGATCCAATCGATGCCTTTAAAATATCTTCAACTATCTTTTTTTGACTTGCAAAATGGATCACAGATATTTTTAAAGGTCTCAACATTTTACTTTAAGCAAAGGAAAAACAATAATAAAAACTGTACACAACAAAAATTTAAATTATCTTTCAAAAAAAATTTCTTCTATGTTGAAGGCTTTTAACCATTTAAGATTAGGTTAGTAAAATTTAAAAATTATTTTGGGTGGATACCCTAAGCCAATTACTGACTACATTTAGCCCACATAATAAAAATCCATAATTTAAGTGTAGCTAAAAGCATTTTTAGATTATTCCCATCGTATAAAACTCATAGCCTAAAAACTAAGGTCAGAATAAATTTAATTTTTTTTTTCTTTCTTTACAAACCTAACCACTTGTTATCAAAAGCAGCGAAAAATTACTTCAATCCACCTGTATAGCACATGATATTAAGACGCAAAAATGTTGAAAGGCGTCAATATAGTTTAACTAAATCTTATTATGTTAATTAATTTGAAGGCCCAAAAGTCACAACAAATCCAATATTTGTTTTCTTTTATATAAATATTTCCGTACTTTAAAAGTAGAGCAAACAAAGCAATCTTATTTGCATACTTTTTAGTTCTACTATAAACTCTTTAAGGTATATGAGCCTTAAATAGTTCGGAGGTTATAATCAGTTAACGGATAGAAATATAAAACAGCTATTGCTCCAAAACTATGAATAGCTATGTATATACCAAATTTTGATTTTAAGATTAGAAACAAGGAGACAGAAGACCTAAACTGATTTACATATAGTTATTCAAGTACTGAATTTGATTAAGCAATTGAAAAATTTAATCGCGATTAGACGGTATTCAAAATTAGTTATGTAATATATTTGGAAGGTTTAATTAAAAGAAATGAACAAAAAAACAACTTGTGCTGCTGTGCGATAATAATTAATTTTTATTAGCCAATTGTACAACCACCGCAACATTCAATGTAGGTGCGGCTATTTAAAAATATTGCGATATTGGCGGCTTATTAATTGTTCCCCATATAAACTCTTAGTGATATTTTGTTAGCTAGACTTAAAATGTTACACCTTCCTAGTCTAGCTAAATAGAAGACTAAAATAATCTGTAAGCTAAAATTCAAGGCTTGCCAAAATGTTAACAAATTGTTCTGCTTCAACAAAATTTATGAATTTCAAAAAACAAAAACCCATCTAAAACAGGATATGACTAGCTAAGATTATGTCCGGCTAATATAAAAAAAATTTAATTAAAGTTTTTAAAAAACATCCTAAATTACATATTTTTACTTTAAAAATTTCTTTTTTTTTTCTTTGGTTTTTAATAAAATTAAAACTAAAACAATTGTAACGGTTATAAAAATTATGGTTACTAAAATTAACACAGAAGCTAAAAGAAATCGAAGTTCTTATTTGTAGCCATTAAAATGCAGTTAATCATCTTTTCTCTGCATCTTCTAAAAAAAGTTCATGTTTTTTTATTTAAAACATGCTCCAAATCTTGTTTTAATTTTCCGAAAAAAAAAAAAAAACAAAACGAAAAATAAAATAAATAAATAAAAACTAAATAAAACAACAACAAGAATATTTCTACCAATTATCCATGTCAAGTCATATCTGAAAAGCTTAGATTTGTAATAAAAACTGGCTTCGCCTTGAGGTCATCTTTTTCACCACGATTACAAATTCAATCTGCCATTAAAAAACATTAAAAACCAAACCAAAACAGGCAACAACAAAAAAAAAAAAATAAAATAAAACAAATTTATTTGATATTCGACAACAACTTCTGCCGTCAGAGGTGTCTCCAATTTGATTAATTTCTGTGCATAATTATTTTATGAGATTTTAAATAAGAAGTTTCAAAAAAAAAAAAAAAGGAAGAACTATAGTTATAAATTTTGCCCTGAAGACTTTTTACATTGTGTGAGCCACGCGAAGATCATATTGGCGCCTTTTAAACCTTTAAAAAAATCCAGTGAAATTGTTTAAGCTTGTTTTTATTATAATTTTTTTGTCATACACAAATTAATTTTAA
Source organism: Acrocera orbiculus (assembly GCA_947359355.1). Taxonomy (NCBI): domain Eukaryota; kingdom Metazoa; phylum Arthropoda; class Insecta; order Diptera; family Acroceridae; genus Acrocera; species Acrocera orbiculus. The sequence continues at coordinate 26,872,984 of OX375756.1, read as the reverse complement.
AATCGAGTGCAAAGGTGAGATCGACACTGATCCCCTTAGGGATCAGATATTGCTATAAAGAAAGCGCAGCCAAAGCTTGATCTTGTCAAATGTTGATTATTATCAACAAAAACTATTTATTGCTTTATCGATGAGAAATCAATTTGGAATTTGCTGTTTTTAAAAATAGAATTGAAATTATTTTAATTAATCCAGGAATCAAAGGCCATTCGATATTTACGTCGTATTTTGAAATAGCCTGGAAATTATTTTTATAGATAAACAACAGCACAATATGATCATTCAAAGATGGTCTTTATTTAATCCTTTATGGCATTAAAAATAGCAATAACAAAAATTGCCAGATGGACAATTGAAATATTGTAAATTACGAGGCCATCTGTAGCTGTAATTATGGCTGCCATTTGAGAAAAAAATTTTATACACGAAGTATAAAGAAAAAACTTGGACAGCTGAGTCTTAGGTTGCATCTTAAATTTTTGCAACTGTTTTTGTGCATTAAAATATTCTAAGGAGAAGGAATTATCTCGGGTAAGAATCGTTGAAATTAAGAAGTGAAAAGTAATTCTTCAAAATTTTAATTGATAATACAAAATAAAGGAAGGAAAATAAAGAGGTCAAAATAATGTTATATTTCTTTCATGTTTCTTCTGAAAACCTTTTTTGTAACTTGTCAGTTACATAGATCTGGGTTAGTAAATTGGTTTTTTAAGACATTTAAAATAGTCAAAGGCAATCCATGGGTGCGTATATTAATCTGCGTTAGAAAAAATAAATCAAGGAGTATTTAGGAAATGTGTACAGGAAATGTGTATACAAAAATTTATTTATTAAAAATACAAAATTAAAGAAAAGATGTTGCTATTGAAACAAATAAACTGTTGGTAAGGAGAATAAAAAAAAAACACTAAAAAGGAGCAACTGTAGAAGAGAAATGAGAAAAAAGCAATAACAATTTGGGGTGGGTTTAAATAAAAGGATAGTTTAAAGGAATTATGAAAAATAAAAAAGGAGAAGCTAAACATGAAAAATATAAAACAGTTTAATATACCAAAAAATTAAAAACTTATCTGAAAAGTCTTAAAACTGATACAAAAATATCGTCTTCGAAAAAAACTTGCATACATTAATTTTCGGGTGTTGTCCTCATGGAATCAATTTCAAACAACAATTTGCTTATACACTGACATTGACATTTGAATGACAGATGTCGATAAATTCAATTAAATTGGAAAAAGTTGTTAGCTGCTTAAAGTTGGAACTTAATGATTCAAAACAATTTTTGTAATGGTTTTTTTGCGCCAATGGATTATATATTTCACTTTTAAATTCATCTTAAAAAGCCTGGAGAAAATTTTTCTCATTTATTAGGGATACGTAAAGTAGATCATCAATCGAGTACCTTGTCAAAATGGGCGCTTTATTCAATGAAAAAATTTAGAACAAAGTGACATATGAAATAAGAAAGTTTTAACCAGAGCCTTGTGCGAAAAGTCTATGGTTTTCAATAAAAATATTGAAAGAGATAAAGTCCGAATTCATTCCTTATCCATCATATTCTTAGGATCTAGTTTCCAGGCCACAAAAAGATGCTTCATATGTGGAAAAAAGAATTTTGATAATCGAGGAAACTAAGCGTCAATTTGAAAAGCAAATCCTTGCATAAAATTGGAATAGAAGGGTTCAAATAAACGTTAAACTGATTGTGCTGTATAGTTATGAGGAAGACTATGGTAAAGAGTAGGTACATTTAATTTTTTTCATTTGTGAATGTCAATAATTTTAGGGATATGGGGGGATAAAAGTGTAGATCAAGAGATAAGAATAGAAATGAAACAATGAAAAAAAAAATAAACAAAATAAATTTTAAAGGTAAAAATTGTACACAAAAAGAGTAAAACAAAATATTTTAAGCAAACAAGAAAAAAACAGTTATTTTATTAATTTCATAAAATAACTTTTAAAAAGGTTTCCAAAGTTCTTTTCGTTTTCTTAATTTAAAAATAGTTCAATTAAATTGAAATTTTGTAATCCATTCATAAAATGAAAAATTTCTATTGAAATATTTCCATATTTAAATAAGAAAATTTGTTTCTATCAAATTTTTAGTTATTAGTGAGATTCTTAAATTAAGTCAGTGCATTAAATAGAAGACTAAAATATGGGATAACAAGCTTAAGGAAAATGTCTACCACATATATGTATATATATATAAACAAATTCCAAGAATTTTGGTTTAAATTAATTGACTAAAGTCACTTTTATTTGTAAATTATTCAAAAATCGTAATCTACTTTTTTTCCCGAAACTAGAAAAGAAATTTATAAAATTGGATACAAAATTCTCTAATTTATTTTAGCGGATAAAAGTAGCTAGAAGATTTCATAACTCACAAAAAAATAAAAATAATAATAATTGTCTTTTTTAAATATGTTTATTTTTTAAATCTTCTTAGGCAAATCATTTTCAGCTTAAACAAAAAATCAGAATTAAGCTTCAGCTTAAACTTCAACTACAATTAGGCAAAGCTTGAGAACAAAGAAGAGAAAAAAAGAAGTCAAAGTGAAAATCAAGTTCCGGTAGCACATGCGTACACCCGGAGGCAGCTACTTGAATTACTAATTCCAAAAAAAGATAAGTTATTGGACATAAAACTCATTTAAAGTAGTTAGATGAAATTATTTAAGACAACAATAACAACAAAAAGAAATAAATTGAATGAAATGAAATTTAAAACAACAAAAAAAAAACGTGTGAAGAATACCAAAAATATCAGTGCACACATAATTTAAGTGAGTTGATCGACCCATCACCCATTCTTAAGTTAAGACAATTTCAAAAAATTAAATGTTTAGCATAAAAAAATTAAATCACGACCAATAAAAAAAAACCGATCTAACATTATCAGTTGTCCAACTGTCTAGTAATATCCGAGACATTGCATGTCTACCCAAAAAATAAAAACTTTGGTATTCAGTCGATCAATTTATTGGCAAACTGTCAAGTTGGCTTTTATTTCACATTATAACCGGATAAAATGAATTATTAATGAACATCAATGTGTTGCACATTGGTATGGCCATCAGATGAAGATTACATATCTTCCAAATGTTCTTTATAGACTTTTGAAGCTTTGTTTTCCTTTGACGGAACAAAATCGTGAGAAATTGTAAAGACAAGTGAAATTTAAAAACCAAATAATACAGAAAATAACAGAGCAAAAAAAATTTATGAAATTTTAACAAAAGAAAAAACAAAACAATTTAAATAAAAGTTAAATCACGCAATACAAACGATGACTCGCTTTGTATATGCTATACTTGTATATCCAGTCAATAGCCTTGATATCCATCTGCTCTTTATTAATTCTAGTCAATTAGGGATATTGATTAGAAAAATATAATATTTACAAGTAAAAAAATTATTAATTTAAATCTATTCAAAACTTTACTTGTCAAATTAAATTAACCAAAAAGAAAATAATATATTGGGACTTTAAACAATCAAAATTTAATTGATTCATATCTCTAACATCAAATCAAATAAACATTTTGGATTATTTAATCATGTCACGTGATGACCTAACATATATATATATATGCTACCCATAATCGTTAAGCCAAAATGTTTAATTATATTACACAAGAGTCAATTTTTGATCTGATCTTTGAATCTGGAAGTTGGCCTAATATATTTGCCTCCTAGAGAAGCATTTATCAAATCATTTAACTTTCATATGAAAATTAACAAATCTGAGCAAGGTTTTTCGTTTTTTGGTTAACAAACTGACAAATTTAAATAAGCGCTGATGCGTATTGTGTTCCTATTTACTATTGTTAAATTAGAAATTTTAATTTTACTATTTGGAAAAAATAAATAAACAATTTTTTTTTTTGTTGAAAGATTTGTTTTAATTTAACACTAGATTTACCAAATCAGTCAAAATGATTGGTGCATTTTTTTCCATGTGATGGAATATGTTTTGTACAGTTATAATAAATTATAAATACTGCGTAATTGTAGCTCGATTCAAAAAAATGTCATAGTGATAAAATTTGTTGAATCATCATGAAATTATTAATTTTCAGTCATTGTTCCAAACTTTGAAAAGTTTTGGAGACCGAAATATTCAAAAATATATTCTAAACATCAAAAATAAAGACAGAAATAATTATTATCCTGTCATTATTTTCAGAAATGTCAAAAGGAAAGTTTTTGGAGAATATCAACCGATATGGAATATACCGATGTTAAAAATAATGAGCTTCATAATAAGGAAGGTGAATTATTGGATAAACGAAATGATTCACACGACAGGAAAAATAAGTGTGTTGATATTGAGAGTATATAGTAATAGCGATATTTCTGATAAGAGCTATAAGGATGAGTTCAGCGAGAGTATATAAGAAAATACTCCAAACATACTTAAAAAAAGATCTTGATCATTACCGTCCACTCGTCCAGTTCTAATGATAAAGATGAAAGTTAAACTGAAATTTCTACAAACAGATCTAATTGGAAAAAAATAAAAGAACGGGAGTTTTCCTATCAGATTCCCATTAGCGAAATTACTCATCAGTGATTTTTTCATGTATTTAATTCAAGCGTAAATCATGTCGGAAAGTGTACTTTTGAAATATTTATTAATTAAGTATGCAAAAAGTAGCCATCGTAGCCATATTCAGTCATATTTTAATGCAGAAAGTCGTCATGACGGCGAGTTTTGCCGCCATTTTTTAACTAAATTCAGTGATGCTTTCCCCAAGAAAGTAGGCGTTATAACTATTTCATCGATGAAGTAGAGTTACTTTGCCTACTGGGATTGTCAGTCTACAGAATTTTCAAAGAAACTTCCGGGCCTACAATATATGCACAAAAAAAATATAATGAAGGAAGAAAGAAGTAGTACTAAATGACTAGTATATTCTAGCCAGACCATATAAGAGCTTGTTGTAGAGAGCTAGAAGCTTCTCGAGTTTTTAAAAATGAATGGAAATTTACGAAAGTAAAATTAAAGGCGTTTATTGCGATATTAAATGCACGTGGAACGTAAGAAGCAAAAACTTTGAGACTTGAATATTTATGGAATAAGAAGTGGGGACTTAAACTGTTTTCTCTAAAATTATGAGTAGAAATGTTTTTACAGAGATTCTATGATATATTCGTTTTGACAAAAAAAAATAATAGAAGTCAATGTTTACAAGGAGACAAATTTATTTTAGTTTAAACAGTTTAGTAAAAATTTATTGAAAATAGCCAAAATCGCTGCAAGCCAGTTGCGGGCATCTGACGTTGAAACTAAATATGTAATAAATGAAGTACGCGATTCATTAGTGAATCTATTGTTCGCAAACTTATAGAACCATATGTTATGAAAGGTAGAGCCATAACAACGGAAAATTCATTTACAAGTTTTAATCTGGCGTTTAAATTCCTTTGAAAAAATACTAAATTGTTTGGAACAATACAAGTAAATAAAGAGGAATTCTGACACGTAAATATAGCGTCAATTCAGGTCCTAGAAGATGGCCACTTCAAATTTTTTTCAATACTCTTGATTTGGGGGATGAATCCTTGGATATTGTATAAAACACAATAGGTGAAAATATATCAAGAAAAGAGTTTTTATTTCTTCTAAATGAAAAACTTGTTTCTGAATACGAGGAAATTTCAAGAGAAAAATCACAAGAAGCTGTTATCCCAGTATCCAGTATCCAAGTTCAAGTATCACACGTAAATGGTATTAAATAGGACATTGTAATGATAATAAGGTTATGACTATTTGTAATATATACAAAAAATATGTATGTGGAAAATGTACACAACGCAAAATATACGAATGTAAAAATTGTGACAAAATTAATACCGCGCGCTGCTCCTTTATTATGAATGAATTAACCAATGAAACATCAATAAAATGTATTACAATTCACTTAATTAAAATAATTTATCATTTAATTAAAAATATAAACGACTGGACTTCACTAACCAAATTTTCTAAGATCAGTTATTTTGGCTGATAGAGATTAGTCAAATTGTTGGTATATGTATCTAGTATAGCACTTAAGAGTTTTGTTTAGTGTGTTTCAATTGGTAGCCTTTGAAAATGGCCACAGGCCTTTTGATTAGTCAATGCAATACTCTTTAAATTTTTACATTTTCCGTTTATGTATTGAAATCCGTCATCGAAATTTTATCAAGATATTAATCAAATAATATTTCGTTATGAAGTGCCGATATATTATAACAAAAACTGCCGAACAGATTTCATAATGACGTTAAATTATTTTTTTGGCCTGTTCACCATATTGAAACATGTTACAGTGATACATATAAAATGGTTTGTTTTAATTTAACCAACCTTTTGTTAGTATATCATCTCTCTACTGTTATTGCTCAATATAAATTCTGTTGTAATTAATTTCAGCCAAAAAATTTGCTAAAGCAAAATTTAAGACTAAAGTGTAATGAGATCATTTTTCATTTTTACATTTCATGGTATGTAAATTTAGTAATAATTTATCAATTTAGCTTATAGCTAAAATATATCAAAATATTGCCTGAGTTATCCCAGAAACAAAAAATAAAAAGCATGTCAACATTAATCAAAAATCTGACGACGATGAAATAATTCCAAATTTTTTCGAGACTATTTCTTACAATGTATGGGGTTGGTAACATCAGATTCAGTTTTCTTTTGCGGAAGAGAAAATGCGCATCAGTAAATTTGTTATATAATAATTCCTGCACGCTTATAATGAAAAATATATACATATATATATAAAACAATACTGTAATGACCAATTACAACTAAAAAAGTTGCTAATACAACATGGAAAAACTAGCCAGGATGGTAACTTTTGTGGTAATTAGAGAATAAAATTAATTGATATTTCCTACAAGAAAATCATTCTTACGATTGAAAACAGTTCCTTTTCATGGAAGATGGAAATTTTTAAACCTTTTGGTCAGAAAAATTTCAGTAGAAAAGTTTTTCTTTTTTCCAACCCAAGCCTATTGCACTTCTAGCCTCAAAAAAAAAGCTGAAAACTAGCCACAACAGCCTGCGTGCGATTTGGGCTATTGATTTTGCTGATTTTCAGGAAGAACAAAAAAAATGTTTAATTTGTTGTAGTCTAAATTTGGTCTTGCTTTATACATTCGAGTACAGTTAATCAAAACATCTCCTAAGTATAATTTTTCTTCGTGTGTGTCTATCAAATGGAAACAAAAGCAAAGCCCACTGTACCGTACTAAGCTAACATTATGTTATACAGCAAAATTTTCTTTTTCTTTAGAACGCAAAAAAAAAACAACTTTACAGTCATCATTGTATTCCAATTATATTTGAAAACAGTGGGCTTCAATTAACAAAACACAAAACAAAACAAAAAAAAAAACACTTCTAGTTATATTTCAATTAACCTTCCTCATACATTCAAAAGGAGAGTTACAATGAGAGTGAATTATTGCTTTTGCAGCATGCCCACATTAAATTTATAAGAAACTAAACTTTAGCCTTTCATATTTAGTAAACTGAAAAATTACTTTGTAGCTAATTTTTAAATAAGAATGACCCATTTTTATTTTTTTGTTTTATAAATTTTTGGTTAAAAATTCGACATCCGTGACTACAGTTAATAATTATAATGCTAAATATATTTTAAGGAAAACAAAAAAAAAAAAAATGAAAATCAACTAAAATACTGACTCCATGAAATTAAATGCAGTTACACCAATTTTAGAAACAGCAGCTTTGAGTACCTAATTTAACCAAAAATTACAGCAATTTCTCCAATTTATGCGATGATGCAAGAAATTTTAATCATTTTTTTATTTTTTATTTTTGGTTATTTTTTTTTTCTTAATATTTTTTATTTATAATTTCACCTTAAAACTAATGAATATAAATTTGTCATTTATAATAATTTTTGACATCAATTAAGTAACACCCGCATATATTGCAATTATTTTTTAAGAGTTTTGTATATTATTTGTCAAATGTAATATTATTTTCCCCCATTAAAAACACAAATTAACTTTGATCGATTACAATCAACACATTCACAGTTGTAATTTATCAACAATTAAAATGAAGATGACAAACAAAATAATTTCCAAGGTTAAATTTTAAATGAAAATTTACCATGAATTTTGGTTAAGTAAATCTTCATTTAAAAAAAAAAAATATAAAGAAATTTTTCAATTTTGTAACAATTACAAAAAATGGTTATGGCAAAAAGTTATTAATATTCTTAGCAAAAATTGATAATACAAACCCTCATCAAACAATTTGTCAGTTATTTTTCGTAATTAGTTCATATCAAATTACTTTCCATTACGAGGAATTAAATACATAGAAGAAATGTCAAGGTGACTAAATAAAATTTGCATTCACTTGATGCAGTGTTCACATTTGTTAATAATTCACGGTATGCACACCACCAGTTACAGAAACTGATAACCAGAACATATAGCTTAATATGGAAGTGTAACAAAACAGGTGAACAAAGTCTTACCTCAGTTTATAGTTCGCTTTTAATACCGGCTGCTTAGTAAGCTCTGACATCATTCACGTACCTTGCCCGGACAATTTATGATTATATGCGTGTGTGTATAGAAAATCAAACAAAAACTCCGAAAAAAAAAAAAAGACATTGAAAGAAAAAGAAAACGGGGTCAATTAGAGCGAAACTTTTGCACTTCGATTTGATGACAATTTTTTATTTTATTTTTATTTTAATATTATTTTTTACCTTTTATAGATACTAAGAAAAAATATCTACTAACTAAGATCAAATTTTTAACATAAAAAACTAAAAAAAAAAAGTTTTTCTTTTAAAAATTCACCTAATTATACACAAATAACATTGTTGCATATAACCAAAATAGAAGCTGACATCAATTTTCTTGATTTCTAACAAAATTTTGAATAATTTGTCTTATTTTGAAAAATTTTGCTACAATTTTAATATATCTTAAAAATTGCTTGAGAAGATATTTTTAGAAAAGTTTTGATTTTATAATTTTTACAACTAAAACAAAAATATGAAAAATATCTGAATTTTAATAATTTTTAGTAATTTTTTCATTTGAAAAAATTCAAATTCATTTTTACTGTATTTAGCGTAGAATATTGCTTTGGGTTTTTATATACAACGGAAGGAAAAGGTTTTGAAACAAAAAAAGTCATTAAATTTAAGTGCAAAATTTTCATTTTTGTGAGTTAACAAACATTTTTTGTGAGTGATGAAAAATGAAAAAAAAGAGACCATAAAATAGAGACCTCAATCAGAAGAAGAACAAAACTCAATATTAGAATATACCTAAAAGAAATTTTCCAGAAAAAGCAGCTAAATTAGATGCTTAAAATGATTTTTACTGTTACAAAGATAATAACCGAACATACAACTTGGGATGTTTGTTCATGCTTGCTTTACAAATACCTATACTTAATAATTGGAAAACACTACCACAATGTCCTGACATTTATCCTAAAGAACATTTGTTTACTTATCTGAAAAACGTCTGACGGAAAAATATAAATCTACAGAATATAAAATTTAAAATCGATCAGAGCAAAACTCTTTATGTTATTGACTATACTTAACCTCCTCTCCTTTACTCATTCATTCATTTTTCTTAGCTTTCAAAGATTTTAAACACACTTTTCTCCAAACTACTTTTTAAAAGTCGGTGTTTACAGCTATTTGAAAACTTCATTCCCGATTCACTTCAAACTTTTTAGCTGAGATACAGTGAACACTGAAAATCATCCGTTTCCTAAGACGTCTTTGGAAAAGCTGTGTCACCAGCTTGTTTGTAAATATTTTCTAATAAAAAAAATTACAGAATGTTGTCAAGGTCATACCTAATTATGAATAAAAGGTTAGAATAAAATTTTCTTAATCCATATTTATAGAAAAAATTCACGAAAAAAGTGTTTTTTCTACGCTGAAACCCTTACTTTACCTCGCATTGTGAAACGTTTTAAATTTTTTACTAAGCTTAACTTCAAATGGTATAAAAGTAAAATCAAGTTTGAACGTAAACTGTGAAATTGGGGTGTGACTAATTTTTATTAGCTAACTTATTACAGCTTCCAAAAAATTATTAACTTATTATTTTGTATTTTATGACCTTAATTGAATAAATCTAATACTTATGACCCAATTATACTTAAATAATTATCCAAATTTTAAAGTAAATAACATTTAACTAGGACTAATGGATTCTTTTTTGTTTTTGCTCATTTAAAAATCTTTCTATTAGTTTTTATTTACAATAACAAAATTTATAGGAAATCGATTTCTTAACATCAATCAATAATTAGCTACAGAAAAACTGAAAAAAAACCACAAACGCCTATTTTCTCACAAAAACCTGAAAGAACTCGTCTTATGCTAATAGATTTAAAAGTATACAACAGTTAAAATTAATGGCTCGTAAAGAATCTAAATCCAGAGCTCTCTAAATTTTATTTTATTTTCTATTTTTGCACTAGAAACTTTCATTTTATATTTTTTCTGTGAGAAGGATTCACACATTACCAACCAAAAAGAATAATTTATCATTTGAATCTGTCATAATAATAATAATAATAACAAAAGAAAAAAATAAACAAAAAGTTGGCTTCAATTAGAGAGCTTTGCAAATAAAAATATTTTCAATTTTTTTTAGTTAATTTTTTTTTGTTTTTGATATTCAATGAGATTAGAAATTTGTAGGCCTCATGAATACATTCGTTATACTTAAAAAAACAAAATTTTTCACACACGATTCTCAATCAGTCCTAGGAGCCTAAAATGCAAAAAATCAAATAAAACTTGAAGGCAGTGCAATTTTAATTCATATATTTCGTTTTTTTTATTAATTGTCTATTACTCTCTTGTCTTTACTAGACTGGCTTTTAAGTTTTTTTGTTTGTTTTGTTATAACCTGTCCATTAAGTGCTTACGTTTAGTATCTCCTTACAAACTTGGCCGTACTCTAACTAAAGTAAATTGATACATGGTGGGCTGCTGATCTTAAAAGTTATTATTGTATTCATTTGAATTGCACAAGTAGGCCATGGCGCCGTAGCCTAAGGTCAGGGGAACACTTTAGACAGTTTTGAATTTATTTTTTATTTTTGTTTTAATCAATAATTCAATTTTAGAATTCTTAAAATGGTTTTCTAATTACTTAAGTTTACATGATCTGTTTCAGTATTTTTATTTCTTTTTTCAAATACAGAATTTGACATATGATTAGAGCACTTTGAATATATTTAAATCAGTATTAAGTGGCATTGGTATATTATATTGCAACTGAGATATTACCTTAAGCAAATTTACATAAGTGTCAGTAATACAAGCTGACAGCACTTAGCTATTAAAATTTTTATCTTAAACTTTTTAATTTTTTTTATCTAAATTTCAAGCTGATTTAGCAATTTTAATTCTATGAAACGATTAAAAAACCTTCAAATCAATGCAATTTAATTTGCTGTTTATAGCTCTCTTATATTAACCATCAAATGAAGCCTTAATTATGGTAAATTTTTGTATTTAAGTAAAGTAAAAATAATTTTCAAGAAATATTGAATGAAAAAGAGAGTTTGTAAAACGCCTTCACAGAAGAAATTTTAAAATGTATCTTCATGAAGAACTTGTATTTATTTCAAATTGCTCACGTCTGCACGATTACTGGTAATCATTGAATATTACTTTCGCACGATCAATAGATACACATCCTACATGCATATTACTTACTTAGTCTTGTAACAAAAACAAAATATTAAATATTTTTAAATAGTAAAAATTTCTCTGAATTATTTTCAAACTCTAGAATAGAATTTTATAGTAAAATTAAACAATTTTCAAAACCAAACAAGAACAAAAATCAATTAATTTCAAATACTAAAGAAACTAAAGCGATAAAAATAATAAAATTCTTTTAAGACTCCTTTTAAATTCTTTACTACAATACTTCGTGTTTAAGTACTGAACTGCATAACTGTAATAATTAGTTGAATAAAACTTAAAAAACAGCTGGAGTCCATATGAACAATATAATATATGAGAAAAATTTTTATAGAAATTTATATCCCGTAGCGAGCAGAACAAATCGTATTAGGAAAGTTTTGAAAAATTGACATACGAATCAGTTGGGATAATTGACTATTAAATTTTAAAGAAAATAAAAAGACAAAACAAAACATTCCAAAGCTATATTTAATGAAATAACACACTACACAAGTCGTCAATATCATAAACAAATTATTTCAAATATGTCCTTCATTAGCAAAATATGAAAGTATTCAATTAACTAAAATTGTACTAAAAATTTGCTAAGTATTGCCTTGACAAAATACCCGGATGTTAGTTTTGGTAAATACAAAAATTTTCTGTACTACCTGTTTAAGGAATATTAAAAAATAAACAAAGGAAATTAAAATTAATTAAAATTAATTAAAATAGTTCTTAAGTTTTGGGTTTAAAATTTTATTTGTTCTTTGTCTCCTTATTTCAATAATAATACTACTCAAGGGGAAAGGTATTTTTGACCTTGGAATTTGATACCCGAAAGAGAGTTTATATATGCAGCCATTCTGTATCACATTCGTTCTTGTTACTATGAGTTTGCAGTAGACTATATCCCTGTCGAAATTTCTCAGCCTCCCTTTCAGTCTTTTCGACTTGAAAACTGTGAATTTTGGACGACCGACCTTCTTAATTCAAATTTTCGCCGAAAGAAGATTTTTCTTACTTTGACTTTTGTGAATTTTGTTATTTTTTGGTATTCTTTGAAGAAAGAATGCAAACTTCATCGTTTATTGTAAGGATGCATGCAGAGTGCCGGCTTCCAGCCGAACTGACGCCGATTCCGATACCGAAGAGTATAAAGTCGTTATGTGTAATATAATAAGGAATAAGGAATAAGCTTAATAAGCTTAAAGTGTTCAAAGCGCAAGCTTGCCAAAGATTAGACTATCACAATGGGAATCGGTGTCAGCTCAGCTGTAAGCCGGCACTCTGTAGGGAGCCTTATGTAACATGGAAAGCGAAAGTTCTTTCAATTTATTATTTATCATAATAAAATGCCCTTATTTTGACAATTCTCATGTGGCTTGAAATATTTCCACAAAATCAGACTTATAGAGAGAAATTTATTTCTAGACGGTTAAAATTTGCTCTTAAAAGAACTTTCTAATTTGCCAGTAATTTTTTGACTTTGCTATCTACTAGAGCTTCAGAGTGAATGTTGATTAAAACCAAAGATATCAATTTTTTGTGGCACTCATAATATGTAGAAGGAAATTCGAGCTAAAGAGCGCATCAAAAATATGCAGGTCGTCCTGATGAATGATGTGTATTCATATTTATTATTTATTTGATAATTAAGAAATAATAAATAATTTTTTTTACAATTTCTAGGTCTTTGGGCAATCTGAATTGAGCCTGCTGATGAAAAATCGGGAATTATTGAAGATTACTAGGTTTATAGCAGGCTCAAATTTTGACATAAGCGTAATTGTGAAATTAAAATTGTCTATGAGCCTGATAAACCTTGCAAAGTAGACAAGTTGGTTTTAAAAATCACGGCTACTAGAGTACCCGGGGTAACCTGGTCTTCTGTGTATAGACGCCTATTGTGAACAATTTGAAATGACAACTTAATAAAATTAAAAAAATTTTTATCGATTACTTAATATTTTTCATTGTGGACACAATTAAAGTCTTTCTGACTAAAAGTCAAACATATAATTCTTGGAGTAACTTAAGGTTGTTTTTTAGTATATGTTTGTTACCCAGTGTCTTAAGTAGAGGAAAGGGAATTGAGGAGTAGAAAACAAATGCGTCTCCTCCAAAAGTTTTTTCTATGAAAGTATTTCAGCTGACATTTTTAATTTTGAAAAATATTCAAAAATTAGTTATGATAAGTATATTTTTTATTGAAAAATAGAAATAGATAGTTTGCCTACACACACATGCAACCAAATTAGTTAAGAAATTTATTGAACATAAGATAGGCTACAATTATTTTCTTTTTCAATACAAAAAATTGTTGTTGATATCTGACTGAAATATATCCTCAACTCTTTTCTTGACCTTTTTTCAATTGCAATTCACAAAAATAAAAAATTATTATACAACTTCAAACTTTTGTTAATATTTCCATAATTAACCTCCTGCTGTTTTTGTTTTTTTTTTTTGTTTTCTTCAAAATTAACAAGTAACCATCTATAACCATATATCTTACCATTCAATTTTTCTTTTATCCATTCTACTGTTTTAATTTAAGGTTTAAAATCCCACGAAAAACTAAACTGAAAATTTTATAATCGTTTTAGTAATAAAAAATTCACTATTTGTCACAATAAAAACAACACACACACATACTACACATACAAATAAGTTTTACCCTTGGAGAACTTATTGGGTAATCTTTCAAATCTCACCAAAAACTAAATTATTAAAAATTTCACATAATTAAGTCCTAAGGGCTAATTGAATTGTACACAAATTTAGTTTGGAAACAAAGAACTTTTTTATTCAATGTAAAATTATATTTTAACCTTCTCTATTAGCCATTTTGGGCTATGATTTTTGAAAACATTGAAATATTTGTTTCCGGATTTGATTATTGAAAAATTGTTTTTAGCCGTATCAGGTCAACTAAATAATTTACAAAATAATAAACTAACACTTGTAACTGTTGTGAGTCGAGGACGAAAAATGAAACCCTATCCATTTGTTCAAAGGCAAATAGTATATGTATAATTTTGTCCAGTAAGGTTTTTGATGCGCATTATAAAGTTTGTCACGCGCAATTTCTTTTGTTTCTAGCCATTCAGCTCATATGTAAAAGTTAAACTTATTTCGGTTATGAAATTTTAGCACGCAATAAAATAAAACAAAAACACTGATTGATTTTTATTAAATTGACCACAAATATTTCATGTTGACAAATTTGACTTTTACAAAGGTTATTGGCTGATTAGATCTTGAATCTGTGAGAAATTTAAATTGATGTCTAAATTAGCGTTTTCGATAGCAGTATTATAGGCGATATTATAGGAGTTCTGAGGCACGGTTATACTCAATAGTTTTTTTGAGTTTGATATTTTGATTGAAAATATACAACTTATGCCTTCTAACTAGTTTTATTATATTAAATTGAATTACCTTAGATAATAATGCATTATAAATGCAATAAAATTAATTGAAAGGTACAAATTATAATTTTCAAAAAGATTTGAAATGCAGTTATTACAGTCAATATACTTCTAAGTATAACCGCACCCCAGAACTACTATAATATCGCCTATAATACTTCTGCGCAAAATGCTAATCTAGACACAGCTTAAAGCATAGCTTATTCTCTAAACTGATTTCTGTTTTTGTTCTTTTTTTGAGTTCTTAGGGAAAACAATTAAAGTGAAAATGTTTGGTTAATGAAGAAAATTTATGCACTGTGTCATGTATTACATTTTTCTTTCTACAAAAATAACATCAATATATCGACATGTTTTCTGTCTACTACATTTCCGCACCGAGGTATTGAGACCGAAGAAAAAATTGGTATTTAAAATACCAATTTAGAAAATAAATTTATAAAATAGTTTGCAACAAATTTGCATAAAAATAATGATTTATGCATACAAAAGAAATGTAAAAAATATCACGTAACTTCATACGGAGATTTTGTTTTTCTTATTTTTCTGAGATATTTCACAAAATAACACAATTCCAGATTAACAAATAACAAAAAAATAATTTCTAAGTTCAAATATTTTATTTTTTAATATATGCTCCTTCAAGAGCTTAAGAGTTTTTCCAAAAATTTCTATTCTATATGGAAGGAATTATCTCTCCTAACAAAAAAAGACCTCAGTTTTCCCCTTTGGCATATTTCATAAAACAACAATTAGCTCTAAATTACTCCTGTAGTATTCAAATTAGTAGAACAGAAAGGCGTAAAAATTTCGATATTTTAAATTATTACATACACTTCTGTTTCCTTAATTGGAATACTTGTCGTGTAAATATTGCCAATGATTTTATAATTTCAATTTCAAAATTTTTCAAACTTTTTAAACTATTTGAAGGAAGTATACGGTGCGTGGGGAGCAATTTCAACTTCTATTGATTCGATTTTACTATCGCAATTTGAGAATTTGTTGATTTTTTATCTATTGACAGTAAATACCTTGTCCAACTGTCAAGAACGCAGACCATAAGCTAATCAGCCAACGAATAAGATTTAGGCCTTTTTGATCGGATTCACAATGGACACTTACACTTAGGAAACTGCCGAAGTGGTTCAAGAGGGAACCACCCGATTTGATGTCATGCTTTATCTATAGTCCTAAACTGTCATTAAAATCATTTTGCGCTTTCCAAAACAGTCCTAAATAACGTTAAGAGCCATTAATGTATTCCTATTTTTGATAAATTGTAAATAAATGAATATAAAAGAATGTCCACACCCAACGTATACTCAGTCTAAAGTATACGATTAATTACTGCTTGAACCAAGGAATTCTATTTGGTATGACAGTTAATTTTACAAGGTAATAAGTGGTGAAATATATACCAAAAATAGTAATTTTTTTTTCAAAATTAAAATTAAAATTTTTTTTTATATTTCCTTCCTTCAAATAACTAATAGAAATATTTTGGGTTTTTAATTTCTGATGAATCTTTCATGAGTTATCTTGTCAACGGAAATTTTACGGGGTCACAGGAAATGAGGAGATCCAAGTAGCTGAATTTTGAAATAAACATTTCACAAAATATTTGTCAAATGTTTATCTTTTTTATGTTTAAAAGTTTAAATAAAATATTTCCTTTATTATATCGAAAAAAATTGGAGAAAATATGTTTTCCTCAGAGATGCCCGTATAACCGCTTAAAAAACGGAAAATACTCCAACTCGATTACAAAAGAATGAAATCAGATCTAATTTTGATAATCGTCAGACAGGGCCGGCATATTTAAAAAATAAGGTCTGTCAGGTGATAATTTATAAATTCTTAAAGAACTCTTTATGAGCGCACACTTTTATTGCGTGATTTTTATAAAAAAACACAAATTTAGCTTTTTTTAAGTGTCATGTTATGAAATCCATTAGCATAATTCCAATTCTCAACAAAGTTAACAACTCATTCAAAAAACTGAGATATTTTCTTTAGAAGCTATTTTTATTAGTTTCTCAACCTTCTATACGTTTTTTTCTTTTATGCAGATTTTTCTTTAAAATCCGCATTTATCTAAAAGTAAAACAAGAAAGAACTTGCAAGCGGCCGCAAATTATGCCATAATCTGCCCTAGTCACACTACTATTTAAACCGCTCTAACAACAAATCAACCTACTTTCATTACCTAAAACTATTAAATTATTCGCCAGTTTTCTTTTGATCAAGGGCGAACTACTAATTAACATTTAAATTGATTTCTAATCAAATATGCATTCACATAATAGACACAACATATTTATTTCCCACGTCAATAGAAAATTACACATCGGGAATATTATCGTTAATATATAAAGTTTCGTTTGGTTGGATGACATTATATTATTTGTCCGGGATATAAGGTTTTCACTTTAAACCATGCAAATAGATACATATTTTATGCACAATGGATTGAGATGAATGCCGTTAAGATAAAAGTTATCAAAACAAAACAAAGAAAATTTAATGAAAAAGAAGAACTATCAAATTATTTTTATTATTATCTCATTTTTCTCTCTTGTTTCTTGTTTAGGTTGGATTTTTTAGCAAAATATAATTATGTGATTTCCATTAGGTCAATCCCCGACTATGATCATTAGAAGACTTAAGCTCTTATTCCAGGTCTTAGGAGAAATTGTCAAAAAACAATAAGGTGTTACTCAGCCACTGGAAATTAACTGTTTTTGTGTATTATTGTCTTTATAAATAATATTGTTGAAATGACGAATTAAAACACTTTCCAAAGAAACAAAAATTTGTTGACCTTTAATTGTTTCATTCATTGTTTGTTATTTATTGTCCCGCATCGGATGATTCTAATTGCAGATTTATACAAAATAAAATTTGTATTGTTTTTAATAATTTTTAAAGTTCACAACTATAATCGGGTCAGTACGACTATTTCTTTTTTTGTATAGAAAGAAAGTTTATTTACTCATAGCACTAAACGAGTCACTCGAATAAAATTATTCGTTTCAAAAATTTTAAATAAATAACCGATTGAGCATTAATATGCATTTTGATAAGTAAAAAATAGCAGTTTGCCGATTAGGTAATTATAACCGTTTCGAAAACCAGCGTAAATGAAAGGTCAGATAATGTTATATATGTTGTTCATTTAACCGTTAATCCGTTAAATTTCTCAAATTAAATAGCCCGCAATCTATAAATGCCCGCAATATATATGTAAAGTCAGCCGTCTACTAAATATTTTTATTTTCTATTCAACTACACTTGACATGAGATTTCAATTTTAGTCAACATTCGGCAACAATTGGCTTTATGTAAGATTTTCAAAGGATCTTCCCAAGAAAGAAATTTGCTCTAAACGAAAAAGTCAACGCCATTACTGTTGGTAATTTTAAGTACTACAGTAGAATTTTTGGAAACAGAAAAACAATATTCAATAACCAAGGTTAAAGCCTTTATAGCCTTTCCAGACTGGCGTCTTAGCTCTCGTAAAAAAAACAGTTCCTAGAAAGGGATAACACACATATATATTAAAGAAATATCAAAATAAGTGTCATAATAACGAACATTGAACTTTCTAACCGTCTTTCTAATCCTTCATACAAAATTACTTTTCGTGTATTCTAATATACATAGGACTCACTAGCGCTTGACATGCCTGAAGAATTAACGTGCTAAAAATAAATATGAACAAAAATCTCCAATGATATTTTGCTTAAATTTTTACAAAAATTAAATGACAGTTAATAACTTTAAAGATTTTGTATCAATTTTTTTATTTCAAAAAATAATTTTCTACTTACTGTAAAAATCATTAAAGAATTAATGTTCAAGTTGATTCAGAAGCTTACCTGTAAGCAAAAAAAAAATTATCATTATTTAATTATAAGAAAAAAAATATTTTTAAAAATTGAGTTATTTTCCAAAGTTAATTTAGGCATACATAATAAACAATTGAATGGGTAAACAAGTGTTCCGCCTGAACATTGCAATAGAATTTTTTAGCGATACTAGAACAATTGAGGAATTTATAATTCCTATACGAACCCCCCCAAACAAATCAATTCCTTATATTCGTTACTAGCTTAAAGTCCATGACGAAGGGCGTATAACTTTTTTTCTTTCTAAAGATATTAGCACAAAACTTGGCATCAGCAAATAGCAAGAACGTGATTTGATTTCAATTTATTAATCGAACCATTAAAACCAGCGTATTTCCTTACATCCTGTCTGGAGCTAAAGTATAGTCGTCATCATTTATTGAAAAACAAAAGACGGAAAACTTAATTAAATTCTATTCTTAAGCGGATCTATAATCAGGCCGGGAGGCGTTTCTAAGAAATAATATGCTCTAAAGGCGCCCGCCATTAAGTGCAGTAAACACGCGCACCAATGTTTTTCTTCAATGATCAAAGAATTCATCAAGACATCACAATTGTAGTGGCATCATTTTTAAAAGAAGAATCTATAAAAAACGCGCATGCGTTTTTTCTTTTCATATATTTATTAAGAAAATGTGGACAAATAGGTTTATTCTAAAATTTAATGATAGAAGTTTCCCTAAAATCTGGGTAAATTGAGGTCTTTATGATCTATTTTAAGCAATCTTAAAGATATTTCTATACAACACCTAAATATCTAGGGACATTACTTAAACGGGTCTAGCATTTATGACATACTACATTTTTTATCCAACTATAAATTCATTTATTTTAGTTAAATATAATTTCTGTATGAAAATTGGGCCATAGACTGATTGGGCGCCACTAAAAATGAAATATGGTAGATAGATAGTGAAAAATGTTTGAATTAATCTTTAGATGCTATGGAATGCTAGGTAATTCGTTTTTTAAAAAATATTTTAATTTAGTGGCAATGTTAACGAATTCATCTACTGATTAAATATTTATGTTACACACTTAGTATTCGTTAAAATTATTAATTACAAATTTTTTTAGAGGAAATCAATAACATTTTTAAGAAAAGATCAGATTGCTGAACATCGTAGGAAAGTTTAATTGTTGGCATTAGTAAACAACAATTCAAGCTCTGGAAAGATTTTTATTTGAATATTTGTGAATTATTTTGATTTCTGATTTATTATTAGGAATTCCATATAAAAAATATTACCCTGTATTTCTTTTGCAATATCCTACGTTAATTTTAATATTAAAGTGAATATTTAGCGTAAAGGTGGCTACTCACACGAAGCGAATAACATAGCGAGAACTTGGGTTCTCGCTCATGTTTTTCATGGTTTGATAACTTAAGCTAACAAAATATTATTTTATTAAAATATCATTTTGAAAGTTTTTGTTAGAAAAAACTGTTATTTGATGTAGAATTGCCTTGTAAAATTAGTTGCGATTAAAAAGAAGAAAAAAATTAAGCAGTAGTCAGCTTTAAACTAAAAAGGGTGCAAAATTTGAAGAGATTGAAATCGGTTCATTAGCTTTTAATAAATCATGCCAGCCACCGTCAAAAATATAGATTTCAGGTAAACACGTCAAGTAACTGTTTCTGCAACCCATGTAACCTAATAAGAAAACGTGTTTTCAGCTAAGCTCTTTTTCTTAAATTTCTCACAATTTGATAACAAGAAAAAAAGGGATGATTCTTATTTGATTATTTCAACACAGTAAACGCTAGCAGATAAATAAATGCGTCTAAGCCTTAGTTAAGTATTAAACTTATAAAGAATATGTTCCAAACCACTGCGCCATGGCATTTAAATGTACCCAAAATTTCCAAATTTTACAAACATTACAAATTTACACTATTAATAGTTTCAATCTGTTTCACAGAATCAATTCTCAGGCATTTGCAGGATTAAAGGGTTATCCCATTAGAAAAATGTATAGTATTTTGGGATTTAGAATGTAATGCAACCAGTGAAACTTTATTCCGTCTTCTCGTCGCCAAAGCTGAAACTCTATTTAGTCTTTTTTCAGTTTTTTCGATTAAGAGATGTAGAGCAGGAACACTACGGTTAATTTCCCTGAAAACAAGAATGACTGACAAAAGACAAGTTTCTCCATATGTAGGTATATAAATGTAAACAAATTCACACATAGTTAAATGCAAATATCGAAATATCTTCATTTAAATTGTCATCAGTGTGTGGCATGCATAAATTTATACATTTATCGGTTAGAACTTAGTTTCCGTATGTCAGGCAAGATTCTTCCACTATTAATTTACAATTCGACTTCTTTCGGAAAGTTTCATTTATCATTTTTACAAATCATAATCAAGTTATATATAATTACAATTCTTCAAATAAAATTCCGCTTAAAATTTTTCGTGTTTTACCGAAATTTTTAAAATATCAAAAGTGTGCCATGAAGAAAAAAGAAATAATTAATCATTAATGCTCTAGGGATATACATATTTGAACAAATTACGATTAGTTTTAAGGCAGTTAAAATCAAATTTGAACAAGTTTATCTATTGATTAAATCGTAAGATAGTTAAAATCAATATAACAACAACAAAAGAACATTTTACTGTTATTTAACCAAAATATTTAGGTATATAAATATAAGAAAACAAGATACCTTTCAATTAAAATACTATAAGTAGTACAAATAATAAAAACAAAAAAACACAAATAAAATCAAGAATTGAACCTTGGAAGATGCTGTTATTGAAAATAAAGAAGTGAAAGACCTAAATAAATGAAATTCTTTTAGTTTTATTACAAATTTGGGATATATAAACCTTGTCAACCACACAGTGTCCCCAATTTGGCTACCATCAAAGTTACCTATTTTAATTGCCACCAGTTGATAATAAAACTTCTTGGTCATGTTTAACAACCCATCCAAACAACCCAACAACTATATGTTTAGCTGATTTTTATGCTTTTTCTAATATCATCGTATATAGAATCAAAAAGAATTTATATCTTTTCTTTATTTATATCTTATAGTATTAGTTATAGGGATAGGCCCAAAAATATATTTGGAAAAAAGAAACAATAATAACAACATGTTTATCAATTCATTGACAATCGTCATGTTATTATCCAAAACAGATAAAGGCTGTCATTCTAAAAAAAAAATAAAAATAAATACGTGACACATACATGTCGTACTCTCCTTTAAACTGAAGATATATAAAGAACTCTTGAGAATTTTATGTGGATTAAGTACAATTTTGCCAAAATGTATGTATTGCACCTTAATCTTATCTTTAATATATGTTATCCTAAGTGCAGTGTATGTCGGCCACTTAAATATATAAAAATATAAGAAAAAGTTAACGATAAAAATAAATTTAATTTGTTTTGTTTTTTTTATATTTTTTTTTAAAAGAAAAAGTTTATTTCCTTTGAGTCATGCTCTGTTTATGGTATTCAATACAGTTTAAATAACTCAATTAAGGCTACTCTACCAATTAAAGAGATTCAAATATTGCATTGATGTCATAGCGGTCAGAAGTCACGATTTTTACCTTTCATGTTTGCTTGTCACTGATTGATTGGCTCTCGTTTTTTGATAAAGTAAAATTGTCACATTTTGTGTATTCCTGAGGAGCAATACAACAACAACAACAACAACAAAAAGGAAGAAAATTAGTAATATGCACCATGGCATAGGAAAAGTTTAACCTATATATGTATATATATATATAAATCACGCTGCCAATTTAATATACATCGAATATTTGCACGAATTTTATGCACTTGTATATAATATATATTATAAGAACAGTTAACCTTTGAAATGATAAATAAATATTTTCTTTCTACTTGTCAACTCTTTTGACGACACAAACAAACTCAATTCTTGAGTCATTGTTCTTATTACACAAAAAAAACAACAAAAAACAAATTGCCTGATTGGCTGATAACTGACCTGTAAAATGTTTCTAGTTGTTGTTTCTTTCCCCTTTGATAATTTTTAATTTATTATTGTTTTATCGTTTTCAATGAGTTAATTCAATTGTGAATTTTTATCTGATCACTCCAACTGTTCAACTATCAAAATATATTTTTTTTTTTTTTGGTTCTCACACATATACATACATATAATATATGGATTTTTGTTTTTTTTTTTTCAAAAAAAACTGCGGGCACGTCAATTTAAATTTAGATCAAAATTTTATTAAAGCTGCCAAAAGTTGTTGTTGTTAACATTCTAACAATTGGAATTAATTTGTTTCTAAGATAAGAACCTGAAGTTTCCTATGGTTTCTTACTTTGATAACGTTTTTTTATTATCTTTAAATAATGCATAAAAGTTTATTACTTTCAAGAACAAATTAAACAAAAGGTTTGGCAGTGTCAACATGCCTAAAATTATAAGTGCACGAGAAATTCTTGTATTGTCTTCAAAACAACAAATTTTTAGTTTTTTTTTTGATTTTTTCACTTTTTTAGAGTTGACAAAAATTTTACTTTTTCAAAGCAGAAAGTTTATTTACATTTTTTTGTTTTGTTTTTATTGTTTGACTTGCTGCACAATAAAAGAAAAATACATCAAGGGAAATAGAAATTTTATAAAAATCTTACAAAAAGGTTAGAATGATAGGCAGGGATGGGAATTAAGGAAAATGTTAATAAGACTCAATCCCAGTCAGTTTAAAATTGATCTAGCCCAGAGGCGGAATTACATATAGAATAATTAGGCTTTATATAGCCTAAAGCGGTAGCTGTTAGAAGGTGGTAAAATTTCATACCTGAAACAAATTTTCTAATAATAAAAACAAAAAATCTTGTATTAAACACATTTGAATCAAAATGGTCATATTACAAATTTTATAAAGGACAAAGGACTACATTTTTATTTAAGAGAAACTTATCAATTTATTTCTGCAAAAATTATTGTTATTATAAACTTAAAAATTCTCAAATAATTGAGATTTGATTTGACGTGTATACACGACTTTTTTCTTATTTTCTTATTTTTTTCTTAATGTTAATTTTTTCAAATAATTTCTATGTGTGTATATGACACGGGGAGGCAGCATGAAGTTATTTGCTTAGGGCGGCAAAAGATAAATCTGCCACTGAATCTATCTGATCCATTAACCCATCAAGAACTTCTATACTAAAGCATGCATTTTTAATATAATGGATTTGCTCAAATAAAACACATTTTATTAAATTCAAGATAAAAAAAAAAGTCCTGACAAAGCTAAGCCAACATAATTTTGCGTTACCATTCTCACATAGTTTATGAATCCTTTAATAAATATCTTTACAAGATGGAAAAGACAACAGGAATAGATTATGTAAAGAAATTGAAAAAGTACCTAACCAGCTTTACTTTGATTGCAATTTGCTTGCTGTTGGGAAGATATCGGCACCTTCATTTATATAAACTGTCCAAGAGGAAAGGAGAACAACACAAACCATCGTAAGATTATATCAATAATAAAGTCATTAAAATTCTCTACGTATAATTTTCATTTATTATTCAAGTTAAAAACTGATTCTGTGTTATTATCATAAATTTTCCTTCAACACTTAACAATCGAGTTTGTTAAAATTTCTCACAATAAAAATTTACTTAAATTTTTATATTAAAAAATTTACGTAAATTTTTATTTTTTCAGATTCTGTACCCGGTAGTCCAAGTAACTTTTAAAATTTAGTAGTTCGCTTTTTGGGCACATTTTCTGATTTACTAACAAAACGGTAAAGTGTTAAAATGAATAATCATGCCTCATCATATAAAGACTCTTTGTTTGTTTCTAATTTACTTAGACCCAAGTAGCATACAGCCTCATGCGAATAAGACAAAAATTTAATTTATTTTATTTTTCGTATCACTTTTAGCTATAAATGTGTGTTTTATACAAATTTAGGGCTCCTAAACACAGAGAAACAATATTCCTTTAATAAATTAATGAAAACAACTCAGGAAATAATAAATTTGTCGATCACCTATTTTTCTCCAAAATCTCCTTTTCAACCTTTTGCTTCTTGCATCTCTTAGCAGAAGGATAACTATATCGAATCGGAATGGGAATCGAGGATTAGAGATTTTGTATGTTTTGCTGATGGTAAATATGTTAATCAAAGTCTTTCTTACCCTCATGTAAAAGTTGAAGTAAAATCTTAAGGGATCTTAATCAAGGTATAATTTTTTTAGCTAAAATAGTAATTAAGATAAAATAATTTTCCAAGATCAAAATCGTGTTTTAATTGAGCGTTTTGAAATTAATTTTATTTCAATCTCAAAGGTTTTTTATTTTTCTAATTATATTTAGCTTCAAGGATTCAAATAACTTTATAGAACAGAAACAGACTCAAGAAAAAAAAGAACCATCTCTTTTATTATCACAGATATTTGGTAATAAAATTTAACAAGCATAACTTTGCGGCGCCTTTTTTTTTTTAAATAGTTGCTATCGAAGAATTAAGATATAAAAAAAGGATGATTCCTTGGAAAAACAATAAAATACAAGGTCAGATCAAAAATTATTACTTTTCATAATTCTTGCTTTATGACATAAGTATTGTAGTTTATATCTGCCGGCATATGACTGAAATTATCCCAAGAGAAGGTGTTATAAAAATTGTTAAGAATTTTCTTGGAAGTAGGCAGGTTCTAAGTAAAAATTTTTCATAAAGCCGGCAATTAAATTTTAGGATCTGAATTGTATTTTTCTAAAATATTCAAAAAAATATATGCAAGGTTCCTAAAAAAAAAATAGGTCCTTCTAAAATATTTTTCGTCAAATATCCCAAATTTTTCACATTCACGACTGTATAGTATGCTAAGAGTTTAGGTCAAGTGAAATTCGACTGACTGCTAACTAAAATTGAAAACTTATGTAAATACTTGGCGGATGGGAAACGAGAAACTTCAGTAGACGGCTCAGTTTTTCGTCAATTTAAATTATTGTTTTTACCTCTTAGCCTCCTGGATAATTAAAAAGAAAACATTAGTGATAAGAATGTCCATTTTTAACGCGCTAAGTCACCCAACATTTCAAGAGCTAGTTAGCCCTATAGAAATAAAATAAATATAGAACTAAAATTTTTCTAAACTTTATCTCATCCTTAAGACTTGGCTGAACACACTTGATATTTAGGATATGTTACAATTTAAACGGTATCCAAGCGTATCAGCGTCTCATGATATCTCGAGCAAAGCAAGATTGCTTTGCTTTTCTCAACATTTTTTATTAATATGAGTTTTATCGCTACTTGAAACTCAAAAGTATATCATCTATAAGACAAAAGTCAGTTGAAGCCTTTGAATAAGTACCAAACCATCGAAGAGGGTAAAAACTACCCACTTCAAAAATCTTCCTAGTTCCGCCCAACCAGGTAATTTATTTTACACTGAAAAAGAGTATCTTTATCATTTATCTTTAGTTTACTTCACAGTTTTTTAAATCGATAATTGGAATAATTGCCTAATTTATTGCACTGCAATTAACCTGAATTTATGTAGCCATGAAAAGAAAATGCCGCCTATATAAAAGCAACACAGAACAATTTATCTTGAATTTCATACAATTTTAATGACCATTTTGTTGTTGTTGTTGTTGTTGTAATATCTCTCTGGAAGATGGGAGAGTAAGAAATAGTTTCAATTCTAAGGAAACTAATTACATGAAAAGTTTTAAACTGCTAAAATTATTTTATTTTTAAACCTTGAATATATACATATTTATATCCTTAATAATTGCAACAATACAAAATAAATTTATAACTGTAGCCCTTCTTAGAAAATTTTATTCCCGGAGAAAACTATAGACCTTTAAAATTGTCCCTGGGCATAGAATCTGAATGATTTTCTTGAATAGATAGAAAATTTATTTGACTCCACTTCTCAGTATGAAGTTTTACAGCTCTGTTTAGATTATTTGAAAGGAAAAAAACGTCACTTTAAAAAAAAACAATAAGAATTGTTTGTCATTATATTATTGTCCTTTTATTTTGTTTAAAAATTCTAAGGTGTCATTATCAGATATTTTGAAATTTAAATTGAATTACATTCAAAAAATTGGGAGTAAAATCTATTCCTCTATCTGATAAATTATAATCCAAATTGACCTATGCGAAAAAAATAAAATAAAAATAAACTCTAGAAAAATATTTGTCTAGCACTGAATAAAAAAGACAGTTTACAATTTAAAATAAAAAACAAAATCTTGATTAAAACTTTGAAAAACATATGTTTTAAACACAACAAACAACAATAACAAAAATAAAAAGGTTGCTAATTGGACAAAATGTCTGACCTGTCACCAAATTCTAACAAAAACATAAACAAACAAAAATTCATTACCTTCTCAAACGGAATCTCCCACCGAATACCATTGTAACAGCAGCAGCAGTAGTGTAGTAGTAGCAATTGTTTGTTTAATGCCCTTTATCTCTAAACCAATCTGCACTTAATTACCTACTGCAGGCGAAAAGATGACCCCGAATACAAAAGAATCATCATTCAACACTTTTATTTTTTGTTGTTTTTTTTTTTATTTATTTGTTAAAAACAAAATGGTTATTTTTCAGAGAATTTTGCAGGAGCTTACAATGACAAAAGAAAAAAATAAATAAAACTATAAAAGGTCACGTAATAGTTTACACCCGTTGTAATTAATTTGACCTTAGCGGAATTTTTATAATACTTGCACCGGCTAAAGCCGCCGGCATCTGTTTAGTTTTCTATTAAATTCTATTCTACAGTTGTTAAGTAAACAAAAAACAACAACAATACTAAAGAAAATATATTAACTAGAAAATAAAATTATTCACATTGCTAAGAGCACTTTGCAAATGTTTTGTTCACTAACACTTTTAATAAATTTCTATATTTTTTCACCCGCCCTATTTTATAATGCTTTAAATCTTTGTTTTTTAAATTTTATTAAAATAAGATTTTAGCATTGAATCGTGTAACAATTAAAAACCGTTACTTAAAAACTGTTACTTGTTGACAGTAGAAGGTCTAAAACGAGACTAAAACTAAAACATTTGAGCTATTAAAAATAAAATAAAATTTTTCATAAAAAGCTCTTTACACGAAAAAGCTCCAAAATAAGAAAGCTTTCTTTTATAATTTAAATTAAATAAATTATTTAAAAAAAAAAAAAATAAAGACAAGAACGAAGTTACAAATTAAATCATTTTGGAAATGAAAATTTTTTACATGAAAATGAAAATTTTTTCCATTGAAATGGACGTGTTTTTTTTAAGCCAAATCCAAAAAAATTCAGATTTCGGCTACTTTTCTTTCATTCTTGTGTAGGTATAGATTTTTTGAGTGGAACATGTTTCATCCCACATAGCTAAAGCTTTAAAAAGCTTTTCAAAGATCTATCAGAAAGGTTTGTGTATGGACTGAAAAAATGTTTTAAAGATATTTTTTCTAATGTGTCTAAACTAAATCAACAAAAATTAGATTTTTAAGAGTTTTTTTAAACGTTTTTCATTGCATTTTCGAGATTTTTGTTGTAGAAATTATTAACACTTTGACAGTTATTAAATAAACAAATAACATAAATTAATTGCACTTGGTTTAATGTAACTTGTTGATTCTATAGGTAAATTAGAAATTCTTTTTTTTTTGTATTTGCAATGTCAATAAGAATAAGGAAATGCCTTGAATAGTTTTTATTGCTACTAAAAGTTATTTTCAATTTCAATCGGAGGAACTTATTAAACAGTCCTCGCAATGAATTTTAGTTTTCCAATAATATTTATACAAAAAATTATCGCTGTAATTTATTTGTCTAGTAATAGTTTTTAGATATTAGATTAACAATTATAAAGTATAGAAATACTAACATTTTTGAATTTATATACCTAATATTTAAATTTCGAAAAAAATTTATATTTTCCATTAACCAAAAAATTTGTTAAATTGCTAATGAAGAGCTTACTTTACGTCACTTTGAACAGTATACAAGAAATGTAAATTCCAATTAATTAACACGTTAATTAAGCAGAAAATGTTTATAAAAGTAATTTTATCTTAAAGATGAAAAAAATCGGCCGTATATATAAAAAACGCTCAATATACCATATGAAAATTTATATTACATACATACAAAAGTAATCTTAATTGTGTATAATAAAGGGAGTCTAGGTCCAATGGTATTGACGAAATTATTGAGTGTTTTTTTCAAATTTTTTGTTAAAACTTTACACGTTAAATAAAATTATTTAACAGAGTAATTATCTATGTATCACTTTTTCGATAAGATTTACAGTTTAAAATATAGTCTTCAAAAATACAAGTAATTTTATATGATTTTAATATAAATGTCAAATAATTTATGTTTTGAGCTATGATTTTTCCCATTTTTCATTTTTCTAGTTATCAGATCTTTTACTTTCGAGAGTAAATTTCTACTGCATAAAATTATGTTTTTTGTAGTTTAGTTAAAGATGTGAAAAAATAAATAATTTAAGCAAATATTTTTTATTTGACTTTAAATAGAAAAAAATTATTGATTTTTAAGCATCATGTCACGTTCTTAAATACAAAAGTGTGTAACAATGTATTAGGCTAGATGGGTGCGTCATTTTGTATATATAGTAAAACATCGGGACTATAAGGTTTTAAGTAACAATTCTTATCACCAAACTATCACTTCAAATAACTATAAAAATGTTATTTGGCTATAAGTAACAGAGAAGCTAAAGATCTGCTTTTGGTTATAGAAAAATAAAGAGTAAAAACGCGATATATTAGAAAAATTTTGACTAGGCAAGTCCATACAAACGGAATAAGAGAACATTTCTAGAAATCAACTTTATTATGAACAGTTCTTGTTCTTTTTAGCCTAGATGTCTGGTTTTAATAAAATGAGATTGAAAAATCTATTTAATAGGAGTGGAACATTAAGTCAAATACAATTAAACAGAAAAATCCAATCCAGTGTCGTAGGCTTATTTATTTTGAATGTAAAAAGCCTTGCCAAATGGCCAAAAATGAAACCTTTAAAGAACTTAGATCACCCAAGTTGTTGATAGTTGATGGATGGTCCTTTGATTACCGATACCAATAACAAATGAAGAGAGTTACAAGAGGTTTCAGAAAAAAAAACACTTACTCACACATTATTCGAATGTACGTGATTAATTTTAAAAGACAAAAAAGGCAAAAATATAACTATTTTAGGTTGACCATCATCTTGCGTTATCATTTTAGACTTTTTTAATGAGAAGCATAATACTATCCACAGACTACACAGACTGGACTATCCAGAAAAAAAATAATTAAAAAAATTATTGTCTTTTATTTAAATGGAAACCTTTGGAAACTCTAGCAAGCTTCCTTTGCAAATTTACTTTTATTAGAGTAAACTTTCATTGAAATTAACTTATAACCTATTAAAACTCCAAAGCTAGCGTACGTATGCCTCTTAAGAATAATAAAATACAGAAAAAAAGAGTTTCTTTATGTGTAAAATTTTTCAATTTAATTTTTCTTCTTAAAACATATGTAATTTCTTTCTATTCTATAATCAATAATCATGCAACTTTACTTTTTTTGATCTTCCCAAAAAATTCCAAACCAAGAATATATTTCCTTCAATTTAAGCTAATTTTATCTTCATCTTTTCTGCCAATTACATATGGTGAACTGATACCTCATAAGGAGTCCATTAAGTATCTGGGGTTACATCTGGACTCGAAGTTGAGCTGGAAAACCCACATACTGAAGAAAACCAAGCAAATAGATATGAAACTGTTACAAATGAACTGGCTTATAGGAAAGCACTCTAGAATGAAACTGGCATATAAAAGACTTCTGTATCTAACTATGATAAAGCCTATATGGACTTACGGAATACAATTGTGGGGTTGCTTCTGTAAGTCCAATAGGGACATAATTCAAAGAAAGCAAAATAAAATACTAAGACTTATGACAAAAGCATACAGATATGTAACAAACAATGAAATTCACAAAGACCTTCAAATAAGTAGGGTTGACGAGGAAATACAGAGAAGTGCAACTGAGCATGAGAAAAGGCTTCATCACCACTCAAATCTAGAGGTATTAAAATTCTTAGACACAACAAACACAACAAGAAGGCTACTAAGAAGTAAACCTGATGATCTAACCTACTACAGTCCTGCACAGATAATACTAAAAGTCAAGTTAGAATAAGTCAAAAGTACTAATGAATTAATAAATAATTAAGATTGTAGTAACAAAACTGTCAAACTAAAAAAATAAAAAAAATAAAAAAAATAAAAAAAATAAAAAAAAAAAAAATCTCTTCTGCCAAAGATAATAACAAAAAAAAAAAAAAAATAATACATGCGAAAGAAAGATTTTGGAACGAGCTCATTATCACTAGACATATATATATATATTCATTATAAATTTTAAAAAGTTTTCCTGATTCTTGGAAAAAGAAATAGTAATGCTCGAGCATTTGAATTCATGCTTGTCGTGGATATAAAAGTCGTGCATTGATAGTTTTGATTAGAAATATCAAAAAACAACAACAACAAAAACAAAGATTCAAAGAGTTCAAAGAGTTGACGTAATTGGACTGAAAGGAATTTGTTAGAATCAAATTTAATTAAACAAACAATTGAAAATAATTTAAATAAATTGTAATCTAAGTATTATTATCAATTTAATTTCACTAAAATCATTTGGCATTATCTTAAAATAATTTCATACAAAAGTCTTCTTTGACATTCAAAAATTTGTTGATAGTGTTACGATAAAAAATTCAAAAAAAAAACAAAAACTACAAAGTTTACCTTGGATGCCAATTGTTAATCTTGTTAGATCACACCTTCGTGCAAATTGTCTTGTCGTGACTAACACTGATCATAAACGATTTACAATCGCAACTCAAGTACATAATATGCGTACAGTAAGCGCAGTTGTCCAGATTTGTTTAGAACAAAGAGATTAAAAGTCGCGATCATCTGATTTTACCATGTTCCATGTCACAGTTCTCACGTTTCTTCTAGGGCAAAAAGTTCACACTCTTTAGAAAATTCTTAATGCCTAGACATCTATAATAAAAACTAATACCCTTAAAAGCGGCATATGATCTTGTTTCATCAATTTCGTAACAAATTGACTCCACTCTTCAAAAGGAATAATGGTAAAATAAATAATAAAAATTGAAGAAACCAAAAAACAAAAAAAAAAAAAACGGAAATAGCAAAATAGAAAGAAAAAACAAAAATAATAATAATAATAATAATAAAAAATAAAGAAACTCTAGACCGTGACAACTGCTAGTAATTTAGTAACTCATAAAGGCATGGGTTAACGGTGCTGGAATTTGAATCACTCCTCTTTAAAGTTAACTTTGCATATCTGCCAGGATGTTGTATTAGTATTATATTATTTGCAATGTTCGTGCTCACGATTCCTACTATCTAGAACTGTGAATGATCCATCTTGAAGACGGGATTAGACAATAAATTTCAGATTAAAATGGATTTAATGAGCTCAAGTTTAAATTTATTGGTTTGTAAGCTAGTATCATGTCGCGTTCCTAAATACGAAGGTGTGTAATAGAAATCTTAACAATAATCACCTGTAATTCTTGTATAGCTTGTATATTAAAAATTAATTCTGTGGGATGTTTTGAAAGGAAATTTTTACTATAGAAAGTAGAGTACGCGAAAATAAGTTATGACAATTTTTTATTTTATAGCTAAGAAAAATTGTGGATTATGTACAACGAAAGATAATGATAAAGATTGTTATTAAATATAAAGAGTTTTCTTTCATAAAACGTTTGGTACATGGATTACTAGATACACAAATAATAATTACTTTGATTTTATTGTTGTTGTTAATTCAAACTACTTCTGTTAGGAGTTCGGTAGCATATAATAATCGTTACTATTAATATTTTAATTTTTTTTGTTTTGTTAGTTTTTCATATAATTTATTTCGATTAAAAAGCGTTTATAGTTTAGCCTTTAGCCTTAAAAGAGATTTAGTCACGCAAAGCAAAGCACCACTTAAGTAAGGACTGTGGCTTTAGTAATTTATTATTCCCTCAAAGGTAATTCTTATTTATTTTTGTTCAAGAGTAATGGAAAAAAAATTAGATAGAATTTTGATAATTTCCTAATTTGCTGATAAACTTTTTTAAGTTAAAAAAAAGAGAAAAAAATAATAGGCTTAAAAAAGAGACTAAGCTGCTATAATTAAAGACGATCTCTATTGTATTTGTTGGGATTTGTAACAAGTCAATCAATAGGTCTTGAGGGTGATTTGAAAAAATATAATTTTGTGCCACAATTTGAAAATTCTGGATTACTTCTTGATCACGATAACAAGTAGGTTCATACTTTGCCTCTAATTTCCCATGCATTTGATGGAGTAAAGGGCTGTTATCGGTTGATATCCTTGTAAACTTTCTACTTTAGTATCAACCACTTTCTAGCCCTTTTCGTAAAAGAAAACCAAACTAAAAGAAAAATGTTTCTGAAGTTAGGTGACCAAAAGCAAAGAAACTAAAAACCTTCTTTAAAGAACCTTTGAATATCTCAAACCAAAGAATTCACGTTAGGATAATATAATTGCAAATCGATAAGATTACTTTAAAGCAATTTAGATTTTATTATTTTACCATCCAAAATCATTGCAAAAAATGAAAAATACTTTAAACATTTTTTTGCTTAATTCTTTTTAAAAAGATTTAAGAATGTTTAACATTAAATTGATATTTCATAAGTTAAACGGGAGACTAAAATATTTCAATTATTTCAAATAATAAAAAAAAGCAACTTGTTAAGCGCCTATAAAAACGCTGTCAAAAACGCTAATATAGAAACCCAGTAAAAGACTTAAAGTTTCACGGTTATTATATTAATTTAAAAAACTATGATTTTTAATCATGTAAATTTTTAAAAGTTACGTCCGGGAACAATTATGACATACTGACTTTTAATTTCATTTAATTGTTTTTTTAAAAACCTTCATTTGACTAAAATAATTAAAAATAAAGTAACAAAAGCATTCAAAACGGAAACCCAAAAAAAAAAAAACAATACCTTTTCATAAGCCAAAAATTGTTGCAAAATTATAATTTTTGAAGAAATATTAAAAATTTAACAAAAAAAACACTACTACACAAGATAACCTACAGTTAACCTTAATATCATGCTGCAATTAGAAAACTATATGACCTAGTAGAAGGTTACCGATTGTCAGTTTTTCTAATCATATTCAGCATGAGATCATTATCGAAAATTATAAATCAAAAACTTTCACTAACAAGACTTCTTCAGAAAAATTTTAGCTGAAATATTTGCCATAGCCGAAAACTAACTATTTGTCTGGACCATTTAAGGATTTTGGTTAGTCACATTATAAATTTATAGTAAATTCCAAATTAAAATAAAATTTTTTGTGTTGTTTTTTTTTTTTCAAACTAAATATGCAGCATTCCTTCTGTTAATAATGGACAACCACAATATCATATTTTGCGGCTTTTGATTTATATCCCAGCTAGTAATACACAGCCATCATAGATGCAATTAATTGGTGTTTGGCTGAGGTCGTTCAAGTTCTTTAAATAATACTGCTATAACTGCATACTTAGATTAGCTTAAGTCAAATAAAAAACAAAAATAAAAATACTCTTTAAGGTCTACTAACCAGTCATTTGATGGATTAAACCATTGACTATGGTAGTTAAAAGTTGTTATTGGCCTTGAGGTTGGGTGGATTGCGCGGATCTGTCTATAAGTAATGTATCTTTTTTTTGTTTTTGTTGTTGTTTTTTTTTTTCGTTATTCTTTTGATTGATTTGTTTATCGTTTTTGTGCAATTTAAAAATTTAAAGAAAGTCACGGATTGCATTCAGGAAGAAATCAAATTTAATTAATTTATTTGACCCCAAAGTATCACTTTGTTGTTTAAAAGTTAACATAAAAAAACAAACAAAAATTTGACTTAAAAACAATTTTTCGTGATTTAAAGCTTTCATTAAATTTACGATTACAGCTTTAGGGTTCAATGAAGGTATTTTTTGATCAAATTATTCAAAAAGAAATAAATAAAAAAAATCTAGTACCTTTTTTTGGTAAAGTAAAATTTCTGATCCATTTATTAAAAGTTTTTTTCGACAAATCTATTGTTTTGTTTTTTTTCTTCTCTTTGATATTTGACATAAACAGATACCGCTTAAATTCTTTAAGCTAGTTAAGGATATACCTCTACTTTCGGTTAGTTTTTTTCTTTTTTGTAAATTTAATAATACTAAAATGGTTATCAAAGATCAGACATTAGTTTAGCCTTCTTTATCCTATTTAAGATGGATGCATTGTGCCATTTTGACCCTAAAATATAATTATTAGGAAAAAAAACTTTCACTTTTTATCCAGCCTAACTTTTCTTTTCATTTACCAACAATACTACATACATATAATATTATATGTATATGATTGCTGGATAAGTCGATTGGAAATTGTGTCATCATCACGTTTAGTTAACTAAAATGGCTCAAAGATATTTCCAATCGGTTCCAATTAAGGTAAAACTAATTCTATTTAATCGATTGTTTAGACACATTTTATGGATATATACCTTAGAGATTAGTTTTTTTTTCTTCTTAACAAAACAAAAACAAACAAAATGATCTGAAATCTACGCAATGATAAACTAAATTAAAAACTAACGGAAGATGTGTGCACACATATAATATTTTAAGTTAATTTAAGTTGAATAGAAATTGACTATAGATATATTTACACTATTTAACTTGGTTAGTTGTTTCTTTTTTTTTTTTTGTTTTTGTTTCTTTTTCTATGTTTTCAACATTTTCTAACATGTCTAACAAATTCTTTGACATCACTAGTTAAACACAAGTCCATGGAGTTTGAGTGTCATTCTGATTACATTATTTTCCGGCAAGAGGGACAAGCTTAGGACTTGAAGCTACTAAATTAGATTTGAGATTCCATTGTTTAGTTAAAGTGAAATCGATTGCCTTGGTGCGATTATTTGTCAGATGAATAGCGATTTACAGGATAAACGACATTATCTTCTGGCCTGAATATGTAGTTTTAGTAAATTTTCTCTAGTTAAAAGTTGTAGATAATAAATTTTATAGAGATTAAAGAAAGACAAAAAAAAAAAAAAACTGGACTCGAAATTTAGTTCCCACGATTATGTAGAGATTACAGAAGAGCTTAAGTTTTCTACTTGAAAAATATACATTAATTTGTGATCACAGTTCCTATTTGATTCGTTTTATTCCCTTATAAAGAGCACAATTAACTCTTTTTAATGAAAATCTATTAGGAAAATTATTTCATATAAATATTTTAGAAATTCAGATATTTTTATAATAAAGCTTATAAGTTTACGTTTCTTTAGTTTAGTTTTAGTTTAGTATTTTATTAGATCAATTTGTTTCGAAAAATAAATAATTTTATCATTTATTTTTTTTTAAAGTATTCTAAAATCTGTAAGCAATAAAGTTCAAATGGAAATTTGATTTTTTCCTTTAAGGCTGAAATATTGTCCAATGTAAATTTAGAGATAAAACAATCCAGATTTAACTTTACGTACAACCAAAACTAATCAAAAATATTAATTAATTTTTTCAATAAATATAAATCCAAAGATTGGGCGATTGTACACCAATATTCTGTATATTTAAAACTGTTCGAAATTACAGGCGAGAAGTATTAAGAGCAGAATTTTTTGAAAGCTTTTACTAATAAATATTTATGCATACTTTATTGGCTTTGTTTTTACATAACTTAAATAAAATTCATGCATCCTCGTGTGCCAGTAAATAGAAAATTTACTATCGAAAAGTAGTAAATTTTAGATATAATCACTTCTTATTCCATTACTTTATTCCTTTGTAATCTTCCTCGGTAATGGATATTAAGAATTATGAATCCTTTAAAATATCTTTTTTTGAAAGTCAGATAGATCGAGAAAGAACTTTGACTTGGATGAAAGTATTAACATCCTAACCAATAGTGGTCTAATAGCTCTAAGGTCTCGTGCAGATTGCCAGCTGAAAGAAGACCTAGTAAGAATGTGAGACTGTCCCAAAAAAATGTATTCATGTTAGTGGAGCTGGCTACAATATGGAAAAGGATTTAATTTTATGCAAAAAGTCGTCATGTAGGTGAGGTTTAGAACTAAATTCATTGATGTTTTCCCTGATGTCTAGGACCCACTAGCGCTTAGCGGCACAAAATTTAGCAATAAATGCTAATGAGCCCATTAGTCTCCACAGAATTGGTATATAACCTGAATTAGCAGCTAGCTTGTCGGTTTTTCAAAGAAAATCAAAGGAATATTTGAATTCGGGAAGAATTCAGTCATTGGATATTAAGATTTTGTACTTAAAGCAAATAACAACATATAAATCACAAATAGAACTGTCACTTTGGCATTTTGCTTTCTGTCAATGAAAACAGTAATATGCTAGTGAGTCCACTCCGATTGGTATCTAGGAAAACTTTCCATTTTTACTGTGCCAAGTCGTCCTATACACGCTATGCACTAGTGAGTCCTAGGCATGAGAAAGTAGGTGTTATAACTGGAAAGTAGCTCTCTTTCATTATGAGAATATAATTGCGCCAGTCTCTTTTATATGTATCTAGAAGCAAAATTTTTTAAACTTATTTTCATTGATGTCATGTGAGAATATGAATATACTTACAAAAAAGTCTTAAAAAAATATTGTTTTCCCTACTTAAGTTGGCCAAATTTTTTAAAACTGTACCAAAAAAAGTCATCCCAAAAGCAATAAAGGGTCCCTTTCATCTTCAGCAAAATTAAGGAAGCATAATTCTTGAAAACACAAATATCTATGTATTTTATTGCCATGGGTAGATTTCACGCGTTGAAGTACAAAATAACTTTGAGTATTAGATCATCAATTTCGTAATTTTTTAAAAGTAAAAAATTTTTCTACGATAACGGTAAATTTATTCTATTTACTAAAAAATATAGTTAAAAAAATTGTGCCATCTTTTCTAGATGTAATTCAATTTCAATTATATCTAAAATTTATTTAAACCTTCAATTCCTTTCAAGAATTTCCCATATCTAAATCTCTTGCATGCAAAATTCAACATAACATATAGAAAATCATGTTTTGAAAAAAAAAAAAAAAAAGAAAAAAGTTACATAGCAAACATGCAGATCGTAAATGTTAGATTCGTGTACCACAAGCAAATATAAAGAGTTTGAGTCCTATTTACGCCCAATTAAAGCTGACAGCTAAACAAAATTAGAACTAAAAATTTTCCAATCATCAGAAAATTGCAAAATTTTTCAAGTTAACGGTTCTTTTATCAATTGATCATCTGGACAAGACTAGATCAATCTGGCACGATACTATAAAATTAAGCGGAAATTGCCTGGCAGTTAAACTGATTTTAAAACGATCATAGTACGATGTAATGAAAGGTAGTTATCACAACCAGTATTACAGGGATTGAATTTAAGTATTTTATAGAAAAAATAACAAACAAAAAATGTCCTCTGAAAATTTATTGTTATAAATTTTTGTTGTCTTTATAATTTTCTTGATTTTTTCTTATTAGCGGAATCAACAGCGGACAGTATTTCACGATTTATTGCACAATATTGCGATCTATTAGGCCGATCTGGCACGGGTCGATTATGTCACTATATACACGGTTAGTTTTTGGCTCGTGCCATAACTAAGCTTAGGCTACGCCTGTGCATTTAACCGTGTCGTCAACATCAAACGTTTTACTAATGTTTTTCTTATTGTTTTGGTTTTTTTTTTAACCTGTTTAATGGATAATTTGCTTATAATCCATTAACTCTTTAGCACAGGTTTCTGTAGTTCCACCCAAATGGGAATGTATTAATCCACGCGAAATTATTATAAAAGTTGGAAGACAAGAAAACTTAAATATGTAGGCAATAAGATATGCATAAAGCACTTAAATATAAATTTTATATAAGCTCTTTAAGCACATTTAGTGGATTAAAGGTCAAATGCAATTTTCTTGGGTTTTGATTGAAATTCGAAAGCTTTGTTGAGTTTATCACGTTCAACGGTGTAATATTGATTCCACGTAACTTAAGACCTTGTTTGTACCATTTTATTAGTTCTATGGGCTTGGCTATACCATATACGATTAGATTTTATTATTGTACTATTTTTATTTTTAACGAATATTGTAATGACATTTGTTATGGAATTGAGTGCACAATATTGGCTTCTGGATAAATGACTGTCATCTGACGACATCAATTTCAACATATAACTTTCACGATACCTATGTATATGATACCTTGACATTTGTACCTTTGAAAAAAAACTTAAATATACTAGGGTTGAAATAATAATTAAACCTATATTAAGGATATAATCAAAACAACAACAATAAAAATAGTATGAAAAAAACAAGACTTACCTTATTTTTGTGTTGATAGCTAATGCTGGTGATTTTGTATCATGTCCAACTATAGGCATTCGAGGTTTTAAAGGTGGTGGTGGTGATTTAACACCGACTCCATTCATTTTTACTAACTTAGAATCACTGGTTTGGGCATGTAAACGTTTACGAATCGAAATTCGTATATCGTTAGCCCGTGGCAACGGCTCTTCTCCAGAATTATATCCATTTGGACATTCTAATTTACCATTAAGTATTACTTTATGGGCTTTATGAGATGTTGCTAGACTTGAGGCTGGACGTGTTTGTATTATTTCTAATGGTGATAATTTTCTAGGTATTGCTGGTTGTGTAAGATTTTCAAATGTTTGAGCACGATAGATAGTTTTACGACTTGATGAACCAGCAAAACTATTACGTCGATTCGGTGATGGTGGCTTATTATCTGACTCCTCTATTGAATTCTGTGGAATATTTTGTAAGATTTCTGGAGGCGGAGGAGGTAAGGGTTCATCTTGATTCAAAAGATTTATATCGGTTTCATTAGGTTGTAATGGTGGCGGTGGCGGTAAATCAGGACTAGGAATACGTAAATGTGGATTTTTTGGTGGTCTTTCTGGTACCCAATCATCAACTGAAATAATAGGACCCATTATTATTGGTCCTAAAAGATCCTTTGATAGATTTTGTTTAGATTGAATATTTTGATCCTTAAGATGTGTATATTCGGATGCTGATGATGTACGTCGGACTGGTGGCATTGATGGTAATCCTCTGGGTGGTGGGGGTGGCGGCATTCCACAATCATTAAATGATGCTTTTTCTGGATTTGATATAGATAACAATTGTTGTTGTTGTTTTATGGCACCTTGATTATCATTTGTATGTAAGAAATGATCACGAAACTCAGCATAATCTGATGCTGATGAAGAACGTCTAATTGGTGGCATTAAAGAACGTGATCTTGGAGGTGGTGATGGTGGCTTTAAAATATTTCCCTCACAGCAGCCCTGAGATATATTTTCTTGAGCTCGGCTCAAATTTTTATGACTATTTGGACTATTGTAATTGGCTGGCAATGATGTTCGTAATGGTGGTATTGGTATATCTTTGATAGTATTTACCAATGGAAGTGATTGAGGCCTTATTGATGTTTGTGTTTTATTAATTTCTTTAGCATTCAATTGTTGACGTTCAAAATATGATTGAACTGCATTCTTTTGAAATGCTTTAAGAGCTGGATTTGAGATACGATGCGTTTTACTTGGATCGATATATGAATATTTTTGATTTTGATGTAAATAATGATGTTTAGAATTATTTTGTTGTTGATGTTGTTGTTCAATATCATTGATACGATCAGCAACTGACTGCCAATTTGGTGGATGTGGTGATGAATATCTATAAAATTAGACAATTAATTAAATTTAATTTATATATGAATTTGAGTTGTAAATCAAAAATATAAAAAATAATAAAAATTTGCATAATAAAAATATATAAATTTTTTTTAATTCCATTGAAAAATTGACCTGAATTTCTTGTAAAGTTAGACCATGAAATAAATTTTAAGCAAATTCACACCACAACTAATCGGCAACTGAATTTAAACAATTATACAAATATGGAATAAGACAAAAACAGCTTATATCTGCATAAAATGCCAAACAGAAACTATAAAAGGACAAAGAAATTATAGCTTAAGACAAAAAATGCCTAGAAACTAATTCTTAAACATTCCTAGTGTAGAATCTTTTAATCTTAATTCGATATAAATGACACAGTCGGTATATCTCAAACAATATTTTCTCTAGAAACTTCCTTTTAAAAGTTCTCCAAGAATCTGTCAAAGAATTCAATTTTTCTGACCTCTGACAACATAGTTGGGCCGCAAAAAAAGACACAAAAAAAAAGAAAATTATAAATAATACTTGAATTACAAGTTGGCAAAAGACAATTTAAGTACACGGTTTTTAAACCTGCCACCATCTAAGCATAGTTTTGACATTCTCTTTCCTTAATTAAAAGTATATAAGAAAATTAAATGAATAATAATAAGGATATAATATAAAAAAAAAAACAAACAAAAAAAAAACCAGTTAGTAAATACCAATGTCAATAAGAATATAATCGCCCACCTATTCAGCCACACTTAGCTTTTAGATACGTGCGTGTTTAAAGAAATTGCACAGATCATTGGCCAGAACAATTAATTAGAGGTCTCTAGTAACAATAACAAAAAAATCATTTAATCATCTAAAGATGTCAAAACTTACTTGATAGAAGTTATCGACTGTGGTGACTTTTGTTGCGGTTGAGCGATTGTTGTCTGTGGATATTGTTTCTGGTATGTCTGATAGTCGACAGTACCATTAACTGGTTCAGTATATGTACTAACCGGAAAAAGACGATGATTATTACGATAGGATGATACTGAAGATGTTGTCGTCATCATTATTGTGATTGACGTTGAAATAGGTGCAATTGTTGACAGGGAAGAACAAATATTACTAGTTGATACGCTTGGTATATTCTTTAGTTCTCCACTCTTGATTGAATCTGTTTGTGTGTGATAGGGCTGCTGTTTTAGTTGATTTTGTTGCTGTTGTTGGTGTTGGTGTAGATTATGATGATGATGATGATGATGTTGATGATTTGAATATTGTTGAATACACTCAGATACATTATCTTGAATACCATTTACCTCATTAGTTACACTCATTTGATCATCGGCCATATACAGAACACTTTCGCTATTGTGACGTTTTGGTGTTCGGACTCGCGAACTATGTACAATAAGCTTAGATGAAGAAGTGACTGCAAAACAAAAACAACAAAAAATTAATAAAAATAAAAAATAAAAAATAAAAATGTTTAAAATATTTAATTAATGATCACATCTTAAGCTTAATTTATTGCAGCCAACATGATATTTTGTTTAGATTGCAGGTTGCTTACAGCTTTTTCATTTATTTTTCAAATAATCTTTATATGGTTATAATATCTTAGATTCAATTTGTTTAGATTTTCTTCACGGAAATCAATGTAACGCAAATATTCATTGAGGTGTGTCTATAAGAATTTACTATCTGAGATTAATACCTGTACTGCCTAAGGCTTAAATTTATATAACTACAACATGTTGAATTATTAAAAATGTCCACCGTAGTTCACAATTGCGTGGTTCTTTGAGACAATTTATAGAATATAAGTCAAATAATTCAACATTTACCAATCGAGTTAGGTGAGATTCGTGCGAATTTTGTAATATCCAAATTAATTCCTACTGTGTTTAATTGCTCCTTATCCTCGCCTATGGTGATTGTATTGTGCTATCACAAATTTAACAAATTTTTGCTATAACAAAACTATAATAAATATGAACCTAAGAGCTTATGTTTTTCAAATATTAAGATACTAAAATCTAATTCAATTGC
This sequence comes from Acrocera orbiculus, assembly GCA_947359355.1. Classification (NCBI taxonomy): domain Eukaryota; kingdom Metazoa; phylum Arthropoda; class Insecta; order Diptera; family Acroceridae; genus Acrocera; species Acrocera orbiculus. The sequence goes on along the minus strand of OX375756.1, from coordinate 26,830,044 downwards.
TTGTAGGTTGAAACATTACGATGCTCTGCTTTACTTATATAATATAAAATTCCCTGCATTGATTTTATATAACTTAATTTGTACGTTTAGTTTGTATCTCGGTATATTGTTACATTAATCAATAAATTAAATAACTTTCAAGGTATTTGTTTTAAAACCGTCTTCTAAGTACAGTAAAATGTATTTCATGTAACTGCCTTTTTGGCTTTATGTGTTGGCTCGAAATGTCTTTCTAGATAAAATAGCTAGTCAAAAATTTGGTCTTGCAATATTAATGATTTTTCTCAGTAAACTGGTCATTAACAATCGAGTTACAGAGCTTGAAATGAGGCTACTTTTGTTGCTAAATGAAAACTAAACAAAACCTAGTTCAATATAATGAGAAAACATTGTTTTACAGTTCAAATTTAGCAAAGGCTTAAAATACATTATAGCAACAAAAGTATTAGTTCTTCAAAGATTGTCTGAAATGAATGACATTCGATCTTACACAAATAGTGTTGAACAATATGGTTATCCAAGAAACCAATAAAAAATATCCAAGGAAAAATACTTTCGATGATAATAATTTGAAGTTGCGTGCAAAAAATTTCGAAATTGGTGACAAGTTTGCTTACAAATAACGAAAAATCGAACACATTGATTACTTTTGAACTGTTTAATATCAATATAAAGGATAATTTGATGAGAAATGAAATATAGAATGATTGTTTCATTCCAGAATTTAATTTGGTTGTCTGTGAGTGGTTGTGAGTGAAATGCAATCTAAGCCGACAAACACTTGATTTCCAAGCATTTTCATTACTTCCTTACACAAAAAATATTAACTGGAAAGCAATTTTGATAAAATGATGAAGTCGTTGCAAAATTGAGGGATTTTTTAGGAGCAAAGATAAATTCTTTTATAATAGTAGAGTGGAAAGGTTCAAAAAGGATTGGCATTTTTATATGCAAAGCACCTTAACCATTGAGTACTATTGAATTATTTAAATTAATAAAACTTTAAGTTTCAGCACTTTGGTTCACATTATTCCATCTAACAAATATTTAATCAATAAATCTGGAGATATACTTCCTTTTATAAATAGATCAAATTTTGCTTTTCTTGAGAAAATTTACATTTAAGAACTAATTCCCATCTTGAAAAAACAAAAATTAATTTTTTTATTCTTCAATTTCAATATTTTCTGTCCAGGTGTTAAGTACTATATGGCTTCTTAGTTATTTAAAGCTAGTCAAATATTGCCAAATTGAATATAAATAATTTAGCTTCTATCCTTCAATATTTGCACACATCAAGGTTAAAATTAACTCCATTATAATATTGCAACATATTTGACCACTCCTATAGTCCAGCTTAAACAAGAAAAAAAAAAAAAAAAAAAACTTGCCAACAAATGAATTTCTAGCTTCACACAAGGGCATTAAAAAACTTCATAAATTATGACCGATATCATTTAAAAGAACAGAAATGAATGCGACATTTTTTCACTTCATTCGCCCAGATTAGCTTTAGAGTAGAAAAAATGAAATATATATGACATATTAAATATGTATAGCATTTTGGATAGCCTAAGTCAAGGACGAGGTTTTTTGTCGTCTGATATGTTAAAACTAAAGTTCGAATTGATATCAGTCATGCGGAAGTTCTATTTTGTATCCAACAATGATAAATTTTCTATAAGTCTCATATTGTACATCATTGAGTCCAGACAGCTACTAAAAATGGCACCTGGTAAATTTACGTCTGATATCATCTAATCATATTGAATAAATCTTAATTAATTATAATTTTGATTTGTTTGTTCTTTCAATTTTCGAAAGTATTTTACATTTTATTAGTTTAAATTTATTTAGACTAATTTAAGCCTTATGATATTCCGCATTCTTTTCAACAAAGAAAATATGCATTGAATTTTTTTAGACCATAATAATTAATTTTGTTAAACAATTTTATAGTTTTAATATAATAAGATGAAATTATTTTTAACACCTCTTATTGACAAATAAATTATGATTTTACATATGAAAACTTATCTTTTAGCTTTATTTTGGTATTATGTCAAAAAAGTTAGTAAAAGTAGGACTGAAAACAAAGCATTGAGTTTCACACTAACAAATGATAAAGAAATTATTTACCAATATTAAAATCCATTTAAAACAGTCGAAAGCTATGTGATTCTTATGAGAATGAATAAAAAGTTCTGGGTTTACCTAGGTTAAGGTTTTCACTGCTGGTTTCTGGCCTTCAAGAAAATATCAAAATAGTATTTTATTTTGTAGTAGAAAGCAAGAAGTGGAATATTCAAAAGACAAATATCTCAGTACTTTCATTGTGAATGGATGAATATGAACAGTGATGAAAATCAATGAATCCTTGAAATTTGCTCCGTTAAATGAAACGCTACTTTTCCTTTTTTTCATGCTGTTCAAATTATGTGGATATCACCTTTACTCCTCAGATGCCATGTTTACACCTGAGCCTTTGTGAACTTCGGAGATTTTTCGAACTGTACTAGGCATGTAACTAGAAATCTAATGTTGTTGTTTTTATTTTTGACAAAAGCCAAACATTCATCTTTCCCTTCTTGATGTTTTTAATTCAAAAGTATAATTCTCAAAGAATAGTCTATAGGTTATTCTTCTTCTACGTTTTTATGTTTCATAATTTTTAACATTGCTAACAACATGACTATTGCTTTAAACTAAAAATTTCAATAAAAATTAGAAACAAAAATCTAATTCTTAAACAAACTAAAAATCAGTAAACAAACGAAAGAAAATACTGAACGATGGAATTATAAATTTACAAAGCCAACTGGTAACAATGGACATATGCGTCAATAGCTAAATTATTAATTGAGTCAACTTTCAGTAACTTAGTTTACTTTCGATATTTAACTAACTGACAATAATTTGAGATTGACATGTGTTTACTATTTATACTGGACAAAAGTGGGTTTTAAAATAATATTACAACACTTCAATTTTATTTGCTAACACTTTATATCTAGCCAGGTAACAAGAATAGTTGATGTTTTAGTATATTAATAAAATGCTAGTCACTAGTTAGTATGAATTTAAACAACAATCAGAACATAAATTTATGATTACGAAATTTAGCAAATAAAATAATAATCAGATAGTTAAACAAAAAAAGCTGCACCCATTTATGTTCAAGCAATTAGAATTAATGAAGTCCTCTAGTTATAAAGGTCAATCAACTTGTCAAACTAATCATTTCCTTACCTGAACCAGAGATGGCCGATGTATTAGTTGTATGACTGGCTACTGATACATCACTCATCGATCCCAGCCATTTGAGTGTTTCTGTTGAAGAGGCACTCTCTGAACTATTATTGTCCAGACTTGTATTCGCTGTACCATTAGATATGTTATTCGCCGTCGATGACAGATCATTTTGGGACCAATGATTTGACTGACGGGATAACAAATCACTTTCTTGACGTAGCCTGAAAAGATAAGTACAACAACAAATTAGAAAAAAATAAATAAAATTAAATTGATGACAGTTTAGTGGTTTTTGTTTTTTATGTTCTGCTTCTTTATAATAACAAATTTACAGTTAGTGTTGACAAACTTTTAAAATAATATCCAGATATTAAACTTTATGGTGTTTCATTTCAATCAGGTTTAAAACTGTTGAATTTGTTCAAACTAGAAAGAGATCTTAATTGCAAATTACTAGTTGGCGCTTGGTAGAAATATGTGTGCTGTCAATTCAATTAGAAAATTATTGAAATTACATGTACTAAACTTTAAGTTCTAGAGTTGTATCCTTGTTTCAGAGATTTAGGGTCAATAATTTTCACTTAGTTTGAAGATAAAAGGTTGTGATTTTTGCTTTAAAAGTGGTAAATGAAAGAAAATTAATTAGAAATGTAAAATTATTCTGTTTGTAGATTTAATAATTAAAAAGTAATCCTGTTTCTCTGTAGTTCTGTGTAACTGTTTTAAATCATAGTTCTTCATCTAGCTAGAGAGCATTTGATCTCTAGTTTTTCATGTTAGGCTTAATTAAAATTTAGTTTTGCTAGATTTAATTGATATAGAAAAGAAGTACGTTAAGGGTCATTTTTTTTACTTAGGGAGCTCAAAATAAATTTAATTTTTAAGCAAAAGCATTTATAAATTTCTATTTAGATGATTTAGAGAGAATCATTAAGGTGACAGATTAGGTCCTAATCATTTTGAAAAAATTGAAAAGAGAAATTTTAAAGATCTATTGGAAGAGATGAGTTTCAAAAGTTCTTCAGAAATTATTCTATAATTTTTTAGCACAGTTTTTTTAGGAATATATCACTCAAATCCAGAAGATATTATATTTTAGTGTCAGTAACTTATATTAAAGTTGGTTATTTTTTTGCAGGTTATGATGATCAAAAAAAAAATACAACGGAGTGGTTTATTCCCTCATATACATTGAAAAAAAAGGAACTTTCTGGTAAGGATTTCTATAAGAAAATGCTTAAAAGAATAATTAAATACCCTTAGATGATGGGCCGAAAAAAATTAGTGACATATTCAAAGAAAACAATATTTTTCGCATGCAAAAAAATCTTAGAAAAATTTTTTTCCTAGTAAAGAAATAAAAGCTTTTTTTGTGGCCAGTTAAAGTATATTTTGTCAAAATGTCCCTTAAGCCTAGCGCACACCAACGCTTCTGAAGCGGCTTCAGAATCCGATTCAGGAGCGGATTCAGTTGCCGCTTTAACTTTATTTAATGGGTGTATCGAAATCGGGTTGACAAGTTTTTTTTAATGTAAAATGCTTTTTCTCAGTGGAATATTGTTGATTTTTTTTTTTTTTTTTGCCGATTCAGTAGGGCTTCTGAAGCTGCTTCAGAAGCGTTGGTGTGCGCTAGGCTGTACAAAAGATTATCCTTTACACATAATCATAGTTGATCCCATTGACAGCATCATGAAATTTCAGGAAACATTCTACAAATGCCACTTAAAACAAACAAACATGAAAAATCTTTCTATGATCTTAAACAATCGGAAATTTTTGAATGAGATTCCGTTATAAAAGAGCAATAATGTTAAATTTAAATCATGCCTTCTAAAATGTGTATATGCCTACCGAAGGATGATGAAAAACTATATGAACTTCGTGATGAACTGTATTAGAAAATGTTTTTTTTTTCATATTGGATTGGAAGACAACTTTAGAGAAAAATTAAGTACTACCCCAGGATATGTATCTGTTTAGTATACAGAAAATTTTAGTCTTAGAATTCTATTGCTGATTTAATGATCGATACAATTAAAACATTATTAGAAAAACCTTAACCAGGTACTGAAATTGAGCCAAGGTGATCCTTTAGAATATTGATATCCTTCATTACAGGCGTAAGACTGTAACATACTAACTGTAATAATAACTTCATTACATACTAAACATACTACATATAAACTTAACTAAGAAAAATGACAAGGGCGAGCTACAGATTCTATTATAGTATAGAGCCAGCTTTTTGTTCCCAAGTCGAAATTTTGAGCCTTCTTTCATCCTCTTAAACTAAGGAAGCCGATGAAGTTGAAAGGAGAATAAACTGTCTCATTTACGTTTATGTCAAAGTTTCCTTTCAACGTGTTGAGCCTACAAAAGTCTCGATTCAGGAAGTAACAAGAGATCGAAAGGAGGTTAACGAAAGTTCGCATTTTTTGAAATTCAAAAGGCTGAAAGAAGGTTGATAAGAGTATACAAAATAGCATATCTAATCTACAGCAAAATACAAGGAAAGATTGAAAGATTCCAAAATTTGAACACTAATAAAAGTTACTTGACAAAAAAGGGAAAAGATATGATGAAAAATTAAAAGTAGTCTGTAAATATATGCCTTTCATTTGGTGATGTTACTAATTAAAGAGGATATTTTGGGTTATGTTAAATTTTATCTCTGAACAAGGTAACAACAAAAATAAATTTCGGCGAAATTGAATTTTTCTCTGATTGTATTTTACAATTAAATTTTAACCATTTGAATGTTACCAATTTAAGAAAGATAACTTAAAACTTGAGACAACTCATAAAAACCTCAAATTTTAAATTGAAACATTAAACAAAGATGTTAAATACAAAAATAAAAATTTTTAATAATCAATTTTTCAAGTTTATTACTTCCTGAAACATGACTCAAAAATTAATAATTCTTTTTATTTTATATTTTTTGTTTGATTTTTATGTAGAGTTAATTCATGATGTCCATTTAGGTCAACAATAATTTTTACAAAAATCAATTTGCAAGATTATAATATATTTAATTGTAGACACCTCCATTCGATATTAGAATGTCACTTGAGGTGGTAAATGACGTCATTTTAAGCATACCCACTGGCTAGCCTGCCTCTACAATTTAATTTGCATTTCCATTATTTGTTACATGAATATCAAATTGTTTAGCGATTTGTCAGTAACGTCAAAGTTTATTATCTATGGCGCAACAACCGTCAGTTATGTTTTTATTTAGTATTATTTTAAATTAACTTTTAGTGAATTAAGTTACAGTGACAAAGAGGTTAATTTCACTTTTCTTATTTAGCCGCCCACAAATTATCATTACTAGCTATTAAATTTATTTTTACAGATTGATTAAACCTTGATTCTAAAGATTTTTTTTTTACTTTAATTCAATTTGCAATTTCTCATAAATCAATGTATGTCATTGACTTATATGAAAGATGGCTTAAAATTTACAAATTTTGATTGATTTTTGTCCTCGACATCACTCATAATAGAATTAAAGTTGGTCAAATTACAAAGTTTTGTGCAATATTTTGTAATTAAGATATATATATATATATATATTTATATGATAATAATGGATTTTTATTAATGTAAAGTGTTGGAAATAATATTTCCATTAAAAAGAGGCGCGTCCATTGTTCTTGTACTGTCAATTTGGATTCGAGGTTATTATCTAAAACGACAACGATATTTAAAACATTGACCTGGAAGCAATTTAATGTTGAAAGTGCGGAAAAAGTAGTGATGTCATGTAGGACTATTACTACGCGTACTATAAGACTAGTTAAATTGTTTATTAATGGCACAGCCTCTAGGTTTAAAAAATTACCGCTATTAAAAAGTAATAAAAATCATTTGTAAACTTCTTTTCTTCATTTTTGTTTTATTGAAAAAACAAAAATATTTCAGTTTGATAAATTTAGGCTACTTCTGTTACGCTAGATTTGAGAAACAAAAAATTTCAGGAATATATTTTTGCTTATTTAGAAGAAAATTCAACTAAAGATTAGTTCATAATTGACTCAGCTCCCTTTATTCAAATTAACGGAAAAATCATCTTCTGCTTATTAACGATTTATTAAAAATTTTTTAAAAAAAACAAAAGTTTTTCCAGATTTCCCAGGTAAGAACCAAAATTCAACGAAAGTTGATGTTAGTGCAAAATGATCTTCAATTGGATGCCTGAATTTACATATGATTGCACTTCATTTGAGAAAGACCACATTATAGACAGCCAAAAACTGCTAACATAGAAAAAAGCATTGTGACAAAAAGGGTCTGAGTATTTTTGTGTGCCAGTTTTGATTACCATAAATTTTATTTGGAACTAACACCAATATGCTGGATATCAAATAAAACTCAAAACAATGGGTGCAAGTTGGCAGTTCTTGAACCAAAATGGTAAATTCCAGTTCATTTTCGGATTCATTTGGTTTTTTTTTTTGCAATCATTTCAGTTTTTTTTTGCATAGTTCAGTTTGTTATCATATAATAATGAAAAGGTAAAAACCGTCAATTCTATGAGAGGATTCGTGAGAAATAATCATTCTCTGAAAAAAAACTAAGAAAACTTCCATTAGAAGAATGAACCTTGCCTATTATTGGCTACTGGAAAATTGGGAGATCTGCAGTACATTTAATGTAGACTCCACTTTATTTTTTTGGTTTTTATCTGACTCTTATTTGTTTTTGAAATTTGAAAGCACTTTTCACCGGAAAATGTTTACAATTAATTTGATTTGATGATTTAGTACGATGAGTGATTTAGTCCATAAATGAATATTTTAAAATATTCCAACATTTTATTCGACGAATGGCATCCATTTCTTTGAGACACTTTTCAATTCAGATTTTAAATAAGGTACAAAATTAAGTATTAAAAGAAAATGGCGTTATTATCTTATCAAAGTGCATTTTTGATTACTATCAATTTTTCAATATTTCTCTATCAATGTATTGTGGACTTTTTGAACATGATTTTAAATTGGAATTGGAAATGCAGTTTTGATTTCAAAATATCTTTAATATTTCTTTTTTGATACTGAGGATAATTGAAATATTTTATGCAAGAGATATAAACATGGATTCTTTAATCTTAGCAAATGAGGCACGATATCCTTCACACGTGAGAGATAAAAATTGTATTGCTGTATTTAGATTGAATTTAACTATAAAATTAATGTTAAAACTTTCAATAAAAATAGCCTACTAAAGATTGAATTAACGCACATAAACTAAGCCAGGAAGATGTGAAACAAACAAACCAATCTGATTATTGGAACTTAATTTAAGGATGAAAATAAAAAAGACTAACAGTAACTCATATAGAAGTCAAATTATGACTAGCCTTTAAAGAAATGTCGAATGTTTGAAATTTAAGGGTCTTTCTATTTCTGGAAACAAATCCGAAATTGATATTTGTGTGTGTAAACTAATTTGGCTGTCAAGTTTTTTTCAGGATTTTTGGTAAAACTTCATTGCTTTATGTGCTTTTACCAGTAGCGGTAAAAAAAAGAGAATACTTAATTTTCCCAATATAAAAATAGCAAATGAAATAATAAACTGAGAAATATTTTAATTTGATTGGAAGAATTCCAAAAGCCGGCAATTTATTAGGTTTAATGTGGTAAGTGTAGCTTTTTGACAAGTGAAGTATATTCGACAGTATATTGGAGGAAAAAATCTACTTCCTTTGAAGATATTTTTGAGAAATTCAACACTGTGCCACTATATTCCCAGAAATTGTCCAAAGGATTCAAAGCTACGTATTAACGTTAAAGGCTAGACGAAAATCAGCCTAAATAATTTTTTTGCCTTGGCTGGAGCCAAAAAAAATGAATTTTACAAAATTCTATGTTTGTTGGAGAATGCAATAAATCTATTTTGTATCCAAACTATCTCCTCCACGACTATTATTAACAATCTAAGCAAAGCTTTCTTAATTGGAAATTAAAACTTTCCAAACGGAGTTTACATGAGTTATTTTTTCACTAAAAATATTAAATTAAAAAATTTACCTGTCTAAGAATGGTGTAGCCGAACTAGAATCTGAGCTTGAGACATAGCTATGATATCCTTCGGATTGTGCATACGATGATTGTTTCTGATGATGATATACAGGTTGATCATAGTATGAATTGCTATTGTATTCCTCAAGGCCAGCCTGTGTAAGCCCACACTGGTCAATCATATCATCCTGTAATAACAAAATCAACAAAGAAAAATTTAGTAAATATTTTCTCTCCAGACGATTTTATTAGAGATAAAAAGAAATTTTTTAAATTAATTTTAAAATTATGTTGGTCATCCGATTGAAAATTTATTTTTTTTTAATCTTATCCCTTAAGTTTTCTTTTTTGTATATTAAAAAAATTTCTACTCAAAGGTTCTTAAATAAAAATATCCATTAAAAGCTACAAAATATGGGTTGGAAACTATAATTCAAAAGTACCAAGATCTTTGCTAGCAGCAAAGGAGTTAAATGATTGGCAAAAAGAAAATACATTTAATACTTTTGCGGACGTGATACATGCTACTGTTATTCCAGGCCACTAGCAACAAACAAAAAATATTATGGTAAAGAAGATGCAATAATTTCAAATTGTAAACCTTAAATACATCTTGTTGTATCCACGATATATACAGTTCAGGTTATTCTTCTGCTTTTCCATCTTCGACAATGAAAATCATTAATTTCCAAGTCATGGCAGCATGATACTGATAACATACTTGGAAAAGGTAATAGACGGGATATGTCCTACTTTTGTCTGTCTTAAGTTTTAGTATGTACTTCTCTTAGGCAAATGCTAAGATTGATTAATTTTGGTTTTAAGACTTGGCTTTATTTTTCATATCATTTCTCATTTCAATTTTTATAGATTAAGGCAGACGGTAAATGGTAAATAACTGGAGTTGTTAATTGAACTCTATTAACTGGGTCATTGGAAAAGTTTCCTGTAAAACAGATGGATAGTATTTTTTGCAAAAGAAAACATTTTAAAATTACACGAATGGTAATTTTTTTGTTATTGTTTATTTCCTTCTATTAGAGCAGTTTTTGCACTGAATTAATGTTCAAAGAATTAATAGCTTTATAGTGTTATTTAGCCTTCACTATTTCATTGGATGCAAATAAGAATAAGACAAAAAGTTTTCTATTTGAACATATTCGTAAGCTTAGATTGTTATACTTTAACATCATTAACCGTTCAAAACTGTGTTGAAATTGTCTACCTTGTAAGATTTATTGTGAGCAAATTATAATTTTGATAATAAAACACCTCCTTGCATTTACACGCGTTGTTGTGTACTGCTTAGCTAAAATTTACAAAAGGACAGCAAATTTTTGAATTGAAATTCTATGTAGGGGGGATATAAAACAAAAAAGTGATAAATTCTTTAAAAATTTTGGAAACAAATATGCAAAACTTTTGTTGAAGTTTTAACTCCGTATTTACTAAAATGTTTTAAGGGCTTCACTCGGCTCTGGCATTTAAATATGTTGTATCTGTCACAGAACTTGTCATGAGTTATTCAAAGAGTTATTCTTGTAGTTGTGATACAACCGTTTTTCTTGTGATTTTCTGCAGATGATTTATAGAATATTTACACTTGTAAAATACTAACATCGAAATACTAAAATTGGCTTTAAATAAAAAAAAAGAATTGCCTTTGTACTGAGCTTTTATTTACTCTAAAATTATTAATTTTGTTTGTTATTGTTTTTTATATTCCTACTATTAGCATGCAAAAAGTATGTAAAAATCTTGAATTGTTAATAAAATCTTTTCTATTCATCCAGATGATAATTGATGTTAATATAGTTAGTTCAAATATTAATTCATTAAATATATTTAATAAACTAATTTTTAGTTTTATATGAGAGAAAAAATTCCGAAAACTGAATGAGACGAATTCTGAATTCAGAAAAAAGAAAAAACACTCTCATAGAATGGAAAATAATGAGAAATATAAGTAGGAATATATTTGTTTTTATATTAACTAGTTTTAGTCACAATTAATTAAACGTTTACAATAAATTAGTGTTAACTGATTTTCAGAAGAAAATTTGTATAAATGCTGATAGGTTCCTCTTCATATCATCAGGAGATCCTTAGTAATTATTACTTTCAAACTACCTAAAAAAGAATACCGATCTGCAGATTAGTAATTTAAGGAGAATACTATAAAGGTCCCATACAAAAACTCAAATTTTAGTAATTTAACCGGCATTAGCGCATTATTAATGCAAAAAACAATTTCTATAGTTTTTACAAAAAAATTAAATTCTTAATTTATTAACAATTAATACCAAATATTTTATAAATTTCCAATATAATATTTTCTTAGTCAGTATACTTGAAAATTTCGTAATAATAGGGTATATGCATATATATTTTTTTTTTAAAACATTCTTTACATCGTCATAATATAGTAAAAAAATATAAAAAGTGTTAAAAATCTTTCGAAGCAATTTTTAAAAAATATTTAAAATCGGTAAAAAATTCTTGTTCTTTAAACACTGCCATCCTCACTCAAGTCAAAATGACGTCACATGCAATGAAATAGAACAAATGAAATGAAAATGACGTCACATGCAATGAAATAGAGCAAATAGAAAAGCTGGGACGTTTTGTGATATCGAATTTGTAGCATGCTATTTGCACATTTTATTTTATTTTTCACTTAATAAATAAAGAGTTAAGTAAAAAAGTTAAGGTACAGATAGAATCTCAGCTAGATATAGATTCCAAAAAAAATATAAAAAGAAGCTACACGCATATTCCCTATTGTTATGTACAAACTGTCTGTTTTTTATTCATCTCCATTCAACGTTCATCGGTTATAGCCTTATAGGATCCAGGCTAAATATCCATTCACTTTGCATTTCTTTCTTTCAGTGGATTTATCTAATCTAAGATCAGTTTTTTTGATTAATTACATTTCCAGATACCAAGAAATTGTTCCGAAAACACACCTTTGCTCAAGTCTAGTTATAAATACTTAGCTTATTTCAGAAAATAGTTGAAGATTAGGACATTCATAGTTTTAAAAAGAATTGAATATATTTCGAGTCATAATTCCGATTCTGTTTTGGCCATGTACCTTTTAGTTGTTCGTTTCATGATTCCCAGTGAATTGACTACTTTTATTCGGTCACTTTCGTAGGTGAGCGTGCATTTTAGGATGAGTTTGCCATTAGTCCTAAAGATAATTGCATCTTTTCGTTTCTATTTAGAGCAAAAAATAGTTTTTGTCAGAATCTACAAAACTTGTTTCAGATCCTGTCACATGCATTTGGAAGTAATTAAATTACTATAGAATTTTGCTTTAAAATTTCAACCATATCATAGTCACTTTATGTATAAAATACGAAGTGACTCTTTCCATTTTGCTTTTATAATCAACAATAAGTGGTAGTCTTCCTTTAAGTAATCCTTGTGTAGCAATTTTTGAAAAATGATGCAAAGTGTAAAACTATCTATAAACCAAGCTAATCACCAAAAAGAGAAATTTTCTGCCCCAATTAGTGAAAATGAGATATTTCGTCATATGCAACCAATACATTAGAACTCAATAGCAGTGAAATAGAAAATTTCCTGTAGGAAAAAAGCAGGAATTCATCTTAAATAAAAAATTACTACTTTTCAATTTTAAATGAATTTGATTCCAAAATGACCCTACTGGCTACTGTTAGTATAAAAAAATGGCTTCGTTTTCTAATTCTTAGAATTCATATATTAAAAAATTCACTGCTGCACATTTTCCCAACTGGGATGCTTAAAATATTGAAAGTTGAAAATCTTCAAAAATATCCAACAAGTTTCGTGCAAAATTCAATTTCGAATTTTGTTTTCAATATTTGAATCAATATTTTTCGTCCATCATTATTTTGAGATAATTAAAATTTATTTTGACAAGATAAATTACATTCAATTCATTTAAAAGTCACCGATCACAGGAAATCTAAATTTCTTGACGCATTCTTCTAATTTTTTCCGAATTCGTTTCCATTTTTCTTCTAAATTATTTTCATTTCTTTTTTTTTCTTTCCTTTAATATAGCAGAAGTCAGCAATTTTAAAAGATAATTTAAGTTAAGCATGGTATTCAGTTATGCATTATCCACAAAGTTAATCCTTAAAATGAATTTTCTAATAACGGTGTGTAGCCAAATAAAAATTAATGATTCTTCTAATTTCCGGCAACACCCAAAGGCCTAATCTAGTATGAATAAAAAAAGAAAATAAAAACAAAATTTCCTCTACGGCTATAAAAAAAACTAAAATTCTCACCTTTCTATTTTTTATGGACCAGTAAATTTGATTTCCTTCAATCTTGGAAGATTTTACCAAATTTTACACAGCAGATATTTATTAGAGATCGCAAGGTCAATTAAGTTTTAACTAAGCTAATTATCAGCTTTTTGCATTTCTTTTTCTGCTATTTCAGCTTACATTAGAAATTTTTTCTATGTAATTAAATATAATTTTAGTATTAGATTTAGCAAACAAAATATAAGTAGCTAAATTTATTTCACTTTTAGAAACGGTTCTATGATTAATGTTTCAAATGATGTACACACTGCCCTTAATAAACAATTATCAATCATAATAAGATATTAGTTTTGGGTCATTAAGTTAGGCCATAATCAAAATCTCTGGTCTTCGACCCAAATATCAAGCTAAAATTTTTATAAAAATGTAACCAAACTAAGCATATTTAACCACAAGTAACTAATTACTTAACCTAGAAACCAAAAAAAACTAGTCTCGACGGTCAATATCTTCAGATATACTCTAAGCATTGTTTTAGGTTAACCAAGGCCATTCTAGAATTTTAATTTAATTTACCTTAACCGAGCAGTTAAATACAAATGAAAAAAACAAAACGAAAATTAATATAGGATAGTTTTGCAAGCTTAAAAAAAAACATTATTTTGTTTTTGGTTGTAGTTTGTTGTTTGCTTTGATGATTAAAACATTGATTTCTAACAGGTTTATAGATTCGGTAAGAAAACAATAGAAAAACAAAACCATTAAAAGTAAAGTAGAATTTTTGAAGTGATTTAAAATTTTAAAAATTTTTGCATATTTTTGTCAAAAATGGCTTATTATTAATTTATTTTCGTCACTCAATCAAAGTAAATTTGATGTGTTTTTGTAAAATCAATTCCCAGTAGATGCCATCTCTTAACATCAATTAAATAGTTTTTGTTCATTTACATCTGTTGTTATTCTTGTTTTGAACAAAATAAAATAAAAAATAACAAAATTAAACAATTTTTAAACGATCAAACTCTCACTTTACAGCACTGGACTTCTTTTTTAGTGCGGGGTCTATAGATTAAAGTAAAACAAAATTTCACTAATATAACACTTTTACCTAACACGGAAATGCTAAAATGATGCTTGGCCAAAAATTTTTTTTTTTTAGGGGAATCTTTATAATGGAACCAAATTTAAGATAACCGGAAGATCTCCCCAGCATCATCTCTCTCTAGCGATGGTATCATAAATCAACTTCCAATTTATAGATACGATACTGATGCTATTTGTCACTACGTGCAGCGTTAAAGTTTTTTATATTTATTTAGTATTTTGTTTTTTTCTTTTTGTGCTTTTGATAATTGCTATTGTATTGCAAACGTCTATCTCGAAGTATATACATATATATATGATGAACTTAGAAGGTCTATAAGTTATTTTAACAATAACGAAATTTGTCTATATTTTTCCTTTTACTTGAAAATAGCGTTAAATTGTAATTGGATTTCTTTTCAGATAGTTTTTTTATGCTATTCTACCAGACAATTAGTTTAATTAAAGTTAGCAGATCTTAAATTGATTGATGAATTAATAAGTGTTTATTGTTGAATACAAAATAAATTTAGTTTAGCAACTAAAATGACTTATTGAACTCTAGGGATAATAATTTTCAAAAATCAATGCAAAATATAGGAAGAATATAATTGTGTTGAAAATAAATTTCAAAAATGTCATACATGATAAAAAAAAAAAAAAATTCAACAGTTTAACAAACTTATTACACTAGGTTTTATTTCCAACACACTTGGAATCTAAAATATTGATCATTATTGAAGCAAATTCGAAGGACTTATCATTTAAGTGAAAAGAACCGCTTTATTCAATAAAAATGGAGAAATAACTTCAATTTTTCATTCATTGAAGCAAAAATGGTCAAACCAATTTTGGAATGACGTCTTGTTTACCAAACGCAATGAGTGATATCAGAACTAGCACATAGTTCTTGTATTTTTACCTGCCATTCTTTTAATTTGTTGTTGTTATTACTCACTGACAATCATGAATATTGCTTTTGCAAAGATTTTTCACTAAAATAATAAAAACAAGAAAAATATTACGAAGGTAGAACTAAAGACGACGTATAAAAAAATTATATACGAAGGCATTAAATAAGGGAAAAAGGGAAAATTGTAACAAATATATTGCAAAACGTTATCCCTGGTAAAGAGGTATTTGATTTTATCTCTTGCTGTTTTAAGTTCTTTAGTCGATGTTTAAAATTTCATATAGCCAAGCAGCCAAGGTGATACTGAGATTATTTTCATCGTTTATATTCTTTAGACATATCCTTTTTTGCTACAAAAGCGAATTATTTCTTCAAAAAAATAACAAAGAACTAACAACTTTTATTTGTACACATAATAAATTACAAATTGAAGCTTAATCGGTCAAGAGTGTAAAACTGGTGTTTCTTTGTGGAAATTATGTTTCTTCAAATTTTATGTGGTCAAAAAGGACCATTTATGATCGAAAATTTTACACAATATTAGTGTGAAGCTAGTAATTTTTGAGAAAATTTTTTAAGAGTACTTCAAAGATAATTGAGAAAGCTGTTAATTATAGGGTCTAAATGTGCAACTAGGGATTTTTTGTATAAGAATGTTTGCCTCTATTGTAAATAAGTCGAATGGTAGTTACAAATGGATCTGAAAGACATTTAAAACCAAAGAAAAAACGAATTTTTCCCACTTTTATTAAATAAAGGATGCAAGAATACAAAAATTAAATTAATTTTATAAGTAGTTTCGTATAAACGTTTCGGCCGAAACTAAAACCGAAATTTACTTAATTATATTCAGATCTGTATTGTATACTGAAATCTATGATATTTTTTACATATTAACAGACAGTTAACTCATTTTAAACGTCCGTGACAAAAATAGTTATTTATTTATATCATAATAACAATGTAACATGTATTAAACATAATAAACATACTAAAGGCTTTATATCTTGTCTAAAACCTACATTGAGATAAAAATTAGTGCTTTAAAACAATAGACTCTTAATTGAATATTTTAGTTACTCTATTCAACAATAGTTTGTACATTAAACACTTAACTAAGATTAATCGTGGCTGAAGTTTCAGCCAGTTTTTGGCCTAAAGCAAAACTGTAGCCGAAATTAATCAAACTGAACCTTCTTCATTCACGAAAACAATTTACTACCAGGTTTGCTGACAAAATTTGTTATTCTTGTGTTAAATAAAACACTACAAAAAAATGTTAAAATGTTTTTACTTAATTATTTAACCATTTTTCCCCTCATTTTCTGAATAAAAGACAAAATCCTTACATATGCCGGATAAAAGTTACTTTTAGGATATTATACTTGGAATAAAAGCAAATATGTAGCTCCTTTTATTTATAACTAAACTAAATTTTAAAGTCATTGCAACTTTAGAGATTTATTCTTTTTAAATATAAAAAAAGACAAGAATGAACTCAGAATGAAAAGGAACGCGGTTAGAAACTCATTTGGAGCATGTGTTAAAAAAAAAAAACAAAAATAAAAAACCAAAACCAAAAAATAACATCAAATTAGGCTCATATTACCCTTTTACCTATACCGTTAAATTCTTATAAAAAAAAAAAATAAAGAATTTATTTGTCAAGGTCACAAAAAATTCTCAAGGCTTTTCAGTTGAATTAACATTTAGCTCAATAATTTAGACCTCCCCGGATGATATAAATTACTATAGACACAGCATCGATGATCGGTCAGTCGATCACAAAATCCAGCAAAACAGCAGCAACAACAGCTGCTATAAATTTTGTTTTCTGTTTTTTTTTGCATTTTTTTTATTTTTCTTGTAAGCATACCAAATCTCAGGTTACATTCTTTACTGCTACTTAAATGACAACCAAAAGGTAGTAGAAAGTACTAGCACCTTTTACTTGAATGATTTTTAAAAAGAATACAAATTCCAGTTTGTGTGTGATCCTTGATCAATTTGACTACTTGACCAGTGTTGTGATTAAAAATTATTTCTTAAGAATTTTTATTCTTTTTTGGTTATTTAATATATGATGTAGACGCATGAGAGATGAAATTAGCACTTTGGAATTAAATCAGTAACAAAAAAGTTCATTGAAGCTAAAAGTTCTCCTTGTTGTTTTTTGTTATATGAAAATATTTTTTGTATTATGGAATTTAGTATTGAAAAGTATGTTCCATTTTCATTTTGGCATTTAATGTCACTAACTAGGCCTTTAAACTTAGCTGCTTGCTACCGATTGTTTTTGTCATTTAGGTAAGAGAGGTACTTCCAATAAGAAAAAGAACCATCAGTGTATTCAAGCGGAATTCGTACATTCTTAAGTGGGGTATTCACTATGTTTCCGAATCAATCATTCGGCTCTTAGTTCCACTTTTAAGTATATAGAAAGTACGAATAAGAGACAAAATATCCAACATGTTGAATATTTTACTCACAAATGATTCAGCTATATACTTTATATGGGCTGCGAGAACCGAAACATTGATTCGCATTTATAGTGAATACCCCGCTTTAGCCATATTTCATACAAAAAGTAGTAAGAGCCAACAACAGAATTCAATAATTTAGTGGATTCACAATAATCGTAAAACAAATTGATTTAAAGCAATATAAATGGTGAATGTTTATATTTTCACATTGAGAGAGAGAGAGAGAGAGGATCATCAACGATATCCTAATCATTTAAACGTTAAAATTTTTTCCAATTACCATCACTAGGTCTATATTCAACATAGTTCAATATGTATAAGCAAAATTCTTTTACTTCATTGCCATTTGTGTTCCATCCAGAGCACAATGAAAAGTATATTTGCCCCGGTATAGGGATGACGAGTAATACAAAAAAAATCAACAATTTTATAGCAGTGGCTTTCAGGTACATTTAAAAAAATTTAATAAATTTTCAACGGTTAAAATTTTTCCAATACTTGACCCGTGTCAGTTATTATAGTTCTTCTACACTGATGATATGATTATAACAAAAGTATTCTCTGTTCTTTTTATATGGGATTCGTATATAGAAGTTGTATACAATTCAACAAAATGGATTGGCATGACACAACCTAACCAAACCAATAGTGAAATATGTTGAAAATTGGTATGCATGATTTTGGTCAGAAAGAAAAGACTTTAATTGTGCCTGTAACATTGAAGGCACACAGACAAAATATGATCATATTCCTAATGATCATTAGCTTCAAAATAATCCTCTGACAACCCTAAAATTTACTTTTCGCCGTAGCATTTTGACAACTGAATCCTAACAATATGATTTGTAATTACTTGGAAAAACACCCCAAGCGGTAATTTTTGTTTACTGTAATTAGTGATTTTGGTAATAAAATTATAGTTTTTGTATTTTAGGTAGCAAATTTAAATAAGATGTTTTAAATCTGAAAACTATTTCAAAATAAACAAAGTCCGCAGAACAAAACACTGCCAAAAGTTTCGCCTGTATGCCACCAAAATTGTATGATCTAAAATATGATCATTAGAGGCAAAATATGATCATATTTTGTCTGTTTACCTCCCATGTAAGAAAAATAATCCTTATAAATTTCTAATTTATTCATACTTAAGGGGCACAGTTAGTGTGACACTCTTAAAAAAAGGGTGATTTTTGTGAATTTTTTTTCAAAAAAAGCAATTTCACCGAATGTTTTCAAATTTGACATATATATTTTTGCATAAATGAAAAATACAATATAATTTTTTGAAATGAAAATATTAGCTTTTCAGCAAGTTGTCCACCATCTCCATTTAGTATAAATTATTCATACTTTGCCTAAAGCTTTAATCTGAGTACAAAGTTACATTTATGTATTGAACAAAAAGCCAAAAATTATTAACTGGTTATCCAAACTTCCAATTGTGTTGTCTAGGTTAGATTTTCACTGCTAGAAATTTTACCAAATATTAAAGAATTCTCAGGGATGTGAACATATTAAGAACAGCTAAAGATCATATGTATGAATAAAGAGAAATTTAATGAGTTTTCTTATTATTAAATTTTTTGGTAACTGTTTCCACTTTAATGGAATTTTAGCAATAAAATCATAAAAAATTTTGTTAGGATTATATTAAAGGTATAAAATATAATTTACAACTTCCTTGGACAAATTAAAATATTAACTGATACCGCTAATATCGATAAACAGTTTAAGTAGCGACATTTAATATTATTTTGGTAAAAGATTTAATGTATTTTAGAGCTAAAAATAATACGGACTTAGCATACAAAAAACAACAACAACAAAGCCTTTTAATCTTTAACATTTTTTTAAATTCAAATACCAAACTAAGAGCTTTCTAGCAATAATTTTTATGTTTTAATAAAACTATGGAAATGTTTTTTTTTTCCTATTCAATTTAATATCAAATATGTCCAAGGTGTGAAATATTTTATATTTTTCTTCTTTCTAATAAGCAGCTATAAAAATGTTGAAAATAATCTCTAACAGTATCTAAAAATTAAATTAAAAAAATGTAACAAAAAAAAATTATATAAAACAAAAATAATAAAGAAATTTTTATAGTACTGTAGTATACCACCCACTGTCGATAGTAACTCACATCAGTTTAGTTTTATGCTTACAGCTAGTTCGCCCTTTTTTCTGGGATAATTATGCCCGAAAAAAAAAAACTAAATAGGCCAAAGTTTACAAAATCTATTGCAATCAAAAAATTATAAAGGTAAGACAAGAACAAGATTTATTATACTGGGCAGTTTTTATAGCATCTTCTTGCCCTAAATTTTCATTTGCCCAAAAGTAACGTTAGTATCTTAAGAACCGGTCCAACTGTGAAGGTCGTCGCCAGATCATCGAATGATCCAAAAAAGAAAAAAACCAAAAATAAAAATGAAAAAGAAAAAATTAAAAAATTCAGTTAATTAGGACCTGCATAACGAAAAACTTGAATTACTTTTTGTTTTTTTTTTTTCTTTCTGAGTAAAAAATAGTAAAAACCAGTAGCTAAAATATCTTAAGCATACATTGCATCTAATTCTTTTTACAACGCATGCATCATCTGAGAAAAAACTGAATTTTTTTCTATTTCTAAGACAAATTACAGCTAACAAAAAGAAACTCATTTAGAAAAAGCCGCAAGCGAATTAGGTTCATTTTTATTAAAATTCTTGCCTGGATTTGGGATAGTGGGCCTTATACACAACTGGGTCTTGTTATGATCAAAAGATTTAGGGCATAGCCTGCTGCTGGTCAACTATAGTTTCCGGTTCTTATTGCTATTTTAATTTTTAATAGCCTAAGTATGCAAAGCATGTATCATAGGTCAAATGTCTTAATATTGCAAGCAATGGAGCAATAATTGCTTGTTTGCAACTGTTGAAAATAAATAAATATATTATAATAAATAAAATCAAAATGGTTGGTTGATTTTTTTATTAATAACATCAGTGACAACTTTTATGATTTATGAAATCTTTTGAAAACTGTTGAAGGTATCTATCTCGGTCACTGACGGTACTTTGGATGAAGATACTTACTAAAAGATGCAATATCTATTTATGATTGCTTCATTGAAAGCAAGCGCACGCGGGAAACAATATTTCTATTTGATTTATGTGCATTTAGTACTTAGATAACGGTTGTTTAAATGTGTGAAATTTATTATGTATAAGATATTAAATTTAAAGAAAAGAACGGCACCTAAAGTGATGAATTTATGAAAAGAATAAATAAATAAATCAGCCAAAAAAATATTCCATAGTATATCTAATGAAGTTAAGTTTATTTTGTTTTATTTACAATTAAATTTAGTTAAGAACTCGAGATATTTTTAATGAAAAAAAGGAGTAAAAAGCATCTTAAGGTATAGATATAGTTGGAAAATTTTAATTTCGAAATAGAAAAGTGATTGTAGTGAGATGAATCTGAATTCAAAATAAAAATTAATTTTTTTGTGTTAGATAAATCTTGAAAATTTTTGTTGCGTTTCTCAATATTTATATAAGGTATCCAGATACAGAAACTAAAAAAAAGCATATGATGAAGGCTGACAGTTAAATCTAAAAAATATGCACACCGTGATGAAAAGGGAAATCTTACGTAGACGGGTAATATTATTGAAACAATTTGCCTAATTTTACAAAGTTTTATGAAACAAGTGAAATTACCTTACCAGACAGTAAGGTTTTGAATTAAATTTATGGTTTATTACCAAAGTTCGATTGGTCCTCTATTCGTGAATTAGTGCTATAGATTTTTAAATGAAACAGCTTGTTCTTATTGCAGCGACAAACAGCCATAAGCGAATGCTTAAGAAAAATTTGATTAAGAAATATGTAAAAAATCAAAAACAATAAAAATAAAAGAAATATCTGTCTTTTATTCAATTTCATGTCATATTTTCAGGAAAAGTGAAAAGAATTCAGCAATATGAATCATTACGTTCAATTGAACTATAAATTTATAAATTAGGAAATATAACAGCAGGCAGCTATTTATTTTGCCAAGAGGTAATACCAAACCATTGTCATGGCAACAAGCATTAATTTATTAAATCTAACCACCTTTTCCTATTTCGAGTACTGTGAAGGAAAAAAATTACAATATGACTGTAACAAGTTATTAAGGAACTGAAAATTCATTGTAGATATTTCCGTAAGAGTGCAATGCATATTTTATCGTCAAATATAATAAAATTAACAAACTTACGCCCGATTTCCCAGTTTCCCTTTGCACTCTGAATAGTTTTTAATATGTCGTCGCAGTGGCGACAGAAAAGTGCTAAAGATTAAGCTTTAACTCATACTTTTAAAACTTATAACTTACTTAATAATTGAAAGTGATTCACAATTCATTTTCATAATTCGCTTAACTCAGCTATTGGTGCTGCTTGATGCTATTTAAGTGGTGAAAATTAGGGATTTCACTTAAGTACGAAGTTAAGGAACCTTAAGAGTCCAGATTGAACTGTGAAATGCTAAATTTCCGTAAGTAGAAGCTAAAAGTATCGGCAGTGCTCTCTGTACTTAAGTTTCTACTATTAAACAAGGCGTTAGTAATTGTTTTTCCCCTTATGATATTTCTTTAAACACTGCTTTGTAAGATTTTCGTGTCTCCTTTCTTTTCTTTTCACTTATTTTAGAACAATTAAAGAATTATTTTTCCAAAGATTGATTTTTCTCTTACTAGATATAATGATTGACGCGACAACTATTTCATTCGCAAATATTTACAAAATAAACGAAGTGGCTTATGTTAGAAGATGCAGACACATGTTTTAGCTATTTTAAAAACACGAAATTGCGTTTTTATAGACTTTTATTTATCTTGCTTTTCACCAATGTTTGAGGAACTTGTCGCTAAGAACTTAACCCATTCCCGCTTCCGTTTCCGGGCATGAATAAATCTTGCAACCGAATTCTCACCTACTTTGGAATAAACTATTGAGATTTGAGTTATATGGTCAGCTGTTTGGATAACAACTCAAAATCATTCACAAAATTTTAGTAAAAAACGCAACCCACTCCTCTAGTCAAGAATGCTTTAATTTCATTTTTAAATAACTATTGAAAGTAAGGGATAAATATCATTAGAAAGGGCTAAAATAAAAATAACATAAAAAAGTTTTTTTGTAAAAACAGATTTTTACCAATAATCATTTCATAAATTCAATGCAATAAAAGGAGAAAAATAATATTAAATGACAAAAACAGAAGTAGAAATAATTATTTTCATAAAATTCATTTGCAATTTTCTTTTAATACAAAAAACCCAAAAAAAATTGTTCTTTATAAAAATCCAGCATAATTGAATTAAAGGTTTTAAAATTTCTAGCATAAAAAAGATAGAATATATGGCATCATTATCTTTTGCTGATCCTCTAAACGTAATTTCATACTTCGAACTTCAAAGGATAATTAATTGTATACGATCAGCTATTTACATTCCAAATACTAATTTATAATTGCTTCAATTGCAATCTCAAAACTTGGTATACTTATCTTTAATATTTAAATAAAATTATATAACCTGGTTCTATAGTCAGTTAGATATTTATCAGGAATATCCAAGATGAATATCCAAGTTTCACAAATAGCTGGCAAAAGCCTACGGCTACTTTTCATCTAAATATATTCTCTAAAAATAACTTAACGCTTATGTGTCTCCCTTATATCTTACATATATAGTACATACTATACTCGACGGGAGGTTTTTAAAATTATCGATACAGAGCTAAAGGTACCTAAAGTCTAATTATTTTCCTCAATACGTAATAATATTTGATCATTGAGTACCACATCTGCATGCTATTGGCTTCAAGGTCAGGTACGCAACTCTTTTCAAATGCCTAAAGGTGTTCAATTTACGAAAAAAAAAAAAAAACCTGTCTCCTCCTCTATAGTAATCAGTGGTAATGTCAAGTGACATATAAAATGACATAATCATAGGATGACGAATATAATTTTGTTGCATACAAGCCAACCTCCAGATAATATACAATAAAACTTCTATGGCTGTTTAGTGTTTAAGAGTTTAGAAAATTACGCGGCGTTGAAATGCCCTGGCTGATGGACGCACAGGAATGTGGTTAGTTTTTTCTTAAAGTAAACTAATGTCGATTTAATGAGGCTTGGTAATGTATTCAAAGTATCAAAAGAAGATTGTATCATACAGAAAAACAAAAAACCAAAAGTACATAGAATGAATAGGATTTATTTGCTTTTATTCGAGCTTAAGTACTTCTGATTTGGCTAGAAAAATATGTGGGTGTCTTAAGAACTTGTGCAGTCATTTAATATGCGCGCAATATAAGTTACGGATAGTGTTATGAATCACTTTAGATTCAGCTGAAATATTATCTTAAAATTGTCAAAGATTGTCTATAAATTTGCTAAGTTATTTGATCCTATTTCGTTTTTTTTTTTTTTGTTTTCTTATTATTTTTATCTCTAGCAGCAGAATATTTATCGAATGCCCATGAACTAATACTATTAGAGTCAAATATTTAATTTATTAAACTACTAGAGAGCGTGTGTCGATGGTTTGTTTGAAAATAAAAAACTTGGCATTTTTTTAACATTTTTCTGTTGCCCTCTTTGTCTGAATAGAAAGTAAATAATTTGACTAATTAATTGACAACTTTTCTTTGAGTATTTTTTTTTTTTGTTTTTTATTAAAGCAAACGTTTCGGAAACTTAATTTTGTTCAATAATTTCACTTTCATTGAATGCGGAAAATGATATTCAGATTAACTTGAACACTGATCAAATACCAGCGATCTTTTTAATATATACAAAGTTATGTGTAAATGCGCTGCTATGTTTTAGTATTTAGTAAATTTTATGATTAAAATTTTAGTTATTAGGAATCTGAAAATGCGTCATTAAGGGGAAGGTTCTGTTAATTCGGTTAATAGAAAGCATGTTTTCATGAATTTTTTTTTGGCAAAATAAGTGGTTCTAATTTTTCCAATTAATTTCTATGAAATAACACAAACATCTGAGCAATATTCTTCTAAATTTAAATGTTAAAACATTAATAAGTGAGCGGGTGGTAGTGAATTTCTGGAGGCACTGTGTTTTGCAATGTTCATCATAACTCGCAACAAAATTATTTAAAATCAAAAAATCAAAATTTATTTACTAAAAGAGGTGTTTTTATAAGTTGGAAACAAGTGGGACTTTTCTTACTTCGAATTTTTCATTTCTTGGTAGTCTTTGGAAGTCAAAGTACCGATTTTCGCTTAAAAAATCAGCTTATTTATTATTGCAAAATTAATAATTATTAAAAAAAAAAAGGAAAAAAAGCTCTAGTTGTTATCTAGCGAAATATATGAAGAAGTAAAGTGCAAAATTTTATGAAAAATCGGTCTAGTAGTTTTTGAGTTATCGTGAACATCGACTTTGAAAATAACAAGTTTCAGGAAAACGCTTTAAAGTTTTGCGCACTCATTCGCGCTCTAGAGAACAAAGGACACATTTAAACCTAATTAAGCTCATACAATCGCCAATTTCTCTATTTTAAATAAATTTGCGAATGAGTTCTTCCTCGATATTGATGTTAAAAAAATTTTAAGTCAGACAATAGATAAAGAAAAGGCAAATCGCCTGTTTTAACACTGACACCGTAAATTGATTTTCAAATTAAACTAGTTTACAAGTCTAGGAGAATTTTTCTAATTGGTAATTATTTCTGTAGTAAATAGCATAGTATATCCTTAAAAAATCTTAATAACATCTTGGAAAGTATGAGGCATGAACAAATCACTAAGAAAACTGAAAAAAATAAACGCATCTCCTTAAAAAAGGGTTATACAAAATTTATTTGTCTTCTGCAACTTTTAAGTTTTTATTATGTAAAAAAAACTGTTAAATTATGCACAATATTTAGCCAAAAATCTTTGTTTAAAATTCTTACTGTTTTGTGCTGTTATTTAATAGACGTCACTGAGAACTTTTCTTTTTTTTTTCTAAATGAAAAAAAAATATAATTTTCTTTCCTTTTAATTACATATTTAACTTGAAATTGAAATGTTTAGCAAAATGACATCTTCTATAGTTTAAAATGTTAAT
Organism: Acrocera orbiculus; assembly: GCA_947359355.1. NCBI lineage: Eukaryota > Metazoa > Arthropoda > Insecta > Diptera > Acroceridae > Acrocera > Acrocera orbiculus. Next base: position 26,803,908 of record OX375756.1, on the reverse strand, counting down.
AGCTTGACAAATACCATAAAAAAATAAGTTATTTTTCTTATGGCTAGGGCTCATTAGCGCTTATCGGCACTAAATGCTAATGAGACCACTGGTCTTCACTAAATTAATATATATAGTATTGGCGTCTAGTTATCGTTGGTTTATTGTCTTTTCCAAGGAGATCAATGGGACTTTGTTTAGATTAAATCTGAAGAGACATGTTTGCTTAAATTAACATAAAATGTAGTTCTGATAATATTTTACAATTGGAAGTGTCATCATTTACTTTATGTCAGGAGTGAGTCTTCTCTGATCAATTTTAAGCATAAATATCAATTTTTAAGTGCCAAGCGCTAGTGATTCCTAGCCATTAAAATTAAATTAGTTTTCAAATATCAATCAGATCTCTTCATAATTTACCTAAACCTTTAATATTATAAAACTTTTTTCAAGGAAGTGTTTTTCATTTTACTCTGTATTATGAATAAAAAAGTAAAAAAAAAGAAACAAGTTAAAATAAAACCAAAATTTTTGCTCTTAATTATATTTTAATATTTCCTGACATAAATTAGTATTCTCTAATGAAAACATTTTTTATACCCGCATTAAGTATCTTTGTTCCCCATAAAACACACAGCGAAGACCCTTTTTAGTCTAATCATCAAACAGAAGAGGCTGTCAAATATGTTGATCAGAGCATAAAGAATTCTTTATTCTTAAACCCAAGGAAGCTAAACCCATTATATTGTCTTCTAGACTATCCCGTGGTGAGAAAAACATTTTTCATGTGTATCATCATTGAGTGTTATTCAAATGAATTCTATTGTTTTTATTAGATTATTCGATCAGCTTACATGTGATTAGTGGGAATCACCTAATCAACATAAAATTATAATAAAAATTAGCCAATGTTCTAATAAAAGTGTTTGAATAGACAGTTTTATGAAAATTTAGATGAAAAAAATGAATTTAACCAAAATAAATAATTAAAAATAACTAAAATAAGTTCATTTACTGCATTTTCTGGTGTAGGTAAGGATTCAGTAGCTTATTGTTAGTTTAATAATATATTTAATTTTTAGAATAAAATAAACCAAATTAATACTAAAAGAGGCTCAAGTCAAAAGTTTGAACTATGAAATTTATATTTCTATAAGTCTATATACTTCTATAAGTTGAGGGTTTTTTTACTTCTTCTCTCAATCACACCTAAAATAATGCATAATAAATTCCAAATTTTAAAAGTTTAAAGCTAAGTAATAGAAGGCGTTTACTGGCTTAGCACGATCCAACGTAGAAATTCACTTGCGTGCGTCAGGTTAAATTTCACAAGTCAAAGTTCGTCAATAGAGCATATATTAACTACTATTTTCCAGTCATATTCTTGCATGAGAAGCTCAGTGATGTATGCGGGATTCTTTCCTGGGTAGTCAATTAGAACAATTACGCCTGACATAAGCTTTTGGCTGGTATTAGTATTTTTCTTTGAATTCACTAATCGGCTGTCTCTTTGGAGTATAGAAGTCAGTCCATAATCCCATCAAATTCATATTCAGATCTAAATACTTGTAATAATTAGAAAAAGTTTATAGCCATCTTTCCTGAATGTGATATTCATCACACAATTTCTTAATAAACTTAAAAACTTAAAAAATATTCTATCCATCTTAAAGACATCTAAGCTACATATAAATTTTCATGTGTATAAAAAATTGATAAAAAATTCTTTAAACAAATCTTAATTAAGCTAACAAGTCCTTCTTTTGCTTAAGGAAAGGGTAAGGTTAATAAATAAGCCACTGGCAGCGAATCTCCGAAGGAGCCGCATAAAAAAAGAAGTTTTGTGGTGTACGTTATAATTCGCCAATGGATCATCCAGAACAAAAAACTCAAAAGGAATTTATTAGATAAGATGTTTTTCGCGGTAGCATCGGTGTGTTTCCTTTTTTTATTATTTTTTTATTTCCTATAGCATTCTACAGTCAAAAACAGGGTTTTCGGGTCAAAAAAAACCGAGAAATATTTTATTATGTAACAAAAAATAATTTACAAAAAAAAAAAGAAGAAATTCGACGACCCTACCTGGTGATTCATTTACAGAACCAGTGTATAAAATTTTGAAAGCATCGATGGTTTCAAGTTTGAGGTATACCGTATAGCATATACCACTGTTCATCGAGTCAACGATGGAAGGTTTCATAAAGTACAGAGCTTTCATCTAAAATGTCTAAACCATTTTTTTGTATTTTGGTTAGCGTAAAATTCTTTATTCTTTAACGCAGCTTGAAATTAATGATTCTACTATATTGTTTTTGAAGTTCTTTTACAACTTTCATATACCTTAATATAATAATGCAGATAATAATAGCCATAATGATAAATTAATGAATTTTTCGAAGAAGAAGAAGGTGCAAAATAACCAAACTCTTAGCCCAAAAGTATAACATAATTAATTCCAGTAATTTGCTGCTGATTGCATCATTTCCACAAAGAGAGTGCATTATATTTGCTCCAAATTATTGTTACAAAGAGAAATGTTTTGTTTCTTCATATTATACCATTAGGCAATTAAGGCTTCTTAAGCAAAAAAATCATAAAAAACACAAAGCCCTAAACGATTTTTTTTAAACATCAATTCTCTAAAAATGAGTCATTATTACTACACAACCTGGACAAGCCACAAGGAACGCGATATTTACAAATAAAACTTGTTCAATGATAATTCAATAACAACAAAAACAATAATCGAAAGACCCAAAAAAAAAGTGTTATTTTTTGTTTTATATTATCAGTTCATTTTGCTTTTGTTTTGATTCTGTTTTGTCCTGTAGCCATATGTCAAAATACCGCCCAGCCAGCGAAAAATTACTTTTGACCATTAAGTGGTCTAAACTTATTAATTGATGCTGCTGCGATTACTGTGGTACTTTCTTATGTAATCTACGTCAAATAAACGTCTAAAAGACACGTTAATTTTTTGTTTGGTTTGTTTTACTTATTTTTTGTGAATTGATAAGTGTTAGCGAGATTTTTTATTGTGCAGGCTTGGTATTAGAAGTCCCATGCGAAGTTAGCGAATCTTGGTATGTGCGATGGCTTGTTAAAATCAAAATAGAAACAATAACTCAATTTTGAAAAGATAAAACACAAAAAAAAAAACCAAACAAAACAATAATAAATAATAATAAAAAAAAACGACATATCCAATTAAACTTACAGAAAATTTTGACTATGATTGCAAAATATGATCATAAATTGCAGACAATAAGTTTAGTGTTGTAGTTGGTCATTTTTAAAAAGGAATTTCGTGATCGATTAGCAAAGTTTTTTTGTAGTACTTTCCAAACAAATGTTGTAACAATATAATAAAATTGATGAAATAGTTTGCGTGCCCTGAATTTTAGTGATTCTATTATTTGTATTCGACAAAGAAAAAAAGACAAAGTTTGTTCAATTTGTTTTTACATTGATTGAATTTTCACGTATATAAAAACTAACTATATTTGTGGCCGTTAACACCTTAATTAAAGTCATAGGTGTAGATACAGAAAATATCTTAATTTAATTTTGTGTAATTGGTGTCGTCAATTTTTGGATTCTAATAAAAATAAGGATTACATTAACAAACATTAGATTGCCATGCATGGAAGAAAGTAATTGAGTACTGTATCTGAGTACAAATTTCATAAAAAAATTTTTTAACAAAAGGGTAAAATGTCAAACTTAAGTAAAGAAGATTATTCATCGTATAATCCATCTGTTGCGAAATAAAACTGCACTGTGAGAGCTCTAAAAACTGCTCAAAACCGACATTAGCTTGCCACCGGATGAAATAACAAAAACGTCAAGAACATATATGGCTGATGTGCCAGTAAAAAATAGTAGGGATCGTGAGAAGCAAAAAAAACCTATCGAAATCGTACGCATGGCTAATAAAATCATCTGTAGAGCTTAAAATGAACACTTTGAACAAATCAGTGAAGTTAATTGCTATTTATTGAACAAAACTTAAGTTGTCAACTTCCCATCAAGAAGATGATTTAAGAGACACATCATATCAAGAAAGGAAGCCTTATCTCAACTAATCTATTCTTGTTGGTTACAAACTATGTCAACCCCATCAATCAATAAAACACACTAATATTTTATTATTATGAACCTGAATAATTTTTCTCTTCTATATATACAGTGGCTCTAAGCTCTACCTGTACCTCCCCCGAACTGATAGCTTCGATGTGGTTTTGATAAACGCTATATATAACTAAAAAAACAATTAAATAATCTCATTTCTAAAACCATGTGTACAACTACTATAAAAAGAAATAAATTTTTAATAAAAGTTGACATCAAGAATATGTTATAAATATAAAAACAAAAAAGAAAGGTAGCTCAAGGCAGTTTTTGAAAAATAACTTTAGCGTTTCCCTAAATTAAGACTAAATAAACGAAATAAAACCACACTAGATTTGTATAATTATGTAGATAATCCCATTTTTCTGACAGCTAAATAGCAAACAATAATATTTTTTATAAAAACATAAAAAAAATTATACCCTTCTGGCAACATATTTATGTTGTCAAATATTTATTTAAAATGACCAAAAATTTATCATTGTTGACCGACACTTACGGCAAAAGATTTTTCCAAAAACTATGATATCAATCTTTTTTTAGTAATAAATAGTTGTTTTTTAAATTTATTTTTTAGCTAGTGGACAAGACTTCAAGGTAATATCAAGTATATCATTTTACTGATATGGTAATTTTAATAAAACCAAGACAAAAAAACTTTCCTCAAATGCAAATTTTCTAATGTTATACTCTCTGTCATCATAATTTTACTTGAAAGCCTAACATCTAACATGATCATAAATCAATGATAAAAAAACTATCTAAAGTCAAATTAAATAAAGTGAAACATTCCAGAGTCTCTATTCATAATGAAAATTATATGTAAGCCAGTATCATAAGGAGCAGTTCTTTTAATAAATCTATTTTGCAATTTTAAACAAGCAGTTTTATATACTTTGATTTTATCTAGTTTGATGGTCATGGTAGTAACATCGTATAAGTTTTTTTTTTTAAACTCTAATGCAGATTTTTTGTTGCTTTTTTTTTATTTTGGATTAAAATTTAAAGAAAAAGTGACCAATTCACACACGTTTTTAGAACTCTAAGCGCAATTAAGATCCAATTAACCCTGAATGTACTCTAAAATTCACAGAATTAAAGCCGTTGTATCCATGAAATTGTATTTCTCACGGACCTTGTTAAAATCTGCCCTCTACAGTAGTTAATTAAAAATGTGCTATGTTGTTCAACAGCACTATTTGTTTTTTTGTTCTTTCGTTTTTTTTTTGGCTAAAGACAATAAACTTCAGACATTTTATAACCGCTAACCATTTTTAGAGTCAGGGAGCTGAGGATATTAGGAACATAACAACAAAAACTTCAGATAAACTTTAAATCTTAAAGTCGGTAATTTTATTGCATAACCAAAAAAAAAAACTATTCCAACAAAATTCCTTGGAATATTATTGTAAAAAATAAATATCCAAAGGTATAAAAATAACTCATTGTCGACACTGAATAAATCATAAAATTTATTATTTTAAAATTATTTTTATCCTTTCATTGATGTAGTCAGGGTTCGACATTAAATCGGGATATTTCATGGAATTATCGGACAATAAGGTGACAGAAAAAACCCCATAAACCATGTTCATTATCTAAAAAGGAAAAAAAAATATATTGTAAATTATTATCAAAATGCCATAACGTGTCCCTAACTAAAATTAATTTCATTTTGATCAGTGGTAAGCATCGTAATTTAGCTTTGCAAATTGCGTAAAAAATTATGATGTAAAGAAAATAAAAGAATAAAAAAGAAAGCTTTAAAAAGGCTTGGCCCACAAGTAAATAAAATAAATCGCAATTTCTAGAAAGTTAGTAGTCTTTTATTTCTTGAGGGTATTTAAAAAAAAAATAAAATCTAAGAAAGTTTCAATCAAACAATACTATCTTAAATTAATAAAACAAAAATGCAAACAATGTAAATATGTAAACAAATTTTCTCTTTTCTTTGGTTTATAAGAGAAAAGATTTGATAATTTATTCTTTTTTAAGCAATAATTGGTAAGAATTGCCTAAGAGTACATTTTTTAAGCTGCATAGAAACCACCAAATTAATGTCCTAATCCTAAAATCCAGCACTAATATTAGCTCAGTTCATCATAAGTTTCTTTGGTATTTCTATACTCTGTACCAGAGTAGGGAAAGTAGAGATCCTAAATCAATGAAAGCCGGTTACTGTTCTGTTTTGACGGAAAGATATCAATGAATTTTGTATTAGAATTGGATAAACAAAAAATTAAAATTGATGTTTTGATTAATTTCTGCATAAAAATGAAAATATGAAAAAATGGACTTAACCACATCGGCTTCTGAACGATTCATTTTTCCTACTTTGTGCCTACAAAACTACAATTTAGAACCTTTGAATTCGAGATCCTCCCACTGCTTCGAGAAATGACTTGTTTTCAAATAAAGAAAATTAAAAAATTATTTTTATTTGAGAATGTATGAGTATTCGTTTGGCATTTTACATATATCAGGGAGGAAAAATACATAAAACATTGCTAACCTCTTTTCAAAGTGATATTTTTTATATATGTTTTAGAGAATATCATAAATAAACATCATTCAACGTAGCCAAAAAGTTTCCGCCGGCCAAAATTTCAAAGAGACCCCTTCAAATTGGTTCGGTTAAATCACTGAAAAAAAGGCATATTTTCAAGAACTTATTTTGGCATTATAGGGAGCTCTAGTTTCTATGAATTAATTTATGTGTAATAACACAACATTTAAACAATGTTTTTCAAAATTTTTAAAATATTAATAAAGTGAGTGAGTGGCAGCGAATGTCTCGAGGCCGCTTGCAAAAAAGTTGTTTTGCAATGTTCACCATAATTCCCAACAGAATCATTATAAGGTCCTAATTAGAATTTTCAAAAAATCGATTTGTTTTTATTGTATTTTTATTTTCCTCGGACGTTTAAAAATCATCTCCTAAAATATTATAAAGGAATTCCAGAATAGCCGAAAGTGCACGCACACTCCAAGCTGTAAGCATAATGGCGAAAGTGTTTTTCTCGAAATTAGTTTTTTTCAAACAAAAAACAATTTTCTTTTACTGCTAAAATATGCGAAAATATATTAAGAAAAGTTTCACATCATTTTCTTATAAAGGAGCTGAGAAAAAAAAATTTTAAAAATACTCGTTTTTTTAGCATTCTAATTAGGACTAGTACCATAAATCAAAAAATCAAAATTTATTTATTAAAGGAGATGTTTTTTTAAGGTAACAAAAAGTGGGGTTATTTTTATTACAATTTTTCAATTTTTGGAATTCTTTAGAAGTCAAAGTACCGATTTTATTATTAAAAAAAGGAAAAACAAAAGTTCTCGTTGTTACCTGATAAAATGTGTGAAGAAGTAATATGCAAATTTTCAAAACGATCGGTCTAGTCGATTTTGAGTTATTTTCGAAAAGAACAAGTTTCAGAAAAACGCTTTAAATTTTCGCTCATTCACTCCTTGCTTTAGAGGAAAGGACTATAAAATGTTTATAACTTCGGTAATTTTACGGCGATCAACTTAAAATTTTGATACATTCATTAATTTAAAAAATTAAATACTAAATTTTCCCACAAAAAAACAGAAATTTGAATTTGTAGTTTATTAAGAAAAATATCATTAGAAGAATAACTTCGTAAAATTGGAGTAAAAAATATAGTTGGATGTGAACAGTTAATAAATATTTCTAGTAATTATTATAATTAAAGATAAAATGTGTAAGATTGACTGAAATCTGAAGTTATTTTAAAAGTAATTGTAAGTGTGAATTAAATAAAATTGCTAAGCGCTTAATTTTTGAATTAATATTTGGAAAAACTGTATTAACATCAAGTGTTATCCACTATAACTTGAAAAAAATGTATTGAAATTCAAGTGGATGAATAAAAAGTATGTTATTTATTTCTACTTAGAAGCAGCAGTAAGCGATGATAGTCCATAGGCAAATTGAAATCTATTTTTAAGATTGTTTTATAAAGTTTAATAAACTAATAACAAACAAAAAATTTTTATTTATTCTACAACATATTAATTTTACAGTTATTTAATTGTAATCAATTAATTATATCATTAGAAGCTATCATTGATTCTATACAAAAATATATCTAGAATGAAAAAATCAACATTCACGATATCTGCCGGAAGGAATATATTATAATAAGGAATATTCAATAAGGTAATATCAAAAAACTAAAATATTAGTTTCCAACATGCAATTCTTAATATAAACCAATACCAACATGTATTGAAAGAGAAGAATTGTACTTTTTCTCTAAAAGGTAAAGAATACAGAAACATCATTTTCATCTAAGCTTGAATTAAATTTTTTTATCAACTGTCATTGTGTGTGTCCTTCAACACTAATTTAACAATAAAAATAAGGATTACCGGTCTACCTATTAAAAAAAAGAAAAACAAACAAGTTTTGAGAGCATTATTTTAGGTCTATTGCTCCTACAAATAAACTGCTTTACATTTTCTATTCCTTTTATAGTCTATGAATTTCTTGATTGAAAACATCATAAATTTTTCTAGTTTTTCACTTTAAAAAAACTACTCCTGAAAACTTCAGCCATATAATCATCAAAAATAAATAACCAAATTCCAACAAAATGGAAAAATTTAATAGCAATTAACACCGTTTTCTTTTATTAAGGATGATTTAGAAATTATCTCTACAGACCGATCGTCTCAATACCTAAAGACTTCTCAATCTAAAATAAATAAAAACAAAAAGACTGTAAAGGTTTCCACTTGTCTAGGGCACTCGTCATATAAAATTCTAACTCTGCCTAAAGCAATAAATGATGAAATTGTTTTTTTCTTTTTATTACAAATAATTTTGAAGGTGGTCCTTTATCTATTTTTGTTGGTTGTTAGATTTTATTTTTGTTTTTTATCTTTTCTAATAACAGAAAGTCAATATCAGGATTTTCAGCTTAGCTCAATTAAAGACAACCTGACCAATTTTCGTATATATTAAAATAATTAATTAGATATTTTTGATGGTCAAATTTTTAGTATTTGAATGCACACACCGAAGACTCAATGAATGGACGTATAATTAATTGAATGAATAAAAATCACAATTATGACATTAAAATATTAGATATCCTTTTTTTCGTCTAAAAATAAAAGTGGTTTTAAAAAATTTTCAAAAGGTAAATTAAATAATAAAGTATTATCTTGAATTTAGTAGAGGATTATTAAGCTTTTTCAGTCGAAAAAGAATAAAAGCAATAAATTTGAGTTGAGAAACACTTTGCCATAAAATAAACAAGGTTGTTTTAGATATGAAGACTTTAATAAGTTTTTAGATAGATGAAAGTTAATTTGAAGGTTTATTCTCATACAAAAGAATTACGGAAAACATGGCAATTTCATTAGTGCCGAGAAATACTAGAAACTAGATCATCACTTCAGCCAATGTCAGGGCATGATTCGCTGGGAGTTAGCACGAGATTCCAAAGTCAGTTCCTCTTTTTTTAAGCTGTTTAACTCTTTCCTAGTAACTAGTTTCTTCTTAATATTGTATGCCTTACTCTAATCAAACAGAAATATTTTAATTGGGCTCATTTTCTCAAAGATTTAGATATAAAGTAAAACAAAATGAACAAAAAGATGCCCAACAATGCAACCCAATTGCAACTTTATTTTATGTTTTCGAAAGCAGGAAGTAAAAATTAAAATCTTTTGGTTAACATTTTGATGTCCAGTTCCCTTGTTGAAATCAAGATTATCCTATAAGGTAGAAGATGACGAAAGAATAGAAACGGGTCGATAGGCGAGAGGTGAATAATAAGGAAAATTTTGGTTACATCCATATATTTTCTGTTTTGGAGGTTAAAATTTCTTGTTGTAGTGTGTGTAACACATTGAAACATATTTACAGAATTTTATCTTTATAAAGTCAACAGGAATCTAGCGGAAAATTTACAAAGAATTTTAGCCCCATTGTCTCTTGCCATAAGAAATGAATCCAACATGAGACTTAGACAACATTCAGCACAGTATTTGGACTAGGATAAAACATTAGAAGACAGTCAATATTTAACAAAATAAAATGATGAAGATCCATTTTGATTAGCTGAACCCTAAAAAAAAACCTAAATTGGCCAACATATCACAAACCGTTAAGCATCAAGATCTAAGAATTGCCTTCCAAGAATTTAAAAACTTTTGTATATAACATCGGCCTAGACAACTTGCCGCATATTTCAATTAATAAAATAATTTTGTATACTTGTTATTTATTAACCAACTTTGACTTTTTTGTTAAAAATCTCAAACTTGTAATTTTGATAATTAACAAAATAATAGTTTTGATTTCAATTGAAAGTAAGACCAAGCTCTTCAAAAAACACAAATTTTAGCTTACACTTTTCGACCAACACTTAAACAACATAATTTTACTTTAAGGCTAACTTTGAATCTGAAATGAATCTGACATCAACCATTATTATTTTTAGGTAAAATATGGTAACTTTATAATATTTGTGAAACTAAGAATTAAATTTATGTTTGTCTTCATATTTCTCGTATTTGTCTCTGTTTTACCATCCAGAAATTCAGTCAATTTAGTAAACAAAGCTTTCTTATATAATCACTGTATCTTTTCTTAAGAAACCCAAAAAAACGATAAAAATCTTAAGATTTTTCTTAAGAAGTCAGTTTCAAACTATGCATCTGAGAGATCTATCAAACCATTCTTAGGTTAACATATGAATCGTTTTTAATTAATTACTATTTTTGAGCTAATGGAATGAATTTCATCCTCAACTTTTTTATGAAAAATAAAAAGTTGAAATTTTAATGTTTTACAAGAAAAAATGACAGAAGTTATATTTTCAAAGATTGTCCAATAGTTAGTAAAGATTTGTATTTTGGAGTTTTACAATTCGCTCCTTTTACGCGAGTTTTTAACTAGGAAAAATCATCTCTAAAGCTACTCTCCTGTCTATAAAAGTCAGCTTCTTCATTCTTCTCACAATAAAGTTCAGCTTAATTACATGGGATTATTGTTTTTTTATAATAAAAAAAATTATAAATAATTTTACAAGATTTTTCCCTCATTTAATTTTTAGAAAATTACTTCATTAAAAAACATAAAGAAATTCTCGTGAAAATTAAATCCTACTTGTAGTAGTACCAGCATCACGAAATCCACTTTTATTGATAATTTGCAAAAGCACGAGAGTTGACCCAAAGAATCTTTTCAAGCCTCCAATTGACAGTGATTGGAACCACAAAATCGTGCAGTCTCAATCGTGAGACAAATCAGCTGTACATCTTTTATGTTTTTCAATTTGATATTCATTTCATTTCCTCTATTGTCGACAAACTGGTCTTAATTTAAAATATTAGAAAAATAGATTTTTCTTTAAATCACCCTCGATTTAATCATTAAAAGTGGTAAAAAAAAAAACTTTTTAATAATATCAGTTTTATAGCCCTTTACATGCTAAAAGCAATAACACGAAGAGAAAGTGGAAGAATTTATATAAGTTGTGATTTATTTCAGGGTCTGTTAACACCTCTTGCGATTATTGTACATAAATTTTAAATCTTAAGGCTATTCATGATAGTTTTACTTAAAAAAAAAACATGAAAAGAAAAAAATAAATAAATAAATAAAAGAATTATGTAAATGGTACTTCCATATCTGCAATTTACCTTCATGTCATTAAACGCTATTCAAGTACACCTCGGATAGACAGAATGAGGTGCTCCATGAACCTCTCGATCAGTTATAGAATACTTCATGGAATACTACAACATTCAACCAATTTTACTGATTGACGAGTCAACTATACTCATGTTTACCTCTAATGATCACTTATCACAATGTTTAATAGGGAATTGGAATTAATGTTATGGTTCTACATTGGTTAGTTACATTAAAATATCTAATATGAAAGATACATAGTAACGCTCTATAATGGCACTGATTGGAAATATTATCAGGATTAGGACAGTGAAGTGCATCCGGATGAGTTAGCCATAAAAAATTCACGATTTCTGTCAATTTTAATGCTTTCACTGGAATTATTTTTAATTTTAAATTTCTAAAGCTGACATTTCAAAATTAAGTGTTATAAAAAAAAAAAATGTTTCGCGTATCAAAAAAAAACAAAAAAACGTATAGATTAGAATTGTTTAGATAGATTTTTAATTGGGGCCATTAAATATGAATTCATGGTCAGAGTTAATTGAAAAAAAAATTTAAGCTTCTTGTACAAAGGTCGAATGTCATTATTTCGGAAGTGATTTGGAAATCGATTACCTTTCACATTTCAAAGAAGATAATAAAAAATTTTTTTTTAAGAAAATCAATAATTTTTTAATGCGTTTGAGGAGTTATATTTACCTGGGCACTGATTTACCAATTTCTTTATTATTTAAATGATAAATTTCACAAGCTGATAATTTTTGAGATTTAAATGTTCAAATCTAAGTCATATTAGTATCAACACTTTATACATACCTGAAAATATATGAAAAAAAAAGAAAGTTTTTAGTTATGATATCAGAAAATTAAGTAAAATATTCATGAAAAGTAATTAAAGAAACAAATATAGCTTAAGAATGGTTATCTTCAAGCAGATACTCCGTGGAACTCTTAAGTATATTCTACACCCTGGCTAGATACGTTCACATAAAATTGTCAATTCATCAAAAATTTAAATACTAGAACTGCTTCAGCAAAATTTGTACAGTGTAACCAAAAAATTGTTATTTTTTAACTCGACATAGCTCAAATTGTGCCACTTGTTGTCCTAAATTTTCTTTCAAAAATAAGCATCAGTAAGTTTTGAACAAATCATTGCTGGAAAATGATATAAGAATGGAATAAGGGCACTTTGGTTAAGTCTGCTTTTGCACAGAAGAGACGAATCCATTTCTAAATAAAAACTAAATATTATAATAAGACTATAAAGAAAATTGTGGTCAAAAAAAAAAATAACAAAAGTTATTCCCCCATATTAAAGTTTATGTTATCATTTTTATCCACCTTCACCAATATTTGTTTTTCAAATGAAGCAAATCATTGGGCACAGTAATTAAAATTAAGAAAATTGTTTAAATTTGAAGGAGTAATTTCGAGATTTACTTAAAACCTTCAAAACTCTTAAATAATACAAAAATTGCAACTTGGCAATTACCCGAATAGAAAATACTATCCAGCAAGTACCGAAATATTAGGAGTCCGGATAAGTGCCGGAAATTACTACCCCTATAAAACAAAAGTATTCACCTCGGATCAGAATTTGACAAGTGAAAATGTATTAAAGTATTCCTTATCAGGTACGGATGTGGCTTACTTGATCAAAAACCTAATTGTTCAAAATTTATCCAGCCCTTATAAGATTACCTTTTTAAGAAAATCTTCAATTATTAATGATTACACCCATTCAGCTCTTATCTTGCTTTCGCCTCAAAATGGAAAGCTCTTATTGTTAGAAAAGTTGTCTGGCACTGACTATTTGCATGTTCAAGTTCGAACCAATAAAAAAAAGGGGTGAATACGAATATGGCTTGCTCTCTGCTAACTCAATAATATACCAAATTTTGAAACACCTACAATGCTAAGTTATTTACGTTTAGTGCTGGTATTTGCTAGAAAAACCACGTTTTAGTTGACATTCAGTAGTCATATACGGAACGTCACGTAGTGAAATGTTTTGCTATAAATATTTAATTTAATTTAAAATATAATAAGTTTCTATTTTTATATTAGTTCAATAATTATTTTCAAAAATTATATCAGAATATTGAAATTTGAGCCGGATATGATTTAGAGCAAACCTGATTTGTACCACGTTAAAAATTTTACTCGTGTTGATTTCCAAATGTCTTACTAACAATAAGAGCCAAGAAAATTTTCTTAAAATTTTTTCATATGAAAATCTTCCACTGCAAATATTGTCCATATTGATTTGATGTTGCAGTAAATATGATCAAAAAATTGTCAGAAAAGAAATGAACTCAGCACAAATGAAATTGTGACTTTACGTCACCCCTCTAGGAGAAACACTAAGCATATAAACTTGATTATGGTATCAAACCTAAATATAATTCAATAAGCTAACATAATTTAACTAAACTACTGAGTGGACTCCCTTAAAGCAAGCTAAAATCATGAAAATAGATTAAGGCATACCTTTTTCTATGAGTCAAGAGATTAAAACGACGAAAATCGAAAAAAAAATAATGAAAACAGAAAAGAAGTATACACAAAATTCAGGATCAATCGTATTTTAGTGTTGTGTTTGGACAACAATACACGATAAACAACATCCTTATAAGAATCGAAAATAAATGACTCATCTGAACAAAAAGAAATGCTAGATATACATATATATATTTAAAGATAAGTCAATACCACTTTATCCTCAATGATAATAATAATAAATAAAAAAAAAAAATGGCGCCAAATAAATTCTTAATGAATAAAAGAAAAACGCTAATTCCTTTAGATCATTGACCATACTTGAAAAGTATTTATCTTAGCTAACATTCCAAACAAGTAGTTTATTAGTTACTTGATGACCCCCAGGAACAAAAGTATATAGAATTTTAGTCCAGCTCCTAGAAGCGTAAATTTTTATCAACGGGTTAGTAGCCAACTTAAGAATGTGTTAATAGCATTGAAATCTTTTTGAATGCATTTAAATACTTAAGACTCAGTCACTGAAAAGACCTTTAGAATAATTTCTATAATAGAAAAATATGACTCACCCTGTTGTTAGCTACTACTTTAGTCACAAATTAAATATAATTCTTAGAAGGCTAATAAAGGTAACCAGTGTTAAAGACACGATGAAACTTGATTCTAATAGATATAAAAATTATTTTATCAGCAATAAAAGAAAATAACAAGAATTTTTCTAATTGAACACAAGAGTAATTGGTAATACAAGATGTGTGTTATAGTTGGATTGATGAACTTAAAAGATGGTGTTTAATAGTTGCCAGTTAGTTATTTTACTATTTAGACGCAGTCATTATTTAATATAAATTGCTCTCTGGTTAAAATATCAGAAATTCCTTGATCAGCTATAATTTAAACAAAGTAAAAAAAATTTAAGTAATGATAATTTATGATACAAAAAAAAAATAAATAAAATGCTATGAATTAAAATATTTCATAGATTTTTTGTTTGATTTGTAATCTCCTGACATAAGTCTATAAAGAAATTTTTGAAATAAAATGAATTTGATCAAATTACGCAAGAAATTTTAAAAGTGTTCTAGGAAATGACACTAAAATAATAAGAGCTATAAATTAAATAGAAGCAATAATTTTTTGATATTTACCAAAGATCCTGGATCAATATATCTATAAAATTATGTACAATAAAAAAACCAAAAGTTACAAAGAATCATCATGACATTGAAAAATATTTCAGATATTTCTTAGAAATTTCGGAAATATATATATAAAAAAATAAAAGAACGGATTATATTCAAATCGAAAGCAATATGCACTTCCCGCTGTTTAAGCACAAAGAATTTCACTTTTACTTTTAACAAAAAAATTCCAT
Source organism: Acrocera orbiculus (assembly GCA_947359355.1). NCBI lineage: Eukaryota > Metazoa > Arthropoda > Insecta > Diptera > Acroceridae > Acrocera > Acrocera orbiculus. The sequence goes on along the minus strand of OX375756.1, from coordinate 26,788,249 downwards.
TTCAATTCTTTCCATAATGCTAAGAATAATTTAGCAGACTAAACCAAAAATAAAGAAACTTATTAAAATTTCTTAATATCAATTAAAAAAAAAAAAACTTTTATTCGAAATTATTTATGTATGGGAGATAATCAGAAAACAAATTTACAAATTACCGTCTCTATAAAAAGCAAAAAAAAAAAAAATTTTCAGCTTTTTCCGGTGACAATAAAACATTTATATGTTAGCTACCAAAAAAACACAAAACCCAAAAAAAAAAAACACGAATAGTCAGGAGAAGTAACCAAAAAACAAAAACAACACAAAAATGATTTGGTTAACTGGTTTTTGACCATTTTAAATGCATCAAAAGCAGCAGAATGTATCTCTTGGCTACCTTGGCTAGAGCACACTATGTGCATTAGTCACTCTTGATGGAATGTTACCGGACAACTCTTAACAACAACACTATCCATACCAAAAAAAAAAAAATACGTATTTTGTGATGCACTTTTTTGACATCATCTCTGCGCTACATATTAAATTTTTATTTAAATTTTTAATATTATATTGTAAAATATTTTCATAGCTCAAGGTGAAGATGAGGAAAGAAAATTTCACAAGAAATCGAATTAATCCAAAAATATCTATGATCGATCGGCACAATATATGACAATGTAAATACATAGACAAACCATGGTATTTTGGGAGTTTGCTATATTCCTAGGACTTTTAATATCTTTTTTTTATTTATTAATTTATCTAAAAATAAGAATTGAAGTTGCTAATTCCAGAGAAGAGTTTTCTTCTAGAAATTTTCAATACACAGTGCGACAAATATATTATTCCCATACTTGGTCTCTCATATCCCTTTCTGATTTTGATAAAATTTCAGTATCTTTTAGTACTCTTACACTTTGTGTTCAAGTTAAATTTAGAAATTTGGGGATCCTATAATCCAGAATTTATTTCCATTGAACAATGGAGCAGAAAATTGCCGTAGTTATGAGTATTTGAAAGTCGTTTGGTCTAGAGCGTTTGAAAAATTTCTCCAAAAACTATGGCTGGCACCTCTACAATTGTTGAAATTGCAGCTACATGTACTTTCAATGAAGGGTCTTTTGTTGGACTTTGTGCAAGAAATGCACATCAGTACACGGCCAAGTTTTTAAAAATGAACATTGCTAATTAGTAGAGCAGAGGAGTAGTTGGCGCACTGTAAGTAAAGATAAAAGAATTTTGTAAAGACAAGAACAAAAAGATGCTCTAAATCTCCTTGATAAAAGTTTGAACTTAGCCTGGATTTTTCTTAATCCAACTTCTTAGACATTCTACCATCGTACACTATGTTAGATTCTGTTTCGAGCTTAACAAGTGATCTACAATAAAATAATGTACACTAAAATGTGTGAAAGCATAGGTATCTCAAGTGTACGCTGGTAGATTCACTTTGAGAATAGGGTAAAAAGCAATTCCCAAAGTTAGATCCCAAAAACAAACTTTTTTCTATAGATCAAATTGTAGCTCACATGGTTAAATAAAATAAGTATTAATAATTATTGTAGTTCGGAAATACCGATATTTTTCTACTTAATTGTTGTGAAAAAATATTTTGGATCCCGAAATTTATTAGCCACTATGGCTACAATCAATGGACACTTTTATTATAAATTATCAAATTCAAATGCTTTTTCTGCTCAGTGGAGTCGCATTGATAAAATATCCGAATATAATTCCCATAGATACTTTTCTTTTAAAGGTTGAATCACTGAGAAGCAGACTGCTTCTTTTTTTTAAACAAAATATCGAAGCATGTGAATATTTCGGTTGTAGTTTTTTTAGAATACTATTACCTGATAAAATTCTATCTGGTTGCTCTCTAGTTTTGGTTACCTTAGATTTGAATTGTATTATTATAAAATTCCCTGACCACTAATTTCAATTTGGCTTTCTTTATTAATTTTTGATTAGAAAATATTTTTTTTACTTTATTTGTCAGGTTTCTCAACTCAAAAAAAGGATATTTAGGAAATAAAAAATGAATAATTAAGCAAGTATTGTGCTATAAGCTTAGATCTAATCGAAAAACATAGGCCTTCAAAGAATGATTATTATTGATTATTGAGTTCCAAGGATTACAAGAAAAGAATGATGTTTAGAGATAGTTAACCAAGGGATTATGACTAGATCTCGACTTTAAGATTTGACCATATCATGTTTTAAGTATTTTAGAGAGGATTCCTAATCCTAAGGTTTCATTTTTGCTCACAAAACAAATCTACAGAAGAAACCAAAAAAAGAAAGAAAAATAACCAAAGAATCAATCAGGAAAATTTTTGAAAGTAGACAGTCGACACTTAAGCAGTAGTTGAAAAACTTCCCAATAAGTCAAAAGTAAAGACGATATTTGGAAATTCGGGTTTTTCATTGCTGTATGAAATTTAATTTTGGTTTTTTTTTTTTGTGCCGTTTTATAATGTTTTAAGAAAACCCCCAAGGTTTTACAAGTTCTCATCTCTGTTTTAAGATAAACAACGACAAACACGTTTTAATCATTATCTTTAACATAAAACATGACTTCAGTCTTACCAAATTCAGACCTTAGTCAAAACTGTTTTTCTTTTAAAAAAGGGGCACAAATGATTCGACTACAAAATAATTTGTTTTTTCTTCTTTTTTTTACATTTGATTTTATTGAAATTGAATTTTTGATACCTACCGTAGGTCAAGGTTTGCCAAATAACTTACGGTCTTATATATCTATGTAAAAAAAAAGTGAAAGAGATCAAAATTATTGTTAGTTTTTTTGTTTGTTTGTTTGGATTTGGTAGTTTAATTAGTTTGATATATTAGAATTAAGACTTATGTAACCATCGCTAATCATCAGCTCCGATATCATCTCATAAGATGTAAAAAAAAAAAAGTACAAATAGACTCTTGGTATTTCATAATATTGTAAAAACTGTCATACCCAGCAGAGCAGCCTAGGCATTCAATTTGATAACTCTTACTCAAATCATGATTTTACGTAATTTTCATAAAATTATGTCATCACTTCAATTAATCGAAATGAATTTTAGAATAAAAAAAAAAAAAAAAAAATTAGTTCAAATCGTGTAGAAAGTGTTTTGTTAGTTTTCGTTAAGACTCCTCCTGCAATTAAGGTGAACGATATAACGAAATTTAACATGAATCAAAATATCAGCTCAAGATCAAAATAAAAATTTGAAATCACAAATTTTTGTTGTTGTTTTTTTTTTTTTTTTGGATTATGAATCCCATTACAATATTCTTTAGATCAATTTTTTATATCATCTGATACTGAAATAAATAATAAAAGTTAGCTAGGTCGAGGCAGGCGTAGCTAATGAAACGATTACCTTGCACATTTACATGTGTTGTCATCGTATCAAATAACAATACTGTTTTCCCTTATAAACAGATGATGATGACGTTGATTCGATTAAACCAAGGTTTCTTTTATCCATCCGTTGGTCTTGTATAACATAATTTTTAGGGTTTAGTGGTAGCTTAAATGTTTAAAATGTATATTCCTTTAATGGAACCGGAAGTTTTCAAGGTGTACCGACAAAATAGCTAATGATATCCTATACTTGGTTGCATTTGCAAAACACAAAATTTAATTATGTGAAAGAATCGATTAAGTTATATAGCCACAAAAATAGCCACATGAGGTAAGTAAAAGAAAAAAAAAAAACCAGAAAATTCGGTGATAATATTGTCTTGGACATAAAATAACATAAAAGAAAACAAAACTAAAGAAAAAAACAAAAATGAAAACTTATGGTTGCATTTTGAAGCCTTTGTCGGTTTAAAAGGCGAAACAGTGGAATTTTAAAGTTTGTTCTTTGAAGCGAAGCTCAAAAGGTTAAGTGATTTTGTCATTTGTCGGTGTAGATGAATTTAAAAAAAAAACCTTTTACATCCTTATAGACGAGAAACATTTTTTCTTATATATGTATATGAAGTTAAAATAATAAAATTAAAACAATTTTATTTTGATGCCAGCCTTTTTTTTAATTTTAAACGTCATAATATAATCTGACTTATAATAACATGCTGAATATGAAATTAAGTTGCTACAAATGTTATCTAAAAAAAGAAAAAAGTATGAAGTCAATTTTATATAAAGAAACAGAGTTAAAAATTTTTGTTTTAAGAATTATAAGGTTTTTGTGGACAAAGGTTTTTATTCACCAATCATGTGTAGATAACTCTATTATATAGTCATATATAGGTATATATATATATCTGTATGAACCCTTTTTGGGACATCCAATTATCATAAAAAGAAGAATTCAAATTGCCATATAATGCTATGTTAGATTTATCATCTCATGTTTTCTCTAACTAATAAAATCACTAGCTCATCTATAATTCTTTAGATTCGCATATATTTGCTAAAACGGGTACAGACTTTCACATTTTTAATAAAAATTAAATTATTTATAAAATTTCTTTTGTTTTTTTGATCTGAATCAATTTTAAACATTGATAGACTATACTTCTCGATGAGATGAGAATAGTTAAACTAGAAATTTTGTTTTAAAACAAAACAAAAGCCATATGTTACTTTTTTTTATGGTAATCTATGTAAAATGGATAAAGACCTTAGAGCTCATACCAATTGCCATTATAGTTCTTAGATTTTTAAGGAAGCTGAGTAACAGAAATTTATTTTATAACACTAGTCCCTACATTGTTTCATAGCTCTGAAATGACGAGAAATATTACTCAAAATGTAGATTACTGTTCGAAACCGAACAATAGTTTTAGTTTATTATTAATTTAAAATTTATTATTAAAATTACAGTATAAGAATTTCGTGTAGAACTGCCATCGCATATAAACTATATGGAAATGACGATTTGTGAGTAAATTATTAAACTTGTTTAAATTTACATTAAACGAGAGAGCCATTTGACAATTTAGAAAATTATAGTGAATAATTAGTCCCCTTTAGGTATACTACTTTACCATGATAAGAGATAACAAATCAGGTTTGTCAACTGTAAAAAATAAATACGGGTGGCAAGTCAATATATTTGATTGTTGAGTATTTAAATTATTGACTAATGAATTATTTTCTTGACCTCAGATCAAGTTAATTAGTTTACTTGAAAACGAAACTTATTTTTTCATTGTATTTGGTAAGTATGAATGATAATGTACAAAAATTATCTAATTGCTATTAACTTATTTGGTAGTAGTAAAAGATAGATACAAATAATAATAAACAATAATGTGGTTGTGTAAACTGAAACATACAGTTATCATAATTCGGTTAAATTTGTTTAAATAGCCGATATTTGCAACATTTTTACTTTTTTACATTCAGAGTATCGATCTGAGTTCAGCCCATATAAATATAATTTAGGGTAGCCACCAAAATTAAATCCTTATTCGGAGTATCGTTCTGAATTCCGCACTTCTAAACTCAAATTATTTTTTTCTGGGTTTTTCCACATATTTGATTTCGAAATAAAAATATTTTATCAAACTATATTGCCTTATACCTAAGTTACACTTTGCAGGTAACGAGTTCTATGTATCTGTGTGGGTATTTACTTTAGCGGATTTTATGACTAAACTTGTACTCTAAACTTGGGAATAATTATAAACCCATTTCAATTTTTGTAAAAATTTTATTTAATAGTACATTTGGGCTTGTTTTTAAGATTTGCCGGTTCGTATACCTTTAATAATACTCCCCAAAACCATCTATAGCTAAAATCTCTCATGGATTTGTAATCCTGTTTTTCAACTTGCTGACAATGCGGATTTCCAGGAGTCCAAACGGACAAACTTCATGGCAAGCAATGTCCCATATGTCCCATATGTTTGTAATATGTTCTAAATGAGGGCTTAATAATGGTCAATCAAGAATAGAAATTTCTTTTTCTAAAAACCGTGCTTTTATTGGTCAAACATTATGTATAGAAGCGTTATTCTACTGGAATATGCAATTTTCTTCACAGTAATTTCCTAAAAATGGTAACAAAAAGTTGTTCAATATGTGTTGTACCACTCTGCGTTTGTTTTGAAATTTCTGAAAGCCATTTTTGATTTCTTACTCAAATTGAAAGATGTCCATATATAGGATGCCTCCTCCTAAAACTCTTCTGGTATGAATCTTTTTTTATTTTCTCAAATTAATAATAGTGTTTCAAACCATCAGGACCATCAAGATTAAAATTTTTTTCGTCAATGGAAATGACTCTTGAACACAATAAATTTACTTGGATGCATTTTTTTTTTCAAGTTGCAGCCGTTTTAGAATTTAGTGTTTTTTTTAAATTTGGAGCTCAACAAAATTTTATATATTTTAACAATTACCAATTAATTTGATAAGCAGTCTATAATTTTTATATAACTAATAAATTATAGAACCAAAAGTTTTAGAAAAATTCTGGTCTCTATTTGAAGATGATAACTAAATTTAAGCTGTATAAGTACAGACAAAAGAACTATCTTTATTAACTAAGGATCTGAGCAGAAATTCCTATTTGACAAGCTCTAAAAGGCAAAGGATAAAAAATCAAAACTGGCACATAGTCCTGGGCTAGAAGGAGATGAAGTGAAAAACTAAGCAGATCAGATGAGAAGCCAAAATGGCTTAAATATAATTTTTCAGCTGTTAAGAACAAAAAAAAAAGATCTAACAGAATTTAAAAAAGATTGAATACCCAAGACTGATCTAGTATTAAAAATTTGCAAATTAGGGAACAAAGTTAATTACATCATTGTCCAAAAGTAAAAATTAGTTGAAAGTTTATTAATTTGAATTTAATATAAAAAAGCCACATTGATTTGTGACTCTCTCATAACACACAAATATGTAAGTCCTACAATGCACAAATTCTTATAATTTCAAAGGAGTGGTAGCTTTTTAACAAAATAAGCAAAAATTTCTATCAATCCGTTAATTAGTTAAGAACTTTTTGATGGAAAAAATTGACGTCATTGCAAAAACTTGAGTTGATAAATTTTATTTAAATTTTTGTTCTATTAAAGCATTGATTTGTAAATTTTGAACATGGACGTATGATCAGTAATGATACTGAAGGCTCTATTCGCGAGAAAGTTACACCACAAAATACTAAAACGTTCTCAAAATGTTTAATGCTAATCATGAAATCAAAATATAAGAGACTGCTTATATCAGTAAGAAGTACATTCATTATATTAAACAAACATTTGTCTATGAGAAATCGGTTCAATACAAATGGTCACACTTGACTAAAAACATAGCACCTCAATTATTTAAAACATTTAAGTTATTTAATTAAAATGATTTTTTGAGTCAAGATATGACAATTGGTGATACACAAAACTATTAACTGGAAATATTAATATATGCTATTGGATCGTTTGAAGCAAGAACTAGCGAGAAAATGTCTCAATATGAAAAAAAAAAAATGAAGGGAGTTCTTCATTCTTCAGATTTGGCCTCAACAAATATTAGCTTTTCGCAGTTTGATCTTGAAAAGATGAAAATTCAAATTTTATAAGCAAAATTATACTTCTATGTGTACATTTACCCTATTAAGGTTGATAGCATACTTTAGAAACCACAGCCTTTAATTAATGCTCAAGAAAATTTTAAAACGGGATCATTCCTACTCATTAGTTTAATCTTTTTGCATATTTTCTTCAATTCTAAGCTGAATATCTAAATATATTTATAAATCTAAAATATATTCTAAACAGACACAACAAAAACTATTTTCAAGAAATTCTCGTACTATATTTTTCTATCTGACACAGTCCTTGCTTAGTGAAAAGAAATTCTTTTTTTTTTTTTATGGCCAATTTTAAGAATTGGTTGTTGACTTCTTCTTATAAGTCTTTAAAAAAATATTTCTTTTTATACACTCCAATAAATCTTTCTAGTTCTTTCAATAAGTCATCACAAGGTTTCATAAAGAAGGCTTTATACATTACTTGTGTATACAATAGACATTTTAAAAATTAATTATATCCCACGCCATTTTAACTCCTAAATAACTGGTATTCAAGTATTAACTTGCTAGTCCTAAGATCAACATCTTATCTGGCCTGCTATATAAGTTCAACAATTTTCGCTTGACTAACATTTATGACCAGAATCTTATTTCAAGGAGATGGAAAAAAAAAATATTAATAATAATACACAAAAAAAAAAAGTTAACAATCGGATCGACTACGTTAAACGAGCCACCACCAACCACAAAGTCAAGGCCGTTAAAACAAGTTATGAAGACCAGAAATAGAAAAGATTATTTGTGTACATAGGATTTCTGCTACATTCCACACCCAATCTATAAGACTAGAAATCTTTGATTGCATTTCCTAAAAGAACACGCTAAGAATAACATTTTAAGTGGTAATACAACAAGAAGCTAATTAGCACTTTAGTGCTTTGTATTGTAACTCAAATGGATTTAGTCTTCAGCAATATGGAATCTGACAAGTAATGAAAGTGAGAATAAGTCATGGCTGGAATGCAATTATCATCCTCTAAAAAAATTAAAAAAATTATTTCTTTTCTGTCAAGTAATATCGACTTCTATGTATATAAATTTCACTTGAAATTATGATTCTTTATAAGATAATAATAAGAGAAACTGTGCATATGAGAATATAACAAAGCTATAAAATCTGAACTGTGATTAAAGGTCTATAAGTAAGAATGAAACTAAAAAAAAACTAAGTCCAGCTGTGCTGTAAACAATATTGCCACGAGTCTTGAATTGATTGAGGTGTTTTTCTTTTGGGTGAGGTAAGCAATTTCAATAGGCTTATGAAATGGTAAACAGTATTTAACCTCAAATCTGAATTTAAAAGCTTTTTATGTTTTATGAAAATCTAGTTCAAATGTTACGTCAACTGATTGGAATTTATTGATTTTTCATAAATATGGAATTCAATATCACATGTAAATCAGAGCCATATTTCGTTTGAGCTAGAAAATATTTATGTTGTTTTATTTATTTTATTTTGTAAATCGTTTTAAAAATTTCTGCTGAATATAAATTAAAATATTTTAATCGTCATTATGATTAAATGTTAAGTGTTTAACATCCTTAAGCTAAAATTTGATTAGTAGTTTTTATTATTATACAAAATAGCTTTTTTTTAAGAGACTTCATTCAAAAGAAGTCATGAAAGTTTTTTTTTTATCATCTCTTTACAATATTTCCAGGAAAGCAAAGTAAATCACTTCTAATTTTCTTATAGAAGAATGATAGTAAAACTCTACAAGAGTACAAAGTCTTTGTTTGTATTATCTGAGGTTGAAATGTGCTCAACTATATTAATAAATCCAATGTGCTTCCTGGAAAGAATCCCAATCTCAATCACAAGATCAGCTGCCATATCCACTATCTCATATACAGACACTTACACCAAAAAAAGGAACATACATATCTGTGTCTCCTTAACCACAACTTTTGGACAAATTTCGAGGCAATGAAATATGCTAACGCACATTTGCTACCTTTTCAAATCAAGAAGGTGAAAACCGGGCTCGAATTTTAACCTGTTAACCGGGCGGGACGTATAAATATGTCCAACGTAAACAATATTGGATACGGGTAGAATATATGAATACGTCCTTAAAATATATATAGTACTTTGGAACCATTGCTCTTCTGCACCATTTCCCTTCACTGCCCATCCCGGAAAACTTTAGATGCTCCCCCAAAAAAGTTTCTTTGCTTTATCTTCAGAAGTTTTTAGATATCTTGCTTAATTAAAATGGAGTTTCCCGGTTAACAGGTTAAAGATTTGAAGCAAACTTTGTATTGTAGACAATTTGCTGTCTCTCGTTTAATATTTACAAGATATAAATTTGGATTTGTAATTATTAATAAAACACTTGCTTACTTCAAGGCACCAACATTTCTTATGTATGCGCTTATACAATTACCAGGAAGTGGACATTGATATAGTATAATATTAAAAAATTTGTTTAATACTGGCGTAATATCCAAAACTACTTCTTAAAAACTTTGTTCAATGAAAAAATATGCAAATAATAACAAAAAGAAAATTTAATGAGATGTTTTAAGAAAACGGAAATTACTTTATTTAAAATATTTCTTTGCCTGCAACACTTTTTTAACATTTTTTTTGATTCCAGATGAATTTACCAACTTTTGTTCTCTACCCTAATTCTTATTGAAAAGCTATAGTCTTTTTAGTCCGCCTTCGTTATGACTAAAATACCAACAAAAAAAAAAAACGAATAAAATTATTTCCGTCATATTTGCTTGCAGCTGTCATTCTTTCAGAAATTGACATAAAAAATCTCATTATCCGAACTTGGTGTTAATAATTTTTATTTTACTTAATACAACGTTTTTTATTTACATATGCTAAATTTCAATTAGTTGATTTATTATTTCTTCTTCACTTATTTTTGGCTTTTGTTATTTTTTCTTTTTTTGGTTTTTTTTGTATGACTTTCTGTATTGACCGTAAGCGTATTCAAAACTAATCATGAAGCCTTTTGTTTGTTTTTTGTGATCGATACAGAAAAAAAGTCGTTAGATCAATCAAAAACTTCAGGAATTCCTTCTAGGTGAGACCAGATAACACATTATAAAAAGATTAATAACCTTTATGCCTATTGTAGCTCCTTCAAGGAGAAAAAAAAAATACTATTTTAACTATGTTTTGCTTCTTTTTTTTTCATTTATTGTTTTTTTTTTTTTGCATATGAGAAAAACAACAAAATGAAAAACTATATGAGCTACATACTCATTTTGCTATTGTCATGCTACCGTGTTCTAAGCAAACAAAATCGTGGCTCATATATGACAGTAGTCTGAAAATAACCTAGCGCAAAAAAATGAAATTCAGAAGAAGAAAAAAACAAAATTATTAATTTACAATACAGTTAAGAAGTGGAGAAAAAAAAATTTAATAATTCCATTGTTAGATATTATTAAACAAAAAATTCCCTGCAAAAAAAAAACAAAATAAATAAAGCGGAGACATTTGCTTTCCCCATTTCTTATGTAAGCCCATCACAAGTGTCATAAATTACAATAATTGTAAGTTTAAAATATCGAGAAAAAAAAGCGATCATATTACCGTTATATATTTATTAGCGAATTTAAAATTGATCTATTGTGTTAGACAAAAGCTTAATCTGTTTCAAGTAGATCGGCTTAAATATTTGCTAAAAGATACAATAGAAAAGATGGAAAAAATGTGTCCTGTTTGTTTGCTTTCTTCGATCAATCAATGAAAATTTTGCTAGTCGCAAGAAATTTTTGATGATTAGATTATTATCATTTATATAAGGAAGAGTTTCTTTCTAACTCGAACTAAATGATTTTCTTAAAGCTCAAAGTACTACCTTTCCCAGTGGCTAAAATCCTTTTTTCGTGTGACATACAGAAACTTAGTTTGCCATCCAGGAACTGATGTCAATTTAGATATATAGAAACCTAGGATAGTCAGGTATCTTCCATATGTGTGAGCATAAATACGTTTATATATATACATAGCGCCATTTATAGATAACAAACCTGACTTTTGTCACCCGTATAGATTTTTAAGGCAATGCCATCCCCTTTCAGACCTCTATAGTTCGAGTTCTGGTTGATATTTTATGATAAAACTAAAAGAGCACTATTAATTTTAAAAATTAAAAGCTATTAATAATATCTTGTTTAATAAAAATTGCATTCCTTAATATTTATTAAGGAAAATTAAATTTTTTTTAATATTGTAAAACTTTTGGAAAAATATTGCCACATTTTAAGAACAATAAGATGTTTTCGAATGTTTATGTTTTCTGCAATCTTATGCTTTTTCTACTTTTTCCTTAAAAACCATCCGCACACATTTCTATTAAGGATAAAATTCGTTATTTTTCATTCAAAGATATTGATGAGCTTTATTAGGATTCGCACGAGTACCTGAATTTTTTGCATTCAGTCTCTAGTTCACACTACATGATACGAAAAAAAGTCATTCATGCATTAAATTTTTAAAAATGGATTTACTACAACAATCCTAAATATGTTGATCTAAAATAGCCATCAGCATCGAATGCAAACCTGGATGGTTTCGGTCAGAAGGCAATATTATGTGTTTGGTGAGATAAGGAAGGTTTTGTGTAGTACGAGCTATTAAAACTTGACGAAACTGTTAACAATAAATGCTACCAACAAAAAATGATCGATTTGAATCAAAATTTGGTGGCTAAAAGACACGCCAAAATGATTTTGCTATATGATAATTCTACATCACACACATCAAAACCTTTTAAAGCAATAATAAAAGAATTTGTCTGGGAAGTGTTATTTCAACCGCCATATTTGCTAGACTTTGCCTGACTTCAGATTACTACTTATTTACATCAATTGTACAAGCGCTTGTTGGTCAGTACTTCGATAACTTCGAAGAAGTCAAAAAATGGATTAATAACTTGTATAGTTTGGAAAATGCTGTATTTCATTGGTATGGAACACATAAATTGTCAGAAATATGGAAAAAATTAGATGTAAGCAATAGACAACACTTCAAATTAAGAAATTGAGATAAAAAAAATTTGATATTTATACAATTAGCAAACCCATGAATTGTCATTTTTCCAAAAGAGGATAAAAAGAGAATTATAGCCACTAATTAGAAAATTGTAAGTCATATTATCTAAAACGAAAAAAATTTAATTGTGGCTTACGATCATCAAAGATATTGAAATGTCAGCTATAATTTTGTTTTTAAAAATAAATTTGCGACTTTTAGAAATTTTGTGCTCACAATTAAATTCTTTCTAGCCAACCCAAGTCAGACATATATTTTATAAAGAAAATTAATCGCTGGGTTGACTTTCAAAGAGGATATTTGTATGAAATTTTTAACTTGTGATCTACTTTCATTGAAACCACAAAATCATTTCATTATAATTTAAAATCTATCTTAATTAATTTTATAAAAAATTACTTTGGTCGAATTCTAAGAGAGAAGTCAATTTTCTTCTTTTTTTGTTATTTTCATAATTTATATCTAGGGATAAACAAAAGAGAAAATAAACATTTCACCTCATCAAAACAAAATATTATTTTCACTCTGAACAAAAAAAAAAAAGAAAAACTAAATTTAACTAATCTAAAGACATCTGATAGATCCTAACATAAAAATATGCAGATGACTACTTGTTTACTAAAGTTTAGGCCCATTTGTTCGAAATAGATATATGAGGCCATAGATTGACCAGTTTTCAATTCAATAAATCTCTTCATTTCAGTTGAATCGTATTAAACAAAAGAAAAAAAAGTAAAATTTTAAATTAATTTGTATATAGCCCATACGTCCGCATTATCAAAGACAGAATGCATCTCATTAAATGAAAAGAATGAAGATTTTTCAGTTAATGTAAGAAAAAAGAAAGAAGAAAAAAAAAACACATAGAAGAATGAAACATGTTTAGTTTATTAATTTATTTCTTTAAGAAAAACTAAATGGCAGCAAATTTCAATTGCACTTTCTCTGCTTTTATTGGTAGATTTTTGGGCATCGTTAAATTATATTCTTACCTTTAAAAATTTCTTGTATAAAAAATAAAAAAGAGTTTTAAGAGAAAATAAAAAATCAAAGTACAAGAATCATATTAAATTTGAATAATTGTTTAGCAAGGAAAATTTTCTCTTTTTGATCCTTGAGAAAAAAAGTCTTCATCTTTTTTTACCGTCATAATATTCTTAATTTTTTTACTTATCCCTCATCTAAATCTATTAAAATATATATTTACAAAAAAACAACTACAACAAATATATATAATAAAAATATTTTTATTTTCCTGATTCTCTTTTATTATTTACAATTAATATGAGTACGCGCGAATTCAGCTGACATCAGATCAAAGAGTTTTATGATCAAAACAATTTCCTGTAAGTTATATGAAAAAAAAAACTGAAAATAATAAGAAAAAACGTTGGGAAATTTCACAATTTAGATGCGTTCGGGTCACGATACCAGTTCCACAATATGCATATTCAATGATATCGCGTTGCACTGTCGTGCCTTAATTAAAAACGAAAAGCAAAAAAAACCAAAAAAAAAAAAAAACCGAAACAGCCAAATTGTCAATTATAGAAAGTGATCTGTGGTAACATTTATCAAAAGAGTTCCTAACATCTTCGATTAGTGCTGCGTCAACCACGATTGGCAATTGTTTACCTGTCATCTTGCGTGACTTTGTGCTTCTGAAGTTATACGCATTTAGAAATATTAGTAGCATCACAAAACAAGACAATTTTTCCTAGCCTATTAATGTTTTTGTTTTTGTTTTTTTATTCAAGTGAAAGTTTTCAGGAAGATGCAATAAATTAAATTTTTCTAACATCACTTATGATGTCATTGACGATGATAGTACCACCAACCATTGTCTTCGATACATTTCGCTAGGCCTAATAAAAAAAAAAAAACCTTTTTATTTTGCGTATTGTCTTCTTATTGTTTTTTTATTATTTTATTTATTTCTATTAACTTTTTGTGTTGTTGTTGTTGATTTTTATAGTTTTCGATAGAGTCCCGACACATTGATATATACTATATATATAATTGCCTCTCTAAAGTGCTAAAAGATTTCGATTTCTTTGTCAGAAGGGTTTTAGAGGATTGTGTGGTAGGCACTTAATTGTCTGACACCTACATATAAAATCAATAAAAAATTTTTCTTATCGTTTTTTATTATTATTATTTATTAATTTAAATTGATATCAATAATGGAAGTGAAATTCGCTTGGATAAATGCAAAATGCAATTTTATTTAGCTGCAAAAGTGTAAGTAAATAAAGATTTATGTTTTAAAAAATTTCACTTTTTATTCTATTCAGTTGTATACACTCTTCAAATAGGACAAGATTAAATGATTACTGATAATTTTAATTACAAAAGGGCAATGTATAATTATTGAGTATAATTTAATTATTATGGTTAAAAAATAAATCAAAAAAATTTTTTCCAAAATCCTTGACCCATTTACAACTGAAGTCTAATTTATTAAAAGAACGAGATGCATTGTTTCTTTGTTAAATTTTCGAATAATTTTATTAAAAACATATTCAGAATTTTCAATTAAATTAACAATGGAAAGTAAATATTTTTTTTTGTTTTTCATTTTCAAAGAAAAAAACAACAAACAACAATTTTTGTTAATTTTTTTATTTTTTGATCATTAATTAATTTAATAGGTTAAAAAAATAAAATACGGATATATTCACCAGATGATGAATTCAATAAATGAAATATTTTAATAAAATTTTAAAATAAGTTCATTCAAATGAAATAATAAAAAATAAGACAATTTTTAAAGTGAAAACTTTGCACTTTTTTTGTCTACCAAACTACTTTCTAGAAGGCAAGAATTCCATTTAAATTGACGTATGGGCTCATACTGCGCCTAACTTTATCCGAAACTTTGAAGGCGTTTTTCTCGAAACTACTTTTTTCGAGACGGTTGCCATGATTTCTTAAGTTCTTCTGAACCGATTTATTTGAAAATTGATGAAAGTCTTATTTATAAGCAAAAATTTTCACAACTTCGCGAATTATCCTAGTTCCTGCCATAGCGACACTCCTCTAGATTGACTATTCACTTCTTTTTTTTTACTTCAGATTACTCAGAGGGTTAAAATCGGGGCGACCATCGAGCAATATTTTTTTTACACCCCCACTTCATCAGCCTGTAACTTTTTGGATTTTTGATTTTTTCCAATTTTTGTTTTTTTTCCTGTATTGTTTACCAATCAATTAATATTATAAAAAACAACGAATACTAAAAATATTGTTTGCTTACTTTTTATTGCTCTTCAAAAAGTACCTAAAATTAATGTCTCCAGACCAGAATACCCCCTTAAACCTCATAATCTCTTGCCATTGCTTCCTTTGCTTTGCTATTTTATTCTCTAGCGTTTATCAAAAAATTTTCTAGTATTTTCCGATTTGGCTTAATAAATCCTGTTTACATGTTGTTCATGTAATTCTATTGTAATGTAATTGGTATTTTATTGATATTCTATTTTGCGAATAATAAGTACAAGTGTTTAATGTGTAGAGTTTTATTTAATATATCTGTCAAATTATTCGTATTTGTAATTATTTTAGTTGTTCATAGTAATTTTTGACGCTAGAAAAAATTAAACACACAGCAGCAATAAAATTTTTACTTTTTGAAGGTATAGTAACAAAAACAACTCATTCACGATTGTCAAAAGGGAACCTCAATTTCAATTAAAAGGATTGAAAGATAAGCCTCAGAATTCAAACGTGGTTGTGGTTTTGAAGCACTTTTAAAATCCTCATGGAGGACGTATAAAAGTACATCAATACTATTGTATTGTACATCAATAATAGCAAAAATATAGTAGGTATATTATTCGAAAGATCGTCAATTAACGGATAGAGATTTATTCAAGACCTAATATTTTTTGACAGCCTTAGTAATATTACCCAATTTACGTAAAATGGATAAAATCACATCCGAAAGTGATTTTCTCAGCAAAATTTTAAGCAGTTTTGAAAAGTATTTTATGGATCGTTTCATCATTATTACAGACGGTTTGATCTATGATTCCTAAAAGAGTTAAGTTCCAAAAATTGATTTAGAAATTTTATAATCAGTTTTTTTTTTTAAATGAAATGCGAGCTGATTAGCCATTCTGCAATTGAAATTATGTGAAGCCAATGTGAAAGAATCTTCATAAGTGAAAAACTTTTAATTAGAAAACTTAATAATTCTATAATAATTGACGCTAAAACTACTCAACAGGAAAAGTAGAAATGAGCTACCACCTAGAGTAGAAATCTAACCTTGCAAGGAAGGCAAAATGAAATGAGAATAAAACATGTTAACTCAAAAATGCTGTACTTAAAAAGACATATATGCATGTGATTTTCTAAGCGAATTCCATTTTATATTGTGTACAGTTTTTAAGCAATTTTTGGCCAAAAATTCTAAACGATATGCCAAGCACAGCATTTGAAAAAAAACGTCTTTGTGGAAAACTTATTTTAAATTCTTATATAAAAAAAAAAACTGGCACGTGTATTGCAGTTACAGCACCACTGAAATATTCATCATTAAAAAATTCCTGGAGTTAAAAATAACTTCATTTAATCGTTTTTTGAAATGCTCATAATGAACACTATCATCAAATAATTTAAAATAAATCAAAAACTTTAATTAGAAATAAAATTCTACATTTATCAAAAGTAATTACCTTGTGCACAGGTGAAAATCTTTAGAATTTATTTAGACAAAAAAAGAGAATAATTAGTAAATCTGATCAGAATATGAATGAGATGATGGAATTACCTGGACACCAAAATAATGAATCACTAAAACTAAGCTACAAACAAATATCAACAACAAATGAAAACAACAACAAAAATTTTGCTTATAAAAATTTTGTTTGAATTGTCGTCTTTGAGAATGGATTTGTGGCTTTAAGAAAGTAAATACAAAAAAAAAAAAAATTACAAATATAAATAAAACTTAAAGACTCTTCAAGAATTTATAATCAGCAAACGATGCGTTCCAAAGTTGAATAGTATCTTCTCGTTAGTAAAATGCACCATACTGGCTTAATTAGCATAATCGACTTATACTGGCTCGAGGATTTGGGCTGAAGAGACAACTTCCAATACATACATGACAATACCGTAAAAGGTGCCCCATTGTCAGGTGAATTCTTTTAATATTCATGGCTGATGGTAATACCTTCGGGTTAGGTAGATTTTGGTTATACCGTTTACCTGTATATCCTTGACACATAATAGAATACCGTTATCCAGATATATTTTATTCTCCTTTTGATTTTTGTTGTTTGTTTGTTATTTTTTTGGCCAATAAATTTTTCAAAAAAATGTTACAATATTCATTCTTAGGTTTTTTTCCGTGTTTTTTTTTTTTTTTTTGTTCTTTCGATTTCATTACTTCTTATTACCAGTGTGAATTCTGTGAAAGAAACCAAGTAATTCTATTCCACAAAATGTATTACCCTATTTATTATTGTTAAATATTTTAATTATTCTATGAATTAAAAGGATTTATGCGTGTGAATTCATAAAAATGTTTATCTTAGTTAAGAAAACAAGAAAAGAAATGGAATTCTATACTGAAATGATAACCATAGAGAAAACAACAAAAATTAAAATTTGCAATTTAATTTAGATTTCTTGAACTCGGTCATTTGGTAATTTATCTCACGACTTACATTTAGATGTTCTTAAAACTGTTAGACGACATACTTTCTGTTCTTTAGTTATAAAAGTCTCACTTTTATGTCAAATAACAATTTAATATTCATTCCCACAAAAGAATGGAGCATACAGATTCCAGCTACCATCGTTTATAATGGTGGCTAAAGATTTAAATTAATTCTTCTTAGAAATTGTGATAAGATCATTTTAAAATTGTCATTTATCTGTTGTGTTTTTGGTTCTTTATGAAAATGAGAAAAAAAAATTTGACAAAACAAAAAAAAAACAGACCTTCGACTTCTGACACCTTAGCTGGTGGTCAATCCTTTTTTTTTTTTCTAAGTTTAGTTCATCTAAAGGGATGCTTAAAACGATTACAGGTTAGCATTTATGGAATTTTCTAAATGCTATGGATTTAGTTTATTAAAAAAAATTTTAGACCGGTCTTTCAACCCTTTTGAGAAATAAAATCATATACAAAACTTTAAGCAAAAGACAACATAGAAATCGCTAAAATTATATATTTTTTTATTGTTAGAAAAATTTATGCTCTTTCGTTAGGAACAAAAAAAATTTAGGATAATTTAATAATAAGAACCAAAATAAATAAATTTCTAAATGATGTAATTTTTTACTGTACTCAATTATCACGTGGTCAAGACTAAAGAGATGAAAAGTAGCTTGAATACCAAGTAGTGAAAATTCTGTCTGTCATAGATATCAAAGATGTCAGGAAGCAATATTAATCCATAGTTTTCCTGCATCGATGACATGAAAACTTGTTTGATTGAGATTACAAGCTCATCAATATCGAATTTACTTTACTTTAGTGATCTGAAGAAAAAAATAATCAAAGCAGATGCATAATCACTGCATTAAGTTATATTTTGGATTGTTTACAGCACCTATGGAAGGAGTGCAAATGATTAGAGTGTGATTTTTCTTATTGATTTTCTAATTACAAGTAAAGTATACACGTGTTCCTTATACAAGTAAATTATTGAGTCTCATGCCCAGTCAGACTAGAAATAAAAAATTTCTTAACATTTTAAACAATACCATTTTTAGCTGCTACTCCGTGTCGCTTGTAAAATTGCACATTATCTTTAGTTCTACTTGTGTAGCTAACAATTTGAACACGGCTTAGTGAGCCAAGTTTTACTGCTGGTTTAACAAAGAATTTCCAGCTGTCCGAGACGTTTTAGACTTTAATTAAAGGTGTGGTTTTTCTGCTGATTCCTTGCTTTTTCCCTTGATTCTGGAGACTGATTTTAGTTATAATCTACTTAAGAGTTTGCTTTTATGTATTCGCATGATTTCTTTGTTTGTAGAATTTTTAACTAACTCATTATAAATCACTCTAGGTACGATTTTTTCAGTTGGGCTTCACTGAATAATACTTAGGATACAGCCGTTAAAAAAAATTAAATACACAAAACAATTTTATTGCTTTCTAACAGTGGAGAGTTAAATAAATTCAACTAATAAACTATGAATAATGGTAATAAGCTGAAATAATTCCACCAAAGCTTAGATTAAGTAAACAAATCATTCTTTTCCTAATATCCTATTAGAAACTTTCCACATTTTATTTATTTGTTACTACTTTTCTTTATCTGAGAAGAATTGACATAATTAGCATATTCTCTGTAACCTCATCTGTTTATCTTGAAAATTTAAAAAAAAAAATATCATTAAGGCCATAAATTATGCTGCAATGTAATTAATTCTCAACATTAGAAAAATACAAAATTTTACAATTACCGTAATTTTATTTTCGATAGAGTGCACAAATATTTTCTGAACCAAAAAAGCCAAAATTAAGTACATTTAACGTATGTAGCGAACATAAATTTTAAATCTTTTGTAAATTTAAAAATTTAAATTTCACAGCACGCATTTAAAAAATTAATTGCCGAAATGAATAGCGGTGCAGCAGTATACAAAGCAAATGGAATATCAAAAGTGGGTGTCACGCTAAAATTAAACAATTAGTTAAGTAAAAAAAAATAAAATATAAAAGAAACGAAAATAAAAGATAAATGAAAATCTTAAATTTGACAAAAATTTTATAATTTTGAACTAAAGTAAAAAGGACACAGAAAACAAGACTAATGTACTTTACATTGAACGTGACTCCCCTAATTTTGAACTGATTTGTAAGTATATGAGCCAAGTCGATTAATCTTCTTTCGTAAAAAAATTTATGCTGAACAAAGGATTCATTGCTATTATTCTGACACGAATAAATATTCAACAATACGGACAAACAAATCAAAAAGAAATTCGAAACACTTTTTGATGCATAAAGAAAATTTTAGTACTAAAATTAAAATCTTTTAAAACGGAACAAAAAATGTAAAAAAGAAAAAAAATCCTCATTTAAGAAACTTAGACTTAGCCACGAAGTTGTTATAATAAATTTTTATTGTTAAACTATTGGTGATTTTTTTCTTTTTTTTTTTTATAACTTTAGATATTTATCTTTAACACTAATCTATAGGCCGGTCAGATATAATATTACTCGTCCGCTTTTTGCAGGATACTTATAGCCACCATAGCTGTTAAAATTACGCTTTCAGTTTTAGTACTTTATGCTAAGTGCCGAAAACAATTTTAGTTGATTCAAAAGGGGAATTGGTGCTTTTCTTCTAAATCCCACAAACAGTATTTTAGAATATTCACGAATTAAAAGTTTCAGAATATAAAAAACTTTGAAGATCTTTTGGTGGCAAGATTGAATCTAACTTTAACATTTCTTAGATGAGAACTTAGCCGAAATTTATATTTTTAGTCGCATTGAAGTAAAATAAAAAGAAATTTACACTAATATAAGTAATTTCTGGGCAGATAGACTATAGTCTATCTCGTTGGAACCAGAGGTTCAAATGATTTCTAGGGAATTAAGTTACATAAGTAAAGATTTTATTCTTTTTTAAAGTATGTAAACCTCGACTTTATAACTTGCAATAACAAAAAAAAATCAACCAAAAATTAAGTGGAACTATAGCAAAATAAAAAATACCCACAAAGACTTTTAAGTGCTTGTGACTAAGAATTTGGTTTTTTTTTCAGAGCTGCTCTTCTTATTTGTCCATAGTAAATGAAATTTTACATTATAGCTCAAACAGCTCTGAAATAATTTACAGTCCACTATAGCTAAACTCCATAAGGCTGACAGAGTTACATTAGGCACACTTTTGACACTTGACTGACACATTTACCTAGTAAAATTTTAACAGTTAAAATATTACGCTTAAAAGATACACTTTGTTCAATATTTACTCAGGATAAGCCTACGCATCTTAAGTTTATATTCTGCAACTTAATTTTAGACCAAATTTTTATTAATACTTGCAACTCTTTTTATGTTTATTAATTCTTTAAAACTTTCAAGAACTCTTTTTGTATTTAGCACCGACTAAAATGTCAAAATATTTCAATTAAATCTTAAGAGTCTTTTCTGTGAGCAGAATATAAGAGAATTTTAATGCTTTAATATACAAAAAACAAAAATCTAATACTACTTTACTTGTGTTTTAATTAGAATGAGCTGTCAAATTTTTTCTTCGCTCTTGCTTTTTTCTTCTCAAAACAATAAGCTATTGTGTCAGAATTCTAAAACAGTGAGGTAAATATGGCTATCAACCTAAAAAATTAAAAATTCATGACAAATATAAAAAAAATAGAACTAAGGTGAAAATTAAGACTACTTCGAGGATCCAGAGAAAAAGCTAAGTAGGTAGGAATCTTCGTTTAGATCCATAAATTTACATATTTATTACTTCTTATCCCTGTATAAATTGCTTATGATCAATTTTTACCCTTTTATGACATAAAATTCAAGTCGTGGATGATCTATTACTTGTATAAAAGATCAATTGTCTTTTTTTTTCTATAACTTCTAAATTAGGACTAAATTATGTTTATGTATTTTATCAAAACTTATTCTGAACAACAATAAAAAAAATAAGTTAATAAGAACAAAAAAAAATGATAAATAAAATCTTCAAATACCTGTATCAAACCAGAACTAAAACTTGTGTTGTTGATCTCCTTATTAGGATACATCTTTTGGCCTGTTAAAGGATCACTAGTACCACCGTTACTATTGTTATTTATTTGATTAATATGCTGATGTCTATTCTGTTGGTGATAATGTTGTTGTTGTTGTTGTTGATAATGATAATGAGGATGGTGATGACGATGATAATGGCTATTATTTATAAGCAAGGCAGTTATAGTATTTTGTTGATTATTATTTTGCTCTTTTATACCACTTTCTCCAATTTTTGTATTCATTTGAATATTATGTTTACATAATGCTGTCCTCTCATTAAAATCATCACTAATACCACTATGTAAATTATTAATACTATTACTGACACTTTCTTCCATCAAATTTATATGTAAAGATGTATTATTGACGATATGAAGACAACTATTTTGCATAACAGGAATAATTGGCATACTTTATCGTCTTAGTTCTTTCACTACTTAACTGAATTTGTGAATTTTCATTTTAAACATTTCTTTTGTGTATATGTTTGAAAGAAATTAACAAACAAGCATAATTTTGTTTCTTTTTTAAATGCCTAATCACATTACATATCCAGTTCGCAGTGTTAGAGTCTACTATGACTGACCACCAAACTTAAAAACAGCTCTCAAGCCTATTCAAATAAAAACAAAAATGTAAATAAAATTATATAGTTTTGTATATATGTATGCATGTAAACCTTGGGAAAACAACAACAAAAAATTTTAAAAATCAATTATTTAGTTTAATTCTTGTTGTTAAAGGAAACGATAGTATCCTTTAAGGTAGGTTTTATATTACTTATTAAAATATTTAGAAAAAAATTATTCGGATCAAAGGTGCATTAGCTTAGACTCATTTGCATAAAAATTTTCAAGAAAATTTTATACCTTGTGTCACGCATAACAATTTTGTTGGTGTACTTTTGCTATTTTATCGAATATCAAGTGTAATCCTGCTCTCTAAGAACTTTCACCTTTTCCCTTTAGATTAAAGGAAAATATACATGAATAAAACGTGATTTATAAATGGAAAGAATTTTCAGGTAATTCGATTCTAATTTGCCAACAAAAAAGAAAAAAAAAACTTCAAAAACACTACACAAACACACTCGAACACAAATATAAAAAAATTATTCTGCTGTATATGTATATAACAAAAATTATAAATCCAAGGGCGTTGTTATGTAACTTAACAAACGCACCCTTAGTTCTAACTAACAAACGCATTCTAATCGCATAATCTAATTTTTTACTGACTATGAAGTCAGTCCGGTCTAGTCCAGAGTCGAGAGTGAACCCTTTTTCAATTTTCAATTTTCAATTTACAAAGTCAAGTCCACACAACAAAAAAAACATTAACTTACAATAAGGTGTATTTAAATAAGAAAATGTAAAATAAAATTTAAAATAAAATATATATAAAACAAGAAAAGGTGGAATCAATAAAACAAAGAACCCGTAACAGCGTTGTAACCTTGAATTTATTTACTTTTAATATTCGCTGTTAAGGATTTGAAAATCTTATTTTATTGATATAAGAGTGAAATAATTTTATGATAAGACCATGAGACTAAAAGTGGTACCTTCTCTGTTGGTTGGTTATTTACTGAAAATTTCTGTTGAAATTCCAAAAATTTATACATTAATGATAGAATAGCTCAGGTTTTTCAATTCAATTGCTCTCCACCGATTGTTATCATAAAACTTTATGATAAAGAAATTATTATTTCTTATTGAAATACTAATGACCGGGCTTCACAGAATAAGCTTAAGCTTCAACTTAGTTAAAAGAACTGAAATGGTTTCAAAGGTTATTTTTGTAATTGGCATAACATAGGGTGTTGGTGTTGCATTTTGCAAGGAAATTTTACGTCTGATGAATATAATGAGCCTATTTACATACATTTAGTAGGAAGCACACCAAAGAGATCACAAATCGATTCGAGCAAAGCCGAGTTATTAAACACTTATACTTCAAAACATAAGCCGTACTACTGCAGTTCAATGTTTTAAGAGAAAGTCAAGAAGAGCTCTTACATACATCGTTTCTGACATTTAAACAAAACTTTAGCAGTTAAACTTTACATCAGCTCTCAAAGAGTTCTTTAATTAAAGCTCTTACATCCAATAACATGCAATGTTAAAAAGTTAATGAACGGTAAGTCAATAGTACGTATACCTACTTTTTTAATTACAGAAGGAATTTAAGAGCGTTTAGTTTCCCCTGGGGTATTTCCTGATTTGATAGCCAAATACTTCTGTCGATTATAGCTTATATCGAACTCAAATCATATTTTTATAAAATTGATATAAGAATTTGTAAAAACTTCTTCTATTTAAAAAGTAATTCTGTATTTAAAGTTATACGAAATTATTTCTAAGAAACTCAACCTAAAAGCATTAAAAAATAGAACACATTAACAATAAAGTTATACTTTCAAGGGTAACAACACTAACCTCATAAATACTTTTAATTTATTAGTTATTAGTGTCTATATTGTATTTCAGTCTGAATTACAGTTACCTTTCACAAAAGTCATATTTCACACCTTCCAATTAAAAAAAAAAAAAACAAATCAAATTACTTTTGATTGATTGAAATTAGTACAAGTTATAAAGTTGAATAAAATAATAATAAAAAAAAACTAGCTCAAGTGGTATTTAAAACGAAATTTAATCTCGATATCCAATTTAAGTGATCTCTGCAGATAAAATTTGTGTCAGCGTTAAAAACTTGAATTGAAAAATTTAAAAACTATATTTAACCAGGGTAATATTTTATGAAATTAAAAGGAGTCAAATTTTGGTGCAGTTCAACCACCTGAAGTTTCTGTAAGACTTTTCAAGAAGAACAAATTAATTTTAATGTAGGGTCCTGAATATTTGGTTATAAATAATAACACCTAGATCTAAAAAGTAGTAGTAAGAGTGAGATGCACTTCCAGTCAAGGTGATTAATATTTTATGTTGGAAAACTTAGTCGAAGATCTTTTGCTAATCCTAAATATTGGCAAATATTGGCCCACAGAAAAGATAAGCCTTCCTTTATTTCTTATTGTCAATTTAGGAACTAAATCTATAAACTCAATCCCATTTAAGATATTCGAAAAAAAAAACAAGATAAAAAATCTTAAAGCGGAAGATTCTTTCAACAATTTATCACTGGGCTCGGACTTATGATATAAGAAAATGAACGGCAGTAAACTAAATAAAATTTGGCAATTAGATAGAAGAACTATACCTTTCCTCTTATGTTTTAACTAAGGATGGGATCCTGACTTGAATTTTCCAACCTATTTGAATTAGACAAGCAAAAATACGGAATACCTTTGAGAAACCTAGTAAATCCCTCATTGGGCAAATATTAGGCTAGCCAAAAAGTCTTATGCCCAATAATTCAAAAATTTGGTGCACTTAACAAAAAATACAGTGATGCCTTGTGATAAGATTTAAAAACTGTATTTTATTCGGAATAAATTTCTATATTTTTAATTTGATCTAATTTTAACTAGGATAATATACAATCCATATAACATATAAGGAGTGAAATATAAAGCCAATACAGTAAAGTCATCCTGATTTTTGTGTAAATATTACCTAATGGAGACCGAATGTAACATTACAAGTCTTACGTGGCGCGAATCTGGTTTACTAAACACGATCCCGATAAAAAAAATTAAATGGGATTATATCAAAATGCAAAAAGATCATCTTTAAAATTTAATTCAGTAGGAAGAGATAGAGGTTAGTCTAAATATATAGAAATTATTTTATGTGCTACCGAGTGAAAATAGTCTTTTATTGGTCTAAATGTAGCCCGATTTTTACAGCCATATTAACAAAACCCATAAAACTACCGTGCAAATAAATTGAAATCTGTTAAACAGGAACTTTGTTCTCATTAAGTTCGCTTTACATGAAGCCTGTTTTATGTATATATATATGACTTCACGAATCCACAAACCATATTTATTATGTTGAAACGTTTCAATTTTATGTCATAAAAAAATTTCTGAGATCAAATATGTTTAAAAAATCATCTTAAATTTTTACTTTATTATTCAACTTTCACTCTATTTTTACCCTTTAATTAGATATTACTCGAATTTAAATTTTTTTTGTTTTCTATAAAATAAACAAATTTTAAATTCTAATTTTTCTTTCTTTGTATTCTAATCTATTGAACTTATATGAAAAATCTATTCCTAATTAAGTCCCATGGGCCAATAAGGTTAATTACTTTTGTGTAAATTTCTATTCCTTTATGATTCAAAATTGAAGAATTCTTTACTTTTAATTAGTTTACTGTTTATTTTTTTTTTTGCAATTTAAAATATACTATTTCTGCTTTTTTTGTAAAAATTAATTAAATAGGATCCTCTAATGTGTCGTGAAAGTTGTCATTTTTTATTTTCAGTATCTTCCTCCTGCTGCTATTTATCTGTTAACAAAATTATAGCCTGGATTTCTAAAAAAAAACAAAACAAGAAAAAAAAAGAAAACAGAAAACAGCCCAAGAAGAGGTCATTATCAAAAAATTATTAACCAGTATCATGCTGTCTTTTTAATATTT
The DNA here is from genome assembly GCA_947359355.1 of Acrocera orbiculus. Classification (NCBI taxonomy): domain Eukaryota; kingdom Metazoa; phylum Arthropoda; class Insecta; order Diptera; family Acroceridae; genus Acrocera; species Acrocera orbiculus. The sequence continues at coordinate 26,761,431 of OX375756.1, read as the reverse complement.
GCTATACATCGTCTCATATTCATTTCTTAATGTTTTTCCGCCATTTTTCAGATCAACTTCAAATCCATTAAAATATTTTGATTTAAGAATTTCTAAAAATTTGTTGAAATTTATATCGAAAGCTTTAAATAGGTGAGGGCGTAGCCGTAGGGGCGAATTTCTAACCAAACAACTTTTTTCCTTTAGTTATTTTTGTTGTTGTTACTTTTGATTTTTTTTTTGCGTCAAACTTAATCTCAATTTAGAAAAACGTGTTCACTAAGAATTAACGACGGCGACCAGCCCAACAAATCGATGACAAAATATTCCTTTAAAAATTTATTTCATGGCATTTAGTTTAGTTTTTTTAGTAATTTTTTGTTTTATTTTTTAAATCTTTTAAAAATTTGCATAATTTAATGAAACAAAAAATAAATAAATAAAAACTATTAAGAGATTTATGACATTATGTTGAATCTTTTGGAATAAAATATGGTAAAATAAAAATTGTCAAATGCAAATTGTGAAAAGCAAAAAAAAAAAAACAAAATTAATTAAATTAGATTGGTTTAGAGTTTAGTTGTCATCAGAGAAGAGTTGACAATATTACAAGCAAATTCGAAACCTCCTGCTTGGTATTGATTAATAATAAAGTCTTACTAACCCCATTTATAGTCTTGATTTTAAAAAAAAAATAAAAGAACCGGTCTAACTTCCTTATTACGGTCATCAATTAAAAATTATATTAACTTGATGTATGGATATGTACATTAAGTATTCGTGCAAATATTCTCTTAACGGGCGACATCAGACCTGAGAATCATCATTTTTCGAATGAAATATATATTTTTTATTTATATAAAATTTTTGCTGATATATTTCTTCGTTTTTCTCCTTGTTTATATATACATGTGACAAATAAAAGATTCTTATTGCTTGAGAGCTTTAATGTTTACTGCTATTGCTGAACACAAGTACTGACCGAGGTCAGAATAAGGTATAAAAAATGAAAATTTATTCAAATTTCAATGATCGTCTGCTTGTTACAAGTTAAATTTATCTTCTTCTTCCCCACTAAACGTCTGCTCGACGTGCCACCTACTTCTTGATTCTCCTTTGGGATAAAAGAATAAGTAAATTCTAGACATTATTTACTTGCTTTGTTTTCAAGGGGATATGGGGTCAGTTTTCATATATATATATTTATTTATTTTCTGTTTTGTTTACTCCCCATAGATTTTTGATAAGTTTTAATGTGTTGATGCGTCGCATTGCAATGCGATTACTCTCAAGTTCTATACAGTATGATGAGGTTAATGTACCTGAAATCATTTTTCATGTTTCTTGTTTAAATCTTTTGAATATATGGGGCTGGTTAATTGAATTTTGAATTTAATTTATAAAAATGAAAGTTTTATATGTGATATATGGATAATTTTGTATATTAAACGCATATTTAAGGTTAGGGAAAAAGATAAATTGAATTGGAATTCAAAAATATAATTCGTAAATTTGAAAAGAGCCAAATTTACCACAATTACTATAATATGGAAGAAATTGTTCTAAATATGGTCTCGCTTGCTATAAATTTACAGAGAACCTCATAATTTATGAGCTATAGATGCCTGTTTTTAAATCTAGTTATTAACTTTAGATATTCGATATAAAGTTTTGATGTACGCAAAAACAATAAAATATCTATCCATATTTAGATAAAGATGAAAACCTGATTATCAAACTTATATTTTGGGCGAATTTTTAGTGATCAATTTTGCTATTGATATTGAAGACATAACGGTTCAAAACATTTCTCAATTTTCTTGTGAGAAAAGAGGCTTATAATATACATATACATAATATAATCTATGTAACTTTGTTAAAGGGTTAGGAGTAGTCAGAATTTTCAAAAAATCGAATTTCTTTTTTTTTGCATTTCCTTAAAGTATAATAAGTATCTTAAAAATATTCTCTGAAAATTTGAAGTGAATCCGACAAATACTTTTCGAGTTATTCGACAAAGGGCTCTCGGGCTCTAGGTACATAAATCGAGTGTAAAACTTTAAATGCGTTTTTCTCAAAACTATGGTTTTTGAACTGGTGACCACTGTAACTCGAAAACCGCTCGTTAGATTTCAATGAAATTTATACAGCTTTTGTAAAGCATAAAAAACTAGTGCCTGATTGAAGGATTTTTTTTTTTTTAAATTTCGATTTTTTATAAACTGTTGATTTTTTCCCTAAAATCCGGAAAAAACTTTCCTGAGGCCGCAATTGTACTAGTTTTTTTTTTTTTAGAAAAAAAACCCTTCGATGAGGCACTAGATTATTTATTAATTATTTTTTTTGGTCCGATTGATTTTAGATAAATCTCCAAGGATTTGTGATAATCACCGCAAAGAACTTCTGTTGGAACTAGGTCAACACAAGCAGCCAAACTTTTAAAATTATTAAATTTTTTTTTCAAATTCTCGTGAAGTCAAGTCGAAACATTATGTAATGATGCCATATTTTTACTTTTATAAAATAAAATAATTTACTGGGAAAAAAAAATTATTTAAAATGATCATTTTTTCATGTCTCTGACTACCCCTCTTTAAGCTTCGAGATATATCTTGGTGCGGAAGTTATCTTTAGTTATTATTTTGTTTTTCTTTAAGTCTTTTTTTGTCTTTTTTAGTCGATTAATACCATATAAAATGCAGTAGTTTTGATGTATTACGAATATGACAAAGTATTTGTTTACTTAATAGTTTTGACATGTTAATCAATTTTTTTTTTATATTGCAAAAAGTAGAACTAAATAAAATTTTACAAAAAATATTTTTAATATTTTCCTAAATGTTTAAAAAAATAATAAAATAGTAAGAATTTACTTGTGCTTTCGAACCAAGGGCCAGACTTTGACAAATCCTATTTAAGAGGAAGAGTCACTAATATATATAGCGAGGGTTATGTTTTACTAAGTCAAGAAAAATGGTAGGAATAAAATGCATCTTGGGTATATAAAACAAATTTTGGTAAAATTTTATATGTATTTTTAGAGCTTAGTTGCATTGGGTTTTGAAATTTTATTAAGGGTGTATTAGAGAATAAAACCCCAGTGAAAACCGTGCTGCTAAAATTCACTCTTTGCATATTTTTATAAGTCCAACTCACGTGCAGAAATGTTAAATCTAACCTTCCTAACAGGCCAGATATTTAACATTACAATCAGATTAAAAATAACATTTTAAAACATATTTTAAAAGAGATTAACTGCTGGGATGTATTCTTCATGAGAGACATTCTATTACCTCTAATTGAAGGTTTCTCTCCAAATTTTTAGAGACATAATAAAAATTTTTTGTAATTTATCTAATGCAAAAACAGGTCTGTATGACCTATTGCGTATGATGCTGTGCTAATACTTACACAAAATCTGCTAAATTTTTTCTAATAGTTTTCATTATTTCATATTGTGGCTTCATTTTTGAAGTAAAATATTACCAACATCTGTTACTCTTTCTTTATTAATTTTAGTTTCTGAAAAAGTAGCTTTTCTCTAAATTTGAAATTGTTATTTATTTGAGAGATCATTCGGAGTATTTTTCTCAAGAAAACTAATTTTAAATTTTCTTTTCTAGACTTTTGCAGAAAAAAATATTAGATAACTCATGGCACCACAGATGGGAAGTTTTGAGTAATTTTTCGAACTCTCTCTTTTGAAAATTATTTGATAGTGATTAATTTCGATTTAAGGCTAAATCTGACTGTGAATATGATGGAAAATTCTTTTTATAACAACAAACAATAACAAATTTTTGAAAAATGAAAATTATACTAATCTAAGAATACAACACTTTTTTTTATACATAGAGCAAAAATTAGTATTCTTATCTACTATTCTGGTCACTGAAAACTACTATTGCATGGACACTACAGTTTTTTTTCCAGTAAAATATCGGAATCGTAAGTATCGTATATATTTACATGAAGGTAAATAAAAGAACAAAAACACCAAACTTTTCATCCTTTAAGCCCACGCCAAATGGGATTTATTATACCAAATTTAATTACTTATTTTTTTTTTTGGAATGCAATAAATTTATGAAATTTGATACTGATAACCGTTATATTATTGCCATTTTTCTTTTATACTATACAAAACCGAACAAATTGAAAAAATTTCAGCCAAACTATTGCAATTAAATTGTTAGTATAATATCTTGAATATCGCAACTTAATTAAAATTTATAATGATCAAGGTCTTAAAACGGTACTTTGTTTACCTTAACTTTATTCATGTTATATTCATATATATATATATATATATACATATATATATATGAGTAACATTTTTGACAATGAGGAAATTTTTAACTATAAATTTGTTCATAGCGCTATATAATACCGAGTACTGATTAAAATTAGTCAACAGCTTGACTTCCGACAATGCAGTTTTTTAGGTTGATGACGGTGCTTGTCATAAAATCATTCGTAATACAACAAAGAAAAAGGTCTTTAAATAATAAATTTGAACAAAGAAAAAAAAAATCCAAGAAAATAACTTGAAATAATAGTATTTTAGTTAAAAAATGGGGTTTTTCGTTGTTATTTTTCTTTTCAAGCTTAGTTTAGGTATATTAGACCTGTTTTTTTTTTTTGTAAAAATGAATTTTTCAATTCCAAAAAATTAAGTTGACTGACAATGTTAATATCAGATTTGATTAATTACATATTCGATATTAAGTTTTGTTTCTTTTTTTGATAAATAATTTTGACTTATTACAGGAATATCGTCAGGAAATTTAGTTCAGATAAGAATTAAAAGCAAAATAGCAAATAAAACTGGTTTAAACAAGAAATTTCTTCATTACATAAAATCAAAACATTTAAAGACTAAAAAACCGTGTATAATTTGTTCGATGATAGAAAACTTATTCTATAACACATCGGTCAATCAGTCTCAAAGTTTGGTATATAAATAATTAATAAATCCCAACATTTTTCATAAATCCTAATAGTTTTAAAAGAGTTTACTTTGAAAATCAATTTGGTTTAAATGATACTTATTTTTAAATTTTCAAAGTAATTTTTAAAAGGATAAACTAACGTGACAGCTGAAGCTTAGCACTGTAAGTGTTATTTTTACACTTCTAAAGCTACAGAAATTGAGGAACGTTGGTTAGCTATTTTTAAACGTCGCTGTACAAACATGAGTAGTTCTAAATTCTCTGGAATGGTTATACCGGAAAATGAACAACAACAAAAATAGTCAAAGAAATGGTTAATTCTAATTGTAAGTAAAGTTCCAAAGTATAGCTGACTCCTTAAAGATATCAAAAAAAAAAGTGTATTAATCAGTTTACATTAAAGTTCTGAATGAAAAACCTCAAGGAAATTCTCGAAATGTATACAATCTTTACTTAAATTTGACCAAAAACAACAGGAAATTGATAATCCAGATCTGCTTACAAAGCTGTTTAAGCATTATAATATATATATGGATATTAGAAGTGGAGACCAGCCCGTGAAAGCCATCTAAACGAATAAATACAACGCTACAATCTTCTAGCAAGGTTATGGCCTCAGTATTTTTTGATCCTCCATGTATTTTATTAATCGATATATATACATAATAGTACTCCTTATGTTATACAATGCACCATAGTTGTACAAGTTGTTGCAAGCTATGGCCGAATCGTATGAACTGCACTTTTCACACAATCACATCCGCAAACAAATCTTTGTGTGAAGTTTTCATACAAATTTTTGACCCGTTAAATTAAAAAAGAATATAGTACTTTCAATAAATTAGTGCAAGTAAATTATGAAATAGAATATTATAAGGTCACAAATTTTCCTGCAAAGTTACCGTTTTCATCCGAGCTTAGGTCTATTTATTTATTTTTTTCAAACAATTTTTCTTGATTGAAATATAAAAAAGTAAAAACTATAAAATCTATAATCCGTAAATTTTATCGATAATGTTTTGTCCTCATTTAAAATATCATACTGGAGTTTATTTATCCATTAGAAAAATTTTTTCATCAAACCAATAAACCTATAAAACCACAACATAAAAATTGAACGTAAAAACTTGAAAACTTTACTAAGCATAATGTGTGTCACAAAACCCCAAACAAAAAAAAAATAAAACAGAAGGATATTCATTATTAACCGTTTTGGTTTAAAACTATAAAATTTTTAAAAAAATTTACCATCTCATTTGTTTGTTTACCTTTATAGCAAATTTTATTTAAAAATTAAAAAAGAAAAAAAAAACAGAAGAAGCTTACAGTTTCGACTTAAAGCTCAGAAACACAAATTAAAAAATTATACGATCAACAGCCGATTATTATTGATCTTTTAGATGATCATAATTCAAAAATATACCGCAAGAAATCAAGATCAGCCAGCCTTAAGATTTTTAATAAAGTTTATTAAATTCCAAGGTCACAACTATCTAATATCAACCTAAATGAACCAAAAAAAAAAAACCTAAACTAGCGCTATACTATCAAAAAAACTATCTAAAAAGAGATTTATGATGAAATTGATGATTAATTTAGTTACTTAAATTGGGTATTAGGGACTGCATGCGTAGCTAAGAAAAAGTAGGTTTCAATGACCTTTTACTAAAAAAAAAAAAAAACTGCTAAAATAATTAGAAAGGGAACTCTAAAATGAAATATCAGAAATACAAAATGAAAAAAGGAGGCCACTTTCAGAAATCACAATCATTAATTTTGCAATTTGTATAAAATCAAGTCATAAAATTATTTTGCTACCACCAAAATCTATTTTAGATTAACCCAAACACTGTGTTTTTTTACTTATATTACATCATCATAAAAATATTTATCTAATAGTTTCATATTTTTATTTATTTATTCTTCTAATCATCCATCAAAAGAAAAATGTTTGCTTCCTTTAAGTATATGGACTCCTTTCGCTTGAATATATGACATAATTTGGGAATCGTGACATACATCTAGACACGATTTTACATAAATGGCAATGAAAGTAATTTGTATGTGTATGTAAATTGCAAAAATTCCTTATTAAAATTTGATGTTGAAAAACAGATCTGTCAATTTAATATTTAGACGTTTAGGTGTCAGTATAGAGTTAAACAAAATTTATATCATTTAGTTTAAAAACCAGAAAATCTCATTCATACAAATACGTAGATCCCCCTGGGTCTAGAAAAATTTTTATATGTATTTACTAAACATGCGGCTAATATAATTTCAGCCTTGTATGTTAATTGCTGTAAAACGATGTTAAGCAATACGAAATAAAAAAGCATTTCTCTAATTTTAAGATTAACTTTGATTAGAGACTCATGCCAATTGGACGACAGTACGCAACATAATTTTAATCGGCATTTATGATTTTGAATTGTTTTTTTTTTTCTTAATAATTTCATTCACTAATGGAAATAACTCGTTTTGAGGATGTATGAATTAATTAAAGATTGACTTTTTTATCAAAGAATATGAATAGTTAATTTCTTCTTTTTTTTCCCCTATTTATTCACATTTTTCATATGACATTCTTTTGAATTCAGATAGCTCCGAACGAAATTATTGGGTCATTGTTTACAACATAAAATAAAAATCTTTGTCAATTAACAGATTGATTTGTGGTAAAAAAAAAAAGTTATAACAATGTAGAATAATAAAGTTTTTTTTTGTGCTGTGAAACTAGCAGAAGACATCAGTAAAGAATTGCTTAGGCAATTTATTACTTATAAATTTTTCCCTAATTTTATTTAGGTTTTTTTTTATTTATTTTAAAAACATTATTTGATATTCTTTTGATAGGACTTGGCCTCTCTAAAGCAAATTGCATTTCATTCAAAAAAAATTCGTCACCAAAAAAGTCCAAGAAATTCAAAATTAGATTGAATAAAATCTTCCTGAAGGGAAATAGTACATCAGTTGATTTGTTCTGCCAGTTTTACACTTTTTTAATATGTAATTAATCTTTCCTTTTTCTTGAACCAGTTAACTGTGTCGCACTGTTTACACAAAGTTGTGCGAAAATTTTGTGTCTCGAAAATCGAACAATGACGTGTATAACATTTCTAATTTCATATTTTTCATTCATAGCTTTTCATATTTTTAATTTTTTTGTTTTATTCCGGCATGGTCTCAAATTATTCTAAACATATTGAAATTTAAAAATATATGTTAAATAGTTAATGGTATTTTTTTCGCATGACGTGACGCATGACATAATGACACTTTTCCATGACGTATATACACGTCAAACACAGTTAACTGATTTAATTGGACCTTAATTTCCCAAATGACAATATTATTTAGTCTAAATCCTTTTTAAAATGGTATTTCATATCAAAAACCATTTACTTCTGTCATGACATTTCACCGATCGGCTTTATATATTTGCGTAACTTCAAGCACAGAGCGATTTTTCTCCTTTTTCATAGGGTTTACCGATATCTCTTACTCGAATATATATAAAGTCAATAAGTGACACGGTAAAATTCACTTGAAGTCTAAGCCTAAGGCTATGTGGTTCCATGTGGAATTAACTTTTGATCATACGATTTCAAGCGATTTTTCGATATGAAGTCACTTCCATCAGGAACCCAACCTAAACAGACGACATCTATGGTAATGATTTTGAATATTTCACTAGTTGTTTAATCAATCCAATCAACATTTTTGTTTTATGGCTTGAAATTTTCTGATAAAATATAAGTCTCAATATAGAATAAGATTTTAAGCCAATTGGATAGTAAGCAGAATATTTTTTTCTATTTAGAAAATTTTTATTTACATTTATGGTTTTTTCAGCTTATTTTTTTTATTTACAAATTACAGTGTTTTTTATTGCACATTTTACACACATACATATTTTCTATATTTTATACAAATTATGCTAATTTTATTAACTTTAGAAATTCTTATTCAACAAGTTTCCGATCTAGACGATTCTAGAGTTGAATTCGTAAATCTGCCTTATAAACATTTTTTGCTCAACCTCTTCAGCCAATTAAAATAAAAAATACTTGTCTTAATATTTCTTCGTCCCTCAGTTCTTTGTAAAAGATTCAAGCTAAATCTAAGTTATAGTATTAAAAGAAAACCTGTAAATGTCTTTTCTTAAACTATATTTCCTTGCCATTTTATAGGATTTAGCATTTTAAATTGTTAAAAAAAAATCATTAGAGTTGTATAACATTGTTGAAAACTATCTCAAATATCTGTAGTATCTTTTGCCTGTCTCCATACTTTCGATACTATTCTGTAATTTCTTCAAACAGCATAAACTTGACCAACTAGTAAAAAATTATCAATGGAGTAAATCTATATTGGAAACAATTATTCATCTACAGAAAGATATGGTTTATAAAATTTTTTGATTAATTTACATCACAATTTACAGATCCAAGCGATCTTAACATTTTGTATGAATTTAATTGTTCAAATGTTCGTTCGATGTAGTTCGAAGTATGCTATAAATTTTTTTTCGGAGCTTAAACAAAAACTTTGTAAATACTAAAAAATTATTACTTTTTATATTGTAAGAAAAGTTAATAAATTGCATGACGATATACTAAGAAATTCGAAATGAATTTTCAAAAACGATCATTCGTGTGATAGTTTTACTGTTAAAAAATATATATTTAAAATATTTTTAAAAAAATATAAAAATTTTGTCTAAAAATAGAATTTATTCGTATTTCTTTAACTAATTAAATAAAACTAAAGTAATTAATATATGACATTTTCAGATTAAAGATTCAGATGTGTGTGTGTGTGCAAATTTAAAACACTAGAAGCAGACAAAAATAAAAAATTCACCAGTATCATTCCAATAAACAACAAAATGAATTATAACAATGCAATAAAATGTGTTAATCAGGGTAAATTCCCATATCACACTCACCTCATTATTTTCCTTAGTTTTAGATAACTTATCATAATAAACCCATCCCAGAAAAAATATATTATCAAAATCATAAAAACTGTACACCTCACATTTTAATTCGCATTTAAAATTATTTAAGATATTCTATTCGAACATTTGCTATTATTTTATTTTATTTAAGTTCAATGAACTTAGTGTTACTTTAGCATAAAAATTAAACAAAACAAAATCATTATTTTCTTCTTTTTTTTATATAAGTAAAAGAAAACATAACCAAAAATTCCTCATATGAAATGATAAATGATTTAAATTTTCTTTTATTTTTTTTACAAATCTTCAAATGATTTGCCTGCAAGCATGTTTTTGGCGGTAAATAATTTATTAGCCTTAGACTTAATTATTGATTTAGCTGTTTTATTAAAAACAACTTAAATTTATGCATACGTAGGTAGATATAGATATCGATTTGCGGCACAAAAATTTTTGCATTCCCAATAATCAGGTTTAGCCCACGATAGCTTCAATATCGATTTGCGCAATTTTTTTATTTTTATTTCTTTAATTCATGTATTATTTTTAACCATTTGCAAAAAAAAAAGAAAAGAAAAAGAAAACAACTACAATCAAATACAAATATAGGAAAACAAGTTCATGAAGAAGAAGAAGAAGAAGAAGAGAAAAAACATTAAATTTGCTCTAAGAACTATTTAGCAAACGATACATATGACCTTGCGCTGTTTTGTCCATTATGAAAATACGAAAAAACAAAAACAAGTCAAATGAAAACAAGCTCATGAGCAAAAAGAAGCATTTTTAAACTCGTCTCGTGGTTTCTTAATCCTTTTTTGTTTTTGTTTTCAGAGTTGTGTGTATGTACATTTATATATATAAATATATATATATATATTTAAAAACAAGGCAAGAAAAAATAAATAATAGCAACACCAACAACAACAACAAAAATAGTGTACAAGTTCGTGCATTTTCCTGTTTTTGCTATCCATACACAAATACTTCCTTCTTATCGCCTGATTTTGCTGTCAAGATGGGTTTGGCTTGTATTCAATTTTGCTATTCTCTATATTTGCACTGTTTTGTTACCAATCTTGGTTTTTGTGGTATATATAAAATATTAACTTACTTTGCTTATTCCTTATTCTTTTTTTTAATTATAATAAAACAATATAAAAATAAAATATAATAAAGAACAGTCAGGGTAAGTGACTTCTTAAACGCATAAGAACCAGAAATAACAGAATATATATAGGATTAAAGGTAATATTTGTGTGCTGCTGCTGTTGGTACTTCTCTTAAGAGATACTGGACAGTTCGATTTCAGTTTATGCCAAGTTGTATCCGTTTTAATGCTATATAAAGACAACAGAGATCTATACAAATATCAATTGGGTAAAGGTATTGTGGGTAGAAGAGTTGAAGATTATCAGCAAATAAAAAAATTATATATTAATACATAATACATATATATATATATATATATATACATATAATAATACTATGAAAGAACTTCATAGAAGCAATAAAGAACTAGAGAAATTTTATACAAGTTGAGAATATTTTTGCAAAAATAAAAACAGGTACGGCCATTAGTAGCATGTTGGAGGAGGATTTATTAATATTGCAAATGACAACAACAAAATAACTAAAAAAAACACATTCAACAACAATAATTTCACCTTAAATTTATATTGAATTTAAAAAATAAAATTGCTAAAATTAATAAAAATATATATACCTTAAATAATCATATCCAGTTTAATTAAATTATATAATTTTTTTTGATGAAATTATTTCTATAATTAAAAATCAACAAAATTTCTTTTTTTTTAAAACTTCACTTTTTTTTTTTTTAAAAAGAAATAAATTAACACCGTCGAAGAGCCGTCACCAAACGCACGTTATTTTAATTAATTACCCGGAAACAAATAACCAAGGGATTAAATTTAAAAATAATAACAATTTATTATCACAAGTAAACTAAAATTACACAATTTTTGATTAAATCAGCTAAAAAAGTTGAGTCAATATAGTGCAAAAAAACATATATATATATATATATATATATTTATAGGAGCTTATTACAGCCTCCTATTATATCAAATACGCGACGGTTTAAATTTTGATACAAGTTATGTGACTTGATCTGCGCGCTGTAGGCAACTAACTGTTGAATTCTGCAAAGTTGGAAACAAGACTTGCTGGGAGAATTAACAAAATATCACTACTAATATATATATATTTCACACACTACTATATAGAGTGAATTCGTAGCGGAGAAGACCTCTTCAAGCGCTCCTAAATCAGCACTAAGTGCTTGGTCTTTATGCCTTTATTGACGTTTTAGCTTTGCATGTCATTGGGCATCAGTGCTTGTTTTAAAGGGCCTTAAGAGCGCTTGGTTTACAGAGACTTACGACCACTTTATTTTTTTTTTTGTAAATTATAAGAAATTTTTTTTTTATAAGAAAATAATTTATTTTTCTTTCATTTCATTTTAACAACAAAAAAAATCCTTAACTGCTATGGATTCTGAAATTGATTTTTATTAATTACAGAGACAGTTATGTTTTAGGAATACTTACATGAGACTCATTCTTTTTCTTTATATCGTATTTGGCCCTATAAATTGTGTTCTTGGAGGAACGAAAACCTTTCCTCATATCGTCATTGAAGTCATTTTAGCCATAATTTTTCTTCTTTACAGCCTCTGCGAGAATTTTATAGTTACAGGTGTACACATTTTTATATTTTACGTATTAAAAAACTTACAGTTTTTTATCTACACTTTCTTTTTGAGTTAATCCCAATTAACCTTGAAAATGAAGCTATCTTCCAAAAGTAGCTATTGTCTACTATTGTCCAAAAATGTCCACGCAATTGTTTACCAAAAATACACTAAAGTTTAAAGTTTTTATCACAACGTTTAAAAAAACCCACTTACGTCTTCCACTGATAAATCACAAATGAAAGTGTCAATTCAAAATTCTAAATATTCTTGTGTAATTTTGCAGAAAAGAATAGTTTTCTATGCCTAGACACCCCAAAAAAAAAACAGCACGTGTTCAGGAAAAACATATACGTATGAGGATTCATATGAAAAAAGAGCTCAATTCGAGCGCTCGAATTAAGCTCGGTATAGGAGCACTCCGTAAATTTCCAGCTAGGTAAATGCCGCCGGCTGATCACACTGAGCAATATACCATTGCATACGGATGCATCACACAAACGCACACATTATAAAAACTTTGAATCATATATCTGCAATATTTATATATATTAAAAACAGAGAGAGCGAAATAAAAAATGGTTAAATATTAAGGGAGGTGTGCTAGTGTTAGTTTTTACCTGTTCCATATGGTGTTTTTAGATATATATATATATATATATGTATATACCTGACGATATATGTTTGGATTCGAATTTGTTGCAGAGAGACTGCTGAGCAAGTAAATTCTTGTTTTTCCGTTTTTTCACTCTAGAAGCTGTTTAGATTTTTTTTTTTATAATTTATTGCTCAATGGTCAGTTTTACTACTGATAAGAGGCGCCCACTTATTTTTTCTTCATCATTTTGTATAAATTAAAAAAAAAATTAAACTATGTTTTAGAGCTTCTGCTGCAAAAGAAATTGTTTTTAAAAATTGTCTATACTATCATCAATTATAGGGGTTACATATCCTAAAATGACCACATCTTTTGAATATATGTAGGTATATAAAACAACAACAACTGAACAACTATACTTAAGAGACCTTGAAAATAAAATAAATTGTTTCTAGGACTTCAAATATATTTTCTATCACCTTCAAGAATGGTGTTTAAATTGACCTTAAATTATCATACGGTCATAAGTGTTAAAATTTTTATTACTCTACTCATGCGAACATCTAAATATACATATATATATTCGAAGAAATATATGAACATCCTTTTTTTTTTTATTAAAATAATGTAAAAATTAAATTTTTAATATTTTCTGAGATTTTAAGGCTGTGTCGCCAATTCATAATAGAAATTTAAAAAATTCATTAGTATTTCACATGAATGTGCAAATCTGGCATTGATTAAAAATAATAACCAAAATGTATATAAGAACTGAGTTAAAATTGATGAGTGCAGGAGTTATGTTCAAAAGAAGAAACCTATTGCAATAACAGAAATGGAATTACAATTAACCATAGACAATCAAATTCAGTTTATGACCGAGGCTTAAATTAAATAAATCCAGATTTTTGTTGAACCTGTATTATACGAAGTATTAAAGTATGTTATAGCTCTGCCGAAACGATTTTGGATTGACGTTAAGTTCACCAAATGCAGTGAGTGTCACCGGAGGTGATGTGAAGTTTTTGTATTTTTGCTTTTCTTTTGCTCGTCCTATCCTTCCCATTTTCTGTCGTATAATCAACTAAGTTTTCTAATGTTTTTTTCTTTTTTGTGTTGATATAGAGCACAGCATTTATTTTTGTCCTTTGGATGTCTGCTGTAATTTTTTTTTTCAAATTATCATATTCAATATTAAAACAAAAACCACACATTGAGCCTTCCTGCAATGCAGGAAACTAGATCTAGTCTTAGTTTTCTGTAGTTATTCATCTCTAGTCTTGAATTTCTCTATCCCAAATTCTTGATTAGAGAACATATAACTACAACAAAAACTATTGGGAATAGTATTAGTGTAAGGACAGTATAAAAACAACTAAATTGTGGTTAAAATTTTCTTTAAGTGGCGATAGTGTAGTGCCTCGTTAAATTACCTGGGCTAGGTTTGTGGGTAATATCTAAAATTCATGACCTGGGACACTTCAATTACTATAATTCATTATTTATTGTTTTTGAATTCCAGCAAAAGAGATGTTACTCTTTCCGGCTAATTTGACGAGAATAGAAATCATTCAAACCAAAGAAAGATTCTCCGATCAATATCATGAGCCTTGCAATTTTTTCGAAACAGTTTTCTTGAAAAGTGGGAATGAGACTAAAAAAGTCGATATTTTGAAATATTGCACTTTATTCCAAAGTCTGTTTATTTCATTATCATTCTTTGTAAAGTTATAATTTGGCCTTGTAATTAGTGGCAAGAAATTTAATACAAAACATTAATGTGGCTATATGATTCCAAAATAATTGGTATATGGCCTGAAATACCGAGAATCATACTAAATCAGACCTTCTTCGAACTTTAGAAAATGATATTTAATAAAAATGCACCATAAAGCTCATTACATTTGAATCTGTAAATTTATATTGGTAAGATGACAAGCGAGATAGGGGAAAGTGGAGTCAAGAAGGAGGAAATTAGAACTAAATAGTATTTTAGTCAACCTTAATTTTTTAAGTTTTTTGATTTATAAATAAGTCTATACCCTCTTCTTTAATTAAATTCAAGATAACATTTAAAACTGTATCTGGGGATGAATTTTATTTCCAAAAAGGTAAATACTATTTGCAAACCGATTAAAATAATCTGCAAAACCTTTAGTAAATAAGCGCTCTATTTTATTTATATCGACTCATTGGTCGTAATCGTAATCGCAAGTGCAAATGTACTATAAGCTAAAAGGATTAATGAAAATATGAAATTAAATTATCTACATCAGCAGGAATGATGATAGTCTTAATCTATTCAAATTATGGGAAAAAATTTGTTGATTTTCTCAACAATACAAACAAATTTTTTTTAAGTTTATTAGTCTAAATTACATAACGGTACTTCTTCGAAAATGTCCATTTATACCTGATAGTAATACACTTGAAACTTTTTATTAATTAAAATGAAATACAATAGAAATTATCGTGTCTAATGCTTAACCATCTGAAATTCAAAAATCAAATGAAAATGAAGTTGGAGAAAAACTTTGCTGACAATTAAAATAAATATTTTTTAAATATTTTGGCAAGAAGCTGCCAAAATAACCGCTTCTAAAAGAGCCTCTAAAAATTTTAGAAATTTTTCCTTTCTCTCTAAAATGGGAGGCACACAGACAAAATATGATTATATTCCTAATGATCATTAGCACTTTATGATAATATTTTCCTTTGTGTCAGTAATATTTACGTAATATAAGCTTCAAAATGATCATCTGAAAACCCTAAATAATTGACTTTTCCCCGTAGCGTTTTGACAACTAAATCATAACAATATGATTTATAGTTACTTGGAAAAACATACAATAAACATCCCAAGTGGTAAGTTTTGTTTGCTGTAATTACTGATTTTAGTGATTGAATTATAGTTTATGTATTGTATTTAAGATAGTGACATTAATATTCAAAAAGTATTTAAATATAAACAAAGTTCGCAGAACGAAACACTGTCAAAACTCAAATGACATTAATCAGCTGCTTTGAAAATATTACGTTTCGCCTGTATGCGAAATTGTATGATCTAAAATACGATAATTAGAGGCAAAATATAATCATTAAGAACATGATTATATTTTGTCTGTTTGCCTCTCGATGTAAATCATCGCTATCGCTTGTAATTCGTGACATTGCCTTAATTTTTAATTGTTCGTAAAAAAAAAAAAAATATTTCTTTGAGCTGGCAGTGCTGAATTATTTGTATGTAAATGTCATCAAATGTCAAAAATTTTTGACAGTTTGTCGTTGCATGGCGAGATAATCATTTAATCAAAAATGATAATAATAAATAAACATAGTTCGTAGGTTAATTATAATTACAAGTAAAAATTTTATCAGTAGCATAAAAAAATGAAATCCGAATCAAAAAAATTAATTGATTACTTAAATTAAACGGAGATATATTTAAAATGTGGTTTAACTTTGTAAAATTCCATATTTCCTAACGGATATGTTTTATTTTAAATATAAAGAATAAATTTGGCTTCAAAAACTATGGCAAGCCAACAGAAAGACAACATTTTAGCTACCTGGAAAAATAAAGATGATCTTTCGATTATCAAAGAAGCTGCAGAGAAAGGCAGGGATGTGATATCAACTTGTATTGAATTTCTTGCATCAAAACGTAAAATAACACTTGATGAAAGTTCTAAATATTTTTATAGTAATGCTAATGCCTTTATTTATCAACTTATTAGCCAAAAAGAAATATCTAAGTCTGTAATTGTTATTAAAAATTTGGAACGTAATGTTAAAAATGTTTTATATGAATTTGCATTTACTACAACACAAAAAGATATTCAGGACTCGATATTTAATTATTTAAATGATTTAAATAGAGAAACATTTTCTAAAGAAAAAGATGATTATTTTCTTTGTTGGAATATTAGAAACGAATTGCAAAAATGTCAAAATCTTCTTAGTAAAGGAAATAATAATTTAATGAAATTTTGTCTTGAAGATTTTGTTAATCAATCAAATGAATATAAAGAAAAATTGATAACAGAAATTTATTTTGAAACAAGAAATATTTATTTTATTGATAAATTAGAAAAACATAGAACATGGAAGTATATTATATTAGAAAATCTTATTGAAGATATCCTTTTTTGGCTAAATATAGTAAATGGTAGAATTGAACCAGAAGAAAAAATTCATCAGAAATATTCAACTTGGAGTATTGAAAAAGATATGTTTGATTATGTTATTGAAAATTTAAAAAATCCTTCAGATACTTTAAGAAATTGCTTTATTGAACTAGGTTTTATATTCCCTGATGAAAAAGAAAATATACCAAAAATTTTATCACGAATCTTTAGTACAGAAAGTTATCAAAAAAATTTAAAAATTATAAATAATCTTGCAATTTGTAAATATTTAGTTGAAAATCAATTATTTAGTATACTTTTAGAAAATTTTATAACAATTGAAGATATAAAACAATTAAAAATTGAATTTCCTAAAAAATGTGATTTATTTGAATTTATTATTTCATTAAAATTAAATAATTTAGATAAATTAGAATCAATAGCTGAAATATCACAATCTGCTGCATATTATTTAAATAAAGAAAAATTTTATGAAAATTATCCTTCAATACTTTTAAAAGAATTTCTATTAAAAAAAGAAAATTTAGATACACTTATTCAATCACCACGTTATAAAATCTTAAAAGATATTCCATTTATATCAAGTTATTTAAAAAATTGTACAAATAATTATGATCCAAAAATAAAATTTCCTATTGATTATTTATTTAAACAACAACAAAATATTGATTTAAAAGAAATAACAAAATATGCAAATTCACAGCCAATATCATTTTCTAATCAAATACTATCAGAAAAATATTCACAAAATATTAAATTAAATTATTTACATTATTTAAAACAATATCGTAGTTCATATGCTGTTTATTGTTTTTTAATTGAACAATTAAGTAATTATTCACAAATTTCAAGACAACAAATATATTCAACTGTAGAAATAGTATCTGAATTAGCAATTAATAATTATAAAAATGATGAATTAATATTACATTGTATTGCATTTATTGAAATTTTAGGTTTTGATTCAAAAAATATAAGAGCATATATATATTTAATTAAAATGATTAAAAATGCTGGATATAATGAAATTAATAATCCAGAAGAACTTTTAAAATTAACTGAAGAAATTTTATTAGCTAAACAAGAAAATTTAAATGAATTTCCTTTAAAAGAATTTAGTATAATTATGCAGATAGTTAAATGTTTTCAGTATAAATTTTTACCTGAATTATATTTTAAAAGTTTAATTAAAACTAAAGATTGGTGGAAACTTTTAATTCTATTTCAATATTATGCTTTTCCAATAAATGAAATACGAAAAATAGTTAAAAAATTTGATAATATTGGTGATCATATTATTCGAGCATTGAGCTATGAAAATTGCAATAAATCTAACGAATTAAGTAAAAGACGATCTAGTTTTTCTAGAATTAATACCCGTAAAAAAGTATTACCTGTAAACGGTACTTATTCGGTAAATATTATTTATTTGAATTTGAAATTTTTTGATTATAATTTTTTGTGTTTTATTTTTAGCAAACTACAAGTGGAGAAACAATGACATCATCAATTAGTTCATCAAATGAAGTAAATTCTAGTTCAAAAAAAAATTGTAAATTATTAAAAAAACCAAAATATGAAGATTTATTTGGAATAATATTAGCAAGTACTACAAATACTAATGATTTTCATATTGAAACATTTACAAAATTAATTGAAATTATTAAAGATCAATACTCATATTCAACATCAATTAATTTATTAAAAAATTCAATTTCATATAAAATACCAATATTATCAGTTTTGGCAGCAGTTGTTAGTGATATTAATTTAGTATGGTGTTGGACAATATGGATAGCATCTTCAATTGGATATTTTGAAAATCGTAATATACCTAAAACAAATGAAATATTTCCTTTGGATTTAATAGAAATATGTGTCCGTTTAGGATATTTACAAATTTTACATCAAAGTTTTCAAATATTTTATGAAGTAAGTAAAATTATTATTAATGACAAAATGATTAGAATGTGTAAAATTGGAATGAAATTAATTTAAAAATTTAGTACTTATTTCACAGAATAAATATTTGAGGAATCTTAATACTTATTTATTTTCATATTTCTTTTATTTTTTATATTTTTTGTTCTTCATTTTTGTTTCTTTACTTAAGGCTCATTTTGAAATACGGGAGTATAAAAAAATCATATTTTTTGTTTGTTTGTACAATTTAAACTTAAGTGCTAGATAAATAGATATAAAGCGAATAATATGCAACGGGAAGAGAAATTGACGTTACAATTGAGAAAATTTTCGTTTCTCTTTGGATAGTCTCCAAAACATTATTGCTGTTTATTCTTATTTATTTTTGGTCTTTGTTTTCTTTCGATATAGAATCAACATTTTTAAAATGTGTGGATATTAATTTTGTTGTTTTTTGAAAAACAGACGTTTGATAAGTTTCTTTTACTTTATGTTTTTTTTTTGGTATACAGAAAGCAAAACTCAGCCAAAAAAAGCTAAAACACATTTTAACAAAAATAACTCCTAAAATTACTTTGATTGCATAAAGTTTCTGGCGAAAAGAATAATAATCACCTCCTACTATATGAAATATTAAATACAAATGACAATGTAGGCTTCAAGGAGATTATTTCAATGAAACTAGATCTACAGGTTGTATTGTGTATTCTATCGCGAAATGATAAATGAGGAGCATTAATCTTTGAATAATAAATGAAAAGCTTAAAAAAAATTTATTTAACCAATTTACTCTCAACAACGAAATATCTCGTAGTTTCCACTACAAATTTAAATTCATTAAAATTTCATGTGGGATAAGTTTATAGTATTTTTCTTTAGGAATTTTTTAATAAAATGAACGAAAATTCTTTATAATAAGATTACAAAAAAAAAAAAAAAAAAACACACATAATATCGGTTTTTAATATTATTTTTGAAAACAGCAAGGAATATCTCACAAGTTACTTATAAATTTCATTGGAACGAAGCGGGTTTTTCATTAAATTTTGTTAATTGTTGTGTTTTTTAGTTAATTTTGTTTTTCTTTTGGTTGATTGTTGTTTTTAGTTGTTAATTGTTTCATATTATTGTTCATATGGTTTGCCTTTTATTTTTTTGTTCTTTGATTAATTGTTAAATTTGGTTTTTATTATTTTGGTTAGTTGTTAATTGAAAGCAGGTTGCTATAGGGTAGGAGTTAAGGAACTTCGTCCCTACCAGGTGTCTCTAGACAACTCATTTAATTTTTTTTTAATTTAAGACTTGCCACCTATAGCGATATGTTATTCATGTGTTTGATAGTGAATTAGTTAAAATTGACTAGTGTCTGTGACCGCTAATCGATATATCGTCTAGAAAAATTGTACTTTTCTTTTAAACAGGTGGCTGAAAATTTATTTTCTATTAAAAGTTACATTA
Organism: Acrocera orbiculus; assembly: GCA_947359355.1. Lineage (NCBI taxonomy): Eukaryota > Metazoa > Arthropoda > Insecta > Diptera > Acroceridae > Acrocera > Acrocera orbiculus. The sequence continues at coordinate 26,740,697 of OX375756.1, read as the reverse complement.
AATGTAAATAACTATTTATACATAATTCAATTAAATATTTCCTCAATTTTCAGGAAAGTCAATTTCAACATTTAACAAAAATTTTTTTGGAAACATCAAAACTAAATTTCGCAGAAGATTTAAATCATAATTTTCAACTATATTTCCTAGCATGGAGCAATGATGCTCCATTGCTTCCAATGTACAATGAAGGAAAAGATTATTTATTAACATTTTCAATTAAACTAATGATTTTACATTTGAAATATAATTTTATGTCATTATTACATCAACAGAATTTCTTAAATATTATTTGCCAGGCTGGAATCAGTGATATTAGTCAAAATATTGATTTTCATATATTAAAAAATGTTTTAGATATAATTTCCTTTACACAAATTGAATTTGATATTGAACAATTAATAGCACAAAATCTTGAAAATAAAAACAAATATGAATCTCTTTGTACAATACTTCAAGAACAAAAAGAATTTGAAAAAGCAATCAAATTAGCAATGCTATTAAATTTATCAATAGATGAAATTGTTTACAATAAATGGGAATACCAGGTTAGTCAAAATGAAAATGACTTTGATTTTACAAGCTATGAAAAAGAAGCTGATTTATATGGGCTACCACCACAATTATTGGTCAATTTTTATTTATACATGTCTACAAAAGTAACAAATTCTGTTTTACAAAACTATTTTTGGCTAAAAGGAGGCTTAGAAATAATTAAAAAACATCACCTTTTTCCAAATGAATGTTTTGATCGTGATCAAATGGAATATGATATGATGTTGAACTATCTCCAAAGTGATTTATCTATAGAAAAATTTAATATATATCATTCAGATTATTTTGAACAGATACTTAGCAAAGAAAGATGTGTTCTATATAAATCATTTTATGAATTAAAAGAATTAGCATTTGTTGAAGAATTGAATCCAATCAAAAAATTAAATCTTACTGTTGATATAAAAGAAAGACTTAAATTTTTATTAGATAAACTTTTAGATGATGGTGATATTGTTCAAGCTTTACGAATTCAAGCAATGTTTGATTATCGAACCGTTGATTTACATTTTTTAGTTTTTTGTATGGCTTTAGCTGAAGGACTAACTACAATATATCAATTAGCTAAAGATGAACGAGAAATGCTAATTGAAATGGAGAAGACATCTTTTACAAAATTTAATCGAAGAACACTTGGAATATTTAAAAATAATACAAGTATTAAATAATTAATTATATACAAACTAACTGGTATAAAGGTATAATTAATAAATTTTTTAATAGGTAATAGTTCATCATCTCCAGTAAAAACGACTGATTGTTCGGATAATTCATCAACATTTGAATTCGAAGAAATTCCATCAAGAGAGAAACAAGAAATTGTCGAAGCATTACAAGGTCTTGCTTCAAAACTTAAACATGGAATCAATTTGGGAAAAAGAATTGTTACAGTTTATAGAGCAGCAATGTATTTAGATCGAGATTATATTGATATATTAAAAACTAAAGATGCTATGTTCCTTTTACATAGTGTAACAGAAGAAGATTGCATTAAAAAACTTGTAGTAATTAATGATATTTTTTCATCAATGGAAATGTCCCAAAATGAGGTAATATTCTTTTTATAGAATTATTTTAATATAAATATTTTGTTGATTTTTAAATAATAGATAGCTGATTTTATTGCACATGAAATTGTATCTGCTATTATTAAACCACGATTTTATATTTCACGAACTGAACAAACAAATGATACCCTTAATTTACCCATAGAAAATATCCTTTGGGGTTTAAATTTAGATAAAGAATTTCATCTAGTCTTAGAATTATGTACAAATACTACTTTCCTTGGAAATGCTTTACTTGATTATTGTGATAGCTTAAAAACTTTTCGTAAATATCAAGATAATTTAAATTGTGAAAAATATGAAAATTTTTCCTTATCAAATTGTACATTTGATTCATTGAGACAAATAATTTTGAATTGTGTTCCTATTAATAATAGTAGGACAACAACAACACAAGTTTTATCACATAAAAAACAAAATACAATTTATGTTGAATTATTAATTAAAGCACATGACTGTTTTGTTCATGAATGCTCAATGGAAGGCATAGCAAATATTTTAAATAGAACAAAATCATTAAATCAAATTTTAAGTTTAGCAAAATCATGGAAATTAATAGTTCGTATGTTAACAGGAATTGGACGTTATAGGGAAATGTATTATTGTTTTGAGACATTAATTAAAAATGAACAATTTGAATCATTGTTAGGACAATTTGATGAAGAAAAAGCAAATGGTCTTCGTAATGCAATTATATTTTATTTAAATGAAAATTATCCAGATAATCAGGAATATCTAAAATTGACAGCATTACATTTTTTAATGTATAAAAAATTAGCTGAAATGTGGGAAAATGAAGCTAAATCAATGATTGCAAAATTATTATCAAATTATTTAGTTTCTAATGATCAAATTGAATCAATAAAAGAAACAATATGTATGTATTTTAATTGCTCTCCAGATTTAATAAATAGTTTAGAAAATATATTACAAAATTTAATTCATGCTACAGAAAACTATTTACTTGATAATAAATTAAAGTTAGCAAGTAGAAGTTCATCAAATGCTGAACTTGTAGCTATGCAAATTGATTTAATTATTAATAAAATGAATACTAGCAGTCAGGTGTGTTTGTGTGTTTTAAATATTCAAAAAGAGGATGTATTCAAGGAACTTGTTAATAATTATTTAAGGTAATTTTTTTTTATCCATATTCAATTCGTTATAAATTTAATTTGATTAATATATATTCATTTTTTCTTCATAGTAGATTTCTAATTTATATTTTAACTTAGACTCTTATTTTCTTATGCCTTAAATTTTTAATAATTAATGAGTAAACACATAAATACCATTTTATTTTAATTACTTTATTAATTTAAATATTAATTAACATTTCTTTTTTTTAGTATACCTCAGGCGCTTATCTTAGAACGTGCTTATTCTTTTGAAATAAATTGGGCCGAATCTCTTTTCAATCAATTTGTTTTACAAGGAAAAATAGATTATTTTACAGAATTCTATGATCGATTGGAATTAACGGATAGAATAATAGAAGTTATTGTCAAAAAGTAATTTAACTTAAAAAAATAATAATAATAATTATAAATAAATAAATAATTTAACTAAAATTATTTCTTAAAGCTTTCAATTACAACGAAATATCACACCGCAAATGGAATTTAGGATGTCAAATTTAGTGGAAAAAATTGAATCTGTTTCTTTAAAATATAGACTAGCATCAATTTTAGGTTTCAAAAATATTATAACTACTTTAATTAATGAAGAAAGTATTCATTATTTAAGAGATACAGACTATGGTAAAAATGAATATGATTTTCCAGATTTTTGATATGTGTATATATATATATTTAGATATATGATCCTTTTTAATTATGTAATTGTATACATTGCATGTAAATATTGTTTTTATAATATATATTTTGTAAATAATTTTAAAATGTTTGATATCAAAATATACATGAATAATTTAACACTGTTATACTATCTTTTAATATTTTGGCTTCATTTTTTTAATGTGGTTAATACAGTAAAAATATACATTGTCGTGGAATGAAAAATACCACTCAAAATAATAAAATTTTTTACTATCTAATATGAATTCCCCAGTGATATCATTATTTTTTCCAAAATAAATTATGAAGTCTAGGATATAGCCGGGCTTGCAATCGCAAATAACGAATGACTTAATGCCAAATTCATTCCTTTTTGATGGAATGTATTGCTTGAAGAATAATCTTCCCTTTTAGGTAACTTTGTTCAAGTATATCCACGTGAATTAGCTCCAATTGGGTTAAAGAAGGAAATAGCGACAGAAAAAGACCAAATTGTAGTTAAACTTTGTGATATTTGGGTGGAAACTTTAAGAAATGGACTAAAAAATCCTCAATACAATTCGTTTTGGACAATCAAGCGAAAATGGATGGTCCACAATTCTTGTACCCCCGGACAAAGACGGACAAATATCGAACAGTTCATATCTTAAAATCGTGAAAAAGGCGTAAGTAGGGTTCAAAGGTAGTTAAAAGTAATATAAAATTTTTTTTTTTTTTTTTACTGTTCTGATTACTACAATCTTAATTTTATTTAATTTAATAGTATTTATGATATTGACTTATACTTAATTACATTTCTACTTAGTTCTTAAGGAAATGGATCCATTAATCCTTGCCTTGCTGTGATGTTCTAATAGGTTAAGTCATGAGGTTTCCTCCTTTTTAAGCGTCTACTCTTATTAGTTGTATCTAGCAGCTGGATTGCTTCGATATTAGGATGATATAACAGCCTTTTTTCATGCCTGGAGGCGTATCGTTGGATTTCTTGATCAACACTGGAGATGTTTAGGTCATCATGGATTTCCTTGTTTGTTACGAAGCGGTAAGCGCTAATCATAAGTCGCAGAACTTTATTCTGGCACCTTTGGACGATATCTCGGTTGGACTTGCAGGAACATCCCCATAGTTGGATGCCATATGTCCAGATTGGTTTTATCACAGTCAAATATATGAGCCTTTTATATGCCAGCTTCATCTTTGAGTGATTCCCTATCAGCCACTTTAATTTCAACGTTTTCAGTTTTATTTGAGTAACCTTTTTCTTGATGTGTTGTTTCCAATTCAGCTTTGAGTCCAAATACAAGCCCAAGTATTTGGTAAATTCAGCCTGTGGTACTCTTTCACCCTTAAGATACACATTCAAGTTGGTATCTTTTTTACGTAGTGTAAATGTTACATGAGTTTACTTGTTACCATTCAACTTAATTTTCCACTTTTCAGTCCATTTATATAACTTATCTAGCGAGATTTGCAGGTTCATGTTTGCTTTTATTTGCGTGTCTTTTGTTGCCATTATGACTGTGTCATCTGCAAAAGTACCTAGGAACGTACCCTTTGTAGATGGCAAATCGGCCGTATAGATGATGTACAGTAGCGGACCTAATACACTTCCCTGCGGTATGCCCGCCTTTATAGGGTATAACTTTGAAGTAACATCTTCGAAAATCACTTTAAATTTTCTATTATTTATATAAGACTCCAGTAACTTGCAGTAGTTGCGAGGTAAAGCTATGCTCAATTTGTATCTTAGCCCTTCGTGCCAGACCCTATCAAAGGCTTGAGACACGTCTAAAAATACAGCCGAGCAGTATTTTTTGTTTTCGAAAGCTTGTTCAATATTATCTGTGACTCTGTGAATTTGATCAAGTGTTGAATGATTATTCCTGAACCCAAACTGGAAGTCAGGTATCTTAACCATAGATTTTAATCTTGTCACTAGGAGCTTTTCAAATATTTTTGATATTGTAGGTAATATCGATATGGGTCTGTAAGATCCCACTTCCTCACCTGATTTGTCAGGTTTTTTGATCATTATAATTAGAGCAATCTTGAAGCATTCTGGTATATATTGCAACCTAAGGCAAGCATTGTATAGATAAGTAAGCATATATAATGCCTTAGCTGGTAATTCGATGAGTAGTCTTGGTGAGATTTGGTCCACACCTGGTGACTTTCTTAAGTTGAGTTTGCCAATTTCTTTGGCTACTTCAAGTACTTTAATCTTATTTAGGCCTTTGTCTGGCTGATAGCAAGGTGTTACATTTGCTTCAGATTGTATGTCATGAGGTTGGAATACACTTACTAGGTGCCTAGCGAATAACTCAGCCTTATCACCATTAGTGCGTGCCCATTTTTCTTGTTCATCTCGTAACGGTGGAATTCTTTCAAGTGGTCGTTTGATATGTCTTGTTGCCTTCCAGAGTGAATAGTCGGTATACTTTTCTGGACTTAGCTCTTGTAGATAATTATTAAAGCACTCATCTTTATAAGTTCGGATCATTTTTCTAACTAGATTACTAGCATGGTTGAAGTGGTTTTTATCTATGGGGTTCCGCGTCCTATGCCATATTCTTCTTGCTTGCCTTCTTACTTGAATGCCTTTCTTTATTTCTTCCGTGTAACTTAGCCCCTGGGCGTCTCTACTTTCTTTTATTTTAGGAGTAGCTTTAGAAGCTGCTGCTCTTATTTGTTCTATCAGATTTTTAAATTGTTGTTCTATTTCTTTTTTGTTTTTGAGTTCTACATTTAAGTTTATATCATGATGGAGGTTATACCTAAATCTATCCCAATTCGTGAATTTATTTGTTAACATTGTTTTTTTATAGAACATATTAATTCTCGCTCCTAAGGTTAGGGATACTGGAGTATGATCCGATGATAGGTCATGAATGTCCTTAACCTCTATATACCCAGGAGATAAGCCCTTGGTTATGAAGAAGTCGAGTAAATCCGGAATTTTATTTGGGTCCGTTGGCCAATAAGTCGGCTGTCGTGTAGTATGAATCTCACATTTATTCTCTATTAATGCTCTTAATAGTTCATTACCTTTCCCTGGTGTTATTAACCTTGCTCCCCATGCTGTATGTTTTATGTTATAGTCACCTCCCATTATGAATTTTGTTCCAAGTGTCTTGATTACTTGATCAAGATGTTGTTTTGTCGGTTTGTGCTTCGGTGGACAATAAGCCGCCGCTATATTGATATTTTTTGAGTAAATTACTATTGAAATTACTGTCACTTGTATAAATTCTTCATTTAAACAGATCTGTTGAGTATGCGAAATATTATTTTTGATTATGATCGCTGTTCCACCTCTTGCTCTACCACTAGGGTGGTTGGTCCAGTAGACTTGAAACCCTCTCACTTTAAGGTAACTTTTGTTGGTGAGGTGGGTTTCAGAGATGAGGGCTATGTCAACATTATTTGTGAGCATAAAGTTTTCCAGTTCAAGAGCTTTTTCTACAAGCCCATTTGCATTCCATGTGATTATCTTAAGTATTTGTTGGCTTAACTCAAGTTTTTCCACTCTTCCAGTTAGATCCACTAAAGTATTTTGGATCTGCTTAAGTAATGAGATTACCTCATTATCCATGGGTTCCTTATTGCAAGAAATGTCTTTAGCTGGGTAGATTCTTGGCTCCACAGCCAAGTTAAGTCTGCTCGCTTGGGCGTAGGTTATATTAGGTATTAGTAGTGACTTGGAGTTACTTTTTCCTTCTTTAAATTCTTGTATTCTACTTATCAATTTTTCTTTACTGGGTCTGATGCTTTTTACTTTTTCCTGGTAAACAGGGCAGCCTTTATAATTAGCCGTATGCCCCTTTTCAAGGCACAGCGCGCAAGTAGGAGCTTCTTCTGGCAACTTTTTACAATCCTTAAAATGGTGATTTTGAGCACATTTGACACACTTTGGGTTTCTGTTACAGAATCCTTCTGTATGCCCTAATTTCTGACAGTTGGTACATTGAGGAATATCTCGTGATTTTTTGGGTGCTTCCACTGATACCTTGCAGTGAGCCATATTTGTAATCTTAAATACTTCAGTATTATTAACATTTTGTTTGATCTCTACTGCGAACAGAGGAAAGTTGATTTTTTCTCTTACTTTCTTATCATTTACAATGTATTTAAATATGTTGTTGATATGCTTTACTTCATGACCCAGGCTGTTGAGCTCTTTTTTGATGTCCTCTATATGGATGCTACTTGGAAGTCCTCTTATCACAAATTTGTATGTTCTTTCCTCTTTTAATTGGTAAGTATGATACTCTATTTCGCTTGTGTTTGTGCCTGATTTATCTTTATTGATTTCTCGTGTTTCTTTTTTAATTATATCCAGGACTTTCTTAATGCCTCTATAGTCATCGGGATTAACTACCGTGACTTTTATGTTATGGTTAGATAGGACCTTGAAATTGAAATTGAAATTCTTTGACCGCTTCCAATATTTTATTTTTAAAATCCGTAAAGTCCACTATGTTACTCACATAAATGGGCAGTGGCATGTACGTGTTAGAGTGTAACTTGTTTGTTTTCATAGTCTTGATTGATGTTGTTACGATTAACATCGGATGGTTTTGGAGGTGAGTTAGTCTTTACTCTTCTCCGCTTTCTTAATTGGTGCTCTTTATTTGCTGTTACCTTCTTCGACTCGCCTTCATCTGTGGTATATTCATTTACAGACTTTTCATTATTAGAATCAGTAGATTCCTGAATTAAATTGGCCGGGGCTATGATATCCCTCTTGCTTTGGTTGGATAATGTTAATTTATTGATTAATTCTTTCAGCTCTATATTTTCTTTAGTCATCCTATCAATGACTTGTTGTAACTCTATAATTTTCTTATTTATCTCCACAATCCTCTTTTTTTTACTTATTTATGATATTAGGTGCATTTGGGATTAAATATCAATTTAAAAAATTAAATTAGATGTCTACTATGAGTCAGCTCAGATTAATAAAAGAATCTAAAGTGCTATAAAAAGTAAACGCAGTCTATGGGAAAACTTTTATATGGCACTACTTTTCTTTTCTGACTTTTGGCACTTCATGCACTGAACTATATTTATTTTTATGTTTTTGTGTTTATGTTGTATGATTTATGTCTTGTGTTTTATGTTTTAATTATTATTTATTATATGTTATTAATAATAAGTGAATATATAATAGTAATGTAAACCACAAAGTGAGTAATCTACTATTTCGACTATGTTGTTGACGTTTGTGATGTTTAATGTTTTCTTTCTTTTTAACTCACTTAGCACAATAGTGCAGTGTATTTATAAGTAACTAGGCACTTCAATGGACACTTGTCACTTATATATCACTATTAGTAAGTATTACTATTATTTTTCTTAAGATTAATTAATGATATTAATTTCTTTGTTTTAGGAAGCTGTCTCCGATATATATACGTCTACTCTCGCGGAGAGTTGAACTTGAACAATATAAAAATAGATTAGTTTTATGAAAGGAATGCGATGAAATAGTTTTTATTGCAATCAAGTGAAAATGGATGGTTCACAATTCTTGTACCCCCGGACAAAGGCGGACAAAGACCCAGTAGGAAATTAGGAGAGCAATCTTGAGCTGGAGTATACAATCTATGTAACCAGCATGCCTCCAAAGTCAGGCAACGAGGAGTAAATTGAAGCTTTTACTCATTTATATATGGGCTCTTTTAAATGGTGTGTATCAAAGTATATCGGTGAATATACTACGTTTGGTAGTGTTTGTTTAAAAGCATAATTTTTGACATTCCGGAAAGTATAGGCATGTGATGTGTTACAAAATAAAAATTAAATATATATAATTAAATAAATATATTAAATATATCTATTTTTGCTTAATTCAATATAATATAATAATTGTTAATATATGATTTATGCAATTTTTGATAAAAATATAGTTAAATAACTTGTGATTTTATATAGGTTAAGTCTTGCATTAAATTTAAGTTTTTACTATAACTAAACTGTTCAATTGTATTAATAGTGAAGAATAAATAAAATATTTAGTTAAATAACTTTGTTTAATTTATTCCATTTTAAATTATTTTATTAATTCTATATTTATTTTCAGACTTACCCTTTGGTGAAAGAAGGATGGACATATAACACATGATCATATAGCATATGCTTTTTCATCACTATATGTGTTATATGTCCGTCTTTCTTTTACTATAATATTTCAAAGAGCTTTTAAATTTAAAAGCTTAATTATTCCCCTACAAAAATTCTACGCACACATATGCATCGTTAAGTTTGCATGTGTATTATTACTCCAAAAAGTAGACATGTGTTCTAGAAATGTATATGAAGTGTCATAGGGAAAGGCAAGTAATCCCAGACTCAATGCATACATAGCAAAACTACTCCTGCTATACTCGCATTTCCTACTGGGGATGGACAAATATCGAACAGTTCATATCTTAAAATCGTGAAAAAGGCGTAAGTAGGGTTCAAAGGTAGTTAAAAGTATTATAAAAATAGATTAGTTTGATGAAAGGAATATAATGAAATAGTTTTAATATCAATATTGTGAAAATAGGTGGTACTCAATTTTTGTACCCCGATGCAAAATTATATTTTTTATCTAATAAAGCTGGTTTGGGCATTACAAAATTTGCTAAAATAAAAATGAAATTGATCGGATAATTTGTTATTGAGTTACAGCAATTTTGAAAAATTAAATATTCAGAAAAAAAAGGTAAGTGAAGTTTTAAAAATTTCCCACTATTTGTGCCCCTTAACTAATAATGGAACAAACACTAAACATATTATTTAAGCAACATAATTTTACAATTTGAAATAATTATTTTAAAAATTAACTAACAAATTTCAAACTATTTATTAAATTATAAAGAATAGTTTTGATATACTACACAAGTTACTCGTTTTAGAACACAAAACAATTGGAATATTACTTAAATTGTTATATTGGAATATTAATTTAATTGTTAGTAAAATAAAAAAAATATAATTAATTTAATGTAAAACAAACAAAATTGGAATAATAATTATTTATTATATTATGTAATATGTATTGATATGTATTAATAGATTTGGTATAAAAAAAAAAACAGAAAGTTCCTTTCATATTTAACTAATTTAGATTATGTTTCCTTTAAATATAAAGTATTAAATAAAAATTTTTTTTTATTGAGCAATTTAAAATACTGAAAAATAATTGAAAATATGTGCAATATTATTATGGTAACCCGAACAAAACAGTTTCATTTTTTTATGAATTTTAAATTTTATTGTCCTTTTTTGGGCTTACGTTGTATATATTCTGGCTAGATGTATTCTCTTCTTTAGTCTTATTATTTTTTTCAATAAAATATACAGTTGCCTTTTCTAATGTTTGTTTTTCATTATCACGTTTGTTCGATTAACTTTGAAAAATTTTCTCAGTATCCGATCCAGAATTGACTCTCCATAATATTTCTTTCATTAAATTTTTTTCAGTGCAAGAAATTTATGGAAATTATTTGTTTTTTTTGCAGATACCAACAATTAATTTTTCCAGGAGAAATATGTTAAACGCATCTGAAGGAGTGGATTCTTTCGATAGGTTAACTCTTATCCCTGAATTATTTACCAAAATTATATAATTTGGGTACAAAATTTTTCATAGACCATTAAAACAATAGTTTTCTAGGATATTATTAGATATCGAATTAACATTTTCTTGCAGACCTTCGTCCTCTTCAGAAAATGAGCTAAGCATTCGATGGCGTCTTGTGCCTTCTTATATGTAAGCAACTCTTCATTTTCCGAAGCTACAAAAGGTTTAGTTGTGCTTGCTCCAATTTCCCACCGTGTATTTTACTGTTCATTTTAGATTTTCTGGTTGTCTCAGCGACGTCTTCGGAATCCCAAGTACATAAGACGAATTCCACGGCCTTTTTTTGTTACATGGTTTCCGTCAACCGTTTCAAATTCATGTTCACTGTCTATATCACCATGACTTTTAGTAAAGAATTCAATCATAAAATTTAGGCATTTTTAAAGTAATTTCAAATGAAATACTAAAAAGTAATAACAAATGTACACAATAGATATGTAGCTGCTCTTATAATCTCAGTATATGGTAGTGACAATTAGTAAACCAAACTCCTACATCGCCACCATCAAAAATTAAAGTTAAAAATTTTGTAAAAACTGCAGGGGATTTGGATTCAGTAAAATTTTTTGCAAAAAACTAGTGTAAATTAGCAAAACCAATAAAATCGTAGCCCAGTCCCTGATCAGATACAAACAAATAATTTTTTTACAGATCTTTTAAGCCAGTGTATATAAATACAGCATTTTGAAACCTGAACTTTAGAAATAATAGACTGTCTGCTTTTGAATTTTAGCTCAACTAATATAAAAATCACAGCAAATATTTATAATTAAGGATAAAAACTTTGTTTAGTTATATTTTTAATGTTTTGACTTAGATTTAATTATATTATAAATTAGAAACACGGATCTTTGAAGGCGAGTTACATTGTAAAAAATTAGTCTATAAGTGCATTTTTAAAGGGAAACTTTACATTCATTACAGGAAAAGTCAAATATTGTTATCACCGAATATGTAAAATAGGTTTAATGCCTATTTAAACTGAGGGTATACAAAATATCTAATGGAGATGTACTACGTCCAAAATGTTATTCATGTGAAGAAAAAATTTAGCCTGAGTTAACTAAAAACATTTTGCATCGGAAAAAATAACGATTTAGTTTTGTAATTTCTGGTATTTCAACTACAATTTCGTACCTTTATTTATACAAATTCTAAATGCTGCATAACTTTTAAATTTTTTTCTCCATCGGAAAATGTGAAAATTATTGCCCGCCATCAGTTATGGAAATCATGCCAATCAATTAGACATCTCATCATTTCAGCCTGTACGATATCAGCTAATTTTTCATAAATTTTTCTAAAATATTAGTATAATAGGGGCTATTGGGGGTATTCACATTGAGTCCGGTAACATTTAATTTCACGGTAAGCGGAGGTGAAAGGTAAGACGGGGGTTTCGCAAATTTCGAAAAAGCTTTTACCCCTTCCTGAGGCAGAAATATTTCTGCCTCGTGCTTGGTATCTAATCTAATCTAATCCACTAATCCACCTTTATATACACGTTATCTACCAACACATATTCACATATTTTAGTGGACTGAGAATTGTAGGGGAACATTTCCGATTTGATACCGGCCTCAATGTGAATACCCCGATTCACTATTTTGTCCAACTCATCAAGCCGCTCTCTTGTTCAATGTAAATTAAATGGGATGGCATGCTTGAGAGTAAAAAATTAAACATGTTCAATAGAATGAACAATAGTTCAATGAAAAAATAGTGATTAGCCCCTAAAGAAGAAGTCGTGAAATGTCTAATTTTTAAGGCTCTACATTAGCGTTTTGGACAGCGGTATTATAGGCGATCTTATAAGAGTTTTGAGGCGCGGCTATAATCAATATAGTTTGTTTGAGTTTTACATTTTATTTGAAAATATATAACTTTATAACTTTATATAAGGCTTTCTAATTAGCTTTAGCATATTAAATTGACTTTCCATAAATAATAATGCATTATAAATGCAATGAAATTAGATAAAAATACAAATTATACTTTTCTTAAAAAGATTTGTAATGTAATTATTGCTTCTGAGTATAGCCGCGCCTCAAAAGCCTCGTTGAATGTAAAGTAAATGGAAATGGTCATTTGTGAGTAAAATTTTAAATCAAAAACTCTTATAATATCGCCTATAATTTTGCTGTAAAAGTCGCTAATCTACTAGACACCTGCCTATGTCAAAGAAATTTTGGTATTAATAATATCATCCATGTGCTCAGGCGGATAATTTTTTAATTTTAATTTATAAATCTAATGTGTGTAAAGCTTATTGCTATAATTATATAAATACAGTTTAATTTCAGTCAAGTTCATTATTCTCTTACTTTTTTTTATAATTAATGCTGCGGAGTGGTGGATGCTTAAATTCGCTTAAATTTTAAGTACTTCAATGTAGGGATTCCACACAATTAGGTATTTACTGAATTAGTTCAGAGTTACTTAAATTAATCTCAATTATATAGGTGAAATATTCGAAAAATTATGGAGTGTAAAAGAAAAATAAATGATGAAATTTTCACTGTAGAAGACCCAGAAGTAGAAGAAGATATTATTGAGTCTCTTCAAGAATATGGTTTTTCTTTTCATTCTAGAAATGCAAATAATGATAAACTATTGCTGGAATCTGTTAAATGTGGACATTTGAGTGTTATTGAAGACTTATTGCAGCATGATGCGAATGTTAATGTTTTTTGTAGAGATAGTTATACACCCTTACATATTGCAACTAAATATAAACAAACAAAAGCAGTGGAACTCTTGATAAAGTATGGCGCAAATATTAATGCTGAATACTCAAACAATGGAACCCTACTCCATCAAGCGGTCGGTAAAGGGTGCTTGGAAACTATTGAGTTTCTTTTAAATAGAGGAGCTAATATTAATAGTGTATGTACTTGGCATACTGATAAAGGTATTACGCCACTGCATATTGCTGTTAAAAATGATTGTGAAGAAGTTGTCAAACTGCTTTTAAGTAAAGGCGCTGATGTTATTTAAGGCCCAGAATGAATCAACCCCTCTTCTTAGTGCTATCCAAAATGGGAATGAAATTCTTGTAGAGCTACTCTTAAAACAGGGAGCCGAAATTGAACCCGAAGAAATTTTTCCAAATACCACTCTTAGAAAAGCTGTCGAAGGCAATCACACAGGAATTGTTAAGCAAATTTTACAGTATTCTCCTGATATTATTAATGGGTTTAATAAATATTGTCTTCAAATCGCACTGAAGGATTTTTGTAATGAAGATATTGTGAATTCTCTTTTAGATTATGGTTTTTCTTTTTATTCTAGAAATAAAAAAAATAATACTGAACTATTGCTGGAATCTGTTAAACGTGGACATTTGAGAGTTATTAAAGACTTATTGCAGCATGGTGCAAATGTTAATGTTTCTTGTAGGGATGGCTTTACACCCTTACATATTGCAGCTCAATATAAACAAAAAGAAACAGTTGAACTATTGGTAAAATATGGTGCCAATATAAATTCGAAGGGGGCACGTGGAGAGACACCAATATTCATTTCTCTTAGAAATAAATGTTTAGAAATTGTAAATATATTTCTAGATAATAATGCAAGTATAAAAAACCAACCTGAACTTCTAAGTTTAGCTGTAGAAGCTGGTTTTAAAGAAGTTATTAACACTTTATTGCAACGTAAATTCGATGTCAATGCCAGAAATTGGGACGGATTCACAGCTTTACATTCCACTGCGGGTTTTCAATTCTATATTTCTGATGAAAGTGGAGCAGAAATTGCTGAGCTACTAATAACTAAAGGTGCTAATGTAAATGCTCAAGATCGAGATGGTAAAACAACACTTTATTACGCTTGTAGTAATAAATTGCCTAAACTTGTAAAAACTCTTCTTTATTATGAGGCTGATATCAATATTGGGGATTCGAATTCCCTTACACCATTTGAAATCGCTTTGACAGAATATTATAAAGTTGATGATTATACTCAATATTACTCTATGGACTTTGAAAGAAAAGAAGTTCTTGGTATCCTTCTATGCCATGTATTTAAAATGAAAATGGCAAATTTATTTTTGGACGAAAGAAATTTAAATGTAATGAAGGAATGTGTTGCAATGAATGAGGGTAAGCAAGGCATTGCTAAACAAAATTTTTTTCAAAAATACAATTATTTAGAGAATGATTGTAAGCAAGAAATTGCTAAAATGAAAAGTAAAACTTTTAAAAACTTGAGAATTTCATTCTATGAAATTTTGATAAATGATACAAAAATATTAGCAAAATATATGAACAATGAAAACATTGTGCAAGAACTAAAATCAAATGACTACAAATCAGAATTTCCCATCTATGCCAGAATGGTAGAAATCAATTTCATAAAAGGCATGGAGAGAAGAGAGTTATTTGAATAAGTGAGACATAATTATCATTTTATCTTTAAACCTTTTAATGATTTACCACATCAGTGTGCTAACAAAATATTAGACCTGCTTTGTTCAAACGATTTACAAAATTTTAAAGTTGCTTTGAGCCTTCCTAATGTATGAGATGAGATGTAAGAAAGTTTTTAATTTCAAGTTTTAGTTTTACAAATATCTAAATAATAATTTTCTAAATAATCTAATAAATAATTTCTTACAATTAAATTTTCCTAACTGAAGCTATAATTACAAATATCATTGTTGCTCTAAGTTTACAAACGACTGAGATCTTAAGCGAAGAAGTCTTTCCAACTATTACGATTGTAGACTATTAGTCCCATCATTATCAGTGATATCATTATTTGATCCGATATAAATTATGAACTTTAGTATATAGCCGGGTTTGCGATCGCAAATAACGAATAACTTAATGCCAAATCGACTCCTTTTTGATGGAATTAATGCTTGAAGAATAATCTTCCCTTTTGGGTAAAAGACTTTCATCGATGCATAAGTATTCATATGGGTAAAACCATTTGGAAAATTGTTTTCTCAGTTCAGTAACCACCGGTCCTAATTTCATCAAACGATCCTTCGAATTTATTTTTTCGTTATCATTAAAATACAACATTTTAAGTAATTTATCATATATGTATATGTAATGGCTCATAGGCCATTATACACTATTCTTCTTGCATCGACTTCTTTTGGGACATGTGTCCCAAATAATTAATTTTAGTTCATAGTTAACTTTGTTCATCAAGCTAATTTTGACAATTTAAATAATTTAAGATTAATTAAAATAAATATTAATTATAAAATTTAAAGTATTTAATTAATTTTATAATTCCATTCAGAATTCTGATATTTAGCTATATAAATTTTTTATACAGCTGTGACAGCTGTCACTGCTTCCCCAACGCAAAACGTACATTGTGTTTGCACTTTTTGGGCCATAAAGATTATATCGATTCGCTCAATCCCTCTAAAGTGCAGTTCTTTGATTTGTTGAATTTTGACATTTTTTGTTACACACGGAAGAGATTTCTTAATTATTAAATACTTTAATGTATTTATTCAAACTTTTTTTTTAAGAATTCATTCAAGTATATTGCCTTTTGAAAATCTTTTACATAAAAATTAATTAATTATAAAATTTAGTTATATAGCTCAAAAAAATGTCACAAAGTAAATTAAATGATTTGGCTGGGAAATTTGTAAAAGGTTCAGGTCCACCTGGATTAACAACTGGAGCAAAAGTACTTGCTGCAATCGGTGTTGCAGCGTATGGTTTTAGTCAATCATTATATACAGGTAATTTAAATTCCATTTTTATTTCAGCACGCGTATTATAAAATAACATAACCTCAATTTCATAGCCGGGCCATAAATTTTTATTTATCCTTGAAATTTATTTTCAAAGTACTATATTTATGTAATAAACAATTATTTCCTTCTAAATATTACACAAAAGAGCTAAACTATTAACCGAAACCATTTTCAAATTTTTAATTGTATTATGCAACATTTTTATATAAAGTTTTCGAAATTTCATTTAGTTTTACACCTCTATTATCGGTAAAATCGACATTTTCAAGTTTTGCATTAAATGGCATAATACATAAAATCATTCAACAACTAAAAAACTTTAAAAATTTTTCTCCTATAAACAATTTGAAATATTAAAACACAACTTCAAAGTTGTATTCAAATACAGACATTTCTTTTTTAATTCTAGTGGACGGAGGTCATCGTGCTATCATTTTCAATCGAATAGGAGGTATCCAAAAAGATATTTATGCCGAAGGTCTTCATTTTCGTATTCCATGGTTTCAATATCCAATTATATATGATATTCGTTCTCGTCCCCGTAAAATATCTTCACCAACAGGATCTAAAGATTTACAAATGGTTAATATATCATTACGTGTTCTATCACGACCAGATTCAAATAGGCTACCAACAATGTATCGTCAATTAGGACTCGATTATGATGAAAAAGTTCTTCCTTCTATATGTAATGAAGTCTTGAAAAGTGTGGTTGCAAAATTTAATGCATCTCAATTGATTACACAAAGAGCTCAGGTAAAATTTATTGAAGGTTTTTTTTTTTAAATATTTAATAATATATTTTTTTATATTTGTTTTGATTTTAAAAATTTTAGGTTTCACTACTTATCCGTAAAGAGCTCGTTGAACGTGCTAGAGATTTTAATATTATATTAGATGATGTTTCACTAACGGAATTGAGTTTTGGTAAAGAATATACTGCGGCTGTTGAAGCTAAGCAGGTGGCCCAACAAGAAGCTCAGAGGGCTGTATTCTTTGTGGAACGAGCAAAACAAGAAAAACAACATAAAATAGTTCAAGCTGAAGGAGAAGCAGAAGCAGCCAAAATGATATCCTTTTTTTTAAATTGATTTTTATTTTATTTAATATAAAAAAAAAAAAATTCATTTTCACGTAATATTCCTTAATCGTTATGTTTACTTAGGTCTTGCAGTAGGACAAAATCCGGCTTATCTTAAATTAAGAAAAATTAGGGCAGCACAAAGTATTGCTCGTACGGTAAGTTTTTTTTCCCTAAAAGAAGGAAAAGATTATTTTAGAAGAGAATATTTTTATACACTTGCTTTAAACATAAAATGAATTTATTTGATTCTGTTTGTTTCGTAGCAGTATTTTTGATATATGAATTTCCTTAAATTACTTAAAAATAATGTATTCGCTTTTTCCTAACCAAAATTATTGTAAAATTATTTTTTATTTTACAGATAGCTGCATCACAAAACAAAGTGTTCCTTTCATCACAGAGCCTTATGTTAAATATACAAGATGAAGATTTCGATGATATGACCGATAAAGTTCTTAAGAGTAAGAATTAATTCCATATATGTAATTTTTTAAAAATTACAATGAGACGTATAAAATATTAAACAGTCGATGAAAGTTTGTTGCCCATTTTGGGTTGTAGTCTATTTTGTATGTAGTGAATAAAAAAAAAAAATAACTATTGAATATATTAAAAATGGTGGCATTTCTCTTATATTATGTTAGTATTTAAGTTAAAATGAAATGTCTTATTAAAATAATTTTTCTTTTTGTTTTACTTCCGTTAAAATAATAAAGATCACAAAAATTGAATTAAATTAGTTTTGTTTAATCCCTAAAATCATCCTATTTTGGACATCTCTAATTTAGAATCACGGTTAAAAATTGCAATAAGCCATTTCATTTATATTTGGTTTACGGTTAATATGAAATCATCATTTTTCAGATCAATCGATCAGATCAGATCGATCTGTATTCAAACTGGATGACTACAACAAAGGTATATTCGAAATGGCTGATCTAATGGCAAGACGTATTATGTAGAAATTGTCTTTTATGTTTAGTAAGAAAAATAACTGTAGTTATTTTTTGTTTTTAGAAATAATTTCGCAATTAAATGTCTGTTGTGTACATTTTGAATTTTCGATTTCATATTTTCTTATAAAAATAAAAATTTTTCATTTTAATTTTGAAATTATAGATTTATTGTGCTCCCCGACTTTTATGTTATGCAAAAATATCTTTTCCAAAATCAAAATATTAGTTAGGAAAATAACCGTCTGCACGATATTGTCATCCCGTAGTCGTCGGAGAAGGTGGATAGGAGTCTATATTTAATAACGCTTTAGAAATGAGTAGAATTACTATAAATTCTATAAAAAATATACTCTTAAGTATATTTTCTCTAGTTTCGAAAGGGTTAAAAAATTTCCGTAGATAAATTTCTTCCGACAATCAATATCGCTTTATTGCAAGCTGCATTTAAAATTAGTTTTTAGATCGTATTAGTTCATAAGTTTTGATATTACGATCATAGTCATAGACACAGAGTTATTGACAAATTTGTTAATGAAAATATTTTCTTTTTTGAAGAATATCTTATTAATTGACTCTATCTAACCTAACTTAATGCATGACTGTCTCTTGATAATAAAACCTTCAGTAAAATACACTTAAGAAAATTTGATTCTAATACTTTGTCAAGTTTTAAGTATTCTCTATCAATTTTTCCCCTTTATAGTAAGTAATTAAATTTAGTATGAATGTAAAATATTTTTTTTAACTAAGGTTTAAACTTTAAAAATAACTTAAATTTTACAGTTTCTGTAACTCCGTCGAAAGAAAGCAGGGATTGCTAAATTAAATGCGTAAAAAAATTTAGTTTTAATTATAAGAAATTGTGATTAAGTAAAACTACATAAAAACCTAACTTAAAATGTGGAACTTATCTGTAAAAATAACTTTTATCAGCGTCATTTCATTTATAAATTTAACTTTATTTTCCACTTTCTTCCAAAGCAATTATATTGAACAAATATTACGCTTAAATACTTAAATAAATTAAATATCATAAAAATTTACACTTCAAATTAAAGAGTCTCATTGCCAAACAAATTTCAATCGAGCGGTAACAAATAAAACGAAATTAATACTTTTTGCTGTTGATTATACAAACTATTATATGGAAGTATTGATTAAACTAATATATTTAATTTTTGTTTGTTTGAAAATTACATTAAATATTTAACAAACTTAAAATTTAAGGATAAAAATACAAAAACCAAATAAATACAAATTCTATCTTTATTTCAATTTAAAATTAAACTCAATTTTATAGTTAAAGTCGGCATATATCTATTATTAGCGAACCATTGGAACAACTGGCATATTACCCGTAGTTTGCTTTCGGTAATTGCTAAACTGTTCTAAATATTGATTGATAGTATCAATTGGCTGATAAATATCATTTTGTTTAGTAAGATTTGGATTATACATTTCAGGAGGTTTCCCATGACCTAAACTTAACATACTCGGTGTAGTAAAATATATTGGAATAGTATTTTGAATATTTGATGCTAAAAATCCTTGTAATAATTCACGAATTAATTCCCAACAATTTGATGGTATAACACAAGGACGGTATTCTACTTCAATTAAAATACCTTTGAAATTTTCCATCATAGTTACACTACCTAATTTAATTAAAAAATCACCATATTCAAATCGTGGTCCTTTAGATTCTATTTTAGTTTGTTTCTTTGATGTATGAACTGAAGTCATTTTTAACATTAATAGATCAAATAAAGCATCAGCAACCAATGGAATATGTTTAGTTCCTGTATCTAATATTGAAAAAGTTGATGCCGGATGTTCTGAATTATGTAATATATGAACAGCTTTAGAGCCACCATGTGTAGGTGCTGATATATATGTTTCACAATCAACTATAAAATGTCCTGCATGAATAGCACCAAGTGCTAAAAGGCGTTTTGTTAAATATTCTGTTATTTGTGGACCTGTTTTTCCTTCAGTTATGGTATATGGTTGTAGTCTAAATAATTTATTTTTTTAGTAATAATTTATTTAAAATAAAAAATTGTTTCCTTACACAACAACACCCATTTAAATAAAATTAGTTTTCAAAACTCTATAATAAACAAAACAACAAGGTTAATAAATAAATCTTGTTCGTATAGGAATACTGAAACTCAACATAATCATAGGCATTTGAAGGGCTAGCAAACTTTTGCTATTGATTATTGACTATTGGACAGCAATAATGGGGGTATTCACATTGAGTCCGGTAACATTTAATTTCTTGATAAGCGGTAAAGGCCCAAACACAATGAACGCGGTTCGCGGCGCGCAAGCGGTGACAGCTGTCACAACTATGGGATCTTATATAGCTGAATTTCGTAATTCTGAATGAAAACCGCTTGCGCGCCGCGACCGCGTTCATTGTGTTTGGGCCTTAAGACGGAGTTTCGCAAATTTCCAAAAAGCTTTTACCCCTTCCTGAGGCAGAAATATTTCTGCCTTATGCTTGGTATCTTACTAATCAACATTTATATACACATGTTATCTGTAATATTTTCCAACACATATTCACATATTTTAGTGGACTGAGAAGTGTAGGGGAACATTTCCGAAATGTTAAAGCCTCAAGGTGAATACCACCATTGTGTAGCGACATGAGGCGCAGTTAAGGAACAAACACAACACAACCGCGTGCATTGTGTTTGCACCTTTAAACTCAGAAGTTTGACATTTTGATTATACAACTTTATGCTTTCTAACTAGTCTTTATTATATTAAAATGGCTTACCGTAAATGCATTATAAATGCAATAAAATATTTCTTTTAAAACAAAAATTTCAGACTTTTTTTGTAAAAAATAAATATTTTAACATTAATCAAATGGTTTGGGAAAATTACTGATGCAAAAACATTTTCTTTACTATTATACATGAAATAATCCCAAAATCCATTAATCGGTTATATCAGGCCCTCTACATCTTCTCTGCCTTTGTTTTCTTATACAGCCTAGCGTTCTTTGGTTTCTTGTTTTATAACGTCTATAATTATGGTAGATCAGAAGTTTAGATAATAAAATAAAGCTCAAAGGAAGTTCTTTATTCTAGGAAATATTTTTCAAATCTATATTCTTGGTAAATAAAATAAATACAGTATAACATAATCAGACTATAAACTGCAGCCAAAAGATCTAACATTCCTATTAAAACACTGCTTCGCAGTAATTAAAGAAATAACACAACACAATCACATTAAAAACATTAACACAATCTATTACGAAATATTTTGTAATCGACTGTTTTTCCTTTATAAAAATAAAAACTAAAGCTTATTAGGAGCGATATTAAATCACTATAAAAACTGCTTTCTTTATATTTACTAATCTAAAAAATACATCTCATATTCTATGTCATAAACTTAAAAATATTAAAATACGTCCGGCAGCAGGTACCGCACAAGCAACTTCTCTTGAGAAAAAAATTTTTTTTTAATGTTTCGATACCTTGAATATTAAACGAAATTTCAAAATTCATTTGAAATTTGGAATATTCCTGAATTTTTATTGAAATTTCCGCATTTCGCTACCTAGAGGACGGGATCATAAAACTTTTACTGGATAATTACGGTTAAATGTTTACTATTTCCTTTTCTGCAGTTGAATCGAAATCAACACGCTCAAAACCACCATCTGCCCCTCAGTACGCTCTCACACATACACACACTGACATACATCATTCTAAAATTGGCTGGAAATGATGCTCCAGGTCTTGAACTTGAAACTTAACGTAAAGAAAACACAAAATTATTGATTTCGATTTTCGGACCTAATATAGTAACTTATCCTAATGCCTGGGACTCACTAGCGCTTAGCGGCACAAAATCTAGTGCTAAATGCTAATGAGTCCATTAGTCTCCACTGATGTTCCACTGCACTGGTATATAAAATAAACTCTCCATTTTTACTGTGCTAAGTCGTCTCCACACGCTAAGCGCTAGTGAATCCCAGGCATAAGAGAAGTTAAAAAATTATTCAATTTATTTTCACTTGCAAAAGAAAATGTTCCCGGCCTCGTATTCCAAGCTAATCATTTGAAGGCTTAAAATTTATTGAAGCTAAATTTAAATTCGAGTTAAGCAAAAATATACCACTATTTCCTTCACAAGAATTTTTGGGTAGCTTTATTTTAAAATAAATTCCAAAAAGTTGAGTATCAGGTAGTATGCTTTTGACTTTGGCTAAAATAAATTTAATTTTTCCTTAGGTTATAACAAAGTTTAAATAAACAAAACTGTTTAATGATATCCTATCATATCCTAGTTTTATCAATTAAAATCATTGATTAAAAGTAAAGCAAAACTTTCATTTTTTTGTTTTGAAAAATAATTTCAAAAGAATATAACAAAAAGTTTATGGAATCAAATTTTTAAGGAATGTTTAAATTGCTTATAAATGAAATACCGTGCAGAGTGAGAATACTTAATTATTTTAAGCGGGCTGCATACCTTATTAGTTCGCTTCCTTTTAAAAAATTAATATGTTTCAAATCTTTTACAAAAACTATAAACAGAGTCCTTTAATTTTCTGGTAAGCATCTCTGAAACAATTACACGAGATTGTATAAGCAATAAGAAAAGATAAGTGTTGAAAATAAAATCTATATATAAATGTAGGAAAATAGATTTGTAGGAAAATAATGCAGAATATAATTTCTGTTTATTTTAATTTTCGTCGATTTTTTTTGCTATTATTACTTTATTTAGTCAAAAATTTGCAAAAGCAAAAACCGTGTCTATATAGATCCACGATATATGTAATTAAAATTTGAAAATATCCAACTAAAAACAAGATTATACTAACTTTTGTGAATAGAATTATTTTATTATTATACCTGTTTGTATACATAAGTAATAATTTTTGAATACATGAAATATTTTCAAATAAATATTTATAAACATTATAACAAAAAAAAAATTTATCTAAATCTTTAACATTTGAATCAAAAAATTACTTGTAAATCCTTGAAGTAGAAAAATTGTGGCAATTTTTTTTAATGAAAATTGGAATCAACAATTTTTCATTTAATACTTATAAATTTGTTGTTGTTTCTGTTGTCTGAAATATATTTTGAAAATTTCAAATATTGTTGGCAGTGTTTTGTATACTTTTTAAATATGTAAACTGATTCCTAAGTAAACGGTTAAGATTTACTTCTGATAAATGGGCTAAATTAATTTTTTCCTTTTCATATTATAAATATTATTTCATAATTTAACTATGGTACTAATATAAATATCAAATTCTTATATTATTCATTAAATTAAGACCTTATTTCTGTTATTGTATCCAGTTGTGAATAAAATGACACTGAAATGCGAAAATTCTTCTATTCTTCAGGAAATTTTAATTTTTACTAAGAGAAAAAATTAAAATTTCAAAATAGTTCAAATCAATGCAATATAAGGCCGATTAATTTTCAAAAGATTCCAAAGGAACAAGCTATGAAATTAAGCTGAAAGCTAAACTTGCTTGCAAAATTGTAATCTATTGAATTTGCTTATTATATTGAACTTATTTTCTAGATGAACACTTTTTTTATAAATATATTTGATATAATTTATTATCAAATAAATAAGTTAAGACCACAGGAGAAAATATTTAAATTATTTGATATCCAATAAGTACAAATTTTATGTTCACTTATACTAAACCAATTCTATCATTTGAGGGATAAATTTTGAAATTTCCGTTATTGTCTAGGGGGCAGCCTATTTGGGAAAGAAAAAGGAAAAAGGAAAGAGGGTTATATCAAACTGAAAAGAATTTCGTAAACATCTTACAAGCTGTGTTTTTCAATAGACTGGACACTAATTATGATAAATAGTCAAAAAACAATATTCCTTTGACTTTCAAGAGAATATATGAATTTAGAAAACACCAAAATTTTCGAAAGAGATAATCTCTTCTTCTGTGGTCTGCATTTAAATTTATCAACCTAACTTATATAAATTTTTATTTGTAAATTTAAATTCAAAGAAGCTCTTATAAAAGCATTAAAAAATTTTTTCAGCTTTAAAAAGGCACCCACAGAGCTTCTGTTACTAATTTAAAATTAGTCCCATGACCAAAAATTTTTTCAAAAGTCTTCAGGATATATATATATATATATTTTTTTTATTTCCCGAAATTGTGATATCTAATAACATGTTTAGAAAATTTACATAAAAAGAAAAACATAAAAATATAAATTGAGCAACAAAATAAAACTATTATCAAAGTCTATAACAAAAGGATGATGTAGACATTTTCAAAATTTTTATCACAGAAAAATGTATACAAAATGCTTTTGTTTTATAATTGAAATAAAAGGCAAATACTGGTACAATAATGTCCAATTTAAAAGCTAAACTTTTTATAATTTTGTAGACACTTAAAAATTCGTTTGTTCTAGTCGTTGGTTACATTTGCTTTGGATAACTTTTGACTAGAATATTTTTAATTATTACGAAAAATTTTTGTTTTTATAAATTGCCAGATTTGTTGAGAACAATAAAATTTAGGCAGTTTTAATACATCCAGTTATTGATGATGGCCCACTGCTGTTATTACTGTTTGTGCTGCTTGATGGCTCAGAGCCTGATGACAAAGGTCATAAATTTGTTTGTACCAAACCCCGTTCAAGATTAAAACAATCAAGAACTGATGCTCCAACTGAACTACGTCTTATAACCATAGAATTTACTATTGTCCATTTGTTTAATTCTGGATCATATTTTTCCATTGAATTTAAAGATGATGAACCATCATTTCCACCTAAGGCATAAAGAAATCCACCAACTTCTACAACTTCATGAGTTGATCTAATCAAAATTTTAAAGTAAAAATTTTAATTTATGAAATCAATTATTTCAATTACAATTTTATAATAAACTTACCTTCTTGAATGCATAACAGCTATTGGCTCCCATGCATTACGTCTAAGATTTAATCTTTCACCAGTTGACATGCACATAGTACCATCATTTCCCCCAATACAATATAAATGGCCATCAAGAGCTGCAACACCGCAACTACTACGTCTTGAAGTCATATTTGGAACAGGTGTCCATCGTCCAACTCTGGGATCAAATCGTTCCACAGATGATTGATAATTTGTTGAATCGAATCCTCCAAGCGAATAAATACAGTTATCTAAAAAAAAATAAAGTTTTGTTTAATCAAAATAAGTCAAACAAAAAGAACAATATCCAAAATAATTACCTATAACTGCAAGTCTACAATATCTTCTTCTTGTACTCATTGCTGGACATGAACTCCATACTCCTGTTAAAGGATCATAGCGCTCCATACTACTTAAACATGAAGCACCATCATAACCACCACATACATATAATAGACCATCAAATGCACAAATTCCTAAACAAGATCTTTTAGTTCCCATCGGTGTAGTATTTGCCCATTTATTTGTTAATGGATTATAATATTCTGCCGTAGACAGATCAGTAACTCCATCATATCCTCCGACTACATAAAGTAATTTACGTAATGATGTAACCCCAGATCTTGATCTACGCCAAAGCATTGATGGTATTGACATCCAAGTATTTGTCCTTGGATTATAGCATTCACATTCACTATGTATAGCAAATAAACTACCTCCTCCAACAGCAAAAACATATGGTTTCATTCCATCTGGTTGCCTTTCACTAGTTCGTTGACTTGTCATAAGACTTCTTTGTTCTGGTAGTAAATGATATTTCATAGCTTCCAACAAAAGATCTCTACAATGTGTATCATCTCTTATAAGTTGTTCAGAATCAACACAAGTCATTAGAAAATCTCTTTTAACTAATGGTAAACGAACATGTGTCATCAATTCCGATATAAAACATTTTCTTTCCTTTAGGTCATGTTTAATCCAATTAAGTACTGCCTGAAAGACTTTTTCCTCAGAGCATATATTAAGTTGACTGTTTGATATTAAATCTCTGACCTATAAAGGAAATTTTTGAAAATTAAATAAAAAAAAAAACAAATTACAATAATAAATAATAAAAACCTCATCATATGGCAAAAGTAGGAATTCTTCAGTACCAATTACTTGCTGGAAGTTTTGAAGGGCGTACTTATGTGACCTAGTATGTAACTCCTTACATGAATGAGCATCTAAAAATAAATAAAGGTATCAAATATCTATGTGTGTATATATGTAATACTATAATATAAAATTGTTTTTCTTTTAAAGACATTCAACAGATATGAAATTTAGCGAAGAAAATTCTACCAAGTTTTTCTATTTTGAACAAAACAAATAGCCATATTGACATTATTATTGTCCACTATTTGTTTACTTTGTCAGACTTTTAGGCTTCAGTTATCAAGTTAATACGGTCAATGACCTAAATTTTAATACTTCGTTCGTTTAGCCATTTTAAATCAAATCAAGTATAAGCATGTCATAGATTTTTTGCACTTAATCATCAATGAGATCTCTTGGAAAATGAAGTAAAACTTTCAAATAGTCATAAGCGATAATTGTAATTAATAGTAATTAAATTAAATAAAAGCAAATCAGAGAAATATAAAGTTAAATTTTCAATATTACATTTGACTTGCTCAAGTAATATTACATGAATAAAACTTTCTAAAAAGTTGAGAAGAAGCATTTGAAAAAGGTAAAAGGAAAACAATTTTTCTTATTAGTCAGATGTATACAGAACTAATTAGATAACAACAATGCTTTTTGTGGTTTAATTTAATAAAAATTAGACAAAGTCTAAAATTTTCTTTTTGGTGTAAAAACTTCTTTAGGCGAACTTTGTACTTTTTCTTGGCAGATAAGTTAAGGTAACTCGGATAAATCCCGTTAAAATCTGATTGTGAAAAATATCATATCAGCAAAATTTGCTATGATACCCTTTCTTTATTGTCGCTTATACACTGTATTTACAAAATACGGGAAGAAATTTTGTATAGACAATCGTTCATTAAGCGGAGGGAGTTCTGTATTTAAAATTTTTTTTTTATTTTTTTAAGCTAATGTATAACATCAATTTTTCACACTATTTCTTCATATATTACACCAGGTTTTTTTTTTTAATAATAATTAATTTTACAATAACAAATAAGTTGATTTTTTAAGCAAAAATCGGTAATTTGATTTTCAAAGGCTACAAAAAATTGCAAAAACGAAAGAAATCATAACATAAAGCCTTTAAAAGCCGGTATAAGACGAAATTTGGGCATTTATTGTAAATTTACAGGTTGTCCAATTAAATAAAATTAAAACAATTTATTGTGTCTTTAATTATTTTATTCATTTATTATCCAATTTATTATCCGGTTTTTCTTTTGGTTTTTCGTAATTTAATTAATGAATTTAAGCACTTTAAAAACTATATTTCAGCACAATTAGATGATTAAATACACTTAATTTGACATTTCTATCATATATTGAAATATAGTGTATTAGCCAATGGAGAAGCTTTTTTATTTTGTATGGAAGGCTAATACAGTGTATTATCTTTTATTCAATTAAGTATAGTTGTATGCTGTATGGTGAATATCACCTATTTTTTCTCTATGGCGTAAACGCCCTTAAGCTAATGTCCCGAATGAAGTAAAACTCTCTTTATTCCAAAAAATAAATTCTACTTATAAAAATTTAAGTCTAAAAAGTCTGAGAAAATTTATTTTATATTATACCAGATATACAAAACTGGTAAAAGGTAAAACACAAATAATTTTGGATAAATCCGTCATGAGTTATCATATCAACGGCTTTTTTGAGGGTTACAGGTAATAAAGTCCCAATGGCTGAATTTTTCAAATTTTGAAATAAAAATTTTTACAAAATAATTGCCAAATAGTTATTTTTGTTATGTTAAAAAGTGTAACTAAAATATTACATTTATTATATTAAAAAGGAAAAACTATAAAGAATATGTTTTGTTTTAGACTTCAAAAATACAAGAATCTTATAGCCCTCTAGAATCTATGACAACCTGTCTGAAAAGGATTGTGTGGTTTAATTCATTTTAATTTATCACAAAAACTCAATGTACATTTTCATCTACATAAAAATTTTAAACAGTGAAATGCATGACAATCGAAATGAAATCAGAAACACATATTTTTTTTAATAAAATCATTCAATTAAGTGCCGTAGAATTCAAATCACAGATGTAAACAAAGAAGAGAAAAAAAGTGCACACATTGTAGATGTATAAAATTGTAGCAATTACAGTATTCTCTCCTATATCACAATAGATTGATTCCGTGTTATAGAAAAACGCACTCGTATGACCCCGTATAACGCGTTATGTACAAATGATTCACGTTTAACTTTTAATTTAATTTAATTTTATAAGAACACAATTGACACAACGTACGCGAAATTGTTTATGAACTGTAAAAAATCATTATAAATTTCACAGTACCGAAATACACATAAAGTGGAAAACCCTGCGTTACATGGGGGAAAACATGAAGAACATGAAATTTCGTAATATGTTTTAACGTGGGGGTTAGGGGGGGATAACTGTATAGAGATAGTTCAAAATATGTAATTTTCGGAACAGATCAAAGCATGATAAGTCCTTAGATCATCTTAAATGCAACAAAATAAGACTCTAGTTACTGACTATTGGCAAAATTTTAATTAAAAAAAAAAAAACAAAGAAAACCACTCCGCATTTTTAAATCATTAATATCGTCTGGGCCAGTGAACTTTTAAGAATACTCAAAGTTTGTATGAATACTACAACACCAACTTACAATAAATTATGTAATTTTAAAATAAATAATAAAATAGAATGCAACCATACCCTACACATAAAATATGCTTACCAGCAAAACTTCTAATCCCTAGACAGTTTGATGGATGAAGTTGTCTTAAAAGGAATTTACAGCATGCTTCTCTCACCGACTGAATCTGAAGGAGACTTGATGCTGGTAACAATACCTGTACATTATCTTCAGTTATGGTTATTTCTCCAGTATATGTATAGTCAATTAATTGTCTAAGTGCTATAGGATCAACATCATGAAGGATGACATTTTCTTGTTTCTTTTCGAGCATATCATCTAATTAAAAAAAGAAATTGTTATATAACATAAAATTTTTTTTATTGATTTATGTTTACCATTAAACATTGCATAAAAATAAGGGCTAACAGATGCTAAAATTACTTTATGAGCATTTATTGTTTCTCCACCAACTTCTAATGATACATCGCATAGCTGAAAAGATAAGAATATAAATACGAATATAAATTTTTTCTAAAATCAAAGTCTTTAAAAATTTTTATATAAAAAAGGAAAACTATTTCAAAAGTCTAAATAAAATTTTCTATTGTTTTGAAAATCTAATAACCCTATAAAACGTGTTGATAGTTATTTTTTTCTTGTAATTTTCCATTATTCAAGCATTAAATTAATTAGAAAATTTTATTATCCTTTTTATTTGTTTCAAATATAAAATTTTTTAAATACTATCTCCATTTACCTGTGTATTTCCTCGCATACGATTAATGGCAGCAAATGAAGCAATACAATGTCCAGGATTTTGATGATGTGCTTGTGGTAAGACTTCTTCATGTAAACCGGGTGGACTTAAATCACTTGGTGTCTGTGTAGAATTGTTACTAGTAGTTGTTATATCATTTGTGATCTCATTTTCACTCGTTCTGTAGTAATTGAAATGCCATTAAAAATTCGAATATAAAAGTTTTTTGTTTTGTTTATGGGCACAAAGAATAAACAAAAGACCCATTTATGAAAGATATATAAAAACTTTGTTTGCTAAGTGCTTTTATAGATCATTTTTCATGAAAATAAAGACAAATTAGAAGGGTGTTTTTTCTTCTTTTTATTTTATTTTTAGTATAAATTTGTAAAAGTCATTTGTAGGACTTCTGTTAATGGTTTTATTAATTAAATTTTTGGTTTTTATTGATTAAAGTAACTTACATGTTTGATTTTACCGGCAAAAACATTTTTATATTTGTTTTGTTTTTGTTATTTTTAATTACAATTTGTCAGCACGAATAGTCATCAATGTATGGTTAAATTCAACCTAAAAAATTAAAAGAAAATAATCAATTTTTCAAATACATATTGTGATTTTTTATAAGTTGATTTCATCAATAAAATAACTTAATGAAACTTTAAAACCCACCCCCTTCATCTATACCCAAATATTTTTGTTCAAGGGTATTTTGATAGTTTATACCATAAAAGTAAAATTCTAGAAGCTCAAATCTATTCAGATTTTATGTTAATTTTGTTTAGAACATCATACAAAGCTTTAATAAGATGTTCATTTTCCCCCTTAGTTACATACCAGTTGAAACTGTAACCAACTGCTCAACTTATTAAATGGGGTTTTTTCCCTTTAGTGAATCATCTTGTTCCGAGTATAAAGCTGGATACAGAAATTCTTGTTGTTTACAGTTTAGAACTGATAAGCGTGTTCAGGTGCTAAATTATTATCCCTTAGAAATATAGAAAGGATATATTGTCAGAATTCTCATTGAGTTATTATGGATTTTTGCTTAGAAACTGAATTGAATATGTTTTTTGTTTTGATTTTGATAAAAGAAATGAAAGCACTTAAAATTCCATTTCTGTTCAGTGGAAAATTGTTAGACTATGTTGATATATTGTTGTAAAAATTTTCTTTACAAGACTTTTATTTTTTTGTTTTTGGTATTAGGAAGTTGCTGGGATATTTTAGAAACACAGCTCACACTTAATTGAATATTCTAAATTATTCTGGGTAAATTGTTTAGAAATTTTTGTAGATTTTCAAGTAAAATATTCTTCATTTTTTGAATGCGAAGCTTTGCAGACTATTTTTCCTTAGCTTTTTTTTTTAAATAAAAACAGAAGGAGTTGGATAATAAAAGTTTTATTAGCTAAAGTGTTAAATTCTTGAAATTGTCAGAAGAGTCTTAAAGATACATTTAAATTATGAAGTCTTATTTGAGGGAAATATAATTGAATCAAGCAGGAACAGTGTGCAAAAAAATTGACTTTCGAAATTCTAAATGCTTCAAACATTTAACACAAGCGTCTTCTCTGGTAATAAGACAATCTACGTCAGCATTTCCAAAATCTTTTTATACCTACGATTTTTTTTTACAATTATTTCGTTTCGTACATATTCTTAAAATATTAGTTGTCATCAGTTTAATCAACTTTCGAACAAAAGCCAAATTCCAGATGTAGATGAAGACCAAAACCCCCAAGAAAATTCATAGAATATAAATGATCGTGTGATTTGTTCAACTTTAAAACTCTTATTTAAGCAAAACTTGTCTCTAAAGCAATGAGCTCATTCGCATGCGAGACGCTTTTGAGACGCCCGCCAGACATTTTTGAGACGTCTGCCAGACACTTTTAAGACAATCGGGTAGTTTAGGCAGTTCTCTCCGTTCTGCCATATTTTTGTATATATTTCGGTTAGCCCGACTCTGTTGGTTTTTAACCTGTATAGCTTGTAAAAATTTAAGGATGACTAAAAAAAAAATAACAACTAAAATCGCACATATTCAAAGCGTCTGGCATGCGGCTATGCTCAAGGCTAAACACGTTCACTGCCGGTCACATGATGTTTTGTTGAAAGCTATTGCCCTTATCCCGCGATGGCACGGGATCGGTAGCGAACGTTTTAATGCATTCGAGTTTCTTACAATGATGTTTTTAGTTTTTATATTTCTTAAGTAGAACTTGCAGGAAAGAATTCTATGGTAAATTAGGGTTAGTTGAGACTGTAATTAATAAAACTATTTCATTACAATTAAAGTTAAATCTTGGCTGTTTCTTTTCTGTATTTTGTGGGCAGCGATATTACAACGATAGTTGAAAGAGATCGACCCAATGCTTTAGGGGGAAACGATAAACAAGATTTTATTAAACTCGCAAATAACTACGAACCAAACTTCTTTGTAGGGTAAGGAAAAGGAAATTTAAATAATGTTAGTATCCTATTAACTAATTTTGCATTATTACTGTTACGAAATTACTGTCTGCATAAATTTTAAATGGCAAGATTTCGATGTCGTAACCCCCAAAATAATTTTTACTTTTTCTTATGGATACCACCCCCTAAACTTGTAAAAAACCTTCAATTTATTAGAGTTTTTCTCGTTTAAAATTACTCTTTTATGTATAAATTTATACTCCTTTTTTGTATCTGTTAATGATGTACCATTTATATAGCTTTCTATTAACAGTGATTCATTTGCCAAAATTAATGTCTAACTGTATTCAGATTACAATGAATATTAATAATGAAATCTTAAATCAAATTTAAGTCAGCTTAGTTCATCCCAATTCTGTAAAAATCAAATCCCAATACAAATATCTTCATAAAATGTAAAAATTGAGTCATGAAGTGAATTTTTCCTTTATTACATTTCAAACATTTGTTTTAATTCAATTGAAAAATAATTTGATGAATAGTATCTCAATTTAAGCTACCTGCTATTTAAATTTTTTTTAAGATAATCAAAAAATTTTATTTTTTGATATATAAAAACTTTTTACTTCCGGAATCATTATTCCCCTAGACTGTTGCAATTAGATCACATTATATAAAATTCACATTAAATTTAAATAATTCAAGTTAAATTATGAAAGCATGACTCTATTTGTATGGAAATTATTTAACTAATTCGCGTCTTTCAAATTGAAAATCAGCCTTGGGCCTGCATGTCAGCCAGTAATTAACCACAACTGCCAGTCTGATGAAATTGATGTAATTATATTTTTTTTTATATGGGCCAAAGGCTAATGTCAATGCTGTTTAAAGAACTTGCTGCTTCTTATTATTAATCGAGTGATTATATCTACAACACCCACGCATAAAATTTCTTAAGATAATATTTTTTTGGTTTTTGCATTTTCATTTAATGCTTTTGGGGATGGTGTACAAACTTTATCCACGTTTAAGCCATTCATGCAATTGAAGAAAATGAAATTCATAAAATGTCTTTCGCGTGACACAAATTTGTTATTGTTATTTTTGTTTCTATAAACAAAATTGTAAAAATAGAACGACTGTAGTTATAAAAGGATTAGTTACATAATATCTTTTTTTTTCGGTAGCAGACACAATTTTTCGAAGGTATTT
Source organism: Acrocera orbiculus (assembly GCA_947359355.1). Lineage (NCBI taxonomy): Eukaryota > Metazoa > Arthropoda > Insecta > Diptera > Acroceridae > Acrocera > Acrocera orbiculus. The sequence goes on along the minus strand of OX375756.1, from coordinate 26,706,750 downwards.
GACTTATTATTAATTCCAAACTTAATAAGGGCTGAATGAAAGTGTGTCATACACCTGCTTTTTAGGCCGATATATAACGTTATTCAATCCTTATTATACTTTATGAATATATAAGAGAGTATAAATTGAAGATATATGATTGATTGATACGACGTAAAGATTGATTATATGGATTTAATGATTTAGAGATATTACATACATGCCACGTAGTTTAAGTACAGTCAGTTCTTAGCAACAAAAAGAAAATTATATTAAGAGGGGTAGGGAATTAAAGATTTCTTTTTTAATTTTTTAAATATTAAAATATTTTAAAAATTTTTTTAAAATTTCGAAGTTATGAGCATTTGAGCATTCGTTGCTCTAGATCGTTTGGAAAACTACTTCTCCAAAGTCAGTGAGTGGCAGTTCTAGACTAGTTGAAATTGAAGCTAATGTAGCTTCAATGAAGGTTCTTTTGGTTTGTTGAACTTTATGCAAGAGATGCATATCGGCGTAGGGCCGTAGTTCTCACAAATGGATGTGACAAGCTGACAAGCTGCGAATTAGTAGAGCAGAGGACCAAGCGGCACAAAACAGTAAAGAAAAGAGTTTTGCAAGGACGAAAAGTTGCTATAGATCTCCTTGATGAAAACTCTTTGTTCTGTGGACTTGACATTGACGATTCTGTGTGAGTATAAAAGAATTATTGAGCTTTATATTAAATTTTTTAGTGAGCAAAACTTTAAAGCGTTTTTCTGAAATTTGTTTTTTTGTAAGTCGGTGCGTATGATAACACAAAATCTACTGCACTGATCGTTTTGAAAATTTGTACAGTACTTTTTCATATATTATACAAGGTAATAACGATATTTTATTTTAATCGTTATTAATTATAAAATAACAAAAAAGACAATGTTTCAAACGAAAATCAGTCTTTTGTTTTCAAAGGCTACCAAAAATTGAAAGTTCGAAGGAAAGACAAAAATTCTCGTTGTTACCTTAAAAATCTCTACCATCTCTTTTAATAAATTTTGATATTTTTAAATATTTCAGATGATTCTGTTGCGAGTTTTGATGAACACCGCAAAACAACTTTTTATTATTATTGTGTTTTCATATAAAAATTAATTAAATAAATTAGAACTACCTTTATTTCCAAAAATAATTTTTGAAAACATACCTTTTTCTTACCGAATTAACCCCTCCACAAATCTTTAAGTATCTTAATTATATAAAATAGCAATTAATTTAACAAAAAAAAAAAATTTAATATTCATTTTGACTTTTTAATGGAAACTTTAAGGATAAATATTGAACCATTTCATGCAAGAAATAAAAACAACAACAAAAAACAAAAATAAGCAAAAACCAAGATCTTAAATAATTTGATTATTTGAAAAATTACGCCTCAAGTGATATACAAAATTGGCAACGTAAATGGTTGTAAATGTGTTTCGGGATAAAATACTCATATATAGCCTCAAGCTAACATTAAAAGAGTTCTACAGTTTTTCAAAAAATAAGATAAACTTTTTAATTTAGTTATATCAATTTAACTCTGATGCTTTTAATTATGTAATTTAAAAGGGTTGTTAGCATTAAGTTAACAGGTTTCAGTTTTTTTTAAAGGCTGTTTGGCTGAAATTTGCGAAAAATAATCATAATGTAAATCCGATTTAACTTAAAAAACAGCAATACAATATTTTTTAAATATAAAATTTTTGTTTATTTTTCCTTTATTTTATGCCATCATATGTCATTGAAAGTATTCAATTTGTTACAGACAAATTTTAAATAAAAATATTCTGAAAAAAAGTAGTTAATTGTCATACTGACGTTCTACACTATAAGCTAACACAAAAGGACATTTATTCTAGTGCAAAAACGTACACTTAAGATACATCGCGTTTTGGAAGCTTTGTAGGATGTTGTGTATAATTATTTTAATTTAGTTAAAGTAAAAATATGATCAATTTACTACACACAAAATATAAAATAAATTTTTAATCCAACTAATCTGGTTAGTTAGAGAAATATTTTACTTGACAAGTATCATTTGGCTTAGCTTTCTTCTTATAGTGGGAAAATTTTGAACTTTTAAGACTGTTTAGAACCTCTAAGAATAAAAATATTAGTTCGATAAAAAAACACCAACACTTCCATAATTTATGGGGAAAAAAATGGTCTCAGTGTTAATAATAAAATAAAATTTGTCAGCTTGAGGAACAATAGACTCCGAAAAATTTCTAGCAATAAATGCTCAAACAAATAGACGCACCTTTGGCATGCTTTATTTTTTAGGAAATTGTTGTTTTATTTGAATTTGTGACAAATTCAAAATTGATTATTTTAATTTATTGTCTATATAGTCACAGCTTAGAATTCTATTTAACTTTTTCATGAAATTTGGTTTTAATTTATTTTAGATTTGCTTTAATAGTTTTTTAAAGCTCTGATTATTTTGTAAAATGAGGTGTAATACATATTTTTTTCTAAGCCAATGGAATTAAATCCAAAACCTATTTTTTTGTTGTATAATAAGAAAAAGGAAAATAACAAAACTAAAATTCAATTAATGAAAAATGAAAATAATTATATGAAATAACAGTGAAACTCATAAAAATATAGTCCAATTAACTTGAAAGTACTTAAAGTCTTTATAATGATCAAGAAATCTGCCCTGTGTCAGATCAAGAAAAATTTAATTTGTGTTAACCAAAAATGATTTCATTTAAATAGTATTTTGTCTTTAAAAATGTTGAATACTTTTGTACCAGTTTTAAATTTTTTACTAGCAAATAAATTTATAAAAATTACAAAGCAAAAATCTTCACGAATCTAGGATATAGTATGTCAAGATATGAAAATCGATTAGAAAATCTACAATGAAAATGAAATGATGTAAAAGCAACCATGAGTTCTAGATAAATCTTTTTTATATAATGGCAAGGGACGACGTCTTTAATTTTGTTTCTGGGAACAAAAATTTAGAAAATCTTGATTAAAAAATTTTTAATGAAAAAAAGGCTAATTTCATTTAGATTTAAGGGACGATATAGTTAAAAAAATTTTAGAGTAAGAAGAAATATTCTTTTTGTTAATATTAAATAGGTCTAAATTCAGGAGCGTAGTGAGGATATTGAAAGTATGGGGAGCGGAGTGGTGATGTGCAGGAAAATGCCAACTTACATTGCAAATTAATAATTAGAGAATTTTATTGTAACAATACATACAAGTAATTATTCTGAAAACATGTACATATATTAATATTTATAAATGTGATTTCTCTTCATGGAAATGAATATTTAAGGCAGTATTAACGCAAAATTATGAATTTACAATGTGTTATACTATACCAGGGCTGAACAACTTCGAAGGTGTTGAGGGCCATATAAGCTTCAAGCGAAGTGCTTCAGGGCCGCAGGGATGCTAAATATTTTTTACACATTTTGATTAACAAATAAAAAAAGTTCCTAAGTTTGCTGATATGTAATTAACCATTATTATGTTAAATAAAGTTCATATTTATTAATAAATAAATTTGACACATTCTGGAGCGGAGCTTTTCCATTTTTGTTGCTTAGAAGAGGGAAAAATGTCTTGGAAGTATTTGCTAAATAAAATTTTTAAAAAAAATTTCCTAGTAAAGATACATGTGTTTTTTATTTTTATTAAAATTTATGATGGAAAATATTAATGAGAAATATTACATTTTTTATCGTCAACAAGTTTTTCATATTCAGGTGTCATATTTGAGCTTGCTGTACTTCCAAATATGCAAAACGTTTTCATAGCAAGTTCTATGAGACTTTTGTACTTTTTGCAATCTAAGCTTTTGTAGAAATCGTGGAAAGTGTTTTCTCTATGATAAATTCGCTACACTACAGAACATTGAAGTTCAATTAATTCCATCTGCAAATGAAGCGGTACTTGCTCTGCATCTACAGAAAAAGGGTCTTCAATTAATTTTAATTTGATATTTTCTTCGTTGGATAAAGTTAATCTTCTGCTAAATTCTTCAATTAATAAATCAATATGTTTTACATATTTTTGCCCAAAATTGCAATGCACAAGTGGGAAAGTGACTTATTTCGCCTTTCAGCAGCTGAGTTTTGAAAAGGTTCAATTTTATTTTGAAACCCTTCACTGCTGCAAACATTTCAAATATAAGCTGGTTTTTCCCTTAAAGCTGAATATTCAAATCATTTAGATGTTTTGAAATGTCGCAAAAGAAAAACAGATCATTATTCCATGCTTCTTCTTGAAGCTCTAGAAATTGTTTTGGTTCATTTTCGAGGAAGTTAAATGTTTCCTTTTTCAATGAAACAAAACGCTGGATAGCACGTTCACGGCTCAACCATCTCACTGCGGTATGGTAAAGTATGTCGGTGTACTCAGCATCTACTTCTTCGAGAAAGGCTTTAAAAGTCCTATGCTTGAGTCCTCTAGATCGGATGTAGCTTACAATGGAAACTACTACGTTCATTACATTTCCAAAACCCAATTTTTCAGTTATGCATTTTTTTACTACACTAAAGATCTCCTTTCCTGTTGTGCGGCTTGGTAAGGAGCACAAACCAGCAAGCTCTTCTGTAATTTCAAAATTTTTATCAACTCCTCTAATAAAAATGAGAAGCTGTGCTGTATCCTGTAAATCTGTGCTTTCATCCATACATAAACTATAAAACAGAAAATTTCGAGATTTTTGCTTCAGCTGATTACTAAGGTTTGTTGAAATTTCAGCTATTCTTCGCTTTATAGTCATTCTTGACAAACTGATATTCTCAAACAGCCGAATTTTTTCCGGACATAATTCAGCAACAGACATCAACATACAGTTCTTAATAAATTCGCCTTCAGTAAAAGATTTCCCAGCAGCAGCAATTTCTCTTGAAATCTGGAAGCCTACCTTGGGAGCTGTTTTGTTTTCAGTTGCTGTTTTCTTAAAAAATTGCTGTTCCTTTCATATAGATGCCATCAAATTAGCCGCTTTAATTTTTTTCTCACTCAGTTATTTAGTGAGGATTTGATGTCTCACCACACACAAGGTTCTTGAAATATTGTAAAAAAGTATTTGTTTGTCCATTCGGCATTGAAAAGTCTGCGTTCCCTTTCAATTTTTTGCTTCATTTTCTCAAAAAAAAATATTTTTCACAACTATTAAAACCAAAAATGTGGATTATGTAGATTTATTAATTTTAGTTTTCTAACTATTTTGAGATTCTAAATAATAATATTATAATATTCACTGTTACTGGGTTGTCTTACAACTGCTTAACTTTTAAAATGGCTACAAGTTTAAAGTACCCAGGAAGACTTGACAAAAAAACAAAAATATAGATGTATATGCAATAAATAAAAAAAACTCTCCAGAAGAATATTCAGAAAAAATTATTTGTCTTAGTTATGCCTAGGCCTTAAAAAATTGAGAAATCATATGCACGCTACGGAAATTTACAAGAATTTACCTGTACATATAACAATAAAAACAATAGTTCGCTTTATACATGTTGAAAAACAAGCAAAAAAGACTTTGCGATCAAATAGCAAAATGGCAAACACAAGAATATTGCTTAACTTGGATTTTTAGAAATTTTATGAAGTCTTTTGATTCATGTATATAAAAATATACGCGGGCCATTAGCCAGCACCAGACGGGCATTTAAATGATATTTTCGATCCTTATATCTCTCACAAATTTTCAAAAATGCCAACTCATACATTTACAATTGAATGCAAAAAGTTTGAAATAAAAGAAAGAATTGAAGAAAGTAACATTATGAGGAATTAAGATTCTTCATAAACTGTAGTCTTAAATTTTCTAGAATTTTTGAATCTATAGTATCAAATTAAAGATTATCCAAGATTCATCGACTACAGAGTTTTTGAGTGGGTGTTACACTCTCGCTCTTCACTATGCCCCTGTCTACATTTAAACTATTTTTTGTATCTTTCTGAAACACATTCAAATCACATTAGTGATTAGTTTCAAATTTCATAGAATTCCTTATATTTACTTAATGTTTATCATATAACTCTTTTGTAACAATTATAAATTATGAAAACACTTTGATTGATTGTGTGAACATCTTACAGTTATCTTTTGCAATCTATATTAATCTCTTGATTTTCAAGGAAATTGTGATAATTGTATTTTTTTTTGTTTTTATTTCAAATCTATCTTGTTTTGTTTTTTGTTTTAACTTACCATGTGGAAAATAAAAACCAAATTAAAACTCTTAACCATAATTAGTATATAAATAAAAGTTTAAGCAATTAACCTTTTAGCTTTCTTTTATTTGTCGGCTTACCAAAATTATCTATTTAAAAGTAGCCAAATTTTTATTTATTTAACGATAACGACTTGTTTTTCATTTCTATTGATTCTTTTTTTCCAAATTTTGTCTATATTTAAAATTTCAATTACTGATACACGTACAGTGGTCGTTTAGGTGGCACTTTCTAGTACAATCAGGTGATAACATAATAATATGATGCACTGGGTTAGATGAATAAAAATATATCACTAGAAAAACATTTAAATTACACACTAAAACATTTAGTTAAAAATATAAAATCTCTTTTTCAATTTTAAAGCATCAAAAAATTTTTTATTTATAATTATTTTATATGCAATATATGAGAAACAAATGAATAAAAATTAAAAACAGCTGATGTTAATTTATTGGCTGACTCTGCAGTCTTATTAGACAAACAAATCTCACTTTATCGACTAAACTCTTTGCGCATTTATATAAATGTACTAAAGCCACAAAAGGCATGGAGCATGGTGAAATTAAAAAAAGCGGGAAGAATATAGTTAGAATTAAAATATGTATAGTCATATTTCTACTGTAAATGGGAGAGCAAAAATGTATATAACTGCGAAAGCTCATCTCAGTTAAAACGATTTTTGCTTTATCATATTTTTAACTAACTTGAATGTATTTTGCAAGCTTTCCGCTAGATTTTCTTGTTTATATATGATTGACTCGGTCATTCTTATTTGGTGTATTATTCCCCATGTTTAAATTTAACAATACGGCTTTCAAATCAAATACAAAAAAAAAAAACGGTTTTAATTGTTTCTAAAGAACAAAATCAAATAATATCTTTGAATTGATAAAAAAGAAAAACAATTATTTAGTGTGTTAAATTTACTCAAAAATGGTTTTAATTTTACTACCATGCAGTTGCACGATGTAGATGGATGCAATTCAATATAAATCTTGCCTTGTTTTTAATGATTTCTTCAATACTTTTTTTGTGAACAAAAAATAAAAATAAATGTAAAACTTTTTTGTATACAATCAAAATAAAATGAAAATAATATTTTATACCAAACTATTACTCCGAGATAGATTTTTCTAATACAAAAAATAAGTTTTTAAATGGATTAATAAATAAGCAAGCATTTAAGTAAAGCAAGGCTTTAGGAATTATTTTGCTAATTTAGGCAAGGTTTACCAAGGTGTGGGTGGTGACATTATTAGTTAAGGTAAAATTGAGTTATATTACGGGAAGTAGGAGCACAAATCAACGAAAATAAATTACTAGCTCACATTAAAGCTCGTTCGGAATAGCATCGTGTGATGCTTTCAGTTTTTTTAATGACGAGTTAAAATTTATTTCCGCTACAACTAATTAGGGCTAAAGGGGTAATTTACGGGCTTCAACATTATTCTTGTTTATAGTTTCCCACGGGAAAATTTCATCGGAGGACATTCCATCTCCAGTACAAAGGACATTCCACTGGGTCTTCATTTAACATTACGATGTTATTAGAGGGAAGGCCAAAAAAAGCTTTTTTATACAAATGAGTATGAAATGGAAGACCCTACACCAAATTTACCGCTGGTAGTTAAAGTTGATCCTGGTTATGTTTCTAATTAAAAGCAAAAAAAAAATTGTTTTACTTTTTAATAATCTAAATAGTATTAGATATTAGCTATAACCGAACATCTTGAATTCTAGGAAACGAACTATGAATGGCTTTAAAATAAAATTGACTTTGTGTCCCTATCATGTATAAAGAGTAATCAAAACAGAAAAGGAAATTTTCAGCTTTAGCTTTAATAAAGTTTATCTAATTTTTTATTCTTTTTAGATTTAATTCGATTTATTAGATTGAAACAATTTAATGAAAATATAACCTAAGTCTTCTACTGCTGTATAATTTATATATCATATAACATATAATCAATTTCCTTAAAAGGCAAAAATATGGTAAGCTAAGTACATAAAAATTACGAATTTTTGCCCCAAAATTTATGTATATTTTTTTTACTATGACTCTGATATTTTCATACCTTGGGATAAATTTAAATGTAGTGACTTTAAAAGCCAGAATATATAATTTTTCTCATATTGTATAAGACTAAAAAAAATAATATTGCAAACCTTAATTAAATTTCAGAGTGAAATATTTTTTCAAAAATAAATAAGAATAAAATTTTAGATAGGACTAAAATTTGTGATATTTGTGCATAATGTGAAAATATTTTGTTTTAACAGGTTTTTCTTTTATTTTTATTATTCGGGCAGTATATTTAAGAAATTAAATTACTGTAGAAGCTATCTTAGGACTTGAATATAACCGCGCTTCTATAAAAATGGATTGCATCACATTTTACTTTAAAACAAAATTTACATAGATTAAGATTAATTTAGAAGTTTAGAACAAAATTGGTGCAATAGGTCGTGATTTTGAAGATTATATCTAGCATTATATAGAGCAATTTGGATTTTTCTTCTTAAATCAATATTTTTAGGCAGTTAACTGTTAATATAATTAAACAATTTTGTACATTTTAAGGCAGGTAGACACATTAAGCTTACAGTGTAAAAAGAAGAAGCTTTCACTATATGTATTTTCAAATTTCATGCAGAAAGCAAGGGAGATATCATCTTAAGCTGATATCTAATAATAAATTTAATTAATGTTTTTATCAAGAAAGTGAATGTTAAGACAAAGAAGAGCCCTTTTTCAATAATAATTATTTCATAGTTTTTCTACTGAGTAATATTTTAAGCAAAAAGTAAATAATAATTTGAAGATATTTAGAAAAGGATATACAGTTTTTCTACGTCAGAAAAATGGTTTTTCTTAATGAAACTGTATAAATTCTAAGTTTTAGCTACGGATCGTCATACTAACTATACATTTAGATATTTTGAGGTCATAAGAAATTGTTGTTCTATAGAAGTATTCAAAACAAATTATAATTTTTAATGTCTCACTAAACTATTTCAACTAATTTTTAGATATTATCTAATTATTTATTTACGGTAAAGTTTTAAACTGAATTAAAATTTAATGACAAACTTGTTAAACTTTAACTTTAAAATTGAATGTATTGCATGTATGATTTGTATAGAAAAAACTCATGGGAGTCCTTATGAACTAGTTGATTACATTATCAATGTCAACAATAGGAGTTCATTAACTTATAATTATAACTTAATGTTTTGCATTTTTAAAAGACATAGCAACGCATAGAATCCATTAATAAAATGGAGTTATAAAAGGTTATATTGGTTATATTCTATTAGTAAGGATATTTGATTAATATAACCAATATGGGCATAATATATACATATATAATTGTAATACAATTTAAATAGCTAACATTAAAGAGAAATAAAGTTAAAACAACTCTGACCTGATAACGTAATATAAAAATGGGTCAAATTTACTTTAATGATGATTTCTTACAAATTAGCTTAATAACCACCCACTAATCTATAAACACACATTAAACAGCATTCTTTGGAAACTAATTTTGACTTTAGTAATAAAAAAAGCACAGAATTAAAAATAATTATAAATAAAATAAAATCTTTGGTTTTATTATCACTCTTGTTAATTTTAGTTTTACTTTAAAAGTATTTTGCAAGTTCAATAGCCTTAAATCCTAAAACTACGACTTTTTTCGACTGTAACTCACCTCATGTGCTTATTATACCTTACGATAATTGAAGCTGAAAGTAATGTTTTAGAAAAACTAGAAACACATTAACTAAAGTTCAAATTAAATTATTTTAATATTTAAACCAAGTTAAACACATCAACAATTGAACCACATTTTAATATAAATTTTCTATATCAAAACAACACAAAAGAATTCCGTATAACTTATTAGGATACTAACTCTTCAGAAAGCTTATCGATGACTATACCTTCTTGAAAGGATGTAAAAATTAAAGCTTCTAGTTTGTAAGTCAATTACAATGAAAGCTTTAGACATGCGTACAGCATTTGCTTACAGTTAAGCTGAGCAATTAAAACACCGGGTTAACATTGTATTGGTTACATTTTTTTTTGTTTTTTTCTTTAATGCAAAATGTGAATATATTTGAGTATTATAATAAACAAACTGAGCTTTATATATTTATCAATAAATTTGTTAAAAAATGAAATTTGTTTTCAATAAAAAGCTTCGTTAAGCTTGTGCTTTAAATATTTCTTAATTCTATTCAACAGTAGATGGTGTAGATGGGGTGTTGATGGCGGTAGTTTAAAAAATAAGTTTTTTCTTTCACTTTCGTAATTTTTTAAAAATAAAGGAATAAAAATAGATTCGAAAACTCTTCGTAGTACAATGCTATTATAATGGTATAAAGAAGCTGAGCGCGAAATTTCAAGTGAATTGAGTAAGTAAAACTTGAGATATCGAAAAAAGTAGTTTCGAGAAAAACGAGTTTAAAGTTTGAGATCAAAAGGTTTGTCGACGCATCACAAAAAGAGCTGTAATTCTGAAAATTATTTAAATTTTGAAAAATCCTTTGGGAAACATAAAGGGCTAAGCTGTGAAAATATGCGACAAATCGAATTTTTTAAATTTCTAGAAGAGAACACCCCCAAATTTAGAGTGTATTTTTAATCTATAAAACAAAAAACAATTATATAGAGTTTAAATCCGTTCTCTGACACGCAGATATATTTGGCTTCAAAAATTATATGATCCCTACACTCAGCGTTGAAGCTCTCTTTAAATTTGATGCATCCCTTCGTTCCATATCGGCAATGTATAGGAACTTTTGTCTTTACTTTGATTTTTCCTCCATTCTCATTTCTTCCTCATGTCTTTTTTTTTCTCAAATGTTTTTAGTTTTTTTAAAATTTAATAACCAATAATTATATATTTAATTGTGTTCTATATACGGTTTCGGGATTCCATTACTGCCAATCTTTGCTCTTCTTTCAAATATTTGTTGTTGGGCATTTGTTGAGAATTCTTGTAATTATTTTAAAAAAATGTCTTTACTGTAATCATACAATTATATAAAATTTTTACTAGTGGAGTTTTCCATTTTTCAACAATTCGGTTTGAGAGACAAAATACATTATAAAATTTTTAAAGATACTTTTTTTGTTTCATCAATTTATTTCTTCTTTTCCACATAAAGAAAAAGCAAAACTTTGTCTCTTGAATGCCTTAAAACAAAAATTGAATGTTTAAATTAATTTATTGACAAATGTTATAAAATAGTTTTACATTAATATCAGCCAAATAAAATTAACAGTGTTAACTTGTATCAGCTTGTTACGTGACCATATGTTTTTTCGATGGGATCCATACCCCTGAGAAACAAACCTAGATACGATTTATAAGGTGTTATTTATATGGCATCGTAGCTAGCTCGCTATGCACGGTTAATGTGGAAGAAATGTGATCTTATTCTAACTAATAAAACTTGGGAGTTTGAAGAGAACAGCACTAGGTTCTTAAAAAAGGGGCTACAGGCTACAGAAATAAAACAAAGCCAAAAAAAAAGAACTCTGAATCCTGGCCTAAATCACCAGGGCTCTGCCTTCTACTAAATTTATACATGTACTGAAGCTTTTTTTAAAAATTTCGCTCTTTTGATTGCTGGGCAGATTTTTTTCAACGGGAAAATGATAAGGATCCCATTGACAAAAATCTTCTTTTGTCGAAACAAGCTTCAAACAAACAAAAATTTTCTGCCTGCTTATCAGCAGGTATCCGATACAAGCTAACAAGAATATCGAACCACTCAATCTCTTCGGACTTCGGAAATATGCACTTAAGGATTTCTTTAGTAAAGAGCTAAAGTAAAAGGTCAATTTCTAGACGTTGTGTGAATACATGTTTTTAAAACTGTAAAATATATTTAATCGTTAAGACAACAATAAGTGAAAACAAAATTATTACTTGGCATTATTTGCAATGAGTAAGCCTTAAGTTTCTATAAATCTATCCCTAAAAGTAAATGATTTAGCAAGGTGGTAAGCATATTTTTATTTTGTTTTACTATGATATCACATCGTGAAACCAAATCGAAAGTCACTTAAGTAAAATTACATATAAATATTTAAAAAGGTATTAAGGTCATCCAACTTATATCGTTAATTATTATTGATTTTATCACGGAAAATAGCCCATCTGCCTATATGAGCTGCAATGAAACTAACCATTTCGCGATTAAAACTTAGTTTAATCTATATTATACCTATTTGTCAATATTGGAAAATATGTCAAACTGTTTATTTTTCTAGATTTCCATCGTTTTGTTTAAATATTTGATATAATCATAAAAATAACAGATAAGATTTGGTTCACTTCAAAATTTGTTTAAAGGTTAAATAATGCAAAATTTAATTAATATAAAAAAGGCATCGATAGTATCAATTTGAATGGAAATGCACCAAAAAAAGAGAAACCATGAAAGGATTTAATTATGAAATAAATTACAGCATTTAGAAAATTTTGATAAGAAATTTATTTATTGAAGAGACACATGCAATATAATTAATGAACTCTAATTCAAATATGTCAATAATTTTAATAGATTAATATAAAGAAATATTATTAATAAGACATTTGAATTTGAGTTTTATTGTCCGTTTTAGGAAAAATAAAGAAAAAAAAAAACAAACAAAAGCGATTCTTGCCTAGTTTCAAGCAGTTGAAGGAAATCTTTTAGTTTAGTGTCATAATTTTATTTTTAACAGTGACTGCTCTCTTAAGTAGTTTTATGGAAAATTTTTCAATTTTATAAGTGTTATTAAATTAATTGATTTTATTTTGGAAATTTTGAATAGCTAAAAAATAAGTGACAATAAAAATGTCATAGTAAGTTTTTATCTTGTTTATAAAATTTAAAAGAATTTATAATAGCTTTAGTGCTTCTTTTTATGGCTCTTTAGTTGATATCCTTTAATAGTTTTTTTTCATTTAAATAATACGTTTTATTAAACAGACCAATGAACAGTTTCAAACTTAAAATCAAATTAAAATTTAGCAAATATGGGTGAAGCTTATATAAAGCCGTTTTTAAATAATGTTTTATTTGTTGGAGAAAAATTGCCAAATCTGAGATTTCTAATCTAAGTTCTGATTTTCATGCTTCATAATATCTTGATATGCTCAAAGCCTTTTCTTTACATATAGTTAGTTGCATATAATTTTTTAGGGATAAAGATTTCTTAATAAAATCTAAAAAGAAAAGATAAACGAGACTGATTTCTTATATGGAAGGTGTTGAAATACTTCCAAATGTCAATAAGTTAAATGAAATTCTCGTCCATTTAAAAAATGTGAATCTAAAAGTCTACAAATAATACAGTACATCTCTTTTAGTCTTTTTATCGTACAAAAAGTCGTTTACTACAAGCAAAATTTTTAAGATTTTTAATGAGAACTTTGAAAGCCAAACTTGGTAAATCAAATCATTTGTATTTTAGTTTGTCCAGTTTCCTTATTTTGCTCGTACGCATAGCAGGCACATACGATATTTTTATACATCAGACACATGTGAAGCAAGGCAAAGTTTCAAAAATTCCAAACAAACTAATGATGAAACTAATCCTGCAAGTATAGTTTGTACATATATATTCGGATTTTATCGATAAACGTTCAGGTCATAATATTGAAACCAACAAATCATCAAGCATAATTTGGAAAAGTTGGAAAGTTGGAAAAAAATCCTCATTTAACTGAAATTAAACAGAAGCTTTTATTATTTTTTCTTTCTTGGTTGGCATAAGCAAGCAATTTATATTTCTTTCAATGGAAATGATTGAAATATTACAAGAGTTAAAAAATTTAAGAAAGTATTTTGTTTACTATTATTTAATTAAATTTTGAAGAAACTAAAACAAAGCTACAAAGATATCAAATAAACTAAAATTTATACTTTCTGTGAAATTAATCTTCCTCTAAGAGGAACTACAACCCGATCAAATTTTTTGAAAAGTATTTTTTTGAAAAAGCATCGTCATTAAAGCAGTTTACGGCTTTTTAAATTGAATCTGAGTAGCTTCCCTTGAATTAAGTCGCAAATTTTTAAAAAGTTTGAATCCAGAAGAAGTAACGGGTTAATTTCTAGGCAAAGTTTATCATAACCGCATTGCATTTTCACAGAGCAGTTAATGATTTTCTATTTAAAATCACAATAGCTCATTTCAAAGTAGGAAAGAATTCAGTTGCTAGATTCAAGGGTGCTCTTGTCTATCAGATTAATTTATCGGGAAAATTTTTTCAACTACATTGCCTTGTCTTCTAAAGAGTTGACGACTTGTTAATGTAATGTTTAAGAGCTAATCCCAAATAAGACAGAATTCAGTATCAAGATTTTTTTTTGGGAAAAATTCTTTCATTAGCAATACATTGTCATCAAGAAACTGTACGACTTTTTAATTAGAATTACCATAGTTCGACCCGAATTAGGCGGCAAGGTTTAAAATAATTTTTACCCATCTGCAAGAGGTTCGCTTCGACTTCGTACATTGGCGTAAATTCAAGTGAGTCACAGCTTAGATGAATTTTAATAATACTTGTACTTGTACAGATGTATAATACTGATGAGGTAAACGATTAAAATTGGCTTAAAGTCCCAGTCAGAAGAACCACAGCCTCAATAATAAGTTAATGTAACACCGTTACAAAAAATAAAGCAACATAATACTTTGGTATTTTTCAATTTTGTTTATTTTAAGTTTTTATGAAAGTCCGTAAAGTTTCCGATTTTTCGTGTATTTGAATAAAAAAAAATCATGTAGTAGTAGTAGTAGTGGTAGAAAGGAGACAAATGCATTGATGACAAATGAAGTAGCGCTTTTATCTAGCATCAAATATTCAGAAGACAAAAATTCATTTATCGTATTCGATTTAAGTTTGAAATATTCCTTTCAAGTTTTTGTTGCTAGTTAGAGGTTTACTTGTGATTCTAAAAAATTTTAAAACATGGTTTAAGAGAAAAGATTAAAAATAAAGTAATGTTACACGCAGAAGTATAAAATATTTAGATTTGAATTCAGTAAATTTTATTTTTACTTCTCATTATTTTCTTTTTGAGTATGTAAAAAATTTTACTTTGTATTTAGTTCAATTTTTTGATATTTCAATAGAAATTTACTTGAGTTTTATTCAGTTAACTGCTTATTTTTGTACAAAAAACGATAAATAAAAACCACATTTAAATATTTTTAGATTTAAAAAATTTATTTTTAATTTAAATTAATCATCATTAAACAACTTATCTAAATTTAGGAATGTCTTAGAAAGTATTATTCATCCACTTCCGGTATTTATGTTAATGAATAACTTTAAATGAGTAATATTCTTCCATGGTAGCGATTTTAAATTTTCTTATCATTCTCTCTATACTACGTAAAATGTAGTATAAAAAATTGCCAATGGGCAAATTAATAATCATACCAGATTTAGCAGTTTTAGCATCATCCCCAAGATAAAAGTTCATTTTAGAAAAACAAAGTGATTTTATTATATTATTCTATTTTGTTGTATTTTTGCAAACTGCAAATAACGCAACTGGTAGTTAATCTACTGACCTCGGGTCAATAGAACTATTATTAAGAAAATGATTTACTAAAAGCGATAACATTTTAAGTGAAATCAGAATTTTCCCTGCTAAGATTAATTCTCTTTTGAAGGGAGTGGTCAAAATAAGCTTTTAAGTCTTAGTCAGTTGCGTCTTTTAGATAAAACCGTCTGTCAAACCATAGCATGTCAGTAGTAAGCTTTGTAAAGTTCGGTAAATAAATTTAATTCTAAGGGTGTTAAGAAATTAACTTAAGTAGAAATACTAAAGTGTATATAGTAACATCGGACGAAGTGAGTTTTGTTAAAGATATAATTATAAAATGTTACTGTTTAGCTTTTAAGGATGTAATTAATTTAAAGGTGCCGAAACTTGATAGTATTAAAAGTTAGTGATCAACTTTCTAAGAAAGTTTTTAAATTTAAATTGATTGTATTCAATAAAATTAAAACATAAGATAAGATAAACTACCCTTAAAATTCTTTAGCCTTGATTAAATATGACGATAAAAGTTAAGAAGGAATTAAGAATTAAATTTTTAAATTTTAAATGGGTTTTAATGATTAAAGCAATAATAAGAAATAGAAGTTTATAGAAAAATAAATATCAACAAGTTCCATCACTTTGAATAATATTTCTATGTGACTTAAGAGGAGAATACTATTTTTTCTTGCGAGTCGTAGAAAAACTTCAGATCATAATACAAAAAAATCTTAATTGAAGTTTAATTTATTAATTTGATATTTAATAAATTTTATTTTTCATATCTCACTCAGTTAAATTTTTTTGTAGATCAAGAGAAAACTAAATTCTTTTATTGTAAAAACTTAAATTTGTAGTAATCCTAAAAATATTTATTTAACCTTCAAATTAATATGTCAATAAGAAAAAATTGTAAAAATTTATGTATACTAACAAAGTGATTTGTTATTACAAAAACGTATATGAAAATTAATAGGAGAACACAAAGACAACCTTCATAAAAAATTTCTAAAATTATAAATAACCAGAACTAGTATGTCAAAAAATGTAAACAAAAAATAAATCCGTAACAAAACAATGTTAATAATCTTGTTTCAAAACAAATTTAACAACATTGAAAGCTGCTTAGCTTAATATAAACTTTATAAAAACTTTTTGTCTATAGCCAATAGACACAAAATTCAGCCAGACTTTTTTTTACTATTCATTAGCTCAGAAATTTTTGGTGATAGTTCAGTTAGGCAGATGTAATAAGCTAAATAGTACAATGCTATTAACTAGTTTTGAGTAATATATTTACTATTTAGTGTTTTTTAGTACCATTACTAACAGCAAGTCATTTTTGAATTCGAACAATCAAATTTAGCCCACAAGACTTATTTCTTTTATCTTAAATGAAACTAAAATTATGTAACCTTTAATTTCATGTATAAATTAAAATTTTTTTATCAACCATCAATATGAAAATTTGTTATTCAGTTGAGTTACTACAGTTGAAGTGATATAGATTACAAATCAAAAATATAATTATAACAATTCAATTTTGTTTGGATATTTGAATCCATATTTTAAGCAGTTTGAAATCAATTTAAGTTGCTGTATGTATGTATATTCACATTAAGAGTTTTTTATCTTTCTGTTATATAAAAAAATGTTGTGTCTGATACGAATTTTATTTTATATCTGTCACTCTCTATTATTGAAAATCTTTCTGCCGCTGTCCATGAAATTTATTTATTTATTTATACAAAACAGTTTTCTTTCGTGTATGAATATTATTTATATATCTCTATTTATATCTTTATTAACTTAATATTATATACTATTATATAACCTAGTTTTAAACACAATATATGTGTTCAGCGGGGGTGGCTGGACTAAGCGAAGCGTGGGCCAGAGTACCCTCTAGTTTTCTTAAAAAAACAATTCCTTGTCTCAAGAAGGGTGGGTAGGTGGTCCACAGAGGTACCAAGGAGAAATTTCCGAACATTCGATTGAAAAATGCACAAAACAAACATCTGTTTGGATATCATTAAACATAAAGTATTTTTTGACATTTGGTGATCAGCTGGCTTAATGCTTTATATATACATACATATATACAAAGTTACTCTGTTATGTATTTTAACACTTATGCCAGCAATTCTGTTGAGTTCTCTGTTGTAAGTTCATTACAATAGTCATTACAGCTGTGTGACACTTCAATTTTGTTCTCACTTTTTAAATTAATCAAAAGGATAGCAGGCAAAGAGAAAAATCCAAAACTTTAGACTAAAAATAAATTCAAAATCTAAGCAAATCTCAAAACGTATTTCTTATTCTAATCTAAGCTTGGTT
The DNA here is from genome assembly GCA_947359355.1 of Acrocera orbiculus. Taxonomy (NCBI): domain Eukaryota; kingdom Metazoa; phylum Arthropoda; class Insecta; order Diptera; family Acroceridae; genus Acrocera; species Acrocera orbiculus. The sequence continues at coordinate 26,688,645 of OX375756.1, read as the reverse complement.
TAGGCTAATTTATATTCTTTATTGTCTTTATTGTAATTTATTCTCCCTTTATTAAAACTTTTTATTAGAAATGTATTAGAAAAGTCTTTATTAACACATTACAACTTGATTGTAACTTTTTATCAAAATTATTCTAAGTCTAAAAGAAGCAAATTATATATTTCCTTAAGTAAGTTATCAAATTACGCTCAAATTTAAAAAATCTACGTGCATGATATTTAGAAGAATTTTTTTTTTTAGAAGCATTTCTAAAAATTTTTTCTGGATTTGCTTTGGCAAGTGGCACAATTCTATCATATTTTATGCCTTTCTCTTTTCTCGCTGTTAGTTTTGTTCCTGTAGTTAAAAGTCATTCTTTGCATGATTCTGTAAAACAAACTTGCATTAAGAAATGTTGAGTCTAAGCTTCCTAAAGCCTAGTGCAAACCAATGCGTTTTTCATTCGCACGACGGACAAGGTTGTAAAACGGGTGATGCATTTACTCTAGCCATAGCTAGAACAAAAATTTTTGTTTCATAATGGTAAAAGGACACTTTATGGCCCTCAAAATTTTTCTTTTACTTTAAATTTTTGTTGTGCTTATTCTAAAAGGGATAATATACTGGGCTTATATACAACTCGGTCCCACTTTTAGCAATTTATTTAATAGGCTTATAATTTAATCTCATCCCACAATTGGAAACACTCTTTTTCGCTTTATTAATTTGTTTTAAACTAAAAGCCAATAATAGATCATCACAAGCATACATCAGAAAAACAGTTTCCAATATTAATTTAATTATTTTCTCGAAAAACCACTGATCTGTCACAAATGTGTTTCTGGCGGTGCTAGTAGAATACGAATTAAGAATTTCACTAGACGCAAAAGGGCAAAGTAGTTTTTTTTTTACTGATAAAAAACCAAAAATGAAAGCAAAGAAAATAAATTTGAAACCATAAAAATATTAGTAACAGACGATAGAAAAAAAAGTGATAACAGGTTAAAATACACATAATTCCTGAGATTAAGAAACTTTAATTCAAATTGCAATCATCAAAGTGATAGGAAAAGCATTAAAAATTCATTAATTTTAAGTACTAGCTTAGTGTCAATGAAATGCAAAATAATATTTTTTGCAAAAAAGATTATTAAAAATCAAAATATAAACATATTTGATGTTATTGTCTTTAATAACTTTAAAATTTGTTTTAATAGCGGCTTAATTGCTTTATTTAATTAGCAAAACATTAAAATATCTCCAAAACTTTCATCGAATTTAGAGATAGCATCGTGATCCCAGCATCAAAATTTGATAAGAGTCATTAAAATATTCATAATTATGGTATTAATCATCTGGAAAATTTAAGTAACTAAATGCATTTTTTTATACATTTATTTTTCAATTAGCTAAGTCAAGTTATCAACAATAAAAAATCAGTAAAATCACAACAAAGGCAGATATTGTTTAAATCAATTTAGTAGGTCTGGGCAAATTATGTCAAATAATATTTAATTATTTTTTAAATTACGGCGTTAGCGACACGTGGCTAATATCCTAAATTTATGCCTATACAATTTTGTCGCACTATTTTAAATTTACAAAAAAAATGAACTTACGTAACCCAAGTGTTTTCACAACAAAAAGGTGCTCCTTTTTTATTCCTACAGGCCATAATTAAGGATAGTGGGTATAATAACCTCCAAATTATATAAAAGGCACCCACTTTTTCTCAAAAATATTGTCATAGATGATTAACCCAAGGATAATATTTACGATTTTTTCTAAAAAGAAATTTCAAATAGAGATAATTAGTTCTTTATACAAAAAAATTCAAAGGATTTAAATTCAAAGAAAAGAATAATTTAGCTATATTTAACACAATAAGAAATATAATTAATTTTTATAAAAATAAAAAAATAAAAAGAAATTACTATATAAATTAAAAGTTTTTCATGATTTCATAAGTCAAATTTTTTAATTTGATTTTTTATGAATGTCTTTTTAAGCTTTTAAGTGAAGCAATAGATAAAATTTATGTAAAACTTCCCTAAAAGATAAATGATAACAAATAAAAATATTTGGCTATAATATCTAAGACAACAATTAAATTAAATAATTGTCCCTTGATAATATTTTTATTAAACCTTGGCTAAAATGTGTCGTTGATTGATTCTTTTAGTTCAAAGTGTAGACAATAAATTCCAAGGTTTATTTAATTTTTTTTTTTGTTTTTTAGGAACAATAATTTTCAAATATTTCCCATAAAACATTATTTTTAACATATTTTTGAAGGTTAAAATAATGAAATTATTCAATTTTGTTTTAATGCAAATTTCTTAGTTTGTATCTTTAAAACTAAACTCAAAATTTTATAAATCACTATCAAAAATTTGTATATTAATTAATCGAATAAATAAATATAATAAATTTTAGCTATTCGCTAGAAAGATTTATAATCATGAAAATGAATAAGGATAAGGAAGAGCTTCAGGTATTAAATACTAAATTTATAGAGCCTCAGATTACATCAAATGGAGCAGGAATAAAGAAAAATGAACCATTGGGTTTAAGGAGGAAAGCTGTTTTCAGGCAGGTGGGTAGATAAAGTTACAATTAAATATTATTAAATTTAAATATTTTACCTAATACTATCTTTGATTATATAAAAAATCAAAAAAATATGTTATCTTTTGAAGTATTAATAACTAAGATAGCTTATCTTCACTTTCTGTTTGTTAAGTGCCATACAAACTGATGAAAAAATTCAATATTAATGAATTATGCAACGACAATTTAATTTTTTTATTTCTTTTTTGTTTGGAATAGACTAAAATTATGAAGGTATGTATTATATATATATATATATATATAAATTAAGTAGAAGAAGAAATAAAAAGAACTATTAAAAATCTTTGTAACAAAAATGCTTCCGGGCCATATAGTGAATACCCTGAGAAGAAAAGAAAGAAGAAAGAGGCGTTTTGCTGGGTGTTTAAATGTCTGCAATGGAAATATGTATATAAATCGGATGTTTAGCACCGGGATGAGGATACTATACAAATAAGAAACTGTACAAAGGCAAGGAAGATGCTAAACACTAAAAGGTAGCACAAGAAAACACTTGCTTTAAAGTGTTTACAAAATCCCAAATTTAAGGCTGCTGATGGTAATAACCAAACACGGCATTTTTTCAGAGACTTTTCTTAAGTTAATTGATTATTATATTAGATTCTGTTGCAGTTCATTGGAGTCTCAAATTTCACACCATTTGTTGATATTAATTATTAAAACTGATGGACTTTAGCGCCGAATATATGTATACTCATTTGATCCGAAATAATAGAATCAGATCCTTGGGCATATTGGCTATTATTGAAAATTGACTGCAAAAAAGCAAGCTATGGAATATGTGAACTTCCATTGCAAGTCAAAGTTAATAATATGCAAGTAGCGTAGATAGCATAAAAAATTACAATGAACCTGCAAAGTTAAGACTTAAGAGTAAATATTAAGTGACGTGTAAGGACGTGTATTCCTGTGCGCAAAGTCAGAATCTCGTCAAAGATATGTGATGACTTTTCCTGGCCAAAAATGAAAAGCTACAATGATAAGGTCTTTAAATTATTAATTACTTATTTTCATACAAATGAAATGAAATATAATTATCAAATTCTGAAGTTTTATTAAATAGAAAATGTATTACTATTAATATCCACTGGTGTGCCCATAAGTTGGCGGTTAATGAAACTGTTCTGCTCATGATACATGAGAAATGTTTTCATCGAAAGTGCTTTGAATTTATAAGGAGTTAATCTGAGAACATTACTTTTCAAGACGATATCCATCAGTGTTTTTGGGACTTTTACCTTGGTTAACTCTTTCTCTTTTGCTTGAAGCATTGTTTAATCATTGATTTGTTTCTTTTATTCTTTCCTAAAGAAAAAAATTACAAGCGAGATATAAACTTTGATTCTTTTTTAAAATGTAATATTCTGTTTCTTATGCGGTTAGACTTAAGGTTTGATATAGGATCAAAAATCAGATACAAAAACTGATTTGTTTTAATGTTAGAAATATAGAAAAATGATGTTTGCATTCTTAAAGCTGAAATATTCAGGACTCCTTTAATTATTTTTCCAGTCTTTTTCTAATGTGCTTTTGTTTTGTTTACATTCGGGGAAATGGTTTTCTATTGTGAGTAAGTTTTAAAAGGTAATAAAGGCTGGATTTAGTAACTGATTGATTTAAAAAAAGAACAGGGAGAAAATCTAAGTAATAAAAATTCATAGAAGTCAAAAGATTAATTGAAAATGTGTTAATCAATTTGCCTAATTTTATACAAATTGAGCACTTACTTGCAATTACAGTTTAAATCTATTAGATATAATTCTTAAGTTAATGGAATATTTATCAATGCTATGTTAATTTTCATAGAAATTTATTGAGAAATTTAAAGTTATGAACAATAATATAGGCAAAACATTTATGCGGATTAAATTGAATATTCAATTATATTCAATTGTGATAGTTCTTTTGTGCTGCAATCCGTGATACCTTCAAAATTTTAATTGGGGGGGGAATTTTTTCATTATTAATAATAAATAGAGGTTCTTCTACAAGGTAGAGCTTCCTTTTGCTACTCACGGTTTAAAGTGAGAGAGCTCTGCACTTTAAAGTGTTAAAAGCCAGTCCTCTCCTACTTAAGAATGATCCAGCCTCCGCTGGCCATCACCTTCATTTTTTGCAAATAACACCAGATCATCAGCATAAGCGAGGCAGGATATTGATGTAGAGCGTATGTTGTATCCCAGAAAAAGACGTCTCAAGCTCTTCAATAAGCTCGTCCAGGATTATGTTAAACAAAGAGGGTGAGAGAATCCCCTTGTTTAACTCCTCTTGTAATCCTCGTCTTGCACACATTCTCTTTACAGCAAGTAATGTTCGTTTCTACGTCATTGTAGTTGTCCATTATAACCTTCCTGGTCTTGTGATCGATGTTAATTCTATTGAGTGTCCTTTTTATACTGCAGTGGGATACGGTATCGAAAGCCTTAGCCAGATCGAGACTAAATATTAATAAAGGGTTGGTGGTATTTCATTGATGCTTAATCACCGCTTCTACAGTTACAAAATTGGCGAAACAATCGTCAATTTTTGTGAAACCCCGCTGAATCAGGTTGATTGGAATTGAAGATAATCTCCTAGCTAGGATTTTATTGAATATTCTAATCAAGATTGAAGAAATAGTAATGCGACGCCAAACGTCAATTTGATGAATCTTTCAAATTCAGGTTATTCTTCGGAATTAATATGGTTCTTAATTGTTTAAACTCTAGTGTATTCAGGACTGCATAAGCTTTGGCTTCCGATTTGATTTGGACTGGTTTCAAGCATACACACAAATCTTTATAGCCTGGAATATGTATTTATTTTAATATTTCATTAAAGGCTAGAATTAAGTTACCTTTGAACCATCTCGATCCTCTGAGTCTATTTTGTTTTCAACTTCATTTCTAGTTCGAAAATTTAGAATTTTCACTACATGTACTTGACACCTTTCCAGGCTGCAGAAGTAAAGTAGGATTTTATCTTTGAATAACAACAGTAGTAAAATTTAACTTTTAAGCTTAAATAATTTGAATTCATCAAAACAAAAATATGGCCTCTTTTTAGTATTAAAATAATTATTCAATTTTGATTTTAATTTCGATATTTTGAATCAATTTTTAGGTTTTAATGTGCGTTTTAGCAAACTTAAGTGTAATATCGACTGGAATGGCAATGGCTTATCCAGCTGTTACTCTTGACCAGTTAAAAGATCCAAAAGAGAAAATTACTTTAAGTTCATCACAAGCTTCTTGGTTTGGTATTAATAATAACTTTTATTCTGTTTTAAATTAAAATTTTTAACTATCATTTTTATATTAATTTTTAGCATCTATAAACATGATGGCTTGCCCATTAGGAGGACTACTAAGTGGTTATCTTCTTGACAAAGTTGGACGTAAAAAGACTCTTGTTGTTATAAATATAACGGCTGTAATTGCTTGGGGCTTGATAGCTGTCGTGAATGGTTCAAATAATGAAATTGCGTTCATTCAAATAATGATAGGACGTTTTATTATTGGTAAGTTTTTATATTATTAAATTTTTAAAAATCTGCAAATTTTCTGCTGGGCATTCAACATTTGTCAATAATATTTTTGACAATTTATTTGAGTTCAAATATTATAATTTTTTTAGAAAAAACCAACCAAGTCTTAAGATGAATAATAAATTTTCTAACTGAAGCTTTAACGATTGAATGTCAAGATATGAACCTTCTGCTTAATTAATACAAAAAAGCTGAGCCTAAGGATTTATTATGATTGAGGTCGCTATCAAATAATTGATAAATCTCTGGTACTTTGTTACCATTTTCAATACATAAATTTGCCTTACATTTTTCTTTTCTTGAGTCAAAAATTTTGTCCTTCCTAGTAGGGAATATGGGGATCAGTTAAATATTTATGTGCAATCATTACCTTAGGTATAGCTACGGGTCTTGCTAGCTCACCGGTTGGAGTATATTCTGCTGAAGTTTGCCATCCAAATCTTCGAGGACGCTTAACTCTTGGAACATCTGTTTCAACATCCCTTGGAATAATGCTTAGCTATGTTCTAGGATATTTTATTCGTGTAAGTATATTAAAATAACTCTATGAAAAAATTTTTTATATAAATTTATTTAAAGAATGACTGGAGATTACTTAGTGGAATAGCATGTATCTATTCAATATTGGCAGCGATATTAACAATTCCTGTACCAGAATCTCCTAATTGGCTGATAATGAAAGGAAGAAATAAAGAAGCTGAAAAATCTTTGCGTTTTTTCCGAGGTCTAAACAATGATGGTAATAGTTTGAATGGATATTTTTAGTCTATATATATATATATATATATATATATTTAATTTTAGTTGAAGCTAGACATGTAGAACTTGACTGTGAAATGGATAAACTTATAAATACTATCTCAAACTCTGGACAGCATGCATACACGTTAAAAAAAATGATTCGAAAACCTGAAGTTTATAAACCGTTGGCTATAATGATTGGATTTTTTGCATTCCAACAATTTTCTGGAATATTTGCAGTTATTGTTTATGCTGTTCAATTTTCAATTGAAGCCGGAGTTTCTATTGATCCGATTTTATGTGCTGTTTTAGTTGGTGCTACACGAGTTTTAACTACTTTTGTTGTAGGTTATATTCTTGATAAATGGGGAAGACGTCCACCTGCAATGATTTCAGGTTTTGGAATGGGTGTATCTATGTTTTTACTTGCTGCTCTAATTTGGTATCCAAATTTATTAGTTTCATATTTATCAGTTATTTGTGTTATTGTTTATATATTAACAAGTACTCTTGGATTATTAACATTACCATTTTCAATGATTGCTGAAGTTTTTCCACAGCATGCCAGAGGTTTTGCTTCTGGTTTAACAATTTGTTTTGGTTATACAATGGCATTTATTAGTATTAAATTATATCCAAGTATGGTAGATAATTGGGGTAAAGAATATGTTTTTATAGCCTATGGTATAGTTTCTTTCATTGCTGTTATTTATTGTTATTTCTATTTACCAGAAACAAATAAAAGAACTTTATTTGAAATTGAGGAATACTTTAAATATGGAAAGTTTCAAAATGAAAATAAAATGTTAAATATTGAACTTAAGGAAATTAATATTAATAAATAGATTTGATTAGAATTTATTGATAAAAGATAAAAATTCATCGTCCAAATTCTGTGATATTAGGCAGTATACACTTAAATATAGTTTTAGGGAGCTACTGAATGCCACCAAAAATAATTTTCATTATTTTTAAGTTTAATAAAGGTTTTTGTTTTGAAATTTTTTTTCTTTCTTTAATTCTGTAAAATAAATTTGGTAAAAAACTATAATCTAACTATAATCTATAAATTCTAGCTGTTTTCACCATCAAATAATGCCTCTTCATTTATAAGTTTACAACTAGTTGAAAATTTCATCATAGTTCATACAAGAATTTATATGAAAAAGGCATTAGTAAGTATTTCCCCTTCACACGAGACGTAGAGACGTAAGTCTAAAATTTAAGTTGAAAAATCATCCAGAACCTAAAGGTAACGTCTTAAAATCAAAGCACCAGACCTTAATATTATTCTCAAAATGAGAAATTGTTTTACACATGGAAAACGGTACATTTTTTCTATTTTGCTTAATCCAGCGGCAGTAAAAATCTTATTTTGCTTTATCTGGCGGCGCCAAGCACAAAATGTTGTTTAGCAAGAAATTAAAAGTTAATTTTAATAAAGAAATTATTTTTAACCACATAAAGTTTTTTTCATTTAACAAAACTATAGCCGATGTGAGCTACCGGTGGTACACGCCATCCTCAACGCGTTAAAGAATAACTTGAAAGACAATTTTTACCCTTCCATTGGCCTCAAACTCAAAGTCATCGAATTGGAATTTAGAACTGGAAAAGTTTAGCTTAGAAAATGAAAATACGAACTCTGGTTTCCATTTTATAAGGGTAATGTGTGATAAATTACAATATAAGGAATTTATTAGTTTTAAGCTGACAGTTTTAATTACTACAAAAAATTATATAATATTAGAGTTTTTTTTATATGTGGAAAGTTAATAAAAAGATAAATTAGGTGCAACTATTTAACTTGGATAAAGTTATATTTAAAAATTTACACATTATCCTACGAAAAAAACCATCAATTAATTATTTCTTAAAATATTTATGATTCTAGGAAAATTTTTAAGGATATTAAATACCCTTAGTACTAAGAGCATTTAAAACTCTTACGTCAATAGACATACATCCTTCTCGTATTATATGTTTAACCTTTTATTTTCTGCAATATTAAATGGCATTGAACCATAAAAATGTTCCTATTATGTTTCTATTTTCCAAGTAAAACCGAGCATTCTCCCTTTATTAAAATAAATTTTTATCATTATCAGTAGGATTTTTTTATTCAAGTATGACAACAATTCTAAAAAAAGAAATAAGTCAATTAAAAGAAATAAATAAAATCTAAAAATTCAAATTAATCAAGGATTGATTTTTATATTTCTATAGTAAAGTTTGTTAACCTCATTTTCTTTTATATATTTCTTTTTTTTGAATAAATTTGATAAAATTGTTGCTAAATTTGATGTCTACCAATTGTCTAAATATCATTTTTCCTTATTAAAAATAAAAATCAATTATTACAGTTAATCTTCATGAGGATTGTTGTTCCTTTTGACATCAGATGGTAGTAAATTAAAATTGAAAACAAAACAAAAAACAAGTGATATTTGAGTATTACAAAGGTATTACATTTCTTGTAAATAAATTTTAATTATTCCCTTATTAAATGGCGTTAGATTTTTCATCAGGTCAAAATCAAAAATATTTATGAGTAACAATAGGAGTAGGAAGTGAAGATTTTATCTTCTAAGCGCATGCTCCTAGGATGGTAAGACTTTTTAGAGTCTAAGAATTTATTTGTGTGGGTTGAATATTTTCGCGGGTATATAAAAGCTTTGACTGTAACAGGTGGCTATTTAGTTATTAGACAATTTTCAACTGACTTTGAGTCAAAAATAATTCAAAATAATTTTTTAAGTGAAGTAAATTTCAAAATTTTGAGCTTAAACAAAACAAAAAAAAAAAAAAAGAAGGAAGAAGAAAGTTTTGAAAGTTTTTGCCGTTGTGTATTTTCTTGAATAACGTCTAGATTTGTAAAACAAAATGATAAATTTTCAATTTTTAAATATTTTTCAAATATGGATTCTGGTTTTTTTGCATTTTGAAGGTAAGCTTTGACTGTTTATGTTGTTATTCAAATGTTTACAATATCTGGAAGAGATTCAATAAAGTTTTATTAAGGTGAAAATTTTGCCAGGTGTAAAAAAAAATTCTATTTACAAAGTTAGTAAATGGAAATCGGTTAACACAAGTTTTAAAGCTTTGTTACATTTTATTGGCGGAATAATAAAATTAGACGTTCCAGGTGCCGGTGGCTTTACAAGATTTTGTCATTTTGGAAATTCTTGAATTATTCGAAAGTAGTTTTTTTTTACCAAAAATAATAAAGTTAGTAATCTTTGGTTTTTTGTATTTAAAATTTTCAATTGTTATGTTCAAATTTAAGCTGAATTTTTGAGCTATTTCAGCAAAATTGAATAGTTTTTACATAAGTATTCTTTCTGACGGTATTGATTTTATTACTTTTGATTTTTTATATCAGATATTTTTTTTTGTTTTTTTTTTAGTTTGAACAGATTTTAAGCTAATGGATGATTACTTGCTAAAACAATCAATGATAACTCTTTGGCATTAATCCTTGATTTTTATATATGACTATTAAATCATTACAAAATGTGCCATTATAAGTGTAAGGCAAAACTTTCTTGAATTTTTTCCAAACTGATAAAAATTTTTTATTATTTTCCATTTATTATTTCTAATTGGAACCGAAAATTATTTTTATTTTGTTATTCGCAAGCATTTGGCAACTTATATCTGGAAAAGCAAATGCTTTTTAAAGTTGAACAAGTAAAATTAGCTTCCACGCTAATTTGGACATTCTCATAATTTACATTATTGTTCGCATTAAAAAAGACTTTATCTGCAAGTTTAAAAAGGACCCCAAAGGTGCAATTTTAGGAGTATATGGGCATTGATATCAAAGTTTCCAAACTTAAATGAACGATTTGTTGTGCTAGTTTTCTTGTATGAGTAATTAAACCCCGTTTTTGGTCACCAAAACTTCTGTTTTGAAAGCATATATGTATAATCAAAAATTACCAGAATCGTTTAATTATATTTCACCAATTCAAAAGATACTTTACTTTTATTATTTGATGTAGATTTTTCCTCATCTTTTGCTGATCGCTTTGTTATTAATTATATAATTATCATCGGTAGTGATCAAGAGATCTAATAATAATTCCTTTTTATATCAATATCAAAATCAAAACATTATCGACAAAATTTTTGTGCAAGAATATTGAGTGTTTCTCAAACTTAAATTTTAAATCCATGAACAGTGCAGAGTTATTTTCGTTTGGATAAAATATATGACAAAATTATAATGAAGATTTTTTATTTAGTCAAAAATTATAGATTCAGTTAAGGACGAAATTTTGAAAGAGAGACTAATTATTTGGCATCTTTCCTACTGAAAAATTATATCACAAATTATATCCTTGCTTTGTGTTTGAAGGATGTATATCAAAGAAGTATACAACATATTAACAAAGTCTTAAAATGAAAGAGGAATATCTGTAATAAAAAAAATAGGGAAAAATGAATTAATTATGTAAATACATATTTTATTTCATGAAAGACAAATTTTTAGCTAAAAATAGATAAAATGTAGGAAGAAAAAAATCTTGAATTGTTAAATATTTTCAAAAACTAATCCCGAGTGATTAGGATAAGGATAGCAATCAAAGTAATTAACTAACCTCTCCTATTACTATTTGTTTTGAGGATTAAATATTAGATCTAAATTTACAAAGAAATGCTTATTAAATTATTTTTAATTTAGGATAAGGTTCCATTTTGGTTGTTTGAACATCAAAAATATAATTAAAAATCATTAAAATGATTGTTTTTTAATTTATTATAAAAATAATTTCTGAATTTTAAAAAAGAAATATCTTTTACTAATTTTGTTTAAAAAATGTGTGAAAAAAACTTAATAGTTTGGACTTCTATACTTTTCCGCCTGTTTATAAGGTTTTAAAAAATTGAAAAGAAGTATTTTGTCATTAGCCTATAATTGATTTGTTAACTTTTAAATATCTTTATTTCTAATGAAAATATAGTTTGCTGAAGCAGTTAGAGTTGCAAAAGAGATAATTCAATTGGATTTTCTCGTTTATAATAAGTCTTTAGATTTGATTGCCAGATAAAAATTTAAAACAATAAACTGGATGTGTAGCTCCACTGCAGAAATTTGTACTTTTATCGTGGACAAGAATATATTCTTATGCATTTAAGCTAACATCTAGGGCAATTTTTAATAACGGAATCATATCAAAACACTAAAATTAACAATTATGTAATATTTACTATTTTAGCTAGTATTTTGTAGTTTTCTCCTGTGTTTTGGCACTTTACCCTAAATATTTAAGGTAATATTAAAATTTATGTAAAGCTCATAATTAAAATGAGCCATTACAGAGATTTACGAATTTGTCATGTAATTTTATTATACATTATTTGCACGGCTCAACAGTTAGCCTCGTTGGCTCTTCCAGGTTTGATGTTAAATTTGAATGTTTCCGATTTAAGCTTTGGACAGGTTTCAGATCAGAAGGAATGAAAATTTATCTCATGTGCCCATCTATTTTATTGAAGAAAGCAAAAATATCCTTAAAAATTCATAAACAAAGACATAATGAGAATGTTTTTTATTTTGGATTAATACATAAGCATGAAAGGATAAATCTATTTTAATTTGCAGAGAGAGAGTGCAACGCTACAATGGAGCTAGAATTGTGTACCATTTAAATGCGTGAAATAAATTAAAAACTAAAAAATCATAATTATTGCAAAAGAAATACTCTTCTTTCACATATATTAATTGTCAAAAAGGATTCGATCATAATATGATCTTTTGGCTATCATCATACAAATTTGTTCATTTTGCTATAACATTAGCAGAAAGCGAGTACCCATAGACAAAGAATATTTTAAGAAAAACAATGATGTCATGACCTGTAAAACCTTCGCTTAAAAATTAGTACTGTAAACGAGATGCAGAGCCGCTAAATAACTTTATTGCTATAAAAAAAATTAAACAAGAACTTTTTACTTCAATTTTAAAAAGTCACATTTATGTGCTATGCACAAAAAGGAGAAACACAAAAATAATGATTTCTAGATAAAATTGTCTTTATGAAAGGAAAATATGAAGGAAGAGCTTAATGACTGACGTCACTTTTTTCGTAACGACCAGTATAAAACTATGAGTCTTGATTATAGTGAAAGCAGCCTAGTTTAACATTTTTATTGAACTTATTCCTGTAATTTCTGATATTTATAAAGCAAAAAATCAAAATTTTTTAAATTTGATTCCATCTTAATCAAAGTCTTTGGTGTTTGAAAAATTCCAAAGAAAATACTAATTGTTATTTTTCTACATAACTTTAAGCAAAGTCAAATGTCTATCAATTCAGAATCGAATGAAATATACTTTTGGAAAATATCTTTCACGCTAGAATTTAAGTTTTCCAAAATTCCTATTCATAAATATTTTTTTCACCAATTTAAATTTTAAAGATTCACATTAGAATATCGTATTCCAAATAAAATTGAAAATTTCAATTAAAATTACTTCTCTGTGAAATACTAATGATTACTCATAGACCACGTGTTTTAAGGGTTAATATTTATTTAAGATATAAATAGTTTTTAACTTTAAACCGATTCAACAATACTAACAATTGAAATTTATTAGTTTCAGCTATTCCAATGAGTTTACCCTACAATGAACTCGAACAAACAATGAAAGGCAGGATAATACCGGATATTGACTTTTACTATCTTAATAATTATCCTAGCTCAGATATAAAAAAATGGGATATACAACAAAATTCTAACAAGAATCATGAAAGAAAATTTCTTAAATCAAATTTACTACGAACAAAACCAGAGACAGAAGACTACACTGAGTATTTTGAAAATGATGAAAACGATGATAAAGGAAATATAAATTATAAAACAAATAAAAATTATAATGAGAATTATAAAAGGGAACAATTGATACCAAATAAAAATTTTATTCATGATAGTAGAAATAATATTGCTTTAGCAGACAACAAAATAACAAAAAAATTTAATTATAATCAGAAAAGAAATTCACCGATTGCAACAAATTTAAATTTACAAAAAACAAATACAAAATTTATACCATCGATTAGTATTGGTGAGTTATACGGTAGGCATTTCAATTGAATATTTTTAGATTAAATTTAATATTCTTAATTTATCGAAATATAGAACAAGTGTATAAAGGCTTGTTTTTTTTTCTTTTTACTTCTGAATATTATTTTAAATTATTAATTAAAATATAATTGATCTGTTATATGATTAAAATTTTAGGTGCTATGGCACATATGGGAGAATTCTTTAATAACCTAAAGAATAACATCAATTTCTTAGAGACAACCGATTTTACAGATGATCAGATACAACTTATTGAAGGACATCATCCAATTAAAGCACTTAGTATAGAAAATGGAAAATTAGAAAATCCTAAACATTCAGGAACAGCTGCTTTTCTCTCAGCATTTAGAACATATCAACCTTCACAAAAGATTCGATCATTAATTTCTACAGAACCTGATGGCTATCATGGATCAAGTTTCAACGATCCAAATTATATGTGGGTTGGTTTAGGAAAGTGAAAAAAAATTAAAAAATTAATTTTAAATTTTGAAAATTTTTAATTAATTTATTCATTTAATTAGATAATTAATAAAAGTGCAAATAAAAACAAAATTATTAATGTTCGAAATAAGTTTCATTTTGTTTATAGAAATTTTTATTTTTATTGGCAAAATTAAGTTAAGGGAATTAATAAACTCCTTCGGCATATTGTTTTGTTACTAGTTTGTCGTTGCATTTATGTGAGAGCAATTTTTTTGTGAATTTATTGCTTAGTCTTAAAGAGGGGTAAATAATGCTTGGCAATTTATTGTCATATCATTTCAAAAAGAAGTCTGGGCTTTGTTTGACACAAGATAATAATCATCATGTAATCATCTGGGTAACTTTTTTTTCGACTACTTCAGTATATATACGGAAAAAATTTGTTAATTTTTTATGTCTCAAAAAATATATTAATCCTTGAAAATCTCAATACGAAATAAAACTTAGTGGTCCACATTCAGTTAGACATTTTTAAAATATGAAGTTTGAAATCGCTGTACTTAATTTTAAGTTATGTGAATGTTGGCTTTAATAACATTAAAATCCAATTAAAATCTACCCAAATTAAATTTTTTTCAGAATAAATAAAAAACCACAAAACATGTTTGTCTTTTATACCCTAACATTTCAATTACCTTCAACTTTAATATTTGATGAAAAAATTTTTACAAAGTCTGTCTTCTCACATCACAATGAAATATATAAACCCTAAATCAGTCTGCAACGATTTATATCAATACAATGAAATATCAATTATTTTTTTAAAATAGTTTAATTTTTTCTTTTTTAAGTTTTAACAAAACCTGGAAGCCTTTAAGTTCCAAACCTAACCGCAAATTCTGAGTGCATTTTTCCCTCCTAATAATAAAAATGTCATATTTCAGAAACATATGTTAAGCTGGTAACATAGAATAACATCGCCTACATTCAAAAAGCTCAATTTATTGTTGCGTGCAAACTTTCCTCAAAAACTGCTATAAAAGCGCTGTTGACTAATGTAGAAACCAGCCCTACGGGAAATTTGGTTGCGATTACTCAAGAAGCGCATTATAATCGCACCGAAACTACAAACTGTCAGCAACATGTGTATTTATACGCATGCGCACCAATTTTTCCACTGCCTTTTATATGCTTTAGGTCTCATGCATAGGAGTAATACCTTTGATAGTGTTTGCAATGCTGACAAGTGCAGACATACCAATGTTAATGTCTACAAGAATTAAGAGTTTGTGTAAATGTTCACGGAGGCAAAGCGCAATGTCTGCATAATTTTTCCCGTAGGGACCCAACGGGAAATTTGGGATCAGGTTAAGTCTTGTATTAATTTTAAGTTTTATTAAATAAATTGCTCAATTGTGAATAGTGTTGAATAAATAAAATATTTAATTATAAACTATGTTTTATTTATTCCATTTTTAATTATTTTGTTAATTATATATTTATTTTCAGACTTAGACTTACGTGAAAGAAGGATGGTTATATAACACATGGTGATCATATAGCATAAGCTGTTTCATCAAAATGTGTTATATATCCATCCCTCTTTTACTAATGAAAATATAAAATATAACACTTTGTAAGATGTAATAATGCCTCCTCTACACATTCGCCGAATCAACACGAACTTTTCAATTCTAAGTTTACTCTAAAATTGGCCGAACTAATTCTACGTGGACCCGTCCACACATTCGTGCGTTGTTATTTTGACATTTGAATCACGTTGTTAGCTTTTTTATTGCTATTTTGAAAGTATTAAAGTGAACAATATATATTTAAGTACTTTCTGCATTTTTATTTTTGTGATATATCATAAATAACACTTTGTTGACACTTGCATTTGTCATTTTTGACCTTTGCATTGAAAAAGCTTGTGAGAAGTTCGATAATAAGGCGAACCTGTACAAATGTGTACGAACTTTTTAAATTTATAGCAAACTAAGCCAAATGTACCCGTCCACACATTCACGTATCTGCTAGAATTGAAAAGTTAATTTAGACACGAAGTATATATATCCAATAGTTATTGTAGTTTTTCAGAATTGAATTAAATAAATATTATAACTCAAATATTTCTTTTAAAGTTATTTAAATAATTAATAACTATCTATTTATGCTTGAATCAAATAAAATTATTTTGTGTATAAACATTTTTATTTTATTTCTACAATTCAAGAAAATTTATTATAAATTTAGTTTAATAAACGTATGTGCGCATGACATTGACAGCTGAAAATATTTGTTATTTGCCATCAGTATTTGTCAGCAGTATTTTTTTTATGTCCGACGTGTAAAGTCGTAAAATTCGTGTAAATGTTTATTTAAGACAAATATTAAAATTTCGAATTCATAATATGTTAAATTATCAAGAGTTTGTATAGTTTTGTTTCTCACTTTTTTATATATTTTCTGCTCAAAGGATGTTTTTAGAAAATGAAAAGATTCGACTGAATTTTAAAGACTGTTTTAGAATTTTTTAATACTAAAAAAAAAACAACTACTAATGAAAATTTATTTAATTTGAATGTGGATAGTGAAGAAAATAATAATTTTCTAAGGGTTAAGCTTAAGCAGTGATGTCAAGTGACAGCAATATCATTCTTTTCCCAAAGATTGCAGATTGTTCTTATGTTTCCTGCTATTGGTAAGTTAATTAATTTTTTTTGCGGTTTATTTGTCTCGCATTTATTTATTAAAATGATAGCCTTAATTTTAATTTTATTATTATTTTATTTATTTGTTTTAGATTTTAGAAAAAACTCTTCAACATAAAAATTCTTTGGTTCTTCATGCAGCCTTTTTATTACAAACTAAAATTGTTTTTAATGAGTAAATAGAGTACCAGATGCTGTGTTTTGCAAATGAATTGTTTTTGGTTTTTATAAGATTAATTTATTTTTAATCTGGAAAGCAAGTTGCTAATTTTACCATTAATAATGCTGATATTAATAACCACACTCCACAGGTTGGTGGAATATTTTCTTATTATAAAAAGTTAAAAATTGAGATTTCCTTATAGAAACTAAAAGGCTTAGGTCGCTTTTATAAGCTGTAGATGAACTACTTTTAAAATGGCATATTTCATCGCATCAAATTTCTTGGCCCTAAATTCATGTAAAAAAATTTTTTTGCCTGAAACTTCAGGACGATATCAATGTTTAATGAAAATATGGCCGTAAAAGTAGAAATATTAATAAAGCGAGCAGAGCAATTGATACTACATAGAATAAAAGAGTTCATCTCCACCACTCTAATATGTAAGGAAATGTAATTTAATGGTAATAAAACCTGTAAGATATATTTTTGAGAAAATTTCACCTTCATAAATTGGGTAAATAAATATAAGGCTATCAGTAACTAAAAGAAATATTGGCGATTTTTTAATATTTACTAACAATAAGCCCAGTTATGTAAGCTGCTATATAAACAGTTTAAATTTTTGGTGTGTTTCTAATTTAACTAGAAAATAGTCCTTTCGTAAATTTCGTTATTTTTTTTTTTTTTTTGATTGTCCTAAGTTTTTCGAATAAATAAAAGTTAGAATTAGAATTTCTTTGATTTTTAATTAAGAAATATTCATTAATGTTAATATAAGTGAAGGTTAGTGTGTTCTGAAATTTATTGAAAGCGTAAGTTTGTCTCCCAGGAAAAGGACTAGGCGGATGCAAAAGAGATATAATTTTATTCAATTACGAAAGATGTGTGCAAGTACTCTTCATTCCAAGATTAACATTTAAGATAATAACACAAAAAAAAGGAGCATTTCTAATTTGTAGGCTTTTCTCAGTTAAGCTTAAACTGTATGATCTATACAAATTTTATATTTTCTTTAATTGCATTTGAATTTCTCGTGATAGCCAAACGTAATAAGTGAGTTTGTTGAGCTGGTTTATTTCCTTATTTGTCTCGTGAAACGTTTTTTGATCTACGTGAAATACCTAAGCAACTCTAATGTCTTTTTAATTTTGTATTCTTTAAACTATTTTTACGCTTTTAACCTTTAACGGTCCGAAAGCTTTTTAAGTACATTTTTAAATCATGCCCAGTAGGAAATTCTCTAAAGTCAGTCGGTCTACGTAAGAAAAATGGAAGTTATTTGGGGGACAATGCTATGGAAATCATTATAGTGCAAACTTTGAGGGTCGGAAAACCCTATAAAAATAATTTATATTTTTTTCGTATTTAGGGGGTTGAAAATTATTGCCTGCCATCAGTTATGGAAATTGTGCCAGCTGAAAAAATATTTACTAATGTTATAAGAAGCTGATAGATATGATGAAGATGAAATTAAAGTAATTACAAGTTATTTCTTTATATTAAAATAAGAAAAGTACAATAGTTTTGAAATATCAAGTGAGTTAGCAATTGGTTAAGGTATAACGATTGTTTTAACTTATTTACCAATTAATCAATTAGACATCTCAACATTTCAGCCGGTACGATATCAGCTAATTTTTCATAAATTTATTAAAATGTGGTCATTCTGATCATAAATCAAAATATGAGCATAAGGAAGGAGACAAGTTGTAAAATGTCTAAAATATATGAGTATAAGAAGAAGAGTCGTGGAATGTAAAATTTTTAAGGCTATATCTACATTAGCGTTTTGGACAGCGGTATTATGGCGGGGTCAGATGGAAAACCACACCCTGACCCATTCGCCCAAAAATCATTACCCTTCGGCAATGGAAGGTCCCCTTACACAACTGTGCACCTCACTTACGCAGTCTCGATTAATTAACAAAAGAAGAACACAATAGCTAACAGTTGTAATCACCACTATCCCTCAGGCACCTGACTGGTGAGTTAATTATTACCTAAAAATGGAAGGTATATTTGGGCTCTGAAAGTTTAACCTCTCTAAGGAGCTTCAAATATGTCGCTTTATCAAATCTGAAGTGGCTTTGAAATTGCTGGTCATTAAAAGCTGGAATTACTTTATTGAAGAATCCTTGACTTTTAGTTTGATCTTCGGAATCATCGGATTCTTCTTAGATGATCATTGCAATTTTTGGAATACAATTGCCTGAAACAGGTACAACTAATTCAACAATATCTGCCAAGCTTAAATTTGTAACTGCAATAATACTAGTTAGACTAAACAAAAATTATATAAGTTAGCTATATATATAACTTCTAATTTTTCCATTTCCCGGCATAGGCCATTTTTTTATTTAATTTTGATTTTTAATTATATTTTATTTTCAGGATTAAATACAAATTGTAAATAATAATTGCAAACAAAAATTTTACCGAAACAAAAATTGGCAGCTAACTTGATATTCGACAACTTTCGTTTAGTTAATGAACACTTCCCTGGGTTAAACTAACCCAAGTGGGTGGATTAAAAAAACAAACTCTATAATACCAAGTGTAAACCTGTGTGACAAACGTCAAAGAAATTTTGATATTGATATCATTCACGTGCTCAGTCTGTGGATAATTTTTGAATTTTAATTTATAACTCCTGTAATGCTTATTGCTATAATTTTATAAATACAGTTTAATTTCAGTGAAGTTGATTATGCTCATTCTTTTTTTTTTTATAATTGATGCTGCAGAGTTGTGGATGTGTTAATTCGCTTAAATTCTAAGTACTTAAAAGTAAGAATACCACATAATTAGATATTTAATGAATTAGTTCAGAGTTACTTAAATATATTTTAATTATATAGGTGAAATATTCTAAAAATTATGGAGTGTGAAAGTAATATAACTGATGAAATGATCACGGCAGTGAAAGACGGACAAATTGAAAAAGTAAAAGAAATAATTGATCAGTATGGACTATCTTATTCTTCCGATTGGGAAGGAGGATATAGTTTACTTTGGGATGCTCTTAAAAATAGGCATTCAGAAATTGCTAAATTACTCATAAAAAAGGGTTGTGCGATTAATAGAGAGTATGATCCTATCGCTGATAAAAGGACTATTCTCAATTTGTGTATTTTACTTGATGACATAGAATTATTTGAAATGATTTTAAAACAGGGAGCTAATATTGATATCTTTACTCCGCTCAAGAAATCAAACAGGCTCCAACAATTTATTAAACTTCTTTTAAAATATGGAGCTGATATTAATGCTGAATACTCAAACAATGGAACCCTACTCCATCAAGCGGTCGATAAAGGGTGCTTGGAAACTATTGAGTTTCTTTTAAATAGAGGAGCTAATATTGATGTGTGTGTGTGTACTTCTACTTTGCTTAAGAAAAAGGGTTATACACCACTACATTTTGCTGTTAAAAATGGTTGTGAAATAGCTGTCAATTTACTTTTACGCAGAGGTGCTAATGTTAATGCTAAAGCAGAAGATGAAATGACCCCACTTCTTATTGCTACTAGCAAATGGTATGAGAATTGGTATGATGAATGGTATGATGATGTTGAACAATTTCACGATCATTTTGGCAAATTAGACGATCTGAACCCAGAAATTATGGATAGGAGAGTTTCTAAAACATGTAGGGCTGAAATTGTCAAATTATTGTTAAAAGCAGGTGCTGATGTCAATTATACGACACAAGGTAAGTTAACCCCTCTTCTTATTGCTATCCAAAGTGGGAATAAATGTCTTGTAAAGCTACTCTTAAAACGGGGTGCCAAAATTGAACCCGAAGAAATTTTTCCGAATACCGCTCTTCAAGAAGCTGTTAGATGTGGAAACACAGAAATTGTTAAGCCAATTTTACAGTATTGCCCCGATATTAATAATGAGTCTAATAAATATTGTCTTCAACTCGCAATAAAGGGCTTTTGTTATGTAAATATTGTGGATTCTCTTCTAGATTATGGTTTTTCTTTACATCCTGGAGATGCAAATAATGATGAACTATTTCTGAAATCTATTGAAAATGGGTATTTGAGAGTTACTAAAGACTTATTGCAGCATGGTGCAAATATTAATGTTTTATGTAGTAAGGGTTATACACCCTTACATATTGCAGCTGAAAACGAAAAAAAAGAAGCAGTCGAGCTATTGATAAAATATGGTGCCAATATAAATGCGAGGGGGGCACGTGGAGAGACACCAATATTCATGGCTCTTGATAAAAGATGTTTAGAAATTGTAAATATATTTCTAGATAATAATGCAAGTATAAAAAACCAACCTGAACTTCTAAGTTTAGCTGTAAAAGCTGATTTCAAAGAAGTTATTGACACTTTATTGCAACGTAAATTCGATGTCAATGCCAGTAATTGGGACGGATTTACAGCTTTACATTCCACTGCGGGTTTTCAATTCTATATTTCTGATGAAAGTGGAGCAGAAATTGCTGAGCTACTAATAACTAAAGGTGCTAATGTAAATGCTCAAGATCGAGATGGTAAAACAACACTTTATTACGCTTGTAGTAATAAATTGCCTAAACTTGTAAAAACTCTTCTTTATTATGAGGCTGATATCAATATTGGGGATTCGAATTGCCTTACACCATTTGAAATCGCTTTGACAGAATATTATAAAGTTGATGATTATACTCAATATTACTCTATGGACTTTGAAAGAAAAGAAGTTCTTGGTATCCTTCTATGCCATGTATTTAAAATGAAAATGGCAAATTTATTTTTGGACGAAAGAAATTTAAATGTAATGAAGGAATGTGTTGCAATGTATGAGGGTAAGCAAGGAATTGCTAAACAAAAATTTTTTCAAAAATACAATTATTTAGAGAATGATTGTAAGCAAGAAATTGCTAAAATGAAAAGTAAAACTTTTAAAAATTTGAGAATTTCATTCTATGAAATTTTGATAAATGATACAAAAATATTAGCAAAATATATGAACAATGAAAACATTGTGCAAGAACTAAAATCAAATGACTACAAATCAGAATTTCCTATCTATGCCAGAATGATAGAAATCAATTTTATAAAAGGAATGGACAGAAAAAAATTATTTGATGAAGCGAAATATAATTTTCATTTTGCCTTTAAACCTTTTAATGATGAATGTGCTTGCAAAATATTAGACCTGCTTTGTACAAGCGATTTACAAAATTTCAAAGATGCTTTTAGCCGTCCTAATAGTAAAATACTATAATTAAGAAAATTTATTAATTTTAAACTTAAGTTTGGCAAATATAAATTTTATTTGAAAATTACGTTTTGTTTAATGTTTGGAATTAAAGTTTATTGTAAACTTCTGCTTTTTAAAAATTTTAATTTTTTCATGGAATTATTCATTGTGAAATTATATTTTTCTTTTTAATAAAATTAAGTTTGTTGACAATATTGGTTTTTGTATTTCTTTCATTAAAATATTTCTTATTTACTTGAACTCAAAAAATAAATTTTTTTAAAATTCGTCGACTAAAATATTAATAACTGAACAGCAAATTTAAAGTACAGTCTGCTTGGTTTAAAGTTGCTAACACTTATAAAGCTAAATCGACGCTTGGATACAGAATCTGTAATTTGATGATGAGTGTTGTTATTAATAAGAATAACTCCTATTTACTATTCATGTGATTCATGGTGTTTCATGTAAGTTTCTCTAGCTTTGGCTTGATCTCCAAAAGTAATTTTGATTCAGCTTCACAATTATCTTAACACAGAGCTACCTACGAAATGGCATAGGAAGGGGTTAGATTCGGAGGATTAACCACCTCCCTTGGCTGATAAAAGCTGAAAATTTTTTTTAGTAGTTAAAGTAAAATAAAGTGGGACAAAATGCACCGCGACCAGTCTTGATCTATTGTGCTCCCCGCCAGACATGTTATTATGGAAACCTAATATTCAGGTCCCTTGCCAGAGCTAGGACCTCTCTCAGACCTATTTCCAACCCTTCTGTGCAGGTTCCTTGTCGAATGAGAAGATGATTTACTCTCTTTCACATCACTCTACCATAGTCAAAGAGTAGGTGAGTAGGCGTCTCCTCTGCCTCTTGACAGAATCTGCATGAAAAATTCAAGCATTTCATTCTTTTTATAATATAATAATATAAATAATATAATAATATTTTTATAATATCCAAAGCAAGCATGAGGCTGCCAATTCCGATATCGAAAACTATAAAGTCGTTATGGGTAAATCAATAGGAATATGCTCAAAGTGTTCAGAGTGCAAGCCTACCAAAGATTAGACTATCGCAATGGGAATCAGTGTCAGCTCGGCTGTAAGCCGGCACTCTGTAGGCAGCCTAATTCCTGTTGAAAATACATTTAGCTTTGTTTAATACTTTCCCACTTTCTAAGATAAATGAGTGATAAAATGTGGAGTAAAACTTTGCTACCATAAAAATGAAATTTGTAGTTGATTTTTTTGTGCATTGTCAGTCTATGCGTTGAAAGACAAAACAAATAAAAACAAAGTTTTTTAAAGTTACAACAACAACGATATTCGTTGATCGCTTTGCGTTAGTTGGTAACTAATTGTATGTGCTTAAATTCCTTACAGTTCTTACAGAAATTTTACAGTATATTTTTAACAAATGTAAATTTAGAAATAAGTAAAAACAAAGTTGATATTTTAAAACCATTACACCGGAATACATATACCCTTAGATTTATGTATTCAGACCGAAATTTTTATTTCGTTTTAAAAAATTTTGTCTACAAAAAATCTGTTTTTTAAGAAATAAAAATTGTCATTTCTAAATTTAAATGTCTATTCCTTCTGTTTATAAAATTTAAAAATTTGAATACTTTTCAAATCTTTAAAAACAGCTTGACAATTGCATTTAAATTAATTAAGTAATAATATTTTTGATACTAAGCAAGAACTTAATTTCTATATTTATTCTTTTGAAATTTTTAAAGTGGTTGCTACTATCAATAAGAAAAGTTATTAACGACAAAAACTGAAATTCATTGGCATTGAATTTGTTTGATTTGCAAAAATATTGTTATTTTGTTGTTGATTTTATTTGATACAAAAGCATCCACTGGAAAAGGTGCAATAAAGGTTTGCTAAGTTTTCATATTGACTAGGATCGCCCAGTCGTCGAAATTTGACATTTTAACAATTCATCGAAAAACCAAAATGGAATATATTCTTCTCTTGAATATTGTTTCGCTTGGCTTCGCTCTCTTAGAAAGGGAGGACAAAAAAACCCCTTGCGTATTAATATATAGATTATGAACCTTTATTAATATTTATTTCATTTTAATGTTATACAGCAAGGACTTCATTATTATTCTTCAATTATAATAACAATAAGAAGGAGTTTTTTTTTTATTTTTTGAGGGCTTTCAAAGATTTTATTTTATTTACAGGTATAGAGTCCTTACCAAATTTTCATTTTTATGAACTTCTTAAAGAAAAAAAAAAAATAATTTTAAATGAAATAGTAAATAAAATGATTAGAAAACATGTATTTTGCGATTGTAGAAAGTAAGTAAAGATCAAACAATCAAATAAAATGTGCAGAAATAAATTCTTCTTTATGAATTTTAAGTTTTATCAATTTTTGGGAATCTGTAAAATAATTTTTCAATTAGATGTTTTAATGTAAGCGGTTATAGCTCACAGATAATCAAATAGAAACTTTTGGTGTTATAAATAAGCTATAAGATGTTTAATTGAGTGAATAGTTTTCCCATGTAACTATTATTTGGTGCTACTTGTTGATAAAATTGAGATATAAAGTGAAATTTATTTTCTAGTTTTCATATCCATTCATATGAGAAATTTTTTCTTTTTCCCTCCATATAAAGGCTAAAAAACTTCAACAAACTTCAAAGTTACAACCAGCTTGAAATTAAAACTTACAAAATTATACAGAAATAAAGTCTCGTTTTACCTAGACTACTTACTAAATAGTGAAAATTTTGCTAGTCGTGGTTTAAATTTCTGGTTTCGTTTTGCAATACGCTTTATGTGGATAGTTATTTAGTCACAGTCATTGAAGATAAGTATATCACAACATTATTTTGTGACAAAACTGTCAGATATTTTATGTGACCAAAAGACTAGCTTATTCTGAGTTATATTTTGGTACTCACAGATATTTGGTATATCCCTACATAAAGATAAACTTTCAACCTGTTTCACTAAAAGACTGGTTTATTCTAGCCAAAGATTTTTAAACAGGTTCTTGTCTTGATAACTTTCTAAGATCATCTTTTGGATAAATTAGAATAACTATTGATTATGACATCAAGGGACAGCAAGATTTCACAATACCATTTGGGGTTAAATACAAAGATATATTTTTTTTTAACAACTCCTTAATTTTAAGGAAGTTCTGATAGTTTTCAGTATGAAATATTACTAATGTTTGGTTTCAGAGCTTTCAGTTAACTTGAGGGTTAGTTAATTGTCAGTTAACTCTAGCCCTTGCCCGAATGTGGAAAAATTTTCATTTTAAATATGCTATCATTTATATGTATTTTTTAAAACATAATAAAAAACAATGTAATTTTAATGTATTTTTATATTAGGTTTAATATGTGATCTCGTATTCTAACCAGTTTCCCTTTTAAGTTTCATCGTAAACGCACTCTAGAAATAACTGATGATTAACCAATCTTCAAACTATCTAAAAGAGCTGTGAAGCCAGATATTAATAAAATTTCAATAAAAACTACTTTTTTTTACAATGATTTAAAAGCTTTAAAATTCAATTTTGCCTTAAAATCCAGCCAACTTCATTTTTAGCTACAAATCTAAATATGTTTTCTTGTTATGATAACTTTGATATTAATTTTCAGCCTCAACCAATTTAATGAGCCCCACCAAAATGAGTGATATTAATAATTTAAATTTTCTACTCACTCATTGCTATTAATTTATAACTTTCAACCATCTTCAAAATAATATTAAAGTGTCATAAATAAAGCTAGCGGATCCCCCAAAAGGCATATGGTCGAGGAAAATAACACAAGCTCAGTTTTAGTAATCATAAATTTTAATCACTTTTAGTGTTGTGTTCAAATTTCTATGCATTAATAACTAATAAATCCCCTCCATTTTTCATAATCTTGAAGACTATTTTGAAGATAATAAAGCAATAAAGCATAATCCTTGATGTTATTTTTTTTTTTGTTTTTTTATGAAACAGGAGTATAAAATAGTTTCTCTTGTATTTTAAAGGATTTCATCCACACAGCATCTAACTGTAAGGAGCTATAAAAATTTTTAATACAAAGTTAGTTTGCTTACTTTGTTAAAGTGTAAATTACTTTAGATACAAACTATTGCCAACCCTTTTTCTATCACGTAGAATATGTGCAAATTTTTATTAAGAACCTCTTTTGTTCTACATTGGAAATCCAGAAATTTTATTTTCCGTTTCTTTTCATTCCATATTAACTTGTTCTGTAAAAAACAACTTTGTTTGTATTTCAGGATATATCTTTTTTCATGGTTAAATAAAAGCTGGAAAAAATTGACTCAAAAAAAAAAGTTAGGAAAATGTCTTCACTTTTTATGGATATTTTCATAGACATAAAAATTTTCCGTATATTTTTTTAGACATATTGAGTTAGTTACTTAAAAACAACAAAGAAGATGGCCCGCTATCAAAGAATTTCTTATCTATGCACGAAAGCTAAATTGAATAGTCAAAGTTTTTGATGCTAACGATACATAAAAATGTATGCATAGCTAAAAGAAAAACATATTTATATGCAGCCAATGATGTTACATATGTTTAAAAATTCATAGGCATGCCAAAAAGATAACAAGTAGCATATAAAAGGATGTAATAAATAGCTATATGGATAAAATGATATAAATTATTTTTATCTGTTGAATATATGCCGCATACCAGCGAGCCTCAGCATAAATAATACCAGCAAATGTATGTGCTCTATTTTATTTTTGTTTTAGATTTTAAATATTTTCATTTTCACAGAATTTTATGTAGTGGAAATAAAATAATATAATAACAGTCTCAAGTGTGTTACAAACAGGAGGATAATATCCTATATAGAAAGACAAAATGTAAAGTCCTCGTCCTGGCATAGAAATGGTCAAGATGATAAATTTTAACTTGATCTGTGAATTAGTTTTCTCTTCACTGTTCTTTAACAAATTGTAGATTTTTTGTAAAATGAAAAAATTTAAATACCGTACAATAAAGATTTTTCGTTTTCGATGATTTAATAACAACATAAATTCATATAAAGTTGATGACAGTGTATAAAGATTGTGCTCTTACATTTTCAAAAAATAAAAAATGCGTTTCTGAATTTAAGCATGCTCGTACTTCCTTTCAGGGCAATTGACGCGAAGAGCCGCTGAAAACTGCTATTACAATTAAAAAAATCGAAAAAGTTTATAATATTGTGTGAGAAAATTGCCGATTGGAAGCTTGTATGAGATATCTTAAACAATCGACATATATCTAAAGAAACATTTAGATACACATTTATTTTCTGTACTTTTCAGAAATATCTCTGAACATATTTTCCTTTTGATAATCATCATGATTATTTGAAAATTAATTAATATTATTGCCTGTAAAATTAGGTCAAGCTTTTTTCGACATCAACTAAACCCTTGGCACATCAGGATAATTAGTAAAATTCCTTCAAGCCATTTTAAAATTTTACATGTGTTTAATTTACAGGATACCTCTCCTCTCGTATACATTGAAATGAATAAAAAATTGATAAAAATGATATTATATTTTTATTATTTAACTGCATAAACAAAAAACATATTTATAAAATTTCATGACCTAGATCTTGATTCCTTATAAAAAATACTAATTACCCTGATGGACCGTTGAAAAAATTTTTTTTTTTTGCAGAATTACAGAATTTAATTTCGTTCTACTTAAACTTTTTATTTGATATTGGTTAATCAGAGCACACATTAAGTATTCATCGTAGTAAAAAAATTACAGTCAAAGATTCATTCAGCAGGATGAACTAATTTCTATGATAGAAAAATTCAACAAAATTACTAACATTTTATCTACACGATGATGAGATGACGAGAAGTGTTAGTCGAATTAATGATAATCAACTTAGAAAAAAATTATACTCCTGCATGTTAGTTTCAGTTGTTCATTGTGCATAAAACTAGTTTCTGCTTACTCATACTATTATTCTATGCTTTTAGTTTTATTAAAATAAAAAACAAACAAAGATACAACTCGACAATTCTAATGTAAAACAGAAAATTAACACCTAGCTCCATTTCTAAAATGCTAAATGATAGCTGCTTGAAGATACAGTAATTAGGAAATTAAAATTAATTTTTTTAAAAGTGTTTTTAATTTTAAAAATTTTATTATTGTAATTGTTTTTCGATTTTAATTAACATGTAAATAATAAATAAAAGTAAGTGCAGAGACCGTGGAAGCGACATCATGTAAATTGATATTTTTACTCAATCCTACAGTTAAATGTTAACTTAATGTTCTTATTTTAATATATAGTTCAATTATATTATCAGTTGTTGGATGTTGGCAACACTAATACAAATTTAATGTAGCCAATTTTCATCAAAACAAAGAATTCCAATTATAAATTTTAAATCTAACAGATTCAGGAATGTGTCATTGATAAATCTTTTGATTTTTTTCAAACAGATTCAAAAAGCAAAAGAATCCACGTAGAGTTAACTTGATCTGTTTCTTAGGTTATCAAATTTATTTAATAAGATTTCCATTTATTTGATATCAAACTGAAACGTATTCACTTTTTTTCATTCTACAATCAGCTTCCCGCATAATCAGAACTGTTACAAATTTGGTTAGAAGGGAATTAAGGGCTCAATGAATGATAATAACAAGAGGGCGAGCTGTTTAGTGCTTATTTATAAATCAGTCTTATGGCAACTTTGTAAATAATAATCAATCTGGAATTATAGTAGTTCCATGATTTAGATTGCTTTCAGAGAGATATACATATAAAAAATTGTGCTCCAAGATAAGTTGAATTTTTAAGTTAAAAACAACAAAATTCTAATATCTTTTTGCGAATAAAAAAACACAAAATTCTCAAATTTAAAATTGAATAATTTTAACAAACTTTTCATGCTTTTCTAAAAACATAGCTGAAGAAATATATTTTAAAACAAAAATCATAAAATCCTTGATAGATTTTTTGTCTTAGTTAAAACAATTTTCTTTTTACTTTATGAAAACTTGTGTAAAGATCACAAATCTTCGTTCCATAAAATTTATAGCATAAACATGAAAATAAATTTTATTTTCAGTAATGTTCAAAAGTAGCATAGCAAATAAGAGCTAAGTAGGTGAAACTTCTGACCTATATATACTCAAAGGAAGAACCTATGCAGTCTACTGTTTTTCTAAAATAAATATAATTTGGGTAGGAAAAAAGTATGATAAGCACGAACAAATCAAGCAGCCAAATTTAGGGATAGGAAATTCCATTTTAAGCATATAGAAAACTTCTAGAATATAGATTTATGTTTAAGATAACAATAGGACTTGTATGTTTAAGTGTAGATAATAATGAAAGATGGATACACCCTGTTCAACTTCATTAAGAATCAAATACGAATTTATTTTAGACAAACACTTTATCTAATGATGAAAAAAGGACTCAAAAGCCTATAA
Organism: Acrocera orbiculus; assembly: GCA_947359355.1. Taxonomy (NCBI): domain Eukaryota; kingdom Metazoa; phylum Arthropoda; class Insecta; order Diptera; family Acroceridae; genus Acrocera; species Acrocera orbiculus. The sequence goes on along the minus strand of OX375756.1, from coordinate 26,658,710 downwards.
AGCTTAAATGGATAATAGAATAAATGAAAGTAATTTGTCTGCAATGCAGTATAGATATTTTAGACGAAAATATTATGACACTCATTAGATCCTAGTTAATATTTTAGAAATTGTCTAACAAAGAAAATTACATTTAATCATTATATTGGTGGAGAACATAAAATTTCTGTTATTTTATACCGTATAATCGCTATTAAGAATCACAATTCTTTTTGGAGTTGTTTCACAAAAAATGACACAAATTATTTATATGGTTTTTTTTAGTATAATTGATTGACAGAATGTATAATTTAGAGAGTATAACAATGCAGGAAAAATTACTCTATAACAAAAGAAAACTGAGGTTTTTCTTTCCAGAACAAACAAAATTTGATTCCATTTGTATGAATAATTGAAGTGCCAGAAAGTTTTAAAAGGCTTATAACAGTTTTTGGTTGATATAATCGTCCTACATAAATCGCAATTTGAAGTTGATTGAAATTTCTATCGAGGTATATTTTTATTAGTATTTATGAGATGTTAGATCAACAGGAAGAGGTTATTCCCTATATGTATACAGCGGTACAAGCAATTGGGCTAATAAAGCCAAAATTTTGCTAGTTGCATGATATCTAAAAATGCTTTATTCAGTTGGCCACCTCGATTTGATGCCCCATTCAATTTTTAGAGCTAAATTTAATCATTTTGCTTGGGTAATACAATAGGAATGTTAAAGATAATATTGAAAGAAAGGTGAAAATCCTCTCATAAGGCAACAAAATTGTCATCTTGCAATTTTTAGGTTTTAGTCTCCAATCTTCGAAGACTTTTAAAATTCGATTTGACATAACTTTTTCTTAATTATTAATCAACAAATTAAATTTTATGAGATTATTTTTCTTATGGGCTCAATTGAAATTAAGTCTGACAGATCAGAGTCATGTATACCATTTTTTAGGGTATTTTACTGTCGGGATACTCAAAACCTTAAATTCCTTTTGATTCGCAATTTTAATTTTTCTTACTTTTTGTGATGTTGATAAAAATTTTATTACTGCAATGAATTACTTTTTGAATTTCCTGAATTATTAAAAAATTTCGTTTATCCCTTTTCGAAGGAAATAATTGTTTTTCTATATCCATCTAATTTTCTCTTAATTTCCGTTTCAACAATATTCTACTTTAACAAAAAACTTCTAAAATCTGGAAATATAAATTTAAAACTGAAATATATAAGAAATGTAGAACGAGATACTCCAGAAAAGGATTTTACTTTTACCAAACAAGAATTATTATATCATATTTAAAAAGGTTAAATGAAAATGATTAATGAAAAACAATTAAATTAAAAAAATATATTAAGCTACATTTTTCATTGTGTATCAATTCATTATAATCAAAAATTCTAAGTTTCTATTGCATAAAAAATACAAACGATAAATATAAAATAAAACTCTTTATACTGTTTAGTATTCATAAATATCTTTATCTAATATGAAAGCTAGATATAATGAACACTAAAGATAAATTAAATTGAAATCATTTGTTCTAAATTTAGAGTATTTTAGTTTAATTCTTTGCTTTAATTTATTCTTATTCTACTGATTTGCTTTATTTCTTTACTATAAGAATTTCAATTAGAAATTCCTTTGAACGTTTTAGAATTTGAAAAATATTTTCCTATATAATCCATCATTTCGGAAATTCTATTTACTGGAGTAGAATTAAATAAATAAATCTGAATAAGCTTTCATTTTTCAATGTGATTGCAATTTTAAAATAAATTTATTTTTCCTTATGCTAGAAAATTAATTTAATTGCTATAAACTTGAATGTTTGAATTTTAATTGTTTGTCAGGATAAATATAATATAGTAAAAGTCAAAACTTTTATCACAAAGAAATAGGGCAAGCAAGAAATAATAATTAAATCTGTACTACTCATTAATTAGTCCTAATTAAGGTACATTGAGGTATAAGAAAATTTAGTGGAATGTTGAAAGAATTTTAATTGCTTTTATTGTTAATTATATTAAATTACTGAAACCTTTTAAAGTTTAAATTCTTACTAAAGTACTTATGTCCCTGATATATCGTCAAATTATTTATTATTTATTAAAAACTTTATATAAAAATTCGAAAGTTTTAATAAGTTTTTAACTAGAGAAACAAATAAATTTCTACATGTTATTTTTATTTTTTGTTGGTTTTTCTAATTTGTATGGGGAAAAAATCAGTATTGAAAACTTTTTTATGGTAAGAATAGTAAAAAATATCAAAATATGATACAATTTGACTTTTTAAAAATTTAAAGTTTAATTTAGAGCACTTAGAAGGGACTCTTAATATTAATAATAAAAAAACTCATAATATAGGGATACTCAAAAAAATTTTAGAATATTAGGCTATGGAAATTTTTCAATTTACAGTTTGAATTTTTAAAGTTTTTACTCAGATGCAATTCCATTTATTTATAAATAACCCGCATTAGTATTAAAACCGAAAAAAATTTATGGAAAAAATTTTTATTTTTTAAATCGACTTTATCGTACTTTGAAAAATAATTAGAAACTTTGAACTAATACGAAATAATATCAACTAAAATCAAAGAAATGCATTAGATTAGCAACAAAATGTCACATTGTAGATAAAACGACAAATTTTCATTAAGCGATGCAAAAGATCAAAAGAAATTTACATAACTCCAAGCGTTTTAGTTATATTCTCAGCTTATATGCACTGATAAAGTACATAATGTACATACGTAAATACATTCATTGTGTTACTATCTAAAATTGTTCGATTATTATCAGTTCCTTTTTTGATTTATTAGAAACTCTTTGCACTTCATTTGAATTTTTTATGCTAGTACTTTGGAATATTTGAAACACCAAAACTTAAGTTTTTCATGTTTTGAACCCTTCCTTATAACTAGCTGAGGCCTATATTTTTTATTAAAATTTATTACTGTTCAATTGGAACTACTTTTTTAATATCTTTAAAACAAAATTATGAAAAACTATTATATTTTGGTTATTTTAACAATAAAAAGATTTATTTTCCATTTTTTTTGTAATTGAAGTGTAATTATAGTCTCAAATAATTTCTCTTTTAAAGTAATTTCTTTATAAAGACAGCAATATTTTTGATTATTTTCGTTATCCTCTCATATTCAGCTTATTGTTTTATTAACTTTCCATATCAAAGTTTATTTGAATAAACTGTTTTACGGTGTAATTTTTAAATTATTCACTAAAACACAACAGGTTTGGTAGAATGACAAGACTTAAAACTGCAAAATTTCATTATTAATAATTTTTAAGATAATTGACATACATTGCAAATACCCAGAAAGACATCCGTGAAGGCCTGATTTAGATTTTAGATTTAAAATTAATTTTAACATACGTCTAAAAGAATCAGAGCTTACAAAATGAGTGAACCATTTGGCCAGGCAGATATTATTTCCTAAGCTTTTCCATTGGAAAAGAAGTAGAAAAAATTATTACTTCGTAATTTGTCTTTTAATTGTGCCCTGCAAATTTCTCACATCACCTTCCAGTTATGTAATTAATATAATTAATAACTTGGTGAAATTATAGCCCATTAAAAACAAATTTAATTGTCATATTTATGCTTATCATATTTACACAAAAGAGCAATTTTGTTATATAACGATTAGTCTTAAAAAAATAATTTTTTTACACTAGAGTTCACACAAGATTATTCTGTCGAGAAGTCTATAACTATAACTAAATTAATTAACAACTTAAAACTTAGTTAAAACTTTCAACCGGAAGAATTCTTTTCCTCTTCAGAGAAAGCATAGTTTTTGAAAATTTAAAAATTTTTAAAACAATATTCTAAGATAAGATTAAAATATGGTTTTTGAGCCAAAACGATGGTTTTACAATCTAAGTACAGTTATTTCTAGGGATATGACTTTTTTTTCGTGAAAAATATTGTAAATATCAAAATAACGTCAATTTTAATTCAAAAATCAATTTTAAATGTGCAGCGTGGAAAAAAATGTTGGCCAAATGAAATTATTAAACATAAGCTTAAATGTAAAAAAAGATTTTGACATTTTAATTTACTTTTAAGGCAGTTCTCAAACGAACATTTTTCTGTTTTTTAAAATTTTCCTTATTTTAAACAAACTCCTTTTAAAAAAGTATAAAGTTATTTAAAAACATTTTAGGTTTAGATAATTTTTATTATCTCCAAAAACATGGAAAATAAATTTTCATAGGAAAATAAAAAACTATTTCTTAAAGCAATATTATTTGGTTTGGTTTGGTAAAAAGAAAAAAAGCACAAAAATATCAAAATTTTTAATTAATTTATAATTTTAAATTATGGTAATTAAAAGTTTTAAGCTTCCTGAAATCAAAATATAATAAAAAGATTAAACCAAATTTATTTTTTAATGACTAAAACTTTTTTGAACAAAACTTAATGAACAAAAAAGTTTTGTTACATTTTTTCAGCGCCATTTTTAATTATGTATATAAAGTAATTTTAACTAGCACCATTGAGTACATACCGTCCTCAACGTGTTAAGTTAAAAAAAACTAGTGCGAAAGGAAAAATACAAAATATTTCAATACTATTTACGATGTAAAAAATTAGAAATATCCTAAGAAAAATTTTAATCTAATATTGCTAAGTGTAATACCTCAGAAAAATTCATGTGTCTCAAATTTAAAGTTATAATTTTGATTTCCTTCTGTTTCAATGCCTATTTATTAAAAACTATGTTTGGATCTATTTTAAATTTAAATTTCTAGCCTAAAACAATTTATTTTATTTTTTACTTTAATAAATAGTTAAATAATTTTCTGATTTATTATTGTTCCTTTTGGATCACTCATTAATATTTTAGTGATTATAGAAATTAAAATTTAAACTATGGGTTATACGATGAAGTATTAACGAGCATTAAACACGTAATATCCTTTTAGTATGTTTTAAATTGTCGATATTTTGCCTTGTAATATATACTTTTAACGTAAGGCTGGGATATATAATGTAAATCGGGGTCTTTGAGAAATATTTTTATCTTAGTAATACAATCTGCTTAGTTGGGAGTAATAAAGAAAAAATTTTATTTAATGCTGATAAAAAAAAAGTAATATTCGTGAGCAATATTCATGTAAATGAAATAATGCTAATCTAAGTAAATTTTAAGTTATGTATAAAGAACTTACGGGTTAATAAATTTATTTTTGTTGTTTTTTTTTTTAATTTTATACTTTTTCTGATTGCATGCATACATTTTATCTTAAAGTGGAACCAAAACAACAATACTAAAAGTGGTTTTTATGTTGCTGCCAAGCATTAGTAATTCATCAAAGAGAATTTTTTTTCTCTTTCATTTTTTTAACTAAAATTAAAGAAAAGGTTAAATATGATTAACAAATATTTGAAACATTTTCCTGTTTTAAATATAATAACACTAAAAGTCAAGCTGAATATATATTTTTTAAAGTTTTAGCAAAATCCTTAATGAAGCATCATTTCCTACACTTTCATACCGCAACTTCATACTTCTAGCAATAAACGATTTTTTTCCATTTGTATGAGATTTACTTGTCAAACAAATTTTAAAAAATAATGCGATTAAAAGTTACTTCAATAAAGACCACGGCCTTAAGGTACACAAATATTGTTATCAATCTGTGTATCATTTTACTAGTAAAAAATTGAAGGTTTTACTAGTTAAAAGGTATATATGTTACCGTTAAAGTATGAAATCCGTTATTTCATAGAATACCTAGTTACTCCATGGAATAACAGATCGTATCCGTTAATGTGTAAAACTCACTTGTATTTCATGGTTTAACTAGTTATTTCATAGAATAACGATCTGCAGCCCGTTAATGTGTAAAATCATCTATATCATATATCTCGCACGACAAATACATTTACCTTCCACCCCTACTGCATTTATGAACTATTCCACTTTAACTGCCTCTCACACTTTAACCGACACGATCAGTTATTCCATGGAATAACTAGGTATTCTATGAAATAACTGCATTAAATACTTTAACGGTAACATATACATAAAATAAAACAAAAATCTCTCTTATTTACGTTCTCTCTTTGTGTATCCGGAGAGCGGCTAAAATCCTCCCTTAGCATACTTTTGCTATCCGGTCCCAATGTTAATTTTCATGCATGATGGCACACGTAGATTTAACATGTTTGCCTTCAAATTTGCATTCAAAAAGCATGTAAAGAGCGGATTTTAACCGCTGGGCATCCACACAAAATATATGAAAATTTAAGACACAAGAAGTTTTTTTTTTCGTTGAAAAAAAGATAAAATTTTTACATAAGGGCTAGAAAAGCATAGGAAAGCTTGCAAGACTGTGGTGGCTCTATCATGAAAACGAATTGGTAGCAATTGAAGGAGAATTTGTTTAAGCAGGTAATTGTATGGGTACAACATTTTAAAAGCACGTTTGCCTAGGTATACTAGTACATACCAGCTGATTTATTTTCCATATATCTACAGGCATTTTATTATTCCTTTTATTGAACAAACGTTTAGGATTGTTAAAAGTAATTTTTCAGCTTCTGTTAAACCAGAAAATGAATTAGATCTTTGTTTAAAATTTTTCTCTGATCGTAGAACTCCTGTTTCCATTGATGTTGGTAAATTTCTAGCAGCTATTGCTGTTGGTGGAATGTTGCTAGTAGTTGTTAAGGCTTTTTTTAATTCTAATTGATTCAATTGTATACAGTGCTCTGTACCTGAAACTGAGTCTTATCATTCATTCAAAAGATTGAGAATTTACCATTAAATAGCAGATCTCTATCCTACCGGCAGCGCCAAATATTATGAAGTTTGGGTTGGTACTTAGTACTTGGTATAAATTAGCACTACCGCGAAGGTTTTAAGTGAAAAAGGGCTCAACGTAAAGTATTGCGTTGTAGAGTGGCTAAAGAGCAAATATTTTTATAGGAATAAAAACATTTTTTTATATTTGAAAGATATCAAATGGGGCACATCTTGTTTATTACAAGTGTTCTTATTTTCTAACTTAGGACTTATGTATCTTCCGAATAGAGGGTCTACTTCGTCTTAATTCTTACAAAATATATTTACAAAGATTAACTTCTCCATGAATTTAACATGGATTTTATACTAATTTTAATTCCCCACCTTTTTATCTGCTGAACCATAAAAATATGCCAAATTGTAAATCAACTTACTAAATCAATAATTAAAAACTATGTTTCACTTGCAAATTTTGCATTCTTTAATAAAAGTTAAGCGAATCAAAGAAATTTTATATTAAAGAAGAAAAACTCAATATTTAATTGTTTAAATAGTTTTAATAAATTGGCGTCATTTGAGTGTCATAACAATTTTGCTATGATTAACATTTATATAGAGCAGCTTAATCTCTTTTTTCTCAAATGTTAATAGTACTCAAAAGGAATGTCTTGCATCTGATTAAAAGTGATTTACATTTCTTCTAAGAATTTGATTTTAGTAAAATAAAATTTTCTATATTTATCTTTTATAGATTTTAATAAATGGATTGAAAATTATTTCACAAAAATTATATTTTTTTATTTATAAGTTAACTGGATATGCTCATTTCCTTCTTTTACTTTTTGTTCTGCTCTTCCTTGACCTAAAATTCACTTTTTCTTTGTTTAGCTTGTGGCTAATCTAAATACAACAAGAAATAAGGCTAATACTTTAAAACAACTTCTGTTGGTTTTGTAGTCCTTGTAAGACGGAAAATGATAATTCCAATTTTCTCAATTTTTGGGTATATGAAATTATCAAGGGCTTATTCTATGTTTACAAAATTTTATGTATCTACTTTGAGGGTTATGGAAAAAAATTTCAAATTTAATTGAAAATATCTCAAATATGTAATTTATAAAAAACATTCTAGTATAGTTTACGCCTTGAGCTTTCATAAATCAACTGCTTCTAAAATCTTCTTATACAATTTCAAAAAAAATATTATATTTACATTACTTTAGTAGAACCAAAGTTGTTTTTAGAAGACATCGCTTTTGAAAAAAAATATTACATATTTTTAGATTATTATTTTATCCGGTTTTAATGCTCTTTCAATAGTATTTTTCTTTTCTTGTATTTTTTAGCGAAGAAAATGTGTGGAAATTATGTGAACAAGTAAAAAAAACACGACCAGATGAACTACCCAAGTGCTATGCAGTTTTTGTATCGAACTATGGTCGAACAGTACCTTTATGGCGACAAAAAGCTGGAAGAGGTGATGATCAAGTAGTGATTTGGGTAATAATATATTTTTTTTTTGTAAACTTCATCTTCATTTATTTATCTCTGGTTTGTTACAAAAACGAGTCATCTGCATTTATAAAAGAAAAAAAAAAATAAACTGGGGCAATATGAATAATAACATATATACCTTCATCCTCTTTTACTATCCAGGACGTGTAATTATTAAAAAATTTCAAGTAAAATTTTTCCAACTGGCAGAAAAATAAACCTTTTTAAGTGTCACGGAAAAGTTATATACATAAACTAAGAAAATTGACTAAGTTTATAGTAGAGCAAGCTTGGCATTAAAACATCAAATGATATCGTATAGATATAATTCGTTAAAGTTGAATCCTGTGAGACTTTCAAATCTACCCACAAAAAAAAAATATAATAATTTAATTTAAATCTATATCAATTTGGTTTTTCATAAAGAAATGGTAAACAGTAATCACTCTAGAGTATATCCAAAAAAGAACCAATAAGGTCAAGTTTTTATGACTTGTCTGAAGTGAATTAACCAAATGAGCCCATTCTCATATATGTTAACAATTTTAAGCTCCTTCTGTATAATGATAGTCGTAATTCTAGGTAATGTTCATTATTCGTATTTTTATTTAATTAAACATATATGTATGTATATGTGTAGATATATAAAAGAAATGTGTAAGGATTATATTGATTGTATGAAAGGGAATGAAATTCTCTAGAATAAATAATGTTTGAAAGGCTTTATAAAGCGTCTGGAAGTTCATCTTCTACACTTAACCTCACTACTAGGATATACAAATGTTATGAAAATGTTGAATTGTGAACTTTAAGGGTTGGACGAATGTCTAAGTATCTAATGAAGGTTAATTTTATTATTTAAGAATTCGTTTTTTAGTTTAGTTGATTAATTACCAGGATTAGTATGATCTGTTTGTTGGGATTAATTAGCCTAATTAATTATTTAGCGTAGGCATAAAATGAGCTTCAAGCTAATGAGAATTTGCTATTATTCATAGATCTTAAAACACCACAAACTTAAAATAAATAAATTTAATATATTCTTTAGTATTAACTGTTTAAATGTTTAAAGAAACTCATTTGAAAAATTTGTAGTTCCAAAGCTAATAATATTATAAACAGGATAGCAAAATTTTATCTAAAATATAATTTTATTAATATTAAATGATATTTCTAATTTTATAGATTTTATAGATAAACAGATAAGCATACGGATATACATAATAAATATACATATTTCTAGTGAATAGCACAAAAACTTCCATTTAGTATACTGCATAAGTTATTAAAGTTTCATATGCAAAAATATTATGATAGAATAAATAATTTCTTAGTTTTACATTTCTTAAACCTTTTCAGGATTATCATGTTTTTTTTATGCACAATCCTACACCAAGTCGATGTTTAGTATTCGATTTAGATACAACTTTACCATTTCCAACATATTTTCACAAATATGTAACTGAGACATTCCGTTCAGATTTAGCACTTAAACCTGAGCATCATAGGTAAATGAAAAAAATTGATTGAAATAATGTTTTTATAATATTTATTTGTGTTTCATAGGTTTTTTAGAGTAGTTCCAGGAGAAACATATCTAGCAGATTTTTCTTCAGATAGACGACATATGAGAAGACCAGATGGTAGTTGGATTAAACCACCACCTTCTTATCCACCTATACAGTCAAATTGTGAGTATTTTTTTTTATCATACATGTAAAAATTGGGTCTCTTTGTGGTGTTATTAAATGCGTTTATTATTAATTTTTCTTTAAGTTTGCATTAGTATTCTGATTTAGAAATTCGAAAAAATCGAGTTTTTGCATATTTTCATAGCTTAAATTTTTGTGAATATTTTCCTAAGAGAATTTTTCTATACGTGAATAATTTTCGGAGTTACAGCTCATTTTGTGACTAAAACCACTAGAATTCAGTCCAGTCTTTAAAACTACATGATATCTTAAGTTCTACCTAATAGAGCATTTGCAGTGGCCTTAGTACTACCATTTTAGAATTTGTATGGGCAATCTCTAGTTTATTTCTTAAATAAACTAATCTAAATCTCGTTTGTTTTCTAGTTCATTGCTAGAACCCATGACAGTATCGAGGGAAAATTTTGAGTAATTTTTCGGATTCTCTCTTTCGGAAATAATTTTACAGTGAATAATTGTGAAAGTTAGGTTGTATCAATAATAACCTTGAAATTTGGCACAGAGATTCTTTATATATGTACAATAGCATCGCACTAATATCTCATAATCACTACTAAACTTAAATGTCCCATGAGAGGGGACATCCGAGTGATAACGCAGAATAACGATGTCCCATAAGAGAGGACAGTAAAATACAAGGGGTTCATTAATACTTAAAAAGGATATTATTTCGTGAATCAAGACGTCAAAAATTTTTATGCAAAACTAATATCATTTATGCCCTATATAAAAATTTTTTAGAGATTATAAAGTTGCTTTTATTTCGGGTCAGTAATGCTAAGAAAAATTATACATCCATTTTATAACCTTGAATGTTTTCCAATTTCTCACAAGACAGTAGTAAAAAAGCTTTAACTCTTGTTCAGTTTTTTTGACAAATGCTTAATTTTAAACTTGAAATTTCCAGAGTATTTCTAAAAAAAAATCTACATATTATTCCCTTGACACTTTCTTTCACATCTATTATAAGGCTAACATAATATTTATCGACAAAGAGAGTTTGAAATTTTCATTTTCTTCTTTCTAACCAAAAAAAAAAAGTCAACTATTTTAAAAACATTGCTTTCCTGCCACTTAAGTTACAGAGTGCTAAAATTATTACACTCCAAAGAGCAATTAAGTATAATCACTTTTAATTATAGTGATGTCAAATAAGCTAAATGAGAGCAATTTCTGGCTTCAAGTCGATAATGCTAGTTAAAAAGTGGAAAACTAATTATGTGTTTTTCTCTATTTTTTTTTTTTTGCTGCAAATGACCTAATTTTTTTCTTATAACTTAAATAATTTATTCTTAATAGTAAATGTTGTCCAAGTGTTCTAACAATTTTTTTGGTAACAAAACTTTAAGCAAATAATGTTTTTTTCATCCCATACATTAATAATAGAACAATAAAAGATTTATGATTTAATCCAAAAAGTTTAATATTCATCAATAACTTTTGGGATATACATACTTCATGCTAAGTAATTTATTTAGTAAGCTTATAAAGAGACAATCAAAGAAATTTTCTGTCATCTTAAATGTAACTTATACCACTTTAAGCTCTCTTCAGGCTAGATAATAATAATTTTGTTTGCTATGAAAATGGATTATGTGTTCTGTATTGTTTATTTGATTTTTTACATTTTACTGACGAAGTTTTAAAGGTCCAAGCATTTCTAATTTTTAAGATATCCAAAAAAAATGTCAAGTTGATAAATTTACAAATTTAATATACGTTTTAAATAAGTTTGATGATGATTGTTGTATCTTCTATGTTTAATAGCAATGATTTGCCAATGGTTTTTGGTACCTTTGACAATTATTTGTTAGATTTTTTGGCTGACGTAAGTTTAAGAACTATAAACGAATTTTTATTTACTTAAATTAATGTAGATTATACTTAAAAGGACATTTTATAGTCTGTTTTGTCATATGTCCAATAAGTTCGAAAAGGGTTTGAAATGGGTTCTAAATGTGGGCTTAATATTGCCTAATCCAGAACAGAAATTTCTTTTTCTGAAAATCATGCTTTTATTTGTAGGGCATTATGTATAAAAATGGTAACAAAAAATTGTTCAATATGGCTCCATAGCCCTCTGCGTTCATTTTGTCTTTTGCAAAATTGCAGCCGAGTCTGAATATGGTGATTTTTTGAGTTTGGAGCTTGATAAATTTGAATTTTTCCATGTCATTTGCTTATTTTCTAAACAGGCGTGAATTAAATTCTAGGTTAAAACGTTGCAAAATTTTCGAAGATGATGCTCCAGTTGGACTGATTTACCGTCAAACTGCCTGTTTTGTTCGACGAGAGAACTTTAAAAGACGAACTTTGTAGAGTAAACTTTGAATCTATTTCAGTTTTTTCTAATCCCAAAGGTAAAAAGTTTTTCACGACATATTGTGAACTGTTTACCTTGTCTTTGTGACAAATCATCACCTTTAAAATTTAATATCCTTTGTTTTGTTTAGTAATATATTTAATATAAATTTCAAGAAAGTCGCTTGAATAAAGATGTTTTTCTTGTGATTTTTACAAATTTTTTTTGTTTTCAGAACAGAGGGTTAATATATTTATTATTTAGTCCTTTCGTGTTTATTTTACATTGTTAAATTAATGTCTACTTCAAGTTAATAATTAATATTTTAATGTTCAATTTTAGCAAGTGAGCATAGCCTAGGTGAATTTATATGTACAATACCTAATAAAGGACCAGGATCTGTGTATAGTCTATCAGAATTTGTTCAAAAATTTTACAAAGTGCCTAATATAGTGGCACAACAACAGCTACAGCTACAACAACAACAACAACAACAGCAGCAGCAACAACTGAACAACAAATAAAACATAGCTTTTAATATTGTTATAATTAATAAAACAAAATTCCTAGTCTTTAGCTAATTTATTTAATAAATTATAAATGTAATGCTTAGTTTTTTTACACTCAAATTGCAATTTAAGATATTTAAATAATGTTTAATATTAAAATATTAAAACTCCATATAATATTAAAATTTGCATATATACAAAATTTATTATATATTTTTTTTAAAAGAAAATAAATAAAAAGAAAAAAAATTTTAAGATATTGTTATAAAATATAAAGGACAATTTAATAATAAATCAGAATTATTCTTCCTATATCTAAAACAAAAACAAAAACAAGAAAAAAAAAACAAATTTTATAAAAATCTAATCAATTAAGGTGCTTTGCGTTCTGATGATAAAAAATGAACGATTTCCTTTTTAAATAGTTATTAACATTAATTGCAAACTGAAATCAATAAGCGATTATTATTCATAGATAAATATTAAGAAAATTTGTTTTTTTTTTATTATTATTTTTTGGTTTTTGGAAAAACAATTTAAACAAAAACTTGATGATAAAGCTTTGTACCTGGTCAACAGTGTTTCGACACATTTTTAATTATTTATAGCATTTTAGTTAGAATTAAAAAATCTTTAAATATTTTTAAGTTTTCAATAAGTTTTTTTTGATAAGATTTTCTTATCGTTTATGCCTTGAATGGGATATATTAGATTTTTTATTGCTAAATAAAAACGAACTAAAAATGATTAGTTTTAAAAATTCATACACATAACTTACGGCAATATGTGTGCATTAGCTAATTACATTAAAAATAACTATTTAAAAAACCGAAAAAATCCGGACGCTAATATTATAAGAACTTAATAAAATATTCTATGGACTTTTAAATTATTTTTTTATTATAATTAAAAAATAAAACAAAAATTTCACTGGTGATTACAAAATATATTAAAAAATATCTAAAAATGTTGATATTTAAGACTTTTTTTACTATTTTTTTAACCTTTAAGGATCATAAAAATCTTTTACATTTTTTAAAAAAAAAATTTATGAATATTTTAAAGTTAAATTGCGCCCTAATTTTTTTTATACTAATTGGTAAAAATAAATTTACAAAATATGTAATTTACAAAAACTTCAATCAAAGGCTGTTTTTATATGAGAAGTTTAATTTATCCATTTTTTAAGGATAACTTTTTTATAATTTATCAATTTAGGATACATTATTTCAAAGCTTTTATTTTATTTATTCAGTCAAGTAAAACTTCGTTTTATCATTTTAGTCTTATTTTATTCAGAATTGAAAAATATTTATATATTTTTAGTCATCATGAAAAAGGCCTAAAACCAATCGAATCTATTCAATGTATTTTTCTAACTTGCATATTTTTCCATTTTCATTATATATTTGGCCGTTAAAAAGATTAAAGTTAAATAAAGAGTGCAAAATAGATCAGAAAATTATACTAGCTATTATCCACTCGTTATAGCAAATATTTCTAAACTGAGTTATCTGACCTCAACAGGTAAAATTATGCTACGCAGAGATCCTTTTAAATCCCCCAATTGAGAACTAATAATAAAATAATTAAATAATTTTTAATGTGATAGTCAATCAAGAGTTTTTGCAAGTTTCTTGCTGAAATTTTTCCAAATAATTAAGATATATTAATCTTTCCTAATTTTTCAACTTTTATTCATTTAATATTTTTTTGTTAATAAGTTTTTTCTTGTTCATTATTTTTTTTAAATCAAAAAATACTTTTTATTTAACAATAATAACAAAAAATTTCAACGAAAAATCATTTTGAAAACATCAAACAAAAATCAAATTTCATTTCTTACATGTAATTTGGAAGTTAACTTTTTTTATAATAAATTATTGATATCCTTAAAAATTTATGATAATCAAACTTTATGTATTATCAGTGGTTTTATAAACAAATTTTTGTAATTTAAATTCAAGGAAGTAAGTTAATTGTTGTAAATTTTTATCATATGTGATTTTTGCGCTAAAATATTTAACATAATATACAAAAATTTTTCAATCCAATTGTAATTTATTTGATAAATTTTTATTATGGTTTTAAGCTTACTTAAAGGAAGCATAAAAATAATTTAATTCTTTCTTAAACTTCATTTTAGAGATAAGTTGAATTTATTTTGAAATACACTTTGTTGTTTTTTTTGTAATTCATCTCTAAAATGTCAAAATTCTATTTCTATACAATCTCAGGGATAGATTGCTCTTAAAACCCTTTTTGGTATCCCATGTTAGATAATTCGTGAAATCCCAGGTTCGATATAATGTTAAAGGTTGTTCAGTCAACGGAGAGTTTTCACCGCTGAGATTTTTTTTACAGTACCTCTGTATTGGTAATAGTGGATAATATTAATTCGCTTCCACTCTCTAAATTGAAAAACAAATTTTCAGCAAACAAATTCCTGTTGTCTTTTCCCGCTTTGGAACAATATTTTTACTTACAGCAATATTTTTGAATGCTTGAAGAATACATGAAAAAAAGTTGCAAAAATTCAAAAAAATATTGTGTGTGAATCTTGTCATCATTGTCACCCTTTTAGTAATCCGAAGTAATTAAAAAAAGGCTTATTAATCTAGGGATGTTGTGCTATCATACTAACCAAAAAAAATCTGTTTTCACAAAATTGCAAATGTCTCAAAAGAAGAGAAGTTCTTTTACCATTTTTTTACTTTTTTGAAAAAAGTAAAAATTGAACATTTGTTTAAATCTTAGTTCATACGAAAGAGAAATGAAAATAAAAAAGATTCAAACCAAATTTCAAGCGAATCGGTTGAGTAGAACTTAAGAAATCATTACAAAAAATTTTGAAAAACGTAGTTTCGAGAAAAACACGTTTAAAATTTCGGGTAAAGTTACGCGCAGTATAAGCTAAAGAATACAATTTCTTCAATCTGATCACTATATTAGAGTGATCTTCGGTTGTTTTAGTTCATAATATATATTATAAGGGTTCGAAAGGCTTTACGAGGAAACAGAGGCGGATTTATCTTTTTTTTATTTCATTTTTGTATTATACATATATTTAAGTATATACACAGAAAATTTCAACTTAATCTAACAATTATTCTAGAAGTTACCCACGTCTTTACACATATTTGCATTAAAATTATTAATTAAAAAATTAATAAAGAATAATAAATAAATTTATTTATAAAATAAAATAATAAATTAATTACTAGCAGAATGCTGATTAGTTAACAGAAAAATGGCGACTAAACTTTTAGGTTCTAAATGTTCTCGTCTTGATACTGTTTTGAGGAGAATATCCTCATGCTCTGAAGCCTTGTCAATATCATTTACTAGATCCAAAGGTCGACTACTGAGTTGGTTGTTTAATGCAGCAGCTACACTTGATGAATCCATTATTATAGGTTCATCTTTTTCTTTGGCTGGAGATTCGCTATCAGAACAGGCCACATTATTTTTTTTAAATGATCTCTTCAATCTCCGAAGATCTTGTTGGTAATCTTCTAAAATTATGAAATTACCATTAAAAAATTCCGGAGAAAAAATGCATAACAAATTATTTGCAACCCTGTCAAAAGCACATCTCAATCTTTTCGGATCCCCAAAAAATTGGTTATATATATTGTTTTTTTAAATTTAATATATTTTAACATATCAAGTTAAAAAAATAATATATGAATGCACCGAATATAATATAAAATAGTCAATGTATGTTTATATACTTGCTGAAAACTTCTACGTCATAAATCGGCCACACATTTTCTGGTATACATTCCGTTTCTATTAATTTCTGAACCTCGTTGTTTTTTTTGTTTGGCGGCCAAAAGCACTTATTCTCGTTTTCAATTAACCAACTAAGAGAAACTAATTCAACCGCTTTTGTTTTGTTGATTAGCTCATCGAACTCGACAATAGCAACCCGTTTATATTCTTTTGGCATTTTAAAAAATATAAAGTCAAAATTGTAATATTCAAATACTTCACAAAGTAAACCAAAGACGTAATTATCAACACTGAATTCACATCAAACTAGAATTGACTAACGAACTGTAACCAACACAACAAACAAATTGACAAGTAAAGACTCTGTTTTTCTTAGAATGCAGGAGTGCGATGCATATAGTTTTACATTTATGTTATTTATATAACCCAGGATTAACTAACGATCTGTAACCAACACATCAAAAAATTAGCAAGCAAGGACTTTGTTTTACTAATAATGCACGAGTGAGATGTATTGTTTTATATACGAGTATATATATATATATTTTATTGTCTCTGTATAAATGTTTAGCTTCTTATATGTATTGTTTTCATATTGCAAGTTAGAGAAAGATGTAAACATGTCAAAACATGAAGAATAAATAGAACATTATTTTTTAAATTAATTAAATATATTCAAAAAAAAGCAAATTTTAGAAAATTAAAATGTCAAACAAGAGTTATAATTTTCAAGGAAAACAAAATATTTTATGATTGTTTGAAAGATACCATAAATATTTTGAAATTAGAAATACAATTATGCCGGCTTAAAATTTGAATAGCTATTCACCTAGGTGTTCTTATATTTTATTTTTCAGGGAATTTTTAAATTGCAAGGTTGAATGCTTATATTTGAGATAAATGTATTAATCCCTTATCGTAACAATAACACTTAAATTATGCTTAAAAGTGCTTTTAAATCTGGTAAACAAAATAAGTATGATTTATATATATATATACATAATATATATTAATTCCTTATCGTATTTTATTAAAAAGATTAGCAATAATATATTAAAAAACTTTTAATATATGTATAAATTAAAATAACTGGGTGATCATAGAATTGGCCAAAGCTTGTTTACCCAATCTTGGCCGAAGATAGGATGAGCTTATGCATGGCCAATATTCAATTAATCAGCTTTGGGCCAATCGTGGTGTACCTAGTTTGGCTTCCCAACACTGTGCCAAGCTTGGCCCCGTTGTTTAACTCTGGGGACTCCTTTATGGGAGGCTATAGTTTAGTTTAGTCTCTAGGTAAATCCACCCCTGCGAGAGAACATGATCGCAGATAGACGGAGAATCCCTATCGCTTTTGTTTGATTCATTCCGGCTGAGCCGGTTTGGATGAAGCGTCAATAAAACAGCTATATCTCCAAAAATAATTTAAATTTTGAAAAATCCTCATAAAGACATATTTTAAAGGTATGAAAAAACGATTTCAATGGCCAAAGCACGAGTCTGGTATTCTGAAACTAAACAAAAGACTAGAAAAGTAGACTAGATTTAGATTAGTATATTTGAGAACTATACTAGAAAGTTCCCATATTAAATTCTAAAATTTCAGAATAATAGACTAGTATTTTAGCCCAAACGGAGGGGAAGTTTTGAGTAATTGTTCGTATTCTCTCTTTCGGAAATAGTTTAATAGTGAATAATTGTGGAAGTTAGATTAGGTTTGTCCGTGAATAGAATACATTTTTTACAACGAGAAAGATAAGAAGATTGAAATATATACTAATCAAAACGTACTAGGGCCCTTTATAAACACTTATTTTTATATATAGATAAATGGTAGTACATTTGTCTAGTACCTTTGGTCACTGTATAGGAAGGTACTATAACGATTTTGCTCAAATTCTCATATTTATTCTTCATCAAAAGTGGGCATTTTATGGAGAAATCTTATACTCGTCTATATGTTTCTGTTTTTCTTTTTTGTAATTTAGGGAAACTTTCTTTGTATGTTTCTTAGTGTATGACATACTTTTATTATAGGAAAATTTGGTAAACTTTTACAAGAATACTAGTCAGAAGTAATGTTTTGCAAATCAGTTCATATAGAATAATTCATTCACAGTAGATACCCCCACTACCTTTATGATATAATCCACTACTGAGCATATTAGAAAAATTAGATACATAAAATTCGTCAATAAATACTTGTGAAAGAAATATAGAGCGAATACCATTAATTTTTATTATTGTTTTTAAGATGTAATTTTTGTATTAATTATGCTTTATTAACCCAGCAATTGTTTTGAATTTTGTACATAATAAAAGTTTACAATAATTTTTATAGCTAAAATTCTCCTATGGATGACTATTAATAATACTTTAGAGATATACAATCATGAAATCTATATATACATTACCACTATACCAAGGACTAACAAAAAAACTGTTGACAATGGAAAAAACTTAATACTACATAAAGTCAAGGATTAATCAAACTAATAACTTTCAGAATAAATTTCCTAACTAAAATTAAAAACATTAAAAACAATTGTAAAATTTTTTTAAACTATGCTTCTTAATAAACATCCTGCGTTGAAAAATAATAAAATTAGTGGAATTCAAGTGTCGTCATGTGTTGACAACACTTGAATTGAAAATTCTTTAAGCCCCAAAATATATCCGGTAACAGGCCATTAGTGTTCTTTCCATTGAAATATTGTTCATGTCACAAATAGAAAGCTGATAACCAAATTTTTTTTAAAAAAATTCTACATTAAACGGGTATTATTTTAATTTTGTATTTTTTGCCTTTTAGAATTAATTTGTCAATATCGAATACATTCGTTGGTAAGTTAACTTCCAAGAAACTCAATGATATCTTTAGTCATCTGTTTATTTACCTTTCATATTTTTTATGCTTGGTATTTTTTGTGGCTATAATTGCTTTCTCGCAAAATTGGGTTCGTTTTGACGTACATAAATACATATATATGTATATGTATGTTTATTATTGCGTCAAACAACAGAAATTAGTATTTTGTTTTCCAAATTAGAAAAATAAGCTAAAGAGCTAATTTTGCTAGAAAAATTACAATTTTTCAAGTCAATCATGTCTTAAAAATTTTAGTTGAACAACGCATCTTGAAATTTATTAAAATTTTTGTTTTTATTTTTTCTTTATTTAAACAATCAAATATTTTTATAAAACATTTTTTTTAAAAATATTTTAATTTGTTTGGGAATATTATTTCTTTATTATATTTTTGAATTCAATTGGTTTTTTTTTTTGTAAAATAGAAACAATTAATCCAAATAAAAATGTATAACCTATTGAACGGGGCAGGTTAATTATATTTATGCATTATTTTTGTTCAAACCCAACAAAAAATTATATGCCAAACAGGTGATTTTATTTGCAAATAAATTCGAACTTGTGGTCAACATTCATTCCAATTTGCAAAATAAGAAGCGCAGATAATTGCTATACACGCTTTAAAATTTATATGTAATCAAGGACATGAATTAATTAATTTAAAAAATTAACATTTATCAAGTTAAGTCTGAAAATAGTTCAAATGTCTACTTTTTTAATTGAGTTTTTTTTTATATAATTTTCAATGAAATTTTTTAATTGAAATTATTTTGGAAATATCTTTATTAGAAGCTAGAGAACTTTTCTATTCGTTTTTGAATAATAATGAAAATTTTTATTGGAAAAAAATGTCCTGATTATTTTCTGCTTCCCATTCTCTAAGAATTCATTAAAATTTAGCTCACCGATAAGGATTTACTAATTACCAACTTTTATTATGAATGAAGTTTTCTGAATGTCTGTATTTATTCTTACAGCTTTAGATTTACATCTCAAAAATTAAATATTCACTCTTGTTTGAACTTTTGAAAAATTCAATAATTCACCTTTTCTGATAGTTAAATATTTCAAGAATGTAATCCCAAAATTTGAAATCGATCAGAGCAAAACTCAAAATTATTGACTAGTTAGTCTCTACTCCTTTCTTACTCATTTGTTTTGGCTTTCAAAATTTTTGAACGCTTTTTACTCAAAATTACTTTTTCAAAGTCGGTGATCACTGCCATTCAAAAACTACATTACCAATTCACTTCGAACTTAGTATACAATTTCTACATGTAAAATACCTCCCCCCAACTTTGTATTTTAGCATCGTTTTTTACTGTTTCCACTGACAAAATGACGGAATTTTTCGTCGAAAATAGTAGTCCTCACTTTAAATGAGGAGCACTAAAAATTCTTAAATGAGAGAAAAAGAGAAAGTTAATTTTCAGCTGAGAGACTGAGTGAACACCACAAAATCATCCGTTGCTATTCTATATGAAAATCTTCTCTTTTAACACTATTTCCCTAATTTTTTATATTTTTTCAATTATTTTATATTTTCCCAATTATAATTGATAATTGTTAATATATTCCATTAAATAAAAAAGCTGAGACAAACACTTTACGGAAAATTTAATTAATTGTAGAAGGTTTTATATTGCAGTTCCCTGTGGCATGGTGGGACATTTTTAATATAGGACAAAATTAGAGATTCTAAAGTGGTAATTTCAATTACTTTATAAATTACATTATGTCATATTTCTAAGCAACAGTTCTTGGGCCGTTTTTTTTATTTTATTAAATTATTATAAGAGTTTCTATTTCTTTGACACTTCTTTAATTTCGTTTTCCCTAAGTAAGAAAAATTAAAATATTTTTTAGGTTAACTAACTACATACAAACAAGAACAAGTTTTAATGTATAATAATATAGATACGAGATATATATTTCAAATAAATAATTATGATAAATTCCCAAATGAAAAGCTATAAAACTAATAAAATTATTTAATTTATTTATTAGTATTTTATTGTTAAAAATTTTTTTAATAAAAAAGTTAGCAGTTATTTTATGTTTTATTTTGAATTTCTGGCCCTAATAATGACAAAAATCATATAAAATTAGTTTTTCTAGTTTTAATTAAAAAAAAACCTTCGCTTTCCGTTTTCTATAAAAAACTTATCACGAAAAATTTCTGTCAAAAATACCAAAGAAAAATAAAAGCTTATTATTTTAGAAGTTTATATATTTCCACAGAGTCAAACTATATGTCCTCATATAAAAAATTGCTACTCAAATACTAAAAAATAAAATTTGCGATATGTTAATTACCATCAAGAATAAATGAAACAGTTAAATTATTTAAAGTCACTAATCGCATGCATGAACTTAGTAAAATACAGTAATACTTTAATGCTATAGAATACCATGTCATCGAATTGATCTAATAAAGTTGCGTCCAAGGTCTTAAAATTAACCTCAAACATATGAAAATTTATAAACAAAGCAAAGTTAAACCTGAACTTGATTGAAATCAAAAATTAGCTAATCGAAAACAAAAACAATAAAATAAAATAATAATAAATAAATGATTATATTCCGCTGACGGTTAACGGAAATCAACAGTTATAAGGTTTAAAGAACAGTGAACTATGAGCAAAAGCGTCAAGTAAGAGAAAGTTTTTATAAAAAGTGGGTGGAAAGAAGCTTCTTATCATTTAGTGATTAAATGTATTTCTCATATGCAAGTTGCTTTCTTTATGAAACTTTTTTAGATTTTTGTTTATTTTTTATGTGAAATAAAACATGAAAAATTTTAATTTTGCACTTTTGAAAATCTCATTTAATGAATTAATTATTTAAATGAATTCTAAAACCAGTTTCCTTATAGCCAAATTTAATTAAAGTAAAATGAAGCTGTAAAGAATCATTTTCGAAACATGTTAATATCATATTAATTCCTCATACTATTGGCATATATTTAAAATTATCAAAGAGATTAAACTGCATAAATAATGCAAAACATATGCAAGGAATAAAACAAGAAAAATTTTTAATAGTCAGCTTAAATTTCATAAAATAGCAAGAAATTTTTATCCAAAAAGCAAATCTTATTTTGGCTAAAACGTGGCTTATTCTGACCACTTAAAACCTCTTTTTTTTTTTTTTTTTGGAAATAACACAGATAAAAATTTCTTATAAACAAGAAATTCTGGAACAAAAAGTTTTTAAGATCCCTTTTAAGAAACTTTTATGTATGTATGTATTTTAATATCCAAGTCAAACATGTTTATGCACGAGACTAATGAATTAAGCCATAGATAATTAAGAAATAATTAATATTAGATCATTAGTGGAAACAACATTTTTTCAAGCACGTGATGGAAAACTTGAAACTTGTAAACTACATTGCGGAAACTATGAAATATAATGAAAATTGCGTCTAAAAAATAAAATATTCTTTCTTACAAAGGAATGAGACAATTTAAGGTTACAACATTGATAATAATTTAATTTTTACTTTTATACTTTTCAACATTTAGCTTATACTATTTTGGATTCCAGATAAAAATGAAGGATAGATCCACCTTTTCACACCTTTCTTTCTCCAATCATTTGGATGGTTCGGTTAATTCGTTGAAAAAAAGACATGTTTTCAAGAATTTTCTTTGTCAAAACAGCTAGTTCTAGTTTATTTAATTAATTTTTATATAATAACACAACATTTGAACAATATATTTCCAAATTTTTATTTCAAAATAATAAAAAGTGATCGAGTGGCAGTGAATAACTGGAGGGTGCCTTGAAAAAGAGGTGTTTTGCGGTGTACCCATCATAACTCGAAACAGAATGATTCGAAACCAAAAATTCAAAATTTATTTATTAAAGGAGTTATTTTTTGAGGTTATGACAAGAAGTAGTTTTTTTTGTTTTGATTTTTAAATTTTTGATAGAATTTGGAAGTTCAAATATTGATTTTCATCTAAAAAATTGACTTATTTGTTATTGTTATATTAATAATTTTTTAAAAAAAAAAAGCTCTCGTCATTACGTGGCAAAATATGTGAAAAAGTAGTTTGTAAAATTTCAAAACGATTGATCTAGTAGATTTCGAGTTATCGTGCACACCAACTTCAAAACTAACAAAGTTGCAAAAAAACGTTTTAAAGTTGAAAGTTTTGCACATTCACTTGCTCTAGTGTAAGGGACACTCAAATGCTTATAAATTTGTTAATTTTACTCCGATCAACTTGAAGTTTTGACGCTATTTTTAAGATTTTATACATTAATTTGAAAAAATAAAAATTGAAGACCCTTAAGACTAACATTATAGCATTTTTTGATGTAGAATAGCATTTTTTTATGTAGAATAATTTAAATTTAAATTTATATACATGCTTTCATAAAAATTCAACTCAAAATTGAGTTAATAGCTGTTTGACTCGCAATGTCCCTTATTAAAATTGCAAACATCGCAAGGATGAACTTAATTAACTCCGTGTACATTAAAAAGCATTAAAAAATAAAAAACAGGCCTTAGTATTTCTAAAAGTATTTT
Source organism: Acrocera orbiculus (assembly GCA_947359355.1). Classification (NCBI taxonomy): domain Eukaryota; kingdom Metazoa; phylum Arthropoda; class Insecta; order Diptera; family Acroceridae; genus Acrocera; species Acrocera orbiculus. The sequence continues at coordinate 26,634,778 of OX375756.1, read as the reverse complement.
AATTTATTTATATATTTTTTTTTTTATCAATTTATAAATGAATTACTAGATTTTAAATATTATTTCACAAATAATTTAATAATATTTTTAATTCATTTAAAAAATAAAAGCATTAAAAAATAAAAATAGCTCCGTCTTATCCAGCTTAACCACAATTCGATTTGAATGAATTTTATAAAAAAAAAATAATTTTATAAGATATTAATATAATTATAATTAAATTTATTCATATGAAAAATTAGAATTTTTCACTTTTAATTAAACAAAAAAAAAATGAAAGAAACTTTAAAAACTTTGATCTAAATCAATAAAACAAAATTTATATATCTATGACTACTATAAAAATTAATTTCTGATAGTATCTAAATATTTTTGACGTCAAAGAATATGACAGATATATTTTTATTCTTGATTTTAATCAAATGCATTTAAATTATCTATATATTTGTTATTTTTATTAATTATAAATCATAATAATTGAAAAATTGAATTAAGTTATTTAAAAATGATATTAAATATAAAGTCTGTGTTAAAATAATTACATTTAAATAAATAAAAGATTATGCTTACTAATAACAAATAAAATTACAATGGCAGCACTAAATTGTCTATAAATTGATGAACGGTATAACAAGCGATGCCATTTGAAAGGAAGCGTTCGTGCGCGTTAGTCGTGTAGTTGCTCCCTTTATTTAGTGTTATTTTTTTCTGCCTTAAAAATAAAATAATAAGAAATTTATGGTGCTAAAAACAAATATAATTTAAATTGTTTAATTAAATTCGAACAAATTTATATCTTTGGTATAACTAGTAAATTACTTAAAACGTTTTGCACTTGCATTTAAAAAATACTTGATATGTTATTTCTTTTCAAAAATTTGTAATTGAATTTATAAAATCGAAAATAAATTTTAATAGTATATTAATAATAACTTGTTATAAAAAATAAATCTTTTAATACAGCCAAATTATTATATCAAGATATATTATTAAGGGAATAAATATAAGTGGCATTGGGAGTGAAGAAAAAATAAGTGAAAGATCTTACGAAATTTATGTGATCCGAACAAGAAAAATAAAAAAATATACATATATATATATAATATATAAATATATTTTTTGTTAAGTTGACTTGTACAATTTTGTGTCATATTTTAACAACAATTCCTTTTGGCAAGTGAAATTAAAGCAAAAATATTCCAAACAACGGTATAATCATGAGTGGATATGCGGATATAACAAGCAATTTGGAAAATAGCAGGTGAGTTAGTTAAATTCTTTTTATATTAAATAGCAAAAAATAAATTATTCAATTTCTGCCAAAAGAAAAAAAATCCCATTCCAGTGAATCAGGGCGATGACATAATAGTTTTTATCAAAAGATTTTTGTTGTGAATAATTTAAATTCCATATATTCATTTTTTTACAGGTAGATAACATATATACATATATATATATATATATATATATATATTGATAATTATTCATAGCGTTAAGCTCTGAAAAGTTTTCTTCTGGCCAACTGTTTTTGGGGGCTCGAGGCTGGGTAGCACATTGCAAAAGACTTTCACAGTTGGTCAGGCGGCTAAAAAATTGTGTCGGCGTAGTTATTTATTTTTATTTTATTTTTTTTTTTTTTTTTCAGAGAAATATTTGGTATATATCACATACCACACAGGCTTATTTTTTTTTATAGCTATTTTTTTTTTTCAAGGTATTAAAAAAATCAGCATCGAGGTCGACAAGACAACTCGGCTACGTAAATATTGTTGTAATCATTATATTATATCATAATTGCTAAATGTTTGCGATAATTGAATGTTGTTAGATGGGGAATAATGGCTGCCTTTTTTTCTGTAGGTTTTTAGTTATATTCAGTCAACACAATGGTGTGTCTTTTGTTTAGAAAATACAAATATTGCCTGGAAATGAAAAGAAAACATTCCAAAATGAAATTTTATAAGAAAATTATCTTCTTTCATTTCTAAACTTTGTTAATATACCAATTAATATCTAAAATTAAGGTGCAGTATATAAATTTCCTTGTAATTGGATTCATCTTATTTTATAAATATTCTGTCATTATTCTAATCATTGCAAAATAAAACAAAAACAAGTTTTAGGCCGTCGAAATATTTTAAGATGGTTAAATCTTATGGAAAAGTTTCATTTATTTTTTGTTCTATTCTCTAACCAAGAAAAAAATGTTTGATTTTGAATAATTTAAAATTGTTAAAATTCATCCAAAAGGCCTTAATTTTTGACTTAAAATCATCTGTGAATTACTTTTACTTGAAATCATCAAAAGTTCAGATGCAATAAGTTTCATTTTCACCTTAAAGGCAAATCAAATCTCGTGGCAATAAAATTCTCTTGTATAAAACTGTTTTTGTTTTATGAACCGTACTTGAATAGTCTGTGGGTGTCATTCCTAAATTAAAATAACATTTTTTCTCTTTGTTTTTAATTGTTTGCCTAAGAAAATATCCTTGTTTTAAAACTAGTTAGGTTTCATTGTAGAATTATATAAACTATTAGCAATAATTGATTAGAAAACAATTAAGATTTATCTAAATTACAAAAATAATTGTTTCTTTAATTATTTCATTGACGTCAAATTTAATTAAAAATTGCTCAGTTAAGTTTTGCTAAAAGCAAGTGAAGCCATCGAATTTATTTATTTTTTGTCAAAAATTTTTTTTTTTTGTTTTTATGGTTTCTGTAAATGTACTTCAACTTTTTCCTCCTATTCTTAATTGTTTTGATACAAGGTTTTCATACAATAATAATTATGTTGGGTTCCGTTGTTACCTTGGTTTAACGTCCGTCAATTTGGGATATCTATTTTTTAACAGGTGCTGAAAACTTTAATAATATTATTTTCGTTTTGAGGTTGTTATAAATATCAAACACGTGTAAAATTTGAAATATTTATGTTTATTATTTCGTTAATAAAAAAAAAAAAAAACTCCTAAATTTTAGGAATTTATTATATCTAAAAATACAGACGAAAAAAAAAAACGACAACCATACCCCACACCAGGTTGACTATGCTCATTTTAATACTTAGCAGTTTTTTTTTATGAATTTACTCTTTTGTTATCAAGAAATAGTTTTTAACTTGAAAAAGAAAAAGTTAATGTGGACATTAATTAAGTAAAAGTATCCAGAATTTGACCTTCACATAAAATATAGTAAAAAGAAATATTAGGTATAGATCCTATCATGATAACAAACAGAAAATATTTCATGATAATATTTCATAATATATTGAACAATATAATGGAATAATATTGAATAAAAAATGTAATTGATAAGAGGAAAAATAGGAAAATAAAGACAAGAAATATTATTTATATAAAAAACAATTTGTTAAATTGTGTTACTTTATTAATTACTAGAACTAGAAGTAAAAATTTACTCCAATTCTGATTATTTTTCTCACTAATCAAATTTAAGCCGATAACAGGTAACTATGTTGATATTTAATTTAGGGAAATTAGTGTAATGAACTCTATTACCTCGAGGTCTTTAAGAACACAGAATTCGGAAGACAGACAATATTTTAAATTAAGGTCAACCTGTGCGATAATATTCGAAAGTAGGATTTTTGAAATTTCAAGCAACTTTCTAATTTTGCAACTTGTTCAGCAATAAATTTTACTTTACAGAACGTTGAAATTATTTTTTGTTTGTTATATCGATATACATATATATATATATATATGTACATAACTCTCCCTGCGACTATTTTCTCTTGAAAAAACTGAGTAGTAATTTTAGTAAGTATTAAGTACCAAAAAAAGCTACTTAAAAAATTCTATCTTGTAACTTTCCTGAGAAAAAGAGCATTCTAGATCGCTCTGGTTTATTCACACCTTAAATATTTATATCTACTCCCGCTAGTCGTTGTTTATTATGCTTACGAGCTTATTTAGGGAACAACGAACTTACCGAAATAGTCAAAAGGACTTTCTTCCATATTTTTCAAAAAAACAGGGAAGTTTTGATTATGTTTTTGAATTAGCAAACTATTCTTGACTTCTATGGGAATGAGATAGTAGAGAAAGTGCACAACATTGGATCAAAAAATATTGGCCACAAAGAGTTTCATTAATCTCTGGAAATAAAAATGTTGTAAAAAATGTGCTAGTTGATTGTTCAAAAATTCTTTTACCTTCACTTCATATTAAATTAAGGATTATGAAGAAATTTTTAGATACACTACTACCTAAAAATGGTTCCTGTTTTAAATAGTTATGTGATGAAGCACTTATTGGATGTAAAGATCAAATGAGGCATTTTTATAGGTCCTGCCATAAAAAAGTTAATGCACAAGATGCTAACTTTGAAAATACTTTGAATAAAACTGAAGAAGAGCTCGCTTGAAAATCATTTAAAGAGATTGTGAAACTTTTCTTTTTGAATCAGTAAAAGCCTTGAGTTGCTTTATAGTTTCAATAAAATGGGTGCTATTACGAATTTTATAAAAAAGGACAAACTACATTTTTATTTAAGGAAAACTTAGAAATTTAATTCTGAAAAAGTTATTGTTATTATAAACTTAAAAATTCTTAAACAGTAATAAAACAATTTTCATAGTCAATGGTAATTTCATGTTTTTAACGACAAGGATACACGTCGAACGCATTGTAATAGAGGTTTGATTTGACGTGTGTAAATACACGACAAAAGTGCCTAACTGGGCTAAGTTGCAATTTCTACATCACCACATTGACTTATTTTCCAAAAATTTTGTTGCTGTCAGTGACAAAAGGGTGTAGCAATTTAACTAAAACATTAAAGTTCTGGAGAACCAATATGAGATGAGACGTAAGCATGATTGCTAATTTTTACCGGATGTTAAAGTGAGATGAAACGAATCGTAACAACAAGAGCAAAAATTTACCAGAAGTTTTAAAGAAAGAAGAAATGGTTATTATAACCCAGTAAGGAAATCATGCATTAATGAATTTTTCCTGGAGGAATTCTTGCGTGCTTATGATGGAAAGTTGCATAAGTGAAAAATTCACAGATAGAGAATGCAGAAATAAGTAGCCCTCATAGTTACTTTTTCATAGTTACCTTTCGTCCCGTTTTCTAACAAAATTTATTAATGTTTTCTTCAAAAAAGCTGTCATTATGTCTGAAAAGTAGCTCTAATTTCCCTACTGGGAAGTCTTCTTGATATATCTTCTCTCATTATGAACTTATTATTAACTTATTTTATATTGTTCGTTTTGTAACTAAACATTTAATTTATAATAAATCTCGATATTTTATAAAAAAATCAGAGTATGTACTGTATTTTAATTCGATATACCTCAAGAAAACTAAAAAACAAGGTAGGGAAGAACAATTCTTATTTCACAGGACTTGTGTCCTGTCAGTTGGATTTATGAGGTCTAAAATTGTATTTTTAAACAGAAAAAAATTTTAAACTTAAAAAAATCTTGAAATATATTACATTATTTTTTCTTTTTTTTTTGTTAATTATTGTTTTCTTTACTAATAGCCTTGCCCACAACTTTTTTTTGCTGCTTCTGATAAACAATCTGCACCTGTTACTCCGGAAATATTAATATATATGTATATATGTATATAAAGTAACTTATATGTTTGACTTTATCATATCATATCCCTCTCAACTATTTCTTGATTTTAATTTGCATTGGAAAAAGTCGTAAATCATATATATATATATATATATATATATATTAAAAAGCTATGTAGCTAGACCGTTATGTTTTTAAGAGAATATCTCTAAATCTCATTACAATTGCAAATCGATTAAATTTATATATGTACTTAAAACATTTTGCTAAACTCTCATTTTATCAGTTATAAAAATTCTTTCCTGTTTATGCTGCTAAATACATTTAATTTTTGTTAATTTAATTTTTTTAATTTTATTGTTTTGCCGACAGAGCATTTAAATTGAAGTTCATCGCGTTGTATTAATTAAAAGAAAAGAATTAAGAAGAGTTAATTTCTATGGAATCTAGGGTTCCTGTCAAGAAATTTTTGAATATTTACTGAGATGTATATGATTTATTTTCTATCATTTCAGTTTTAATTTTTTTTTTGTATTATTGTTTCTAAATGTAGTAAAGAACTTTGTTTTTTATTTTTATTTTCATTGGGTTTAATATGAATATCGTTTCATTAGCTGTAGATCACCTTAAAAAAATCTCGTTAACCATGAAATTACTGTTGAAGTGCATAAATGCCCGACTAAATTTTTAGAGTTTATTGTTATAGATTAGGAATTTTTGTGTTTTTTTGTTAGTAATATATATGAGAAAATATTTTTATATTCATTCTGATGAAAGTGAAATGAAACATTTTAATTATATAATTTTTTTAAAATGTAATACTTTTAAAAATATTTCATATAATATAAAAAAAAACAAGTATTGAATACGTAATATGTGTGTATTATTTAATTAGGTTGGACTGTCTTTTAATTTAATCCTATCAAATATTTCATTGCTTTAACACATATCAATTTACTAAAAATTTTTACGTCTTATGGATATAGATCAACGTTTTATTTGAGTCTGTTTGCTACAGAAGTCCTTCTAACTTAAATTAACAAGGTCTCTCTTTAAAATCGATAGCTCCTATTTTGCTTGATTCAAATGAATATATTTATTTTATTCTATGAAACATGTATTTGCATCCTGAATATGAATATGACATTTGTCTAATTATAACTGATTCTTGCTCATATTCAAATCAAAAAAGGCGTCAATATTATAAAACAGGATCTGAAATTTTTCTGTGTATAACAGTTATTCCCAATATTAAATTATTTATTTATATGTTCGTTTTTTTTTACATCCGTTTTGTTCATTTGCCTACTACAGGCTTATTGGAAAGCTTTTGGGTTCCATGAACTCTGTGAATTTTTTCAGAATCTATGAATCTCTGAAGACCCACAGAATTTCATCAAAACTAAGATGTCGGGGTATTAAATATTAAATTTAAAAATGTATTTCGATGCCAGAGTAATGAAGCTCAAAATACGTAAGAGACTGATGATGACAGACGATTTTATTAATTCATCGATTGTTTACGTTATTCTTCTTTAAAACTTATGACTTTGAATGAATTCTTTTTCTTATACTCATACAAATTTAAACAAAGAAAACTATAGCTTTTAAAATTAATACAGTGGGTTAATCCCACTCCTGAAGGGGCTGTACGTCGTATAAAATAGTTTTTCCAACCGAAAAGATATATTGCACACCGAATCTACAATAATACTATGCAAAAAATATTTAAGATTTTTCACATGGTCTCAAATGGTTAAAAAGTTTTCTTCTTAGACCATTTTTTTGTGTTCATTTGAAGACAAAATAACGTTTTTTCAACAAAAAAAATTCGCCTAAACCCCCAAAACGGTGTAAAAAACACATCTTTGGGGGAAGTATTTTATATGTAAAAATATTATTTATAAAATTTGAAATAAATTGGACCAATAGTTTTTGAATGCCAATGATTGCAAACTTTTTAAACTTCATTTCGACAAAAAAGGTTGAAACTCTCAAACTCTCATAAAGATACCACACTTGGGAAGATTCAAATACCAATAACTACGAAATTTTTATCCCAATTGACTTGAAATTTTTTTTATTAAAATTCAATTTTTGAAAAGTGCTATCCCTTACTTGACTTGGGATTTTGTCTTGGTCAGAAAGTCAGAAGTATGGCAAAGATGTTAAAATTCGATTTTCTCAATTCTCATGTTGACTTCTTAAGGAGACAGAATCACACGTTTGAGGGATCATTAAAAATACTTTGAAATTTTTTTAAATTTGTTTTTTAGTACTAAACAATTCTTTAATTAATTTAATAACTTTTAAAATAAATATTTATACTTTCCCTTCAATTTAATTATTAAAAATTTGTAGTTAAATAAATCAATACTGATTGTGATATATTAATCAGAAAATTGATATAAAAAACATTGTTCCCTATCCTTGAATTAAATTCTCTTTGTTTAATTTCCAAAAAATTGTTTATTTTATGGTTGGTTGTTTTCCATGCATTACTTTTAATTTTTTTTATTGATTTATTTTTTAAAACAAACATCAATTCTGATATTTTGCCTATTAACAATAATTACCTTGAATTAAATGAAAAAAATATTCTCATAAAACAATTTTAAGTAAATTGTGCAATGAATTTTTTTTGCTTTTCTTTCTCATAAGCAGAAAAAACAAAAAAAAAAAACCAAAAGAAATTTATTAACAGTGTATATGTATATAACTCTACCCACATACAGTGTGGACTTGCTGCAGAGAGAATGTCAGTCACACCATAAATTTCAAACGGAATGTTTCATTTTTATCTTGTTTACCGTCTGCTATTGCGCATGCCTACCTCTAACATCACCTCATCTGCTGTTTTTTTCTTGTTTGTAAAAAAATGTTTTTCTTCAAAGGGGCTGTAAGGGGAAAGGGGACTGCCCTAATAATAATTTACTCGGCTATAGTGCAGTACTATATATATTTGATTGTGTCATATAAGCAGGCTAGCATATTTTATTATAGTAGCATCACGCGATTCTTGAATGGCCTGGCGGCATATACTCACTCACTCATTCCATCCATATAACTTTGGAACAAAAACAAAAATTAAAAAAAAGAATTTAAAAAAAACAAACAATAATTGAGAAAATTATATAGTTAAAACTCATGAGTACCGGCGTCTGCCTTGTGATGGTAGGTTTTTTGTTGATATGCAGATGAGCCAGAAAAAAAATCGTCTGATTTTGTTAGAAAGAGAGGCAATTATTTTATGCATTTGCGAAACATTCGATATTTATTATAATGAGGGGAAAGAGTAGGTCATTTTCTCATACATACAAATATTAATGTACAATTTATGGAACGTGATTTAAATGAATTAAAAAGGCAATGAGAAAGTGCAGCAATTCTGTCAAATTAGTCACAACCCACTCTCAGCTGTTTGTTAATTATTGCAAAAACTTATTTTATTTAATATTAATTTAATTTAAACTTTGGTAATTAAAATATTCGTGCTTATTAATTCAATACTAATTCTATTGTTTTGACGAAGAAATGAGTAAATAAAAAATTGATTGAATATGATTTAACTTGCTAAATATTTATTTCAAATTCAATTTTAGAAAAAAAAATAAATAGCTTTTTATTCCTAGACAAGAAAAGTTTTATTTTCTTTGTACACCACAATTCAAAATAAAATATTCCTAGGCACATAACAAATATGCAAGACAAGAAATTCAAACAAAAAATTAACGATTTAAACTCGTTGAATTTAAAGCAAAGTCAGGCCAGACCCATATATTTTTTTTTTATTATTATTCAGAGTTTAGGTTAAAAAATGTTTTTTTTTTTTATTTACTTACAACAAAGTTAATTTAACTTTTCAGGTCATTTTTAATATTCTTCCTACAATTAAATTTAATTATATAAGGATGGGCTATTAAAGTTGAAAAGAATATCTAACATATTAATTAATAATTAAAAAAATTTATGATCTTTAGCTTTCTTATTGGAATTGATTTAGGAAAACAATTTTTTGTTTTATTTGTTTTTTTAACTAGGTTTTAAGTAAAGTTTTAAAACCTATAAAAAAAACAAAAAGAAAAAGATATAAGTGAAATATCTGGATACAATTTTACCAAATGAAATTATTTTCGATTAAAATTTCCTGAATATTAACGAAAACTAAGTGAATGGCAAGCATTAATCGGATATTTTGAACACGGTTTTATTAAAAGAGTGGCTTATGGTATACAAGCCAAGGCTTTTTAAACATGTACAAATAGCAGCTAATTTGATATATTACTCCTACTCTCATCTTTCTCATCTAAATTACCAGTTTTAGCGATTTTAGCAACTTGCTAGATTTGTGAAACACATTCTAAGTAACTGCAAAATTTCACAATACAAATAACTACATAAAAATATAGGTAAAACATTTGCTAGGCACCGATATAGGATTCACAAACAGAATATATGTGCTTAAATCGCTTACAGATGACAAACAGTTTAAATCGATACCGTTTAAAAGTCGTACTTGTGTCTATTTTTGCGGGGTTTTACGAATTATTACAAACAGCTTGCATACCAAAATGTTTAGAACGAAAATTTACTCAATCAATATGTCTGATTGTGAGACAGGACAAAATTCAACAGAAGGTATAGTTTTTAAGCTAACAACAAAGTGAATAGATACGCGTCTTATTGTTTTACAGAGTTAATGCTAAATTTTTATAATGTTTATAAAATTGATCAAAAATTATTTAAAAAGGTAAAATGAGTAAAATGTGCTATTGTACAGTATTTTATGGCTTTTTTGTCGTACAAAAATGTTTCGACTGGTTGCCTTGAAAAATTTGCATCGAAACCTAGTTGTGGGAGAAAGTAGTTATGGGACACAGTTATGTCGACTCCAAAAAATCTGATCAAGCAACTAAATGCGTGCAAGTTTTTTCACTTGCCAAAATTGCGACAGTGATAAGAATTATTACTTTTATTAAATTTTCTTTTTCCTTTTTATTTTTTAATAAATTTGATAATTTTTCATAAATACTATAGGGTTTTAGTCAAAGATTTTGTATTAACAGTGGTCTAACAACAGTGTCCCTATACTTTCCATACCCCTACTTGGATTGCAAGCTGCCATTATCCTCTGATTATTAAAACACTTAATAAAATGATTTCAGAACATGCTTTTGTTTTCTTGGGCTTTCTTCATATTCCAATTTGTAATAAAGCATAAAAATTTAATTTTATGTTAAAAAATATTTCAAATAATTTCAAAATTATGACTTGTTTTTATATTTATATTCTTAAATTTTATTCTATATTCCTGAATTATACAAAACATAACTTGTAAAAATATTAAAGTAATTTTCTGTTGTAATATTCCACTTTTTTAATGTAATCTGAACTTTTATTACCACCTTGAAAATTATTTCAGGTTTATCGCTTCAATAAAATATATGTTAAATAACAAAGATGTTTTCTCCCTTATACTAGGGCGTTTAATAGAAAATTTAAAGTGAAACAAAAAAACATCACATTACGAATTATATTAAAATGACTAGTTTAGTCAAAACTAAAAAAAAACAACTTATAAGAAAGGCTATTATTAAATTCCAAAATTAACTAATCATTTTATTTTGTTGAAAACAAAATTTATAAGAAAAAAGACAGTTTTTTTATGGCATAGTTATAAAAAAAAGAAGATATTGTGATTGAAAATCTTTTATAGTAGTACTGAAAAAATTTTTGTCGTGGTTATCTTAAATAACAAAGTCAATTCACAAATTTAAAAATGCGTCAATTGCAATGCAAAATATGTAGCGATAAGACTCGATGTTGTAAATAGTTGTCTGTCAGATATTCCATTTTACACAATGCTGGAAATAATTATAAATTCAAGATATTTCTTTTAGGTTCTTCTAGATATTTTTATTTTTGAAGTTACCTGAGTGAGTTTCATTTTGCAGTTAATTAATTCTATGTATGTTTATGAGTATTTGCTTTAAGTAGGTTTTATGACTAAATATCTACTCATAATTTGGAAATAAATAAAAATTTACTTCAATTTTGGTAAGAATTTCATTTAATAACAAGTATAACTGGCCTTATTTTTAAGTAATTCTATAAGCCTGTTCGACATACTCCTAATTAAATATCTGTAGCTAAATTTTCCAATACATTGGGTAATCCTGTTTTTCAATTTGTTAATAGGGCGTATTACTGAGGCTTCAGGTGTTTAAGCTCAATTTAGATCATGCCCCATAAATTTGTAATGGGTTTAAATTAGGACTTAATCCAGAACAGGAATTTCTTTTTCAGTTTTATAATTTTCTAATAAAAAAGATAAACATTTTTTAGCAATACCATTTGAACGATTAATCTTTTTTTTAGCAATTTTCCTCTGTGACAAACCAGCATCTTTCAAATCTAATATCTTTTGTTTTTTAACCCTCAACCGTGGACATGATAATATTGTAATATACCATTGTGCGTCTTGTAGACTTTCTCTATTGAGGCTTATACAGTGTTTTAGGGTCCCGCATAAAAAAATCTTTTCTCCATTTGCAATAATCTGCAGTAAGAAAATTTAATGGAAATGTCAAAAAAAAAGTGTCCTAAAATACACAAAATAATTATAATGTGCTTACTCCTAAAAACTTCTTATTCCTAAATATTATATTAAAAAGTAACCTGAAAAAAGGATCAATTATTTTGAAATAAACAAAATAATTTTAATATTCTTACAAATATGCCGCTATTTAATTCACTCTTTACCATAATGAATAGGGGAATTTTTAATTCTATTTTGTTGGCCAACCTGTAAATTCTCAATAAATGCCGAAATTTCTCTTATACAGCATTTTAAAGTCTGTTTTTTAACGATACGATTGCAATATGCTAAATACACGTTTGTATTCTCCAAAGATGGTTCTTCATACAAAATTTCTTTCCATGTATTGTAATACTGTGTATAAGCTTCAATGGATAAATGGATCTGATAAATCTTAAACAAATTGAAGAAACTCATTTAGGATCTTCGGCCTTAAGACCTCGAGTACATGAAATGGATAAGAATCAAATATAACTGTCATTGTTGCTGTAATATAAAAAATTGATCTACTCATGAAATAGGACTTTTTAAATTGATTCTGATTTTTTTTCTAATTCATTTATTCCTGTTTTTACTGATAGAGATTTAGAGATAATTTTGATTTTTTAACTATTAATAATATGATTTATAGAGTTGTAGTTTCTTAACTCAATTTACAGTTGTAACATATATAGTTCACAATAAATAAAAACAAAATACATTAAAATTTTTGAATTCTATATATTAATTAATTTTTTATATGATTTTAATTTTATTAATCCAGTTAATTATTTTTAACTAATATTTATTTTTCAATGAAAATTTCCCTAAAATAAATTTTAGATAATTAATTAGTTTTAAATATAATTTAACTGAAAAGAATTCTGATGGTCTTCGAACCTCAAACTTAAATAAATCTTAAGTGATAAAAAAACCTTCAAATTCAAAATTTTAAATGAAGGTTTACATTTATAAATTTTTATATGAAATGTTTTAATTTTAAAGTTCTTTAAATTTAGCTAATGCAAAACTTGTTATTTATTTATTTTTTTTTTGCTTAGAGTGGGGTCTAATCGATCAAGGTAAACTCAGGTAGAGTGAGTGACCAAGAAATATTTTAACCAAACCGATAAATAATTGATATATTTGATTTCAATGTCATTAAATTCTTTTAGCGAAATTTTATCCTCATTGACAACTGTTAATAAAGCAGTTTTAAAGTCAAAAACAAATAAACAAAAAAAATTTATGCGATAATTCAAGGACAATCAATTCAAATGAACACGAGGCATAGTTTTTCTTGATTTTGTTGTAAAAAATCAAATATTTTAATTAAAATATTTGCCAATTTAACTGTTTCAGTGTTCTAGTTTAATTTTAAGCCAAGGATTTAAATTAATTACTTAAGAAGAGCATTTATTTTTCATTTCTTATTGTTTCATATTTTAAATTCATTTTTAAATCCTCAAATTAAATGCTTAACCGTTAAAAGAGTTCAGTCTCTGTTGTTGTACAACAACATAAAAAAAAAACTAGTTTTTGTCATTGAACTTAAGTTAAATATTATAAAACACTATCTAGGACTGCTAATCTATGATTTCTCGAACCAAGGAAACATGTTTTCATATGACATCAATTCGTGAGACTAATTTTTGTGTTACCATGCCGTTTCTTGATTGATTTAATAAAAATTTTACAAATTTTTTAATTATGTAAATATTTCGTTTAAATATTTTAAGAAAAATTCATATTTCGAACTCATTATCATTCCTGTTGTTAATTTCTTCATTAGGAGGGAATATATTCGTCACCAGATTTTTTTTTTTTTATATTATCAAAAAAATATTTAATTTGGTTAATTTTTTTTTTTGTAATTTTTATATTCATATTTATTTGCTAGTTTTTGTTGTTTCTAGCATCACAGCAAAGCAACATGCTACGGATTTTATATTCTATTAAGGACGAGAAGCTTTAAAAATACATAGAACTTATCTATAGATTATACTTTTCTTATTTTCTTAAAACTTGACATTCAAGCTCGTTCCGAAAACTGAATGAAATTTTGTATCGAGTAAAATTACCTCGTTTAGAAAACTATGGTAACTACGAGTCTAAATAAGTGTCAGTACACCCAGTAGTCACATTTCTTATCCTGATTGTTAAAATTTTTGTATAATCGAACTAATATTAATCTAGCTGCTGATTTGTCTTTAAAACTGCATGACTTTAGTTTATCAGAAAATCGTCGAAATTTGAGCCACACCAAAAATAAATAAAGTAAAACGATATAATTTCAAAGTCATATTTATAGAAAACAGAAATTTATGATAAAAATTTTAATCCGATTACAATGTTAAATATCTTCAAGGATGGGAAGAAAAAATTCAAATGTTAAAAACGAAAATTCAATGTTAGTAGAGAAACTATTCAATGATGTATACTTCGGTTATTAGGCTGACATCGATATTAAAGGTGTCAGCGAGGTAACTTATAGATTCTCTGTAATAATAGAATTTAGCTTATGGAAGAAATTGTTGGGAAGAAGGACGTAGGTTGAGACAGGTATTTTTATCTTTGGTTGCCATTTCCAACTTGAAGTTCAAGTTGAATTTCTAGTTGAAGGGTAAAACTATATTCCGGTTAGAAAGGTATTGTAAAGCCTGTACACTTTGGGCGTTGCATAAATTGATTTGGTTTAAAAATACAAAAGTTTTTTTGGGCAATTTTTGATAAATATAATTTTTAGTAATCCGAAAATTTGACACGTAGGTTGAGACATTAAAGAAAATAAATCAAACTACCAAATTTTGAATGGTTTTATAGTCTATTCATTTTGTTCTACAGGTTATGGTAATGATAAAGAATGAATATTAGTGAAAAACATTTTAAAATCATGCAGAAGGCCATATAGTATCTTCTGGATCAGATTATGACATAGATTTTTTCCTTGTAGCTCGCTTTCTGATCGATGGTGGTGTAATTTGTGCTTCCAGTGCTCGCTTTTTTGTGTTTTCTTCTTTTTTTTCTTTGCTGCATTACGCTTTTCCTTTTTTTTCCTTGAAATTAGCAACGAAATCTGGTGAGGTTACTATATGTGTCTCAACCTACATGTATTGATGCCATTTTGGCATGAATTCAACCAGAATATTAATGTATAGGTAAAAGTGTATTTATCTTTTCTTAGCGTAATACTTTTCACTTTTTGCACGTTTTTTTTTTATAAATTTTTGGCAACGCTTTGTATAAAATATACGGAAGGAGAATAAATGTCTCTGTATTATGAAAAGTTTCATACTAACGACACAACTACGTAAATATTTGAACATCAAACGTCTGAGTGTCAACAAGTGGATATATTCGACTGCCTACGTGCTCCTCCTCTAAAAATTAACTACTAGAAAAATCTACTTCCAAACACTGAGTAACTTCAACAGTAACTTCAATTTACTGAAATTTAAGATTTATTTTCAGATCATTTAATTGTTGGAATTCATTCTGATCAGCTTGAAACTAATATAAAAAACTTAAAATGATCGCTTATACACCACTATCAAAATCATAATATATCAAAACAGTAGGATGAAAATTTGGTTTTTGCTCACTTTTGTAATATTCACTTTCATAGCTCCAAAAAAATAATTCGTTATGTTCGTAAAATTCAACAATGCTAATAAGGAAACACGCTTTAAAGAATCGAAAGTACTTATGGTTTTATATTTTTTTTTATCCAATCATAAAACTGGAGGGCGAGTGTATGGAGAAACAAGTACAAAAGATGCTGAAAGAAGAATCAAATCGTTTGTTATCGAGTTATACATTACAGAAAATTTAAAAAATGTAGTTTTGAGAAAAACGCTTTTAAAGACAAATATCGTGCCTTTCTAACATAGAAGCAGCTCCTTCTTATAAGGATGTAACTAAGACTATTTGAAATTTTCTCTTGAAATTTTAATATGTTACTTTTAAAGGAACAAATAGAAAATAGAAATAATGCTACATGGCGTATATTTTATACTAACTTTGATTTGTATATATTTTACTTTAACATCAATACATGTATATTTCTCCTTACATTTACTTCTTTAATACTAAAACAAAAAAAACAAAAGAAATTGTTTTCTTTTTTAAAATAGAATGAATCATTTCTTTCTTCTGTAATCAAAGAAATAAATTTTTTATAAAAATACATTTCAAATATATGAATGATAAATCAAAAACTATTCAATTTGGTCTAAATGTTGACAATTCTGTAATTTTGTTAACATTTAGGAAAAGAAAAAAATTGTGACTTTAAATCTCGGATTAATGAAAAATGATATTTTTATAAAACAAATCAATTACTATAATTTAAAGTTCTTTTTATTATTAGTTTATTATAACGAGTAAACTCTTAACAAAATAAATATTTTCAATTAAATCTAATAAAAATTGACGAATGTTAAATCAATTAGATGTAAATTTTCTTTTTGGCTACTCAGCCAAATTCATTCATCTAATTTCATTTTCATACGTCAGCTGTTCACTTCACAAAAAAAGCACAAGTGTATCTATTCTTAGTTCTCTGGGGAAGAGGGAGGGGATATCATGCATGACACCCGCATAAACTAGATCTTTCTTTAAATTATTACAATGAGAATAATCAAATCATTATTTAGAAATAGTTTTAATGTCTTAATTTTTTTTTTTTTTTTTTGATTTTTGTTTAATCTAGTAAAGAAATTTCTACTTGAAAAACAAAGGAGAATTTTAAACGACAAAAGAATAATAAGATCCTGTAATACTCCTTTACCATATTATATCAAAATATCAAAAAAAGAAACAAAGTGTTCGCTTGTCGAAATGAACGGCGTACTAATTGCTGCATATTAATAATAGCGCGGTCATACCTCAAGGTGAATGCAACAAGACGCACTTTCCCTCTTGTATATGAGAGGCTATCGATGTTACTTTTGCTTTTTGTTTTACTACTTAATAAATTTTTATTAATGCCGTCGGAGTTTATAAAGGGGATTATTATTCACTATTAAATTTCCAAATCTTTAAATGGCTCTCTCGTCCCATGTAAAGTATATGGAAATGACGATTTGAGAGTTAATATATTACACTTTACATGGGGCGAGAGAGCCATTTGACGACTTGGATAGTGATTAGTCCCTCTTAAGTAGTATTGTTCGGTTTGTCCAAAAAAGAAAAAAAAAGAAACGTGTTTTAATTCGATTACACAATTTTGCTTTGTATAAATAACAATAATACAAAAAACAGATTCATAAAAGCGCATATAACGTAATAATTACACAGTTGCGTTAACTTTGAGACGAAAAGTGAATAAGAGACAGTGGACAGACGACGGCAACAAAAAAAAGTAATAGGCGATATTTATTTTTCTTTCACTTTGGTTTTGTTATTCTTTTTTTTGTATTTTCAGTCAGTTTGTCAGTTATTTGAAATTTCCCCTAATATGTAATAATCAAAAGTAAATATTAACATTTGATTCTAAACATTAAAAAATATTTCATTCAAACTATAGGTCACAGTTATAGGTTAAGAAATTTATTTTAAAACAAAAAAAACATAAACTATCTTCTTGTTTGATTTTGTTTTGTTTTGTCTTTTTTGTTTACTAGTGTTAGTATAAATAACAGAATCATTTAGGAATTTATGGAATTTACAGCCAATGACTGATAACTCAATTTTAAAGTGTCTACTTTTGTGTTATGTATTAAAAAAATGTCAAATGCACTTTATTTTAGCCAAATAAAGCATTTTAATTCTAGGTTTGTGTTAGTTGTTAAAATCTAAACAAATTGTTTTACTTTTTAGTAGAAAATTAAATAGAAACAAAAAAAAAACCAAGAGACAGACCTGCTGTGGTAGACCTTGTTACCAAAAAAAAAAAAACGACAGGTTTTTCGTTAAGTCAGGCTAATAAGATTGAAGTTAAAATTTTTATGCACTGATTGTGACCTTTGTTCTTTTTTTATTTCTTTTTATTATTTTACTGTTGTTTAAATAAAAAACTCAAAATATAAATAATAAATTAAAAATAAATTTTAAATGAAATTTTTCTATGAATTTAAAAAAACAGAATTGAATTTTCATCTGAAAAATTTTAATGTTTTTTGTTTAATTTTTATTTTACATATATACGAAATTATGTTTGAACTGTTTTTTTGTGGTCTTTTTTAGTTATTTTAAAACTTTGCGATTTGTTTTTGTTTATACTATTTGATAATATTTTTTGACCTAGACAATCACTCCATAATCAAATTATTTTAATCTTTTCGGAAAGATTTTTTTATTATGAAGTTAACTGAGCTGATGACTGATAAAATTTTGTATCTAAAATTTATTAAAATTTACCTTGTTAAGTTTTTTTAAAGTTTATTCTATTCGACTAAGATTAATGCCATGAACTTCAATTTTGTTCATTCCGCAAGCGTTCATTGAGCCAAAAATGTTTCGAGCTCTTCGTGTGATGCACACATATCACATAGGCTTGTAAGAATTTTTTTTAAAATTAATTTAACATAAAATTTAAAAGCGGTATTCTAGTATAGAAATTTGAAAGAATCAGTTTTTTTTTTATATTTTCAAAGCTTTAAAGATAGGTCTACGCAGATTTTTCAAAATTTAAATTATTTTTTTTGGGATAAATCTGTTTTATTGACGCGTTATTCATACAGGCTTGGCCGGAACGAGTTGAACAAAAGACAAGAGGGATTCTTCGTCTAACTATACGATCGTGTTCCCTTGTAAAACCTTTCGTACTCTTATATATACTTTGAAATACAACACAACCGAAGTTTATCCTAATTTAGTGACCAGATTGTATAGTTTACACTGCGCGTAACTTTACCCAAAACTTAAAATGCATTTTTCTCGAATATAGTTTTTACAGTCCTTTTTATACATTTCTCATTGTATGAACTAAGATTATAATAAATTTTTAGTTTTTACAATTTTTAAAAAATTTGGAAAAGTTTTCTTAACAGGTTAAGTTGTGTCTCATTGCAATTGTAGTTTATCCTCAAAAATTATTGATGGAAATAAAAAAAAAACTGTTTGCATATAGGGCTACATATGTATACATATGTATATCTCTAGAGTTAAAATTTCCAAACCAAATACAACCATTTTGAGTTTTCGTTACCTGTCCTCAAAGATATTTAAAAGTATACTGTCACAATCGTGATACCGTCATAACTTAAATCGTGTGTCATAACTTTATTTTAGTATGAATCTACGATTTTAAAATTGATGGCCAATTAAAGACTTTTTGGCTAACCAAAATTAATCATTGCCATTTTAAGAACTGAACTGCGCTTTATTCATATTGAACACCTATTATTAAAATGAACGTTATATAAAAAAATATATATATATGTATATAATATTAAATACGTATTTTTTTAGTGTCGCAAATTGTTCTCACGTGAACTTATTCAATCAAAATAGATACGGCCTCTGTAGAAAATAAAGATATCAGGATTGTGGTTTTTATTGGAAAATGTTACTTCACCAAGTGAAAGTGTTATTTTTACACGATAGCGAATTTTAAACTTGGATTTGTATTTACAGGCCTAATAAGTGTAAATTGAACTTAAATTTTAGCCGTCAGAGATATTTTAAATAAGGTACTATGTAGATGGTTGAATAGTTAATCTAAGATTTTTTTTGGGTTTTGTTTATTTATTTCGGGCACTGGGATGAATTATATTGTATTCTTCATTTAGGTAAAAATATATCCACCCAATCTTAAAACATTCGGTGCAATAGTTTTTTTTTTAAAAATTCACAAAAATCGCCCTTTTTACACTAGTTGCGCCCCTTAAGCATAATACGCATACGACTGGACATATATATAAAAGATGATAAATGAATATTTTTGTAGAATCAGGTTTCAGATTCTTTATGAAAAATCAGAATGCAATACGAAATTGTCAAATTTTTATATACATATTTAACATTTTAACTTTTTATTAAAACAGAATCTAGTTCAAGGTTTAAGGTTCAAGATATTCTGGTTTCGAAATTCCAAAAAATAGATTTTTTGTTGTTGCATATTTTCATAGTTCAACCCTTTAAGAAAATGTTCCTAAGAGGATTTTTCCAAACTTGAATAACTTTCGGAATTACAGCTTATTGTGACGCATTTAGTGTTCAGTCAGTAAAAGTTTAAATGCCTTCATCTCAAAACTATATTTTTCAAAGCGTTGTGCTTGATATCTCAAGTTCTATTTAACTGATTCGGCACAGAGCTTCTTTATATATTATAGTATCGCACTTTGAAGAGTTTTCCAATAAAATTTTTATTCTTGTATTTTTAAAAAATTCCTAAAAAATAGGGACAAAAAGAACTGAAATCCTATTCACCAGGACATGCCATTTTTTCGCTAGCCTCCACTTAGCCGGCCTACAGATGTTTTAATTTTTGATTTTGGTTCTAAAATTATTAATATTTTATAATCTTAAAATATCAATAAATAAAAAGTCAAAATATTTATTGGTTTTTTTTCATGGCGTCCGAAAAAACACCTAAAATTTGGGCGTCTAAACCAGAAAAACCCCTTTCACCTTAATAGTAGAAGTATTGGTATAGTATTGTCAACTGCTCTAATAACTATGACAAGTCATATGTCTATTATATTTCTCCAATACAAACTTTAATAATTTGACGTAATTTTTTAATCAAATTTTTTAATTAAACAAAACTGCAAAAATTTCAAATTTTTTTAAGTCATTTTATAAGGACAAAATTCGCATTTTAATGCCACGTCATTAGCGATATCTTGATATACAAGATAATTACAAGTCGTGTTAAATATAGTCATATAAAAAAAAAGTTGTATTTATTGGTGATATCTAAATTTGTTTACAGTTAAAATTTCTTGCTGATTTTTTTTATAAAAAACTTTTTGTCTTTCTTAAAGTACACCACCTTCAAAATGAATTTTTAATTTTATATAATAATCATATTAAAAATTAACTACACATATTTGACGACTCTTAAGCAATTGAGACAATAAAAAAAAATTTACACCATCATTGCATTGTAATGTTTATTACAGTTTGTGGATTGTGTCAAATGGTGGCTGTATTGTAATATTTTTTTCGTTTTTTTTGTTTTATTAACAAATTTAATGTGTTTCCATGTGTACAAAACAAAAAGACAAGTCAGTAATCAAACAAAAATATTTGCCAGTCTCTGGGTAATTTTATTACTTATAAAAAAAAAATTACTGAAATTTTTTTGTGCTAATATTTTCTTTTGTTTTAATTTAACTCAAATAAGATATTTTTATCACTTAAATTATTTAAGTTTATATATTTTTTAATAATAAATTTCAATTGCATCTTTAAAAAAAAAAATAAACTTTTTCTATTTATCATTTGAGCAAATTTTATGCGAACGTGTAATTCAAGGCAAATATGAAAATTCATTTCAATTCAGAATCCAACCTTGCACTTTTAACATGCAATCAAATCAAACACGCCTTAAGGTGTACATGAGAAAATTTGCTATCTGAGCGATGTTTGATTAAAACATTTTTGTTTAGTAATTTTTACTGTTTATTTTATTGTCTAGATTTTTATTTAAAGAAGGTCTGTTTTTACTCTTTAATATTTAGTTGTGATGGCTAAAGTAAAATTTATATTAAGAACATTCTTTGGAACTATATTTTTATGTTTTTTTTCTTTCTAAAATTAAAAAATACAATCTTTTTAAGATGTGAACTAAGAAGAAGCAATTATTTATTATTAAAGGATGTATTTCACAAATCTAGCAAGTTGCTGAAACCTCTAAAACTGCTAATTTATGTGAAAGAGATGAGAGTAAGATTACTGCGTTGATAAACTCGAAGGAAATCATGTCAAATATCTAGCTCTTGTGGTAAACTGGAAAGTGGTAGTCACCTTTTTATCTAAGTTTATAAGAAATAAAATTGCAGAATTTTACCTGGTTTCTGGTGCATTTGATTTCGTTGTGTACAGAAGGAAACGTTTTTTATCCAAGTGCTACATACCGACACTAAAAATCTTTAAATAAACTTAAATACGCGTAAACAGCTCGAAATGCTCGAAATACTGTTCTGTATGAGAACAGCTTCCTCACGGGACACATTTATTTATTTTTTTTAAATTGTGGATTTTATTATCTTTAATGAGCTAGCTATATCGTAAAACTATGAAAATATACGATACGGTACGTTTTTCTTTTGTTTTCCTATGCAAGTATCTGAAATCATTCAAGAGGCATCCTTTGGAAAGGATTTTCCCTACTGCTCTATACTTTCCTTTTATTTTTTGTTTTAGGTGCAATTTCCTAAATAGTTTTCAAAAACGCTTTAAAATTGTTAGTTTTTTCTTTGTTATCTAGAAAGACAACAAAAATTTAGCCATTTTAGTTTTGTTTTTATTTTATTTTGCAAATTTTAAATATATTAAATCTTAACTAAACTTAAAAGCTTTTGTGTCAACTAAATTAATATTTGTTAGCTATTTAAATATCGTGGCTGTTATTATCGCTATCAAAATTGATTTTAGAATACTAATGAACTTTTTTAGCTCTTAAAAAAGAAATAATTAAAATATTGCTTTTTCACGATCGACTTTTAGTTTATTTTTCTATTAGTTATCCCCTATACTGTTACGTAAATTATTGTATTTCTATTTTAGTTAGCCATTTTATATTCTTTATTTTTAGCATATCCTTCATAAAACCAATATTTAAATAAAGTTAACATTTTTGTAACTGACAAAACCGAATATAAAATATTGGTTTTACTATTTTTTAAAATTTAATTTTCTTTTTATAATCAGTAAAATTATAATTGCTTTTCCTTCAAATGCTTTAAATGCTATAATATAGGCAGCAAATTATGAGGTATTTTCTAGTTACTAGAGGAATGAAAGCCAGGACGAAAATTCGATACAGTTCTACAACGTTCAAATTTAATAATTTGATTTGTGATTATTTTCCTCTGTGTTGCTAGGAGTAGGAAGTCGTTCATTACCTCAATTGTGCATTCATCAAATCGTTTTAATTCTGAACCTAAGAATGAGAAAGCCGAATATAATATACATATATGGCAAATATAACAAAATTATCTCAAAATTTGACTAACTCATTCTCACGCTGACTTTTCAAAGAGACAGAATCCCTTATCTGGTAAAATTTTCCTTATTCTCCTACTGTAAGCTTGACATATGTTATCATCTATGGAATGTGCTATTACGTACAGTTTGCTGCCTCAAAAATCTCTTTCAAATTTTTTTAACTCCGTCTTATACCCTTCACCTCTCTGATCAATAAATCTTTACTAGCAAAAATGTCATTCAAGACCAATATTCAACCATATTAAGAAGTCTGATGTGTTATTTTATAGTTTTTTGTAATCTTAAAAAATAAGAAACTGTCGAATATAATTTCTGATTTTTTTACTTTTTAAAATTTTTAATTATATTTTTATAAAATAGTTAAAAATAAGCATTTCTTAATAATAAAATTTTCTCAATAACTCGTTCAAAATTTAATTTTTTTCGACATAATTTAATTTTCAATGTCATAACAAGATTGCACTAATTAAAATTCACCACTTTAATAGATACAAAAAAAAAAAAAAATAAAAAACAGAGTTTAAATGTTTTATTTCTTTTTATTTCTGAAATAATTACCTGCCGTCGGTTCTCAACTTTGCTAATAATAAATTAAAAGTTTTATTATGCAGATGAACGCATTTTGTTCACACATTGCGCCATCCAGGGCTGCATTTGAATACAAGAATTTTGCTTGATACGCAATTATATAAAAATACCTGTACCAATCAATAGAGAAACGACATTGATAAATAATATAAGGAAGCAAAATTTGAACAGGAAACAAAAAAAATATCAGTAAAAGGTGTCTTGTGTATGTGTGTGTATGTGTCAATGGGGAAAGGGAGAAGGAAATTTTATTGTATACAAATATTTTGTAATACCCAAAGGGCATTGGCATTTATTAAGAAAAACTTCTATGCAGAAATTAATATTTTAAATCTTTAGGAAATTCCATAGAAATGAAAATTGTACAAGTCAGTTTTGTTGTTATTGTTATTATTATTATTATTATTTTACATTATAATAACCATCAGCAAGGGCAATCTATAACAGGAAGTTAAAGCAAGGGCGTTTTTTAGGTAGTAGTTTTGGTTTTTTCTTTTGTATTTAAGATTCGTTCGATTTGAATAGTGGTAAAATTGATAATCTGTAAAATATTTTAGTTTTTGTGTTAAAAAATAACTCTAAAAAATGAAATATGAATTGTAACTGTCTGATCTTGTATAATATATCCTTCGTTCAAGATGTTAGTCGCCTCGAAGCTTAGATCAGACAAACTTTCATATTTTCAGTCGTTCAGGAGGTGATTGCACGCAAGTTGCTTGCCTTGATTTGTAGCTGAATTAGTCAAGAATTATTGTTTTATTTTTCTGTTCTGTTTTCTTTAATAAAATAAATCACTTCTACTTTCATTTAATTCAAAATAGTTTGATAATAAATTATTATTAATCAAATTTTGTTCAGCTGACGTTTTATTGTTAATTTTCCTCTTCCTTGATCCTCCTTTTAATCATTTAATTATATCAAAAATGACGTTAATTGTTTTAAAAAGAATTTTTTTTAATTATTTTAGAAATTGTTTACGTCGAATCGCTCGACACGATGAAACCCTATGCTCAAAGGATAGCATTGTGAATGTGATGGAAAGATTTGTTAAAACAGTTAACATTATGGATGAAACTATTTTAGTTCCATGCAGGCTTATGGATCGTCAGGTAAGAATTAATCTTCATATTATGATAAAATTTGAAAATATTTTTAGGATTTTAATTTATACAGTTTTTGAGGATAATAAGAAACTGGTTATGTAGAAAAAAATCTGTAGTTTTGATGCTTATTATTAAAAGAGTACTAAAAGTGATAATTAAACTTGTGGTAGATTTCTTTATATTATAGGGAAAAAATATCTGACTTAACCTTTAACGGTCTGCAAGTATTTTAAGTATAATTTCCACCAGGTCCAAACTATTTTTCATACGAAAAGAAAATATTTATATTTTAATGAAAATTTATTGTTATATATTTAGGGTAAAAGGATTTAAATTATGATTTAAACTTTATATATTCTTTGAGAGTATGTTACTTTTCAAAATACACTCCAACATGTATCCCCGGCTTGCGGGTGCAAGTATCATAATAAAATTTCTTTTGTCGTCTTCCCCCTGGTATGGTAGCACATAAATCAAGGCCCCAAAAGAAGAGTTTTTGTTACCGTTTAAGGGATTTCCTTGAGAAAAAGTAGTTTGTTATATATAGTCATCTTCCCGATCAACATCACCCATATTTTTGGCATAGTTCAACACTACTTGCAGCTTCTGAATTGTAATATATTCGCCATGTCATGATATTCTATCGACACACGTAATTTTTGACACATCTTAAGTACCAAGAAGTAATACAATCCTCTTGTCATTCCATGAAAGAAGTAAAGTATTATTTTTTTTGTAGGCTACTATGTTTCCTTTTGAAAATTTAGGCCTGGTTTTTTGGGATTATAGGTAACAAAACCTATTCTCCTATTCTCCTCAAACTAAACTTAACAGATTCATCAACGGATATATTTTTATGTGATAGAAAATACTGTAGAAATTTAGAATCAATTTATTTCAGAAAATGGCTTACTTTTTAATATGAATCCTAATGTTCTAATTATCGGGAAGCATTCAAAATATTTGCAAAATTTTATTTCTCCAAAATATTTTTGAAAAAATTGTGTCTTTCTGTTGTTCCCTGGTTGCGCAATATATCTTTTATGTTGGATAAAGGCATTGTTCCCATATTGAAACTTACACTATGGAAAACCAAAAATTCTTCACGTTGTACATCTTTTCATGTTTTCCAAATTGATTAGCCTGACAAAGATTCCAATGCTTTTATTTTTTGCTTTTAGCATAATTGTCGTTTGTATTATGCTATCTATTAATTCGTCTGTGAAAAATATAGCTTGAAAAACTCTAACGGCTCTTTGATGTTAGTTGGAACTAGTGAACAATAATCACAGCAATAAAAATAATAAATCGGTTCTTGCCGACTAATGTGCGGTATTGGACCCAGTAACTAAAGTTCTTCATATGCCACTCATATGGCGGCATTAATCTGCTAAGGGTTAATATTTTAAATTCAATTTTTTTTTCAAAATACACTAACATTAAATTCTTCTTTTTGTATAAATTTCTTTAGTTTTTGTAAATTAAGATTCACAAATTTCCAAAAAGTTGATCGCACATAATTACAAAATCCGTTCATATTGGAATAAAAAAATTTAAAAAAAATCACTTACAATTTTTAATCGTTTTGCTTAATTCAAAAAATCTTCACTTAAAAATTTTTTATATTTAATAAAAATGCAACATCTAATTTACACGAAGATTATGTATTACAAATTTGAGCCAAGAAATTTCGTCATAGAATACCAAAATGTCGTTTTAGTTTTACTTTTTTTTTTTACATACTATAAAAAAATTATCTCCTATGTATTCGAGTCATTTACTATGATTATTTTTTAATATTATCTTCATTATCATAATTGAAACAAAATAAAACTGTGTTTAAAATGCTCGATTTTAAAATGTTTATAATTTGGTATTATTTGTTTTTCTTGATCATTTAATTATATATTTTTTAAAAAGTTTCAAATAAAAGTATTATTTTATTTAAAAATTCCAGGTAGGAGATTCTACTGATGTCAATCTAAATGTACCAAAAACATCACATCATCATCATCATCATCATTTGAGTAATTCTGGAATTGTTAGTGGTAATGGATGCAGAAAGGATCGTTCAGTTTATGATTTTCTCAGTTCTGCTGATCTATTTAATCTCTACAATATGTTGAATTCATTCAAAAATGGTTTATTATGGACTCGAAATGATGAAGAAGACGAAGGCAATGATAATAATACTGAATATTCTAGTACAATGATTGGTTCATTGTCTAATGTATTAGTTGATTCTCAGGCCCGATGTAATAGCATTAGTAGTTTATCTGGTGATCAGCAACAACAACAACAACAACAACAGCAACAACAACAGCCACAGCAGCAGCAACAACATCAACAACAACAAAACAATTCAAAAACCATTAATAATACTAGCAATCATCGAAATGATGTAGTAACAACAATTACAGCTAAAGGACATACACGTCGGCCTTCGACTGGTTCAATGGCATCTTCAAATTCTGTTAGTAATCTTAGTGATTCAGAAAGTGAAATATCAAATGAAAATGATTCTGGTGTTGAATTTGAGGGTAATTGTGGTGTTAGCCAAAGTGGTACAAGTACCATTAGTAGCAGTAGTAGTAGTAATAGCCAAAATAAAATTAGCTCAAATGTAGATAAAGCTACAGATTTGGCCAGACAATGCCGGACACATTTAAATGGATTATATCGATGTCTAGAACAAATGACTGAAGCAGCTAATTATCTAACCGCTAGATACCAAAGTGACGTTGGTCCTGTTTAATTTATAGATAACCTTTCTATTATTTACTATATTTTCTTTTTTTTTTTTTTGTTTTTATATTTCACTATATTTTTCATCACTTTTTTTTGTTTATATATATATATATTTTTTTTTGAATTATAAAAAAAAATTAAAATATATAAAAAATGAAGAACTATTTTCCATTTATAAATAATTATAATTAAATAGATCTGATCGTAGCCTTATCTATTTATAATTTTTCGGAAAGATTACATATAAAATATTATAAACATTCTGTGTAAGGTTATTCTAATTATTATTATATTATATATATATATGTGTGCGGTGAAGTCTGGTCCTTATTTTACATATACATCTATATTCATAGCATTAGATTTTATTTTCTTTTCGTTTGTTAATTATTTTCCAATTTTTGTGTACACTAAATTCAAATATTGTAAATAAAAAAACTGGAGCATATTTTTGATTATATTGATTTGAAAACAGCAATAAACTAATTTAAAGTCTTTATTTAATTCTAAACTAATTTGAAAATTTAGAAAATTTATTAATTTTTTTAGAAAAATTATTGGTGTAAAATTTGTTTAAAATT
Organism: Acrocera orbiculus; assembly: GCA_947359355.1. Lineage (NCBI taxonomy): Eukaryota > Metazoa > Arthropoda > Insecta > Diptera > Acroceridae > Acrocera > Acrocera orbiculus. Next base: position 26,606,508 of record OX375756.1, on the reverse strand, counting down.
AATAAATTATACGCGTTAAAAAAATATACGAGAAGACAAAAGAAAATATTTATAAGCAACTTACATTTATTTTTTTTTCGTTTTTAGTTTTTATTTTATTTTTTGTTTTGGATCAGGAAGTGTGATGGTCTCTTACTAGTCTTAAGGAATTGTAAACCTTTTGTTAAACGAAACAAACGAATTATTAATTAGTTATTACTATTATTTTCGTTAGTTTAGTTGAACTAAATCTATTAACATTGGTTCCAATTCATTATAGTTAAAAAACAAAATAAGAAAATTTATAAATTATAAAATGATAATAAAAGTTTACCAATTTGACAATTGATTTTTGGAATATTCAAAAAAAAAAAAAAAAATTTAGATGTAGATTTTATTTCAGTCATTCTGCCTGAAATATTTGTTTCTTTGACAAGAATACTAGAGAAAATTAAGGATTAGAGTGTTACTTTACTGGATGACTTGTAAAATTCTTACCAGGTTTTGATGATAATGTGCGACCCAATTTCTGTTTATAATGAAAAACTAGAAATTTGGATTACATATTTATGGTCTGTGATTAGCAATAAAATGTTTTTTGTTTTTATTTTAACATTTTCCAGTTTATTGCTTTTGATTAATTTTATTTTTCTGAAAATTAAGGAAATATCAATTCATTTAAGAATTGACAAAATAAATAAGAAATTGAGTATACAAAAGTGTGTGTTTGTGTTGTACACAACAACAAGAAATTAGGCATACAAATAAAATACTTTTCAAATAAAGTAGTTGAAACTTGAAAAGTGTAATCTTATTATCCGGTGTCATTTTTTGTTGGAGATTTTGAGGAAAAACACGCAATAATTGTGCATAAAAGTAATTTTTCTGAACTTATTTTATATTATTTTTTGTTGCTAAAGTGTTTGCTTGAAAAAAAGGGTAAGTGGCACAGGCTAGAGTCACGTGTGAATCATTTGAAACTAATAAATTCAAATAGATAATTGATAGGCTTGCCATAGCAGAAACTAGGATAAAAAAATTTTTATTTACAAAAAAAAACAAATGGCAAACTTCACGATTTTGCTATTGTAAATAAGAAAGAAAAATTGGAAATTATTTGTTGCCTCTGTTGGGTGGAAATAACTATCTTTAGTTGTGCTGATCGTTCATTTAATTTTTCCAAAAGTTCGTAGTTATCTTTAAACTTTTTAAGTATTTAGAAGTTAATTTTTTTTTTGTGCCTTCTCTAAATAAAATTTTATGGGCTGCAAGTAGTTCTGCTTTTAAATTCGATTTAAGTGTTTATTCTATTCAACTGGATAATAAAAAGTTTTGCATTGGTCATTAAAACCTGTAAAATTTAGCACTAAAACTTTTGGAAATAAGCTTGATTTAATAAAAAATTGTTGAGTTTAAGGTACTGACTTGAAATTAAGATTTATGAGCGCGTAATACTGCAAAAATTACCAGCATAACCTTTACTATATTTATTCATAAGAAAATCTATTTCAAAACAACTTCAAAGGAAATTAGTTTCGAAAAACCTTTTCATATAAAACTTATTTAAATAGACGACAGTAAATATTATAATTAATATTCCAAAAAATTAAATTTAAATTTTTTACGATATCTAGCGTGAAGTTGAGTATTTCGTATTTCTTTTATACTATCAAAAGGAAAATGTTACAACCATATTCAACTACAAAACAATTATCTAGGATACACCGCCCATTACTATGGTGTCAATAATAAATTTTGTAAATGTAGAATCAATCACTAAAATCCATATAAAAGTATTTCCTTCTTTAAGACTTTTGCCGTAAGTTAAAAAAGAAACAAAAAATCGAATTAATTTAATTCTTATAATATGAATCACAAATAATATGGAAAAAGTGTGTGACAGTTTTTGAATTACTCTAATATTAAATACAAAGAAGTCATACCCTAATTTTCTTATCTAAAAAATTTATTAATAAAAAGAAAAGCTCTAAAATACTATCAAAATTTTATATTCTGAAAAACAAAAAAAATTAATAACAAAACATCACCAGATCTGCAAATCACACGATGTTGACCGCTGTATAAATCGTAAACAAGTTTTAACTTGATCCCATTCAAGTTATCCCCGTTATCACTTTCATTTAGTAACAAACAAAAATCGCCTGTTATTTTGGACATGTGTCTCGTGTTTAATTTGATTAGAAGTACATACTACAATAAGTTTGCAACTTTTGCTTATTGTCAAATTAAATAAGAAACAAAAAAACAATCTAAAATAACAACAACAAAAAAAACAGAAAAGTTACAGTTATATTAGTGCAAGAATAATTAATATTAAACCTACTGAACTTCATAAATCTGCAAATCAAACCGGATTTCAAAGAGGATCAGTGATCTTTAGGGTGATAACAACAAAAAAACAAAAACAGGTTAGTATCAAAAATCAAAATTCAAGCTCGGCCTAACTGTATTAACATAAAAGAAAAAAAAATTAAGTTTACAACTATGAAAATTTCAAATTTTAATTTTGTGTAATCGAATTCAGCAGTGCCAGAGAATTAATAAAATTATTTGAAATAAAAAGCGAATTGAAAATTAATTTTAAGAGATATTTGTGGCTGATGGCGTTTGTCCCACATATCCATTAAGTTTTGTAAAAATTCTAATAATCAAAAAGTTTTTTTTATTGAGAAATAAAAAAAAAACATATTAAATAAATAATTTACAACCATTTTTTTCTAGTAATAAATTATTTTAATTTTGGAATTTTTTAAAAGTTATCTGGTAAATATTTTTAAGAGGTTTAATTAGGAAAATCCCTAAGATAACTAATAATAAAATATATTGATGTTCAATGAATTAGAATATGGCAGTGGAAAATTTTTTGAAGACTAAACTCGTGTCAATAGGCATAAGGAATTGGTTAAACCAAACAAGACATCAAACAAGATTTTACAGAACAGATACAGGAACATTTAAATAATAATTCTGGCAGGTTTATTAAGGTATTTGGTGACTCCCCAATACCATCATTAAGCAGAAATTATCCATACTTCCATTTATTGCTGTCATTTAACTTATCCCCACTCATTTTGTTTTATATAAACATTTTTCATAAACTTATTTTTTAGGAGATTATTACTTTTTTCGTTTACTTAAGATAATTAAGCTTCATTGATGAGAATGTAAAATATTTACTTCGATTTTTCTAGAAGTTAGCAAAAGAAATTTAAGGGTTTTTACTTCTACTTCAAACTGTTCTACATACATACATTTTAAATGAAACATATTTTTCTATTTTTAATGAGTTTTGTTTCTGTTTTGCACAATTTCAACTTATACTGCTGATAGTTCGTCTTAAAAATATAAAATACTAATTGAGGATAAGTTTAATATCCTTCGTCGTAAAACTTCCTTAAAAAGTTGTTAGATTGGCACAGAAACTCCATTCTAATATTTCAAAAACCTAGAAATGATTTCCATTTGGATTATTTTCAGTTGAGTAAAGGTCCTAAGGGATATTTTTTTTTTGGTTTTTTTAATATCAAGAGAAAAAATGAGTTTCATGTGTTGAATAGACATTGGGCGGTATCATAAGAAGCTAGCAGCAGTTCTTTTTATGTTAAGAGGGGTGAAAGGTAAGACGAAATTTAAAAACTTTTGAAAATTCCTTGCTAACCAACAATAAGTTTGAAATAGGCTGGGCCTCGTGTGATACTGGTGATTGTACTTACAAAGAAAAATATATCGTTTAAATTCAGCAATCGGTTGAACATTATTATAATAACTCTCCTTCTTATGCCTAGGACTCACTAGCGCTTAGCGTATGGGACGACTTAGCACAACAAAAATTTAAAGATTTCCTAAATATCAATCGCAGTGGACTCACTAGCATATTACTGTTTTCATTGACAGAAAGTAAAATGATAAAGTGACAGTTCTATTTGTGATTTATGTGTTTTAATTTGCTTGAAGTACATAATCGTAATATTCAATGACTGAATTCTTCCCGAATAAAAATATTACTTTGATCTTCTTTGAAAAACCTTTATTTCAGGCTATACACCAATTCAGTGGAGACTAATGGACTCATTAGCATTTAGCGCTAAATTTTGTGCCGCTAAGCGCTATTGAGTACTAGGCATTAGGCAATAGTTTGTTAGTGGTCCGCTAACTTTTATCACCGCTTAACTGATGAAAAAATTGTGGAAGTCCCCCGGTTACACAAAAATTTTAAAAATTTTAGAAATAAATAAAAAATATCCATGCGATATTTCTGGCTACTCATAAGACCCTTTCTCCATTGAGGGTTATACACATTATTACAAAAAAATTTGTACTTTTATTTTTTCTGAAAATAATTTGAATATCGAGGTCCTTATAAAGCATATAAAGAAATTTCCTGCACATTTAATTGGCAAATAAAAATGCCTATGGATCACTGATGTTCCGCGCCGGGTACAACGTGTTAAAACACTTTTAAAATTTAATGTCTACTTTTATTACACTTTTTTTGACATTTCCATCATAAGTTCTAGTACAGAATATTCCCAATGGAGAAACATTTTTTTGGAACGGGAGGCTAATACGCTGTATAAGCCTCAATCGAGAAAAGCTGACATCTTAAAAGATATCATTGGAATATATTTTACCTTTAAAACGTGGTATGCAAAAACTTTATACAAAATCGGTGTAATGTTTTCTGACTACACAAAATAAATGGCATTTATATTAATGTTTTGAAGCACTGTTTGGCAAATACTACATCATATCACTCCCCAATCAAATCGGCATTTTACTTAGGTAAAGGAGCATGTTTTAAGGCGTTAAAAGTGATCAAAAGCCATTATTTTAGATTTCTAATTGTAAGATATATTACTTTTGATGAACCAAAAATTTTTAATATTATTAACAAGAGATCAAGAGTTTTTTTTTGATAGGCAATACATAAAAACCATTTGACTTGCGATTTACTTATTTTTTGTCATAGTTTTGATAACTTATGTAAAGGTTTAAATTAAAAGAGAGTAAAAACATCACTATCCAGCTTTTCTCCGCATTAGGATATTGTTCAAAGGATGAAATCAAGAAAAACAATTTCAGATGCAAAGAAAAGAAATATTTTTTTAAGGAAGCATTCCGTTTCCATTATTTTTCTGAACCTAAAAAAAAAGATTCATTCTTCGATGCTAGTTATAGTATCAAAGTTTTATATTTTATTGCAAAATTTTCGTATCTAAGGCATTAGGAAGTTTCTTTTTGTATTTTCAAAAAAAAGTAATAATTTAGTTTTCTACTACAATAATTAGTACATAAAACATCTTGTACAACCCTGAGTCGAATTGAAAGAAGATTTAATTATCTTTTAATATTAATCTTGCGATAATTTTTTGCTGTTTATGATTCCTTAATTTTGTATTAAATTTTACGATTGTTTTCCGTTTAAAATAATACAAACTACTTTGATGAGACTTGTAAACACATTTGTTTTTATTTGGGCTAAATGATATAAACAAAAACAAAAAGTAATAAGATTAATTAAATTGTTTTGTTTAAGCAAAAAGTATAGTTTTTGTTTCCATTTTAAATAGTGTTAAATGAGAGCACGTGCTAATTAATTTTACAAAAAAATATGTAAATTAGGTAATATAAGTTTTTTTATGATTGAAAATTCAAAAGCTTGTCATAACTTAATAATAATATAAGGCTAATAAATAACTAAATAAAAAAATTTTCCCTAATGATAGAAAAGAATTTTAAAACACGCATTTTTCCTTATTCCGCGTAGTTATTACATTATGGAATTTTTTTTAAAAATGTTAACAAATAAAAATTTTTCAACTTTTCTAAGCTTTTATAAATTTTATTATTTTAAAAGATAAAGAAAAACTAATGATTTTTATATGCATATTACATCAAAGGACTAAATTTTGTTTTGGTTGAAAACTTTTAATGTCTGTTATAATTTAGTTCAACATAAAATAAGATATTCGGAAAATGATTTCTTCTGAAACATTCTTAATATGAAAATGTGCACTCCCGGAAAACAATTTTGATAGGTTGTAGCTCTAGAGGTCAACCTAATTTTACTTTTTTGTTATATTTATATTGAAACTTCCTTAAACAAATTCTAGTCTGAATTTAATTTTTCTTAAAAAAAAAAAAAATAATATAATTTGAATAAATTAGAATTTTTAATTTTTTTATTTGATAGCCTTGACGTTTAAAAATTTGATAAGACTGATTACAATCGTATAAAAAACAAATTAAGACCATTCCATTGGCATATATGATCAAATCCCATAATATGAAAAATCTACAGCATAAATTCAAGGCTAGCTAAAATGATCAATTTCAAAAAATTTTGTTTATAATAAAATCAATAAATAAAGTATATAAAAAAAGTGTAGTTATGGTTAATAATATTAAAAATTTTGCAAAAAATTTAACAGTTTTGAACCTTTCCATAAGTTATCAAAACCACAACAAACAATAAATAAACCGCAAGTCAAATGATTGTTAAAAATTGCCTATCAAAAAAACTCTTGATCTCTTGTTAATAATATTAAAAGGTTCATCAGAAAGCCTAAATATGGTATAAAGATGAAATATATTTGTAATATTTTTTTCGAAATACTAAAAAAATTACAAAAAACTTATAATTTGGACATTAATATAAGTGAAATACCATTTATAGTAAATTTACAACTCCAAGGCGGACTTTGATTGAACTTTTTCTAATTTAGAAGTACACATTGGTTAGCAGAACGAAATCATTATTTTAGTACTCAACCAGTTAGTTTTTGTGGCCTAGTTTTAAGTTTAAAATAGTTTTTTGGCGCATTATCTGTTTTGCTTTTTGGTAAATTTTATTATTAATCCTTACTTGGCACACTGGGGTACTTCACACTCCTGTCACTACAGAAATTGTTATAAAAAATAAACTATTAAACATTTTTAATTAAAAATTTGTTTACAACGTCTTAAAAGCTCATTCCAAAAGGTAATATTGGTAAAAATCAAATAAAAGTATACTAAAAGAATTGCAATAGGATTAGAATATGAAAAAATGAGTATTTTCACTAAAAAATTCATAAATTTTTTTTTCTTAATATTAAGAGCTAAAATTTTAGGAAAGTTTTCCACGAATATGTTACTACAAGAAAATAAGCAGTGACTTGGCTCTTTCAAAAAGCGTATTTATTCCAAAAAATGAAAATCGGGATTTGTTGAAAAACCAAACTTTATGTTTTTATCTTAATATTTTAGATTATTTGGGATACAGTGTTATTGGTTTAAATATTATGTATCTATACAGTCGGTACAAATAGTGAATTTATAAATGGGCGATGCCATGATGAACATCCTGTTTTTAATTTTTGATCTTCCTTCCAAGTATAAATATCATATCACCGATATGTATCGGACTTATTTGTTACTCTAAAATTAATAATTATTAAAAGAAAAGAAAAAAGTTCGCTTCATTACCTGATAAAATATGTAAAAAATTAGGGTGTAAAATTTCAAAGCGATCGCGGCATATTTAAAAACAACTATTTATATTGAGCCCTAGTATTTTTTGCTACATATTTCATTTGTCAAAAAATTGCTTATCTTTTTTGTTGTCAAAAATGCTTTACATCATATTCACAGTCAAACATAACCTAACTTACACTATTAATCACTATCAAATAATTCTCGAAACAGAAAGATTAAAAAATTAATTCTCCTTCGTGTTCCCATGAGTTTTTTAGTATATTTAGCAAAAGACTAGAAAAGCAAACTAGATTTAGATTTAAATTCTTAAAGTCTAGTACTCTTGGCCACTGTAAATGCAGTTTTAGTTGTGTATGTTTAAGGATAAGTCAATAGTTTTATAATGATACAGAGAAGCTTTAAACAAAATATCAAAAGCGGTCATTTGACCGCATATGATAGATTTTATGTTAAACTATGAATGCGTGTGTTTTGTCCAAATTACGTTGTCAGAAAATTAAAAAATTTGGCAGTTTGAAACTATTCTTACAAAGTCTTAGAAAGAAATTTATCTGAATCTGAAAAGTAACATATTGTTGATATTTGTAACATTTTGGTATTGCTTCGGGAATTTTTTAGGTAACAAACTTATTATAGTAAATTTTTTTGAAGTTCCTTTTTTTGTAAAATTTTCATAATGTAGCACAATTTTTCTACTTAAATCATTAGTAAAAATTGCTTGCTAAATTCTGAATAAAATTCTTATATTTAAATTTCGAATACAATTTTCTGTTTTTTTTTTTTTTTTTGTATTCAAATAGAAACTCCATATAACTGTAATCTATAACTAAATTTAATTTATATTGTATATATTTCATTGAACTTCGTTTTGTTTTTGATATCTAAAACCCTGGTATTCGAAAATAATGAAAACGAGGTGAAAAATAGACATCAAAGGCCAACAGGGCTGAATTAGTTTAGATGGAGAAAACTTTTGTTTCCAAAATATGACCCTGATGATCCCTATTCAAATGCGACTAAATTTTTGAATTGGTTTTCAAAATATTCCATCCAAAATACACTGACTACGTTAAGTAGCCCACTTGACTTTGACAACAATGAAAACTTATAAATTAATTATAGACACTAGCCGTTAAATAAAACATTAAAAATTCCATTGAATGGGGTCGCTGGTAACCTCCTTAGCAGTGTTTTAAAAGTCAAGATTTTTTATTGTATTATTGTTTTTTTTTTTTGTTTTGTTTTTTTTAGCAAAGTTGAACTTAGCTCTAGATTCTGGAATCAAGGAAAATGATTTTAAGATATTTGCGATTTAAATCTATTTACTTAGACTAGAACAGGTTAACTATGTATAAAGCTAAATGTAAAAACAGAAAAAAATTAATTCCAAAAGTAACAAATTTCCAATATTTTACCTCTACAGAGAGAAAACTTACATTGAATTTTTTTTCGGCTAAAAACAGAAAATTTTTTTACACCATGCCATTTAATAGAAAATAGAAATGTAACTTGATTATTATTAATCTTAAAAGTAGTCCACGGAAATTCCAGAGTTTTTCAATTGAATAACAAGCTAACAAGACTAGATCTTTAGTCTTCCAATTGAAGTCAATCAACAATTGCAAAAAGTCAATAATTGGCTGAAAAGGTTTTAATGTCGTGCAATTTATAGTGTGATGATGATATTCTAAATCTTTGTCACTTTTATTAAACTAAACTTGATCGAATGTTTTGTATTCACACAGATTAAAAAGAAAAAGAAAAAATTTTAAATATGGTTTGACTAGTAACTGGTTTAATGATTTTAATGAACTTTTCGTTTTAATGAAGATCACAAAACAAGAAGAAAATTGTTTTTTCTGTTTTTATTATTTGGATAAAATGTGATTAAGAAAATTTTCAAGGTTTTCAGGTTTAAGCTTTCAGTCCTAGAAGGTTTGATTTACAAACAAAACATCTTTTACTTTAGTTAAATGGTTTTAAATGGTATTTTTTAGTGTTCATTCGCCTTCCAACCTTCCGGTATCCGCGAGGTATATAAACTACCTTGAATCATTTATAGATGACGGTCATTATTTACAAAAAAATATATATATATATACAAATTCTTAAGCTTTTTGTTTTGGTTTTGCAAAAATGAAAAAACACCAAAAAATCTGAGATCGTAGAACTTTTTAATAAAATTTTTATTAATTGTTTTTATTGTTAATTTAATGAAAATTTTTCTTATTTTTGTTAGAAGCTTTAGTAAAAAAAATTTGTAGAAAACATAATATTTTAATAATTTTTGCTAGCTAATTCTGTTTATAAAGACTAAAAAAAACCAAAACGATAAATTTTATTAAATCTTCGTTTTAAAGGTAAACAACAATAAAATTAAAAAAAAAACAGTAATTTAAAAGATTCTAAGATATTTATTTACGAAAAATATAGGCATTAAAAAATCACTCCCTGGCTTCTTGTTATCATTTGGATCAACAGGGTCGCAAGGGAAAAAGGAAAGAGTGTTTGGAGAAAAATATGTGACCGAAAAACTCTAATTGATGAATTGCTTTCAACTAAGGAGGTTAGCAGGAAAACACAATATTCTCCCCAAGAAAATTTTCAATAAATTTTAAAACCGATGAAAAACACTTTACCCAGAATATAGCTAATATCCATTTTAGGTGACGTTGTGCAAAAGTATCGAAAAAAGGAAAGATTGAAAAAGTTAAATTCTTCTCAATCGTTAGGAGGGGTTTTGAGCAATTTCGGGATAGTTAGTAAATTTCGTTGTTTCTATTTTTTTAACGATATTTGACAAAAATTTAAATATCTTAATTACTAAAAATGATACAAGCGGTTTTCACTTTTGAAATATCGATTTTTTTAAATATTTTAAGAATATTATTCCAAAATTTGAAGTCGATCAATAACTCTCAAAGTTATTGACTAGTTAGTCTCCTCTCTTTAATTCATTAATTCGTTTTTAGCTTTCAAAATTTTTAAACGTGTTTTTCTCAAAACTTCTTTTTCCAAGCCGGTGTTCCATTTAAAAATTACATTATCGATTCACTTCAAGCTTGGTACACACTTTCTACACATAAAAAAGCTCGCCACAATATTGAATTTTGGAACTTTTTTTACATTAAGGGGGTTTTTCACTTATAAAATGGCAGAATTTTTAGTCAAAAATAGCAGTCTTCAATTTAAATGAGTATCAAAAATTTTGAAATAAAAAACAGAAATAATCAGACAACGTTGGTGGGAGGTTTTGATGATACTTTGACTAGATTTTATGGGTTTTTGAGATCAGGTAATTTTCAGCTGAGATACAGTGAACACTAAAAAATTTTCCATCTAAAAATCCATTCTTTAACTTTCAATTTTTACATTTATTTACATAGAAAAACTTATTAAAATGTTTATTTTATTTTGGAAAAATTCTGTTCTTCCTACTTGTCTCTTAATAAGAAAACATTATGTTAGTGGCTTTGGGGCAATAAAGCTGATTGATCTAAAATAAATTGCTGCGGGCAACAATTTCAGAACAAATAATTTTCTTTTAGCTTGAGCTGACCTCTTAAAATTCTAGTTTTGAAATACACAGAACTAGCGAGAGGTGATGACCTCCAAAATATCTTTTAATGCATATTAAAACCAATTTCAATATAATTCATAATGAGTCAATGTTATTTTATACTTTTGCAGATGCATATAAAACTAACCTGGAACAAATAAATAAAATTTTTAAGTTCCTGTTTTACGTATTTTCTAGAAAAATTATTTATTTGAACAGGTTTTTTGTAACGTGGAATATAAAATTAACGAAGCGTATCCGGCTGATTTTTTCTTGATGTTTCAACTTAATTATATTATAATAATAGGATAAACATTCATAATTGCTATCTTATTATTATGAAATTGAATTTTTTCTATTTAAAATATATCCTTTAAAAAAATATTTCAATAAGTCTGTTTATAAAAAGTTCGATTTTCTCTTTTCATAAAGTATATTTTTATAGAATTCTTCCAAAGTGTAAATGATTCTGATTTAATTTATGACTGAGATTGCTTAATTAAGAAAGTTGATTCAGATCATCAAATAAGGAGTGCTAATTTACTGTCAAGGCAACTACTTTCTCTGGAAAAAACATTGATTAAAAAAAAAATCAGTGCCATGTCTAATTTCGGTATTGAAAGGTTACTCTAATTATTACTTTCTTAAAAAGTTTTTAATTAACATTTTTCCTTTAATCGCTCAAAAGAGGAATTCATTGATACTTATTCATCTTACTCACTCAGAATCTGAGTTTAATAGTGAATCTTATGTGCTTTTAAAACTTGTGGTTGTGTGATGCCGTTTTAAGTATAACTAATATTTTAGTAATGTAATATTTTCCGTTTCAAAAACCTTACGTAAAAGGCCGATATAATAAATCGTCTACATAAACTTTTGCTTTTCTGTGAATTTTTGAGATTAAATACCTAGAAGTCTTAGATTAGATTTATTACTTCATCCTTTCAGTTCATTCTTAGGTGTAGAACTCTGACGGTCAGAATTTGAAAAGATTTTGAAATCGGCCTTTCAAAGTTGTTGTGCCCACGTTCTTAAATTTAATCTCCAACTGTCTTTGTATTATTTGTGGTTTTGGTATTTCTCTGTTTGAGTGCTAAAAAAATAACTTCAATAATGCCTTCGAAATGTATACCAAACGCTAAAGACTTTCCCTTCTCCTCTAAATGTGCTACTGGCAAAGTAAGTAAAAAGAAAAAACGTCATTTTTGCGGTGTTCGTCATAACAAAATTATTTAAAACCGAAACATCAATATTTATTAATCGAAGAAGACGTTTTTCAAAGTAATAACAAGGAGTTTTTTTCTTTTTCGATTTATCAATTTTTTGTATCCTTTGGAAGCTTAAAAAATCGACTTATTTACTGTTGTCAAATTAAAAATTATTTAAAAAAAGGGAAAAAAGCTCTAGTTATAACCTGGTGAAATATGAGAAAAAGTAGTGCGCAAAATTTCAAAACGATCTGTCCAGCACTTCGAATATAACAAATTTTATGAAAATGCTTTAAGGTTTTGTTCACTCACTCCTTGCTCTAAAGCAAAAGACTCTTAAATGCGCATAACATTGGCAACTTGAAATACCTTTGACACAATATACTTTTAAGATGTTAAACATTAATTTACTAAAATAAAAATAAAAATGGAAAAAGAAATTTAAATACCGGAAATACAAAGTTAGAGAACTATCGAAAAAATCAAAATCTTTTACAATTTTTTCAAAAAAAAGGAACAAAAATTGCATTCTTCCTTAGGTAAAGATATAAATTTATCAAAACTGTCAGATATTTGGCTAACGTTTATAACACATTAATCAAAACAATTTCGAGGTAATTAATTTAAATATCTTAATCTTATCTCTATCTTAGAAATTAAATCTATAAAAACTATTCAAAAAAACTTTAGAAATTAACATGATCCTAGAAGTTAATATTGTTCGGAATTTTCTATAATATCATATAAAAACATAAATCAAATGTCTAAAAACACCATAATTTTTTTCCCTTAAAAATGATTTAAGCCAAAATTTTTGAGTTATACAACCAAAATTTCGATGACTCAAATTTACTTAATATTCCGTCAGCAAAATAAACTTCTATCCTGCTGCCTTCTTGTTTAAACTACGGTCATCTGCCGATATTCACTTTTTGTTTTTTTTAGTCTGTAAAACCTGCTAGAACTATGCAAGCTTTTATCACCATATTAATTATATTATAGGTTGGCTTGTATGACCATCTGTAAGCATGTCCTTACGAAATCTTTATGCTGGCTTAATGTATAGCTAAAAGAGAAAGTTGGAAAACTTGAGACATAGAAAATCTTGTTGATTTTAGTATTTTTTTGTTGTTTTAATTTGTTTTTGATTTATTTAATAAATAGAAGGCCATGTCATGTATATTTTTATTTAATTTATAAACTTGCCTTAAATATTTCCAAATATTCTCAGTGCAGAGAGGTCAAATGTTTGATAGCTTACACATTAATTTCTTCCTCGATGAATGTTGTTTACAGTGCAAGGCTGTTTTTTTTTTTTCATACAAAATTACTAACAGTTTTCAATAACAATAACAACTTTTTTTTATTATAAACTAATGAGACTTAAGTCTATTGTCACTAATTTATAATAATTATTTAGCAACTAACTAAAAGAAAAAAATATTTATGATATTGGAAATTTTTTATTCGAATTTGTTTTGATGAAATTATATTTTTGATATTAATATTATCAGTCTATGAAAATTTCCAATAGTTAAAAGAAAACAAAAATAAACAAACAAACCACTAAAAAGTATCGATTAGCCTTTTATCAGTACTTGAAGGTGCAAAGTGCTTACACGTTTTGCTACCCCCAGCTGAGATCTATTTTTAAATTTCATCAAAATAAGTTCCTTTAATCTTAATCTGATGCAATTGAGTATTGATTAAAAACAATATTTTGGAAATTTTTTGATAAGGAAAAAAAACAAGTAACGAAAATAAAAATATTTTCATAAATTTATTTTCTTCAAAATCAAAAATTATGAAACTAATAATTTGCATTGCTACTGACCTCGAAAATTTTCTATAGGAAATTTTTAATAATTTGATCATCAGAGCCCCAAATTATATTGCTCTATTATTACATATATATATATATATTAAGTTTTATTTAGAGATTTCTTTTCTTCTTTTTGAAGGTAGTTGAAAATAGTTGAGAAATCATTTCGAGGGTTAGCGGAAGATGTGGCTGGTGTCTGATTAATACACGTCAATAATTACAACATTGGATTTATTGTTCTGTGATAAAAAAGTTAACAGATTAACAAAATTTTATATAAAAAAGAAATCTTAAATTGTCTGATAACTTGCAATCGCCCAGCTAATTAAATGGTAATGCTCTGATTTAAATTTTTTTTTATTCAACTCTAATCAAATTTTGTATGAATTTCTTAAGACTTAAATTAAATCCTATGTACTTTTGCTAAGTTCCTTTTTCTTTAAAAATTATTACAGAGTTTGGTTAAGCTATCTTGTCTTTATTTTATTCACCTTCTCAAAGTATTTCACACTATTATTTTTGTTTTCTTTAGAAAACTGTAATTTCCTATATTCATCAGCATTTTATTTCAGATATGAAGGTCAATAAATTTTAAAGCTTTAATATTTAGCTTGTGTTGCATTTAGTTAGGTGCTGCACTTGTTTATATATCAAAAAAAAAAAAAAACAAAACAAACGACTTTAAAAGACGAAGTTGTTGCCTAAAGCATCTTTAAACATTGTAATTAGTAAATAAAAATTAAAACTCAAAAGTAATTAGGAAAATTTTCTTTTTAAAATCATTAACGTCACATTCAATTATGACGTCAATGACTAGTAATGCCACACCAAAAAAAAGAAGAAGTTTCCTTTGAATGGTTCTGCTACTTAAACAATTAATTCAATTTTGTTACTTTTTTTTTGCATAATTAAAATTATTGACACTTTTATGAATAATTCCAATGACGTAGTTACAGTTTTAAAATTATTTAATTTTAGATAAATGAATGAAATGAATGAATTTAATTCAAATTCTGTTTCTTGAGAAATGATTATCTTCCATTTTTGTTTTAATTATAAGCTCATAAAAAATAAAATAAATTAAAAGTGGGTTCAAAATAATATGTTTTGGATTTTGGTGAAATTATTTGCTATAAAATAGTAAATTGTCATAAAAGAAGACACTTCTCTCAACTTCTTTTCTATATAAGGAAAATATAATTTTGTGATATTTTATCAATAGAAATTTTTGATATAAAAATCTTCTTTTCATAAAAAAACAAATATTTGGAAATCAAAAAAAAATCATAAAAAAACCACAAAACGTTTGAAATTAGAAAAAGTTAATTTCTTTTCAACAGAATTAATTAATATTCAAAAAAAGTACTCCATTTCTTAAAAGCCTGGAATTCTTTCATCCATTCCTAAAAGTTTAAGTTCAAAAATATAAAGTTGCTCCTGGGAGTATTAAAATCAAGATTTCTTTTGTATCATACGCGTTAAAAGATAAATTTAAATGAAAAGTTAAAACAAAGTTATCGAAAAATAATATAAAAATTAAGGAAGATTAATTCAAAGCTTACAATCAAAATCTTAGGATCAAAAAGTTAGGCAGGAAAATTTCATGTTATTTATCACATACAAAAAATGTAAAATTTTGTTACAGAATGAAATCCGAAGAGAAAAGTTTGCAGAATTCTTCCGAGTTTTATCTTTTGCTAACCAACTCTTTTAAATTTGCAACAAAAAATAATAATAATTAAGAGTTTTTTTTAATTTTTATTTAAATAGCGTTGAACAATGCACGATTGACGTAGTCTAATGCCACCTGTTTTTGACCATTTTATGCTTTTTCTGATTTTATAGGAGTATTATAGTCCATGATACGTGCTACTTTTTGTTGTGGTTGTCCAGTTTCTCGTTTGATCTTACCGCTATTAACTATTTCAACATTCTGAGTCGTTGAATCTATCCTTATTATACTTTTTTGTATTGCTTACCACACATATAGACGTATATTTCCCTTTCATTTTAAAATTTGCTGATGACTTTTCAACATTGGGCTTTGTAAACAGCTTTGAAGCTCTTTCTTAAGTCTGATTGTATGCAACAACAAATATTTGCTGATCTCTACATTACTATATAGATTGTCCATGTAGAGATAAATTTATTACTGTATCATTCAAACAGACAGCTCCAGAATAAAGCTTGAAACAAGGAATGTAGCCCGTTACTGAATCACATAACATCCGGATTCTATATCTTTTTTTTTTATGGGGCTATAAACTCTAAATCAAAGTTTACCTGTTAAGATATCATACATTCATCAATTGAAATAACTCTTCCAAAGTTGAAATTTTGTTTAAACTTTTCAGTAGAATATTATAAAATCGATTGCACTTTAGAAAGCCTTTTAGAACCCTCAGGAATATTTCTGCCAAAATTTGCCAAAATTTATGATAGTTCAACAATGCATTTGTTGACTAGGAATCTTCTATCTTAGGCTTTTTTTTTAAATCTCATTATGCTTACCAGCACTAATCATTGTTTTAACTCAGTAACAGTAAAATCGTACCCTTTTGTGTATGGTACCTATTTATTTCAGTAGCAACTAGTTCAAAAAAGATCGGTTCCAACGAAAAAAATCTACACATTCGTTTACAGATACACTGCAGGTCCTTATGAACCTAAAAAAAATCTAATTGCTTAAAGACTGATCAAACTTCTTCCAATCTTCATATTCTTTTATGGTAAGATCTCAATATAAACTCCTGGTATTAGTGTTGTATATAATTGAAACGAAATTGGTCAAGTGTATTGGGATCCTATGAAATTACAACAGAACTTTCTATTTAGATCCACCCGTTTTCACTATTAAAAGCTCACCATGATTGCCGTTAAAAAAATGGGTATTTGTCAAGCCATCAATTTCTTTAATAAAATAGGATCATGAGATTATTAATTTTTTTCTATTTTTTATTTTACTTAATTGATCTAAAATTTATTTGTGATCAATGAAAACTTATAAAAAAAAACTTCTATACTGTTGAAAGGCAAGTGATACAGCCGTTTAAATATAATTCAAAAACAAGCATAAAATAAATTTGAAAAGTTGCCAAAAAAAGTACAATCAAAATCAATAAAATGTAAATATATCTATTTCGAGTCTTTAACGATATTTTTAACTATATCTATAAGAAAAATACAACCGTTAAAGGTTAATGTACTGAAAAAATTTCCTATAAACTAATATAAAAAGATCAGTGTTAGAAATTTTAATCTTCTAATGGTTTAAACTGTTTTAGGTGTATGTAAGTGTTTTACTGCCAAAATAATATCTAAATTCTTCTTTTTTAAAGAAATAAATAAATACTTAAGTATCTTAGTAGTATATTTAAGAGAAATATCTTAAATTAAATAAAAAATATATAGCTAAAAATTACCGGCACGCTATTCGCTTAATTTCTAACAAAATTTCTACTGTGAGAAATTAAAGTATTTTACTTAATAAAATTTTAGTATTAAATAAAAATACTAAATCTTAATGACATTTAATTTGTTATTGGTCTATACCAAATAATTTGTGTCAATTGACAAAGAGTTTAGTTTTTATTAAATTCTTTAATCTTAGCAGGTAGTGGGCTAAAAAAGAAATTATCAAAACAAAAAACTCTTTAGTTTTAACTCCTTGAATTTTGGCACATTGGCACGTGATGACCAAATGAAAAAGAGTCATACACCAAGTTGAGTTCAATGAGTATGATAAGCTCACCTAATTAGAGAGTTTGATAAGAGAACTGTCACGCATTGATCGAATGGTAAATTTTGTATTATCTTTAAACATTTTGACTGTTTGTCATTGACTAATTTTTTAAAAATTTTCTGATTTCTGGTAGACTGCATAGGTCGTACGTAGTCTGGTCAAATTGACATTTCTTATCATTTTTCTAAATAGCTGAGCACTTTATGAATAAAACTAGATTGAGCTAGTTTGATTGAGTTATACTTGCTTTAAGTGAAATTAAAGTTAGAAATTAGTGAAATTTTTGATAAAATTGATTAGAATTACAAAGTATAAACAAATTTTTGTATTTATTATAAAATTCACACAACATTATATTGAAAGATTAAAGCCTTTGTTTTTTACTTTATGCGTATACCAGTAAAAGCAGTTACTTTGATTATTTGAGCCTTAAGCAAAAAACAAAACAAAAAATATTTAATTTCAGACTAAATTTCTCTGAAAACATATGCAAGTAGGGCTGCGTGATTTGCCTATGAATACCATTTTATGGTCAGTACTTTATGTTGACTGATACAAAAATCTTAAAGTCTGTCAATGTCATTAATAGATTGCAAAATTTTTTTTACCATCACAACTATTCAAAAGCTATGAATTGCATACAGCCCCCACGTTCAACGAACGTGCAAAGACAACAAATTTAAATATTTGAGGGACAACTTTCGGCAACGTTTGCTATTCTGTATTTTCTTGTTAAGCCACCTGTCCAAAACTTTAATACATCTAAACTAAATGAGAAATTAAATTATAAAAGTTTTTCTTTTATTTTATTTATAGCCACAATACAACTATAAATTTTTGCTTTAAGAATTTATTTCGGGTATTTCCCAGTTAGCTTAGTCAGAGCAAATAATAATCTTTGGGTATATAATAAACTTACGGAACTTTTATATTAACAGGTAATTCAAATAAAAAGTAGAAAATTATTGTATCTTTTTTAAATGTTTTATTAATCCTTTGTGTCCATTTGTTAAATTCAGTATTCAGATTTAAAACAGTGATAAGAATTAAAAAAAATTGATGATCTTTTAGTAATAAAATAAGAAGACGTCATCAACCTAGGATAAATATCTATAGAATAATTAGCAAGCTATTTTTTCTTTTTATGGATTAGTAAGAAAAAATTTCATTTTATGTATTTGTTAGGTCCAAAAGTTTGAATTAAGAAGGTCATTTGAGGGTGGCAAAAGAAAATATTTAGTGTAATTTATTTTAGTTTCAATTCATTTCTAATTACGCTGAATTACAAAAAATTTCGCAGTTTAAATTCTTTTCTTTGTTAGATTTGTTATCTAACAATATTCTAATCTAGTGTTGATTTCGCTAAAAGAAAGCAAGGCTTAGGTTTTGCTTAAATGATGTTGTCTTTTATAAAAACAAATAATTTATTTTACCTCCTGTTTTTAATTAAATATTTTTCTGAGTTACGGGAAAAAATAATTTAAATTCTAGCAGAGAAGTTCTGTTTGTTTTTCCTATCAATTTTGTTTCTTCAAAGGTTCATTTTCCTAGGACGATTTTTATCTATAATATTTAGACCGGCCAGCCAGAACAGCTTTTTTGGACACTTTGGACATATAAAATCAGTAATATTTAGTGAATTTACGCATTGCTATGCTTAACCGGCTATTTGATTAATATTAATCGTTTTTTAATATTTATATAATCGGCCGGTTAGGTGATACTACCTGTCTGTCTATATAAGCATAATCTGTCGCATAGTTGTATGTTTGTCCAAATGTATTTTTAGTTTTAGTACCGGCGTCTAGATGTTAAAAAATAAATAAATGTTAATAACGAACTATTATTAATAAAAAAGTATTCAGTATAATTTTTAACTTGTATACAACATGTGAACTAAATGTGAACAACTTTAGCTTAAGTAAGCAATCCAAACGATTAAGACCTTGATACGAGTACACAACTTGAAATATTACTAAAGATTAAATCTTTAGATATTCTACGTAATTTTATACTTTTTAGATTGTTTGATATTTTATTTTTATTTAAAATACAAAATAAAGAATTATATTTTATTATAACATAAAATTTATACAATAAATACTAATTTAATTATGATCCTATAAAAATTTATATGAATTGTCAGTAAAGGCTGTGTACATGAATTTCAATTTAATGAAATCCTTAATACATTATTTATAAGCTTATGAAGGAATTGCTAACAGATTCTTAGTCAAATTTTACTTAATCTTCTCTACAGTCGTAAAGTTTAAGTGAAGAGAAAAGTGACATTTAAAAAAAAAAAAAATCCTCAAATTATTTTATTTATTTATAACATTTTAAATGAATTAATTTTGCTTTAAGTACAAAAATCTCTATTTAGGGAAGATAAACAATAAAGAAAAATAATTATATCCAAGAACTTGATCAATGGAAATTAATTTTACGCTTTCGGTTAAGAGCTTATCTTTAAAAGTTAGTTCAATTGCCTTGTAAAAGTGGAGCAAATGTGGAGAAAAAAAACTAAACATTCTTTGGGGTTCCTTATTGGGTCTATGGAAACATTAAGCAAGAATCAAATCGATTTTTTCTTTAATCTATTCTTGGACAAAGGCTTTATGATTTTCTTTTATAAAAAAAGGTGAATTAGAATTAGGATATATTCATTTGGTGGCTGAGTAAAAATAATACTTTTGTTCCTATGAAAATTACCAGCAATAACAATAATGGGAGTAATTAATTCTACCTTATATTGTAGCGATATTATCTAAATATAGGATGAGCTAAATTAAAGGTAGTCGGAAAGCTAGAAAGAAAGTATAATTGTTTTATAAGAAAATTGTGAGATTTGTGAAACAGAAAACAAAAGGAAGACAACTAAATCAAGTCGGATGTATATGAAATTAAAACGACGCAAGGGAAACCGATATTTTTACCTTGTAAACCCATTCTTTGTGTTGGTAGGGTAGTAAAATAAAAAATACTTTAACCAATAGGTTAAAATATTACTTTTACATAAATAGTTGTAAGTTTAAAAATAAATTTAGTTTTGGTTTTTAAATCTGGAAAGTAATCGTTTCATTTTTTCTTGGTTACAAAAGACTAGCGTTTCCCGCTAAGACTTTCGATAACCTTGGCAATAACATTCGACTATGTGAAACTTCGCAAAAACTAGCATTTTCCCTCTAAATGATCAAAGACTATTGGTAATATTTTTACCAATTATCAAAGAGATTTTGATAATTAGGATTAGGAGAAATATTCATTGAAGATAGTCTTCCTTAATATTTACCAAGGCACTATCCGTTTTAACTTGTTGTTATTGAGAAGGATGTATAAAGTATCTAAGGATGTGTTCATTCATTATAAATAGCTGGCGTTTTACTTATTTCATAATATTATCTTACATGAAAAAAACCTGAAAATTAATAATTAAATTTATTTATTACTAAAGGATTAAAAAATCAATGTAGTAATTACTTTTTCCTTTTTCTTATTACTTTTATATAAAACTATATTTCATTTTCTCATAGTTTTTTCTAAATTTAACATTTGCTCACTTAATCGTTTGTTTATAGCAATAAAATGAAATTTATATTGTCATCTACGAGATATATCTCGTAGTTGGCACCGAATGGATTAAATAACTTCAGAAACTTAAAGGATAAAATAATTATATCCTTGCAAAAAATAATAAAAAATATATTTAAATTGAATCAATTAATATTAAGGTCCGACCGAGATTACTCGGTCTCGGCCTACTCTCGGCCGAAATCCAGGCCGAGATCTCGGTTCTCGTTCTCGGCTTAAATTTGCCGAGATTCTCGGCCATAGCCGAGACTGCACACGTACCAGTCTATCAGTAAGCTATCATAAGCCAGCAAAGTTTTATCAGCTCCACTGATAGGCGTTTCAGACAGGCTCTTATATTGCAATCGAAATATTTCAATACATTAGAGGAGACTGAATTTTCCATACAAATTTACAAAATGCCGGAATCGAAATTGTAATATCAATTCTGTGTGAAACGCCTATGACTAGCGTTGCGATTTTTAAGAAAAGCTGGGCAGCTATATGATGAGAGGCGGCACAACTTAAAAGGCGAAAATCTTGAAAAATTACTGTTTTTGTGTCATAATATTAGCTTATTTAATTTTGAGTGTTAAAAATGTCCATATACTCATACACAGAAAATATAACAATTTATTGCATTTTTTGCACTTTTAACTTTTAACTCTCCATACTCCATACAAAATTTCCATCGTTGTATTGTAATAATGAGTATAAGCTTCCGTGGAGAATGGGTATTACCCATTTTAGCTGCTATATTTATAGTCTCGTTCTCGGTCTCGGCCAAGAATAAAAAATCATTCTCGGTCGGACCTTAATTAATATTAATCATAATATCATGGTTTATTTCAATGTGCTTGTCTCATTTTAAAGTTATGCCTCTGAATTTCATTAAATTTTTATTTTCTACATTTTTAAGCTCATTAATTAAACATTTTAGCCGTTGCTATGCGATTATGCAGTTTTTTTTAAAGAATTAATATGACAAACTTTGTTTCTTAGACATTTTGAAGCCAAATTCTTGTTTGAAATTTTTTAACAATAAAAGAAAAAAAACAAAAAAACAAAAAAGAATAAAAAAATACATTATTGGAGCTCTGACCTAATACAAATCAACGGTATTCAATTTGAAGTCAAGACGACCAAAGGTCTAGCAGGAGAATTCAGTATTGACATTTTGAATAAAAAATTTTTTAAATTTTATTATAATTAAAAATTTTTTATTTGATTTTTTGCGTTAAAGTGTTTTATTTTGTATGATCATTAAATTCTTACGTCTGATTTTTAATAGTATTATAATCAAGATATATATATATATATGTATGACATGGAAACTTCCGAATTATTTCCGTATTTTTGTTGATTATGTCGTTTTTGTTTTTGTTTACATTAAAAAAAAGTAAACAAGAAAAAACTATACTTTTTTTGTAGTCTCACAAAGATATTTATAATTAGAGATTAATGTGAGCATCAGCATTTAAAATTTATTTAATTTTGCATAGATTTTAATTTAATTAACTATAAAATTTGGATTTTTCTTGTTTAAATTTAATTTAAAAGTTATTTAACATTATACTATCAACATTTTCAAATCATTTTATTATCACATAACTGAATGCATTGACCTACAAAACAAAACGTTAGAAAACTGATTTGATGGACAGACAAGCTATAATATCTTTTATGATCTTTGTAACTAATGTTTTAATTTTAATTTTTGATTGATAATTTCAGTGAAACACTATAATAGAAAAATATAAAGAACTGATACAAAAAAAAAAAAAACAACAAAACATTCAATTTGCAAAACTGATGCTCAAATTTGGCCTTCTTTGATTTCAAAGTCTCATAATATCTCATAAGATAAAACGTAAATTAAAGGCATGAGATAGCAAAAATGTCTTCTTTTCATCTAAAAATTAATTAAAAATTCATGAAAGAAATAACTTTCACCATTCCTCGTACAATACATAGCTTAATATATATATATATTATATATATGTATGAATGTAAATAAACAAGACTGACAATGAGAGTTATTTAAATAACACAGAATATCTGATTACCAATAAACCTATTGCGTCCAAAACCTTGTCTTACTCTTAATACTAGATAATTATCAGAAAAATAGAAGAATAAAAATTTACAGAAAATAGTTTTTATTTAATATTTATTACTAAAATGAATAAAATTTTTAATTGATTATGAGAAGAAAAATCAATTTATTAAATTTATTTTTATAGCTGCAATCATATTCAAATTATTGATTGCCTAACCGGAAGTAATATTTTGACAATTTTAATTTCCTGCTTATTACTAGATCAATATATTAAAAAAATATCGAAAAAAAAAGCCATTTTGCCAATCTTGTGTTAATGTTGTTAGGAAAGAAAATTTACACTTCAAGTCAGCATAATCAAAATTTCTGAATATTAAAAATTGTGATGAAATTCAAAAAATAAATAAAATCTATAGAATTAGATATGGGAAGCGATAACCGCATATGATTGTAATGTAATTAATTTAATAAAAAAGCAATAACAAAAATAGCAAAAAAGCCCTTATTTACCTTGTCCGTTCATTGACCGGTATTAAGCATAGACTGTAAGGCCTTGTCATTTTGGAATGTTTGGAATGATCACATTTGGCATTAAAGTTATTTTACTACGGTAGTTATGAAGTTAACTGCTTTCACTTACAGTCGGATGAACCTGCCCTAAAGAAGGACAAATTCTTTGATTAAGTGTTTTGGAATTTTTAAAGATGGAATCATTATTTTTTTAACTAAGAAGTCATATTAGCTCTTTAGAACTAGAATATTTTGCTTTTTAATACATATAGACTGATATATCAGTCTACGAGAGTTGTTTCAATGTGAATTGGACTACTTAAACTTAACATTCGCTTAATGTAACTATTTAGCATACATCTTTGAAATTATTTAGTCTTAAATAATAATGAAACGACATAAACGGTCAACAGACCTTGAGTAATTGTTCCAAAATATATTTCCTAATTGGAAATTAAATTACTTTTAGATTAGCTTAAGCAAAATATGAAATAAGGTTAAAAACACAAACATTGAGGCGCAAAAATTCCTAAAACCTACTTAAAAT
The DNA here is from genome assembly GCA_947359355.1 of Acrocera orbiculus. Taxonomy (NCBI): domain Eukaryota; kingdom Metazoa; phylum Arthropoda; class Insecta; order Diptera; family Acroceridae; genus Acrocera; species Acrocera orbiculus. The sequence continues at coordinate 26,582,015 of OX375756.1, read as the reverse complement.
TAATTTGACATATTTAATTAGGTCAATTACCCAGTAGAGAGATTGGAGATCAAATAAAAGTAGTGAGGAAGCAGTTAAGGCAAGAAGAAAATGGTAATTGTCAAAAAACATTGCTGATAAAGCTGCTTTCAATCGAGTAAGTAATCATGGCAATCAAATTATAAAAGACTATAAACAGAATTACTTCAACAACTATCTAAGTCCAGAAGAGGATAAAGATTTATTATCGAAAGCTAAGAGAAAATTCAAACGACTTAATAATCAGATTGTACCTCTAAAAGATACTCTAGAAAAATGGGTGCGTAAAAATAAAGAAAAAGCAGAACTTTTTCCCCCAACATCTAGTATAGATATTAAACCAGCACATAGGATTTTTTGTAATTTTAAAAAAGTCACCCAACACGAGATAGATGAAGAAATCGATAAAAACCTTAATCCAAAGAAAGCTTCAGGAATTGATGGAATATCACCAGGACTATTCAAACAATTATCATAAAAGGCAGTCATCATGCCAATATATTTATTTAATGCTTGAGATTGAAATACGTTCCAATCAGTTTCAAAACGGCAGAAATAATTATGATAAAGAAACCAGATAAACCAACACAAGAAGTAACAAGAAATAATTCTGCTTTATTTAATTAATTTCCTTATAATAATACAACATTGGAACAATATTTTTTCAAAAATTTTATTTCAAAAAAATAATAAGTTAGCGAATGGCAGTGAATGTCTAGAGGCATACTGAAAAAAGTTGCTTTGTGGTGCGCAACATAACTCGCAACAGAATCATCCAAAACCAAAATATCAAAATTTATTTATTAAAAGAAATGTTTCTCGAGGTAATGACGAAAAATATTTTCTTTTTCTACGGTTTTTCAATTTTTTGTCGCCTTCGGTAGCTAAAATACTGATTTTTATCCAAAAAATCGGCTTATTTGTTTCTGTTAAGTTTATAATTATTTTAAAAATGTAAAAAAGTTCGCGTCATTACGTGGCAAAATATGTGAAGAAGTAATTTGCAAAATTTCATAACAATCGGTCCTGTAAATTTTGAGTTATCGTGCTCAACGACTTCGAAATTAACAAACTTCAGAAAAACGCTTTAAAGTTTTCCCCACTCACTCCTTTGCTCGAGAGTAAAGGACACTCAAATGCTCATTACTTCGATAATTTTGCTCCAATCGACTTGAAATTTTGATACAATATTTTTGAGATATAATAAATTACTTTAGAAAAATAAAAAAAAATTAGGAAGAAATGAACCCCCCTGCCCCCCTCCCCCTCCGCCGATTTCATTTATTTTGTGATATGTTATTCTCCATCGAAATCTAAGAGACTGAGAAATAGTTTTAAGGGGTGAAATCAACCCCGATTGATACATCGAAAGTAAAAGGAAAATTTGCTCTGTAAAATTTCACTTCATAGTTATGATTCACATCTTCACATATAAGCAGCATTTGATATATAAGATTTTGAAACATATTATAGTTGGAAGTGTGTGTCTTCTGTTTGTGATGGCACGTAGCTGGACATTGATCGCTGTAACCGCTGGTAGTGTTAGCAGATCTGCTCAGTGGCAACCGTCACACTTTGTTTAATGAATTTGGTAGAATTGCGTGTAACTGATGGCTGGTTTCCCGTTGCACCGAACGGTCGAGCGCACGGTGTTATCACTTTCACATGATAATTGAGACCATCCAACAGTTCCAGCTCTGCCCATTTCCAAAATTTGTTAAGTAAATTCAAGTAGCTTAGCTTCGGAATTTAGTAAATTAAAACTTGTTCAGAACGCTTCCATTGTAAGGTGCTGCCCGAGGTAGCAAGCCAAGTTTTTTATATAAAAGGTCCTAAGTTAAAATTATTTAAAACTACATTCAGGAAGAATTAAATTTTCCCATTAAAATACTGTTTTTTGTAAATTTTTTTTTCCAGATTTTGGTTTTTAGGCTGTGGGCGGATGCAAACGATTCTATGCTGTTTTTATGTGGTCTTTCTTTACGCGATCTGTTATTTTTAGTCGGTCTGTTTTTAAACATTATTTATCTTGCTGTTTATTTAATAGTATAAAAAATTGTTTATAAATGATTATAGATAAAAGTCTGTTCTTTTAATGTCATTTTTATTTTACTCTTTTTAGTCATATTTTTATGTTTCTTAATTTCAAAAATAGCTCTTTCCAATCAGTTGCCAGGATTCCACTATATTTGTGTCCTTAGTTGGAAAAGGGATATTTTTTGGCAAAAACTTTTTCACCGAACTATACTTTTCTACATAGTTTTTGATAGCAAAGTTAGTAGCAAGTAGCCAACTGGCAAGTATTGCAAATAATTACAAGGCTCTACAGAGTTTGAAATAAGAGAACTTTGTTTGTGTTCCAGAAACTTTTATGCTGGGGTCTAAAATTATGCCACCAATTCGTTTTTCCTTTTTAATTTTTTATTTTTGCCTTTAAAGAATGAATAATTATAGGAATAAAACAAAACTAAACTTAAGGGTTGTAGTTTGCGGACTTCATAGAACACGCCCATTGCTTAACATGGAAACCGCTTTAGTTCATGGTAGATATCTATCTTTCTATTATATTAAAAAATTTGGGGTCGCCTTGCCAGAATTTTATTTCATATCTGTCAAGGCCCAAACACAATGAACGCGGCGCGCAAGTGGAACGAGTTTTCATTCAGAATTACGAAATTCAGCTATATAAGATCCCATAGCTGTGACAGCTGTCACTGCTTGCGCGCCGCGAACCGCGTTCATTGTGTTTGCGCCTTCACTCTGTATTATAATTATTTTATATATCTTTCTCTCTCTATCTATTATACAAAAATGTTTTCTGTCGTATATGAATTTTATTTATCTATCTCTGTCTCTCTCTCTATTACATATAACTTAATTTTGAACACAATATGTAAAAGAGAAGGAGTTGAATATATTTAGCAATATTTTTTTGAAAAATTTAATCATTAAAAATAAAGTTAGGTAGATAAAAATCCAGAGATATTATATGATAGATTTAACAGTTCTCAGTCAACCAGAAGATTGGCTAATTTCCAATTAACTGTTGGGTGCGTTTAGAGTAACAGCTAGAAATTAAGCTGGCACAAACTTCGAAAAAAATTTTTTATTTTTAATTTCTTATTGTTAGTATTGGGTCATCAAGAATGGAACTTGTAGTTTACAGTTTTGCCAACTTTGACAGCTTGGTATTTGTAAGTGCCTTAATATTTTCATATGCTGTTTTTTTTGTTAAGAAGCTACACATATTGCCGGTAAAAGGAGATTATCCTAAGCTCTAAAAAATATTATTAACTTTTTTTTGAAAAACTGTTGTTTTTGATAATGGATCGGTCTACCACTTCTTTCGTAATTTGGACAACTTTTTGGTAGGAAAAAATTTCAATTCCAATAATGCAGTAAAATTGGCCCTCCAGGAATTCATAGACTCTTGTCCACCAGGTTTTTATACTCTCGGGCTGAACAACCTGCCGCTTAAATGGCAACAATGTGTTGACAATTTGGGCGCATACTTTGATGAGTAAAGTCGTTTCTTGTGTTTATAAATTATCAGCAAACTTTGCCTATTTTTCTAAAAATATTATACTTGACGACCCGATAGTAAAAATTGTGATTTTCATGGTTTCTTATTATAGACTGGGAGCCCGTGACACAAAGTGTGCACCCATCGAGTTAAAGAAAAACTCATGTTTTTAGCGATAGTTCATAATTAGGACATAAAAAAAAGTTTGGTCGGCCGAGCCTTATCCTGGTGGGATTCGAGCAGGGGGGTTATTTCTACACCGAAAAAACCGAGGCTAAACACCCATCGAGTTAAAGAATGAAATTGGGTTTTTTCAATCATATTTATGTAGCAGATTAATTTAAGAAAGGTCGGCCTCGCGATATCTTGGTGGGATTGGCGGTATGACCGGATCTTGTGGTATAAAAATAGGAGGCCTTGCACCCATCGAGTTAAAGAATGAAACTCATGCCAAATTAAATGTTAAATATTCAGCTTTAATATTTTTTTGGTCGGCCGAGTGTTATCTTGGTGGTTTTTTTTTTGCCGAGCAAATTTATAAGGAAAAGTCAGGAGGCGCGTGGCTTTAGCTATGCTCAAAATTTGAGTGCCTTGGGTGTGCTGTAAAAGAAAAAGTGTTTTTTATAATATATTTTAGTTGCTGAATGCGAATATGAAAACCATTTTTTTTTTCTAAAATAAAATGTTTGAAATTTTCGCTAAAAACGTGTTTTTTAGCTCTTTCTGATATAATAACATATATCTCCAAAACTAAATCACATTATAAACAAAACCAGCCTTTTAATTAAAGGTTTTGTTATTTCCTTTCTAATAGTGCATAATTTGTTTGAATTAATGTACAATTGTCGCCGTTGCTTCCAAAGAAAGTCGAGAAAACTTCATTTTTACACTTGCTCTAATATTACACATTTGCATTTGTTTTTTTTTTTAAATAAGAAAGTTTAAAATGAAAGAAAAATTGTTTATAAAAATTTTGAGCCCAAAATTTCTACAATCGGACGAAAAATAAAAACTTTATGGAGCATTGAGTACAAGCACAAACCTAGCATTTTCAATTTCTACAACGGAAGCTTAAAAGGTGCTCACATTTATGTATTAAAAAGTCCCTATTTGATTTATTTTTGTTGTTTATATTGAGTGGTTCAATTATTTCAATTGTAGAGGAAATATCTTTCTGAATAATTTCAGAATTATTCTGGGTTGATAATTCACATTAAATTTGTATGTATTGTAGAAATTAATATATTTAAATAGTATAAATCCATATTGTTAAATAAAAGCCATTTTAATGTTTAAAAGAAATCAATCATTTTATTATAAAAATAATTTTTTGAGTTTTATTTATTCGGAAAATTCATCCGAGCTGTGTTCGGAAGAATCTTCATCATTGGAAATTTCATTTTCTTCTTCAAGACTTTCAACATTTTGTATAATGTCTTCCACTTTCAAAGGTGTTGCTTCACCTTCAAACCAACTTGGTTGTAAAAAGCCATTTTCAGTGTTCACCATCCATCCACAATCAATAGGATTTTGGGTTTGACAATTAAATTCGGTGGCAGAAAGCCACTTTGAGTTTATAAATATAGCTCTTAAAATTACTGAGCTATATTTATGATAAGGTAAGGAAATATATGAATAGTATTAGCTTACGCTCTCATCAACTTTGAAATGAATATCAGCGATATTCGAAGGACCAGCAATGCACTCCCCTTCATCCGTCGAATCCGCTAAAAAGGAGCTAGCTTTTTTAAATTCATATTTCAACGAAACACATTTTTATAGCACTGCATATGATACAGATACTCGGTTATAATGTTTTCGTCTAATATTAAATCACCGTATTTAACTCCACGTCTTTTACGCATTTCTAACACTTCACTACATTTCTTAAAAGTATTTTCACTAAATTTATGTAGTATATAGAGGGTGAAATATTTTCCTTTTTGGAATCATCACTACTACTATCCGCATTTTTTAATTTTTGCTGAGAAAAGCTCTCTTTACAGCATAAAAAACACTTCATATTTAAGAAAATTATTCCAAACAAATATTTTAATACGATCTGTAATTTGTCAAGTTCCAAAAACAACTAAACCGAAAAATAATGTCTTAAAACGAAAAAAACATATATCTCTACTTGTACTGTACTATATACCTGTATCTTATTATATTGTAACTATCCTAACATACATATGTATATATTTTTCCCAACATTTTTCAATAAGTAAATTTTATTGCCATTTTCAATAATTTCTATCAGAAAGAGTGTAAAGTTCTTTTAAAGAAGTGCCGACAAATATGAATTCTGGGCCTTAAGGGTTCAACATGGTCATAAAACATACCAAACATAATGTTCACCTTTTTTATTTTCCTGGAAATTCTTTAATTACACATTTATTGGCTATCTAAATGACATTGGCAAGGACCAATTAAGCCTCCTTTAAACCAAAGTACTTGAAATTTTTGTTGTACCTCAAATTCTTGTTTTACTTTAAATTTTCCTTGTGCTTGTAGAAAACAATGATTTTATTACTTTTAGAGGTACAATAAAAATTTAAAGTATAACTAAAATTTTAAGTTCAAAGCCTTTTTCATTTTTCTAGGTATTTTTAAATTAAATTCATTAGATATTTAAATGATATTGTCAATTTACAAAATTCTTCTGAAGGAATAAATAAAACTCAAAAAATTATTTTTATAATAAAATGATTGATTTCTTTTAAACATTAAAATGGCTTTTATTTAACAATATGGATTTATACTATTTAAATATATTAATTTCTACAATACATACAAATTTAATGTGAATTATCAACCCAGAATAATTCTGAAATTATTCATGAAGATATTTCCTCTACAATTGAAATAATTGAACCACTCAATATAAACAATAAAAATAAATCAAATGGGGACTTTTTAATACATATGTAAATGTGAGCACCTTTTAAGCTTCCGTTGTAGAAATTGAAAATGCTAGGTTTGTGCTTGTACTCAATGCTCCATAAAGTTTTTATTTTTCGTCCGATTGTAGAAATTTTGGGCTCAAAATTTTTATAAACAATTTTTCTTTCATTTTAAACTTTCTTATTTAAAAAAAAAAACAAATGCAAATGTGTAATATTAGAGCAAGTGTAAAAATGAAGTTTTCTCGACTTTCTTTGGAAGCAACGGCGACAATTGTACATTAATTCAAACAAATTATGCACTATTAGAAAGGAAATAACAAAAACTTTAATTAAAAGGCTGGTTTTGTTTATAATGTGATTTAGTTTTGGAGATATATGTTATTATATCAGAAAGAGCTAAAAAACACGTTTTTAGCGAAAATTTCAAACATTTTATTTTAGAAAAAAAAAATGGTTTTCATATTCGCATTCAGCAACTAAAATATATTATAAAAAATACTTTTTCTTTTACAGCACACCCAAGGCACTCAAATTTTGAGCATAGCTAAAGCCACGCGCCTCCTGACTTTTCCTTATAAATTTGCTCGGCAAAAAAAAAACCACCAAGATAACACTCGGCCGACCAAAAAAATATTAAAGCTGAATATTTAACATTTAATTTGGCATGAGTTTCATTCTTTAACTCGATGGGTGCAAGGCCTCCTGTTTTTATACCACAAGATCCGGTCATACCGCCAATCCCACCAAGATATCGCGAGGCCGACCTTTCTTAAATTAATCTGCTACATAAATATGATTGAAAAAACCCAATTTCATTCTTTAACTCGATGGGTGTTTAGCCTCGGTTTTTTCGGTGTAGAAATAACCCCCCTGCTCGAATCCCACCAGGATAAGGCTCGGCCGACCAAACTTTTTTTTATGTCCTAATTATGAACTATCGCTAAAAACATGAATTTTTCTTTAACTCGATGGGTGCACACTTTGTGTCACGGGCTCCCGGTCTATTAGGTTTAATATGTTATCTCGCATTCTAGCTAGCTTCTCTTTCAGCTTTCTTCCTGAACATGTGCTAGTAATACTAATGATTAACTAATCTTCAAGTTAACTGAGAACTGTAAAATCGGCCACTAGTAAATTAATGTAAACGATTGCCAAGTTACTTAAGTTCTGTTAAGGTATTTGAATTGGATCTTGCTATTCAAGCATTTACTGTCAAACTTTTGGTCGTTTTATTATTATTTCCGGTACAAAAAATTTAAGTGTATCATTTGCCTTTCACATATTCCTACAAAATGTCGATTAGAGTGATAAATTGAGCAAAAATAAAAGAATGGATATAATAAAAAATTTTCTTTTAGTTCTAAATTCGGAGAAAAATTGAACAAAAATACTTTTTGTATAAAGCAGTAGTGTCTCTATATGCTATACTTGTGTAACAGCTTTAGGCAAAAATCATAGAAACCTTATGAATATATCGCCTTGCCTTGAAATGCATTCGTGCAGTTTAACTTTCTTTTGTTCATCAACAATATGTTTAATAAAAGACAAAAAACGAATTCTTTTTTTGTTTGTTTCATATTTACCTACTTCAAATAAGTCCCAATTTGCCTCCTCTAATACAGTGTAGCCACTTTTATTAAATAGTTATGTAACTTTTACTATTCGCGCATGAATTATACGTGCTCTGCGTAAATAAGTTTTAGTGATGGTCAATTATTATTGTTGCGTATTAGATACCTACTGATATTAAAAATATTCTTAGGAAAATTTTTATAAACGTGTTAGAAACCAAAGAAATTAAAAAAAACTGCATTAAATTAAAACAACAACGAAGATCCAGGATATGATATAAATTAGGTTTAAAAGATATGTGAAGGCTATAGCCTCAGCTAAGGCTCACATTTATGAAATTGCTGAACTATGAAAACTTCTAATTTAGTATTTAAAGTTTTTTATTAAAACAAAACTATTAAAGTTTCTTCCACTAATGGATTAATATTTTCGAATATACTAAAAATGGATATCAGTGTAAAATAATTGATTAAAGTCTGAACAACAAAATTATTGACACAAAAATTCCGCATTTTTATTAGTTCACAGATTCTTAGAAAAATGTTAAAAAAGTGACGAATGATTTTTTATGCTATAACTGTTGGATAATATTTCTTTATGTTGAACTGGTTTTTAATTTATTTAATTTAGTGTAAAGTAACGAGAATTTGTGTTTAATTTAATAGGCTTTGTACAAAAGTTTATATTCTTTGTTGAGTTCCATGAGAAAGTGGGCGTTATGGGTCTACTTTAATGATAAACAAGAGCTATTTTCCAATCATAGCAGCTCTTGTTTAGGATATAATTTGAAGGAAAAAATCACCAAAATGTGCGACTTTTTAAATAGAAATATGGCTGAAAAATGGTCAGTATGGTTACTTACCTGCATGACCTGCATGATGTACTAATAAACTTTTTCAATCAATCAAATTAATTTTTCATTGATAATATATGATTTCATATATGAAAAACTCACAAGTGAAAAATTTGGCTATTGGATAGGCTGCAGTGAAAAGCAAAATTGTTGGTAGTCTTGTCTTAGTAGTCTAGTCTTAAAAATATTTGAGTACTTTGTTATTTTTTGGGTAAAATATTATTTGCTTCATTTGAATTAGTCAAAGTTGAGCCGATGAAGACAAAATAATCATATTCATAGATGAAGACAACCGAATAACAACTTGTGAAATTGCTGAGAGATTAGATTTGTCAAATTCAACTGTTCACGATCATATGGAACGTCTTGATTTAATATCAAAACTTGATATATGACTTCTTAAAGAATGAAATTTGTTTTGTCGCATTAATGACTGTGGTTTTCTTCTCAAACATCAAGAAAATTATCTATTTTTGAAGCGAATCACTACTGGTGACGAGCAAATTGTTAATTTACAAAAATACTAAGCACAAGCACGAGTACAAAAGGTTAACCAGCTCAAAACACTTCAAAGGCCGATATTCTCAACAAAAAAAACGTTTGTGCTATCTGTTTGGTAGGATTTCATTGGGATCGTATTTTTTTGAGATTCTACCGGACGATAACACAGTTGATTCTGCAGTTTACTATGATCAACTGGACAAATTGAATGATTCACTTAAACATAAAAGGCCAGAATTGATCAATAAAAAATGTATAGTGTTTCACTACGATAATCTGAGATCTTCTAAAAGCTTGTGAGCTCACCAAAAAAGGATTTTACAGCTTGAATATGATGTACTCTTACACTTACTATGTTTTCAAGATTTCGCACCTTCGGACTACTATTTGCTCCGTTTCTTAGACATGAAGACTTTCACCTCAAAGCAGGACATCAAATATTACTTGGACCAGTTTTTTTGCAGTATAAATCAAAAGTCTTATAAGTGTGGAATCAATCTCCAGCCCAAAAGATATTGAACCAAAATAGAAAATATTTAATTTAATAAAATGTTTACTATCGAAAATGAAATCTAAAATCGTGTTTCATTTTCACCAAAACAAAAAAAAAGCGAAATGACTTTCCGAAGAACCCAATACTATCAACTCTCGATAGTTTGTGGCTTAAGATACTCGTAATTGATATTTTGAGTTTAAGTAAATAACTTAAAAACATTTTTTTGCCAAATTTAATCATTTCAAGTTTCTTTTTAAAAGTGAAGGAGTCACATGCTTAAATTCTACATCAGCAAAGAAAATGTTCAATTCAAATAATTCAACAAGGTATATAGTATAATATACCTTTCCTCATAAAATCATCAACATCAAGAGTACCATTTCATTATAATGATTATTTATCAGTGTTATTAACTTTTTAATAACTATTACATTTGTCTGAAGGTCAAACATTTCATATAATTTTGAGGTTTATATTTTTAAAAAATTTGTGTAAACGTAAGAGATGCGGTTAAATATTATTATTACAAAAGATTTTTGACCGCAAGCAAACTACAAAAAACTTAAATTTGTTGAAATAAATTGGATATATTTAGTATTTTAGTATAATTTTATGTTTTACAAGGTCAATAAATTGAAATTAGTCCTATGGCTTCTTTTACAAATTTTTAAATTGTCAATAAACAAAAAAAAAAAAAAAAAAAGAAAACAAAAATTCAAGTAAAAAATTTTTTAAGAAGTTAATAAAAGGCAAGTTTCATGTATGAACCAGAATCATTTTAATTTAGATTTGCATCCCCGATGTTAAAAAGGATGAAATTTCTTCATTTTTGGTGTCAGAAAATGAATTTTATTTGATGTGTTTTAAAACAAGATCTTTGAACTTCACAAGGAATATATTCCTTGCATCATATTATATAACTCTTGTATGGGCTCTGATAAATATAATTCAGTAGTTTTTTTTATATGAAAAAAGTTAATTAATAAAAAAATCTTAAAACTATAATAACAAATTGAAGTATTATTGTAGTCATTTAGATGATAAATAATACTAAAACCCATCTTAAAATTAGCAAAGTGAATTATCTTTTTCTGAATCATAATATTTTTATTATTCTTTTTTTTTTTATACTGTTGATGATTCAAGGTTATTAAGTGCAGTGAATTATCTGTTTTACAGGTAACATAATTGAATTGGAAAAGTTAATAAATACCAATGCGGCTTAACCTTGGACTTTGGATATTATTGCGTTTATATCTCTTTTACTTTACTGGTGGCTAGTATTTTTTGCTGTATCATTATAATGCCAGTTATTCTACAGGTCAATCCACCTGTGTATAACAATTTTTATGGTTTTTTTTTTTTGTTAAAAATCGGTGAAGTGCTGTTTATGAGTGATGACCCAGTTGAATTTAACACAATCTGTGGTTTTTAGTTTTATTATTTTAAGATACTTAAGTCAGTTTATTTTCTTCTTTTATTTTTTATAAAATAAACTAAATTTTTAAAGACAATTCATAAACATTTTTACTTCTGATTAATTAAGAGTAATCAATAATTTATGAAAGTGTTTTGTTTTTCTTTAAAATTGATAATATTTACTTAGTGATCATTTAGAAATGTTTTTCTACTTAAATATTTTTTATGTGTTTAATTGATTTTAGTGATTTTACTTTTTCAAAGTTATTAAATAAACACTTCAAATTATTTTATTTTTGCGTATTTAATAAATTAAAGCTTGTGAAATTCTTAGTATTAAATTCCCAGAATTTATGAGTGGCCTTAAACATGTCATTTTGATCTATACATATATCATAGAACCATTGCATGGGAACTGAAATCTTTCTACCACCAATTTTATAGTAAATGACACAGTTCTCATTATTATTCCTACCTGCTTTAAGAAAACATAATTTTTTTAAGGAAAAATTGGTTAATTTTGTTAGTCTTTTCATGATATTAACTGGTCTTATTAAACCTAGTTAATTCGGAGGAAAAAACGAATTTTTCATGAATTTTATTTTGGCAATATAGGTAGTCCTAGTTTATTAAAATAATTTCTATATAATAACACAACGCTTAAACAGAATTCTTCTAAGTTTTGATTTCAAAATATTAATAAGAGAGCGAGTGGTAGTGGTGTCTACAGGCGCATTGAAAAAAAATTATTTTACGGTGTTTATCATTACTAGCAACAGAATCATCTAATACTAAAACATCAATATTTATATTTATCAAAGAAGATATTTTTGGAGGTAACAATGAGGGGTTTTTGTTTTTCTTTCGATTTTTTATTTTTTAGTAGTCTTTGGAAATCATCGGTATTTTGACTTTAAAAATTGTAAAATTAATAATTATGAATTTAATAATGAAATATGTGAATAAGTATGTGTGTAAAATTTTAAAAAACGGTTTAGTAGATTTTGAGTTATCGTGTGCAACAATTTCAAAGATAACAATTTTCAGGAAAACGTTTTGAAGTTCTACTCACTTACTTCTTACTCTAAAGCAAAAGACGCTCAAATGCTCATAACTTTGGTAATTTCGCTCCGATCAAATAAAAAAAGTCGGAGAATTAATTTAAATTAAATAAAAAAGCAAAGAAGAAAAGGAAGAAATAACCCTCCTCCTTTCTCCCTACAAACTTTGAATAAAATAGACGATTCATATTGAAAGATTCCAATGTCTCATATTATGGCTGTAAATTAAGGTTTTTAAAAGATTTTATTTAATTCTTTTCATTAAGAATAAATCAATGAATATATTCTGAATTTTAATTATTTTTTATAAAAAATCTGGACTTAATTTCTCTGTTATATGCACAATTGATGAATTTTATTAATAAATTCAATTCAAAAATATTGATCAGAAACAAATTGTGTAACTCAAGCCATGTTTTTAATATTTTAAAATAAGGTTTTTTATTGTAATCTTCCTTGAAAATATTATTTAGTTGTATGCTCTCACAGAGCAATTACTATGCCGTATGATTGCATATTTGCTTAGCATTAAATAAATACTTCTAGTAGAAACATTTTTATTTTCAATTCGATGTAAATTGGTTTTCCCGAGTCAGTAAGTTTCTTATAGTAATCAGTCTATGGGAGTGTACTAAAAAATAATATAAACTACTCGAAGGATATTTATATTTCCGGGAGCATGAAGCTTGGAAAGCAATTTAATAATTCTATTTTATATATGATGTAATCCTCAATTAAAATTTATTTATTATATATTATTTTGTTGTTGTTGGGGTCATGCACTTTGATAGCTTTTATCAAGGTAACTAAAATCTTAATATGACACGAGCTTCTATCAACAATATTTTTCCATAATAACTGATATTTGATATCCAGTTTTATGTCTTACACAATCGATTTTGGGGATTTTCGAAGGCTTTAGTGTTAGGCCTAATCAAATAAATTTTCACCTTGCAGTTTTTAAAATTATTAATGTTGAATGCTTAATAATTTTTTTACCTAAAATAATTAATGCTAATCTAAATGAGTTTTATTCATTTTTGTTGGAAACTAAACGTTTCATTTTTGATCAATTTTTATTATAAATTTTATTTTTTGCAGTTTATTCATTAGTTAATAAGATCCATATCAGTTTAGCAAGATTAATTGAAATAAACTCTAGACCTATTTCAAATAAAATCTGAAATTTAAATATTTTGTTTAAAATATTTAATTGAATTTTGCGTAAACTAAGTTCAAGGCCGTATATACGTACAAAAAATATTTTTATTTAGTTACAAATGTAAATTTCACTGTTTTCAGCTAATGTTTTTCCGGTTATGTTGTTGGCCCTGTTCATTAAATTAACGGGTACGATGGACTTCTTGATTAACAACCAAAAATAGTTCGTAATAATTATTGAAAATTTGGACTTTAATTAATTTTTATTAAAGGACATTGATTTGAAATATTTTAAAGTGTTTAAAAAGAAGCGTTATTCAATTACTTTTAGTTTTTTTAAACCTGAACATATCGCGTGATTTCATAGTCACAATGTGACTCTATCAGGCTAAAAACAATCAAATTTTAAACAAAATTTCAAATTACTTTTTATGAACATTTGTGACAATTAAATCTTTTTTCACAATTGAGAGTCATTGTATGGGAAATATCTTTTAGTTAAACGATCTTTTTAGCTTTTTTGATATCGGGAACTCTGCATTACTACAGCGATGGGAGAATCTTTGCTTTATTTTTGAAAAGACAAGAGATAATTGCGAATATTTTATTTCAAAAACTTACATTTTATTTTTCATTTAGGCAAAAATATATTTCCAAAATTTTAAAATATCCCGTTAAATTTAATTAATGAATTAATGTTTCATTCTTCTTTTCTTAGAAGTCATAAGAAGTAACTGTAAATAAAAGCCAGTAGTATAATATATTTATTCCTAAAATATCATTTTTAATAAAATTTTCTAAAATAAAACCTTAAAATTTTAAATAAAAATCTGCATACTATGATACTTTAAAAGGATGCATAGTTGAATTGACAAAGTTTTGTAAAAAAATGCTCTTTTAGGAAATTTAGTGTAAATTTTGTAGTATTTTTTATGCATGAATATCATACATTAAAAATCTATACCATCAAAACAAATTAAGAGAAGCAGCTCAAAACTTTTGATAGTAATTCTTTCCAACAAACAACTAATTTTATTTATTTTTACTAATCTTGCTTGATTTTACGTCTATTTCTAGTTTATGAACTGAAGCCTAAAAAACAAGATATTTTCCATTTGAATTGCAAAAAACAAAATTTTTGTAAATGTTACTACTGACGTGATACATCTAAATTTAAAAATTGTTGAGAAAAATTAGAGGTCACTAATTAAAAGAAATTTCATTTTTTTTTTTGTTGAAGAGTTTTAGAAATGTTGTTTTTCTCAATTATTTTGAATTTCTTTAAATACTTGATATCTTTTGTAATATTAAATATTAAAAAAATTAAAAAAAATCATTAACATAAATTAACACAAACTTTTAAAAAAAAAAGCTAATCAATGAGCCATAAAACTACTAACGCATTGCGAGGGAAAATTAAGATAATACCCTTTTTATTGTTTTGAATACAAATTTGATATGGAAAATTTTTAATATTTGTAATAAATATTTTTATTTTTTTGCCAAATAATTATCACGTTAAATAAAATTTAACAATTTAATTATACAAAAATTAATCGTACATATCTTATTGCTTATGTAATTCACTACTACTTCCATTGGATAACAAAAATTTACTTAGTAATTATTACAACTAGACATTAAATAATGAGTTAATCTACACAACAAATAATGATTTTTACAAACATGAATAACTTATATCTAAATTGTAGGAAAAATGTATCTATTTATATGATGACTAGTGGATGGATTCTGGGGCAAACTAATTTAAAGGATTAACTTATCTAATATTTATTTAATTCTAATTAAATCAATTTTTGGTATAACAAAATTAAGCTTTACCTTTTTAATTGCTAATTATTATTTTTGTTTAAGTTTAATATTCTAATAATAAAAAAAATTTTAATTTTACTAGTTAAATGCGGTTTTTAAAAAATTTCTTAGTGTTAGCATTAAATTTTTAAGTTTTTGGTTTTTTAATAAAATATATTAGTTTTATTTATTACTTAATAATTAATTTTTAAATTCTGTATTTATATTTTTGTGCTAAGTTGTTATTAGCTAGTTTAATACCATGACAAGTTCTCAAAATTTTTGTCGTATTTATGTACATAAATAAAACTTATATTCAACTTTATATTTTAAGGAAGTTAATAATTATTTCCATACTATGACGAAAATTTCTATTCTTGTGTAGTTTAATTAAATACTTAGATTTCGTCAGTTAACTTCGTTTAGTTAACTCAAGCTAGTTTAAAAATTGGCAATATCCAAAAATATAACATAATATTTCAGTTTCAAGCACACTTTTATGAGTTTTAATTTAAATAAAGCTTACATAGAACTTAATAAAAATTCCATTAATGCTATTTTTAGGTAGAATTTAATTAATATCATTTACTGGCATCAATGATCATCTTAGCAAAATTTTAAGGATTTGATTTTTTAACAATTCTTACTTAAATATTGTTTTATATTTATATTTAAGACCTTGAACTAAAACTGAATTTTTAAGAAGTGAAAACAGGATTTCAAGTATTAAGGGGCACAACTAGTTGCAGCGAATGCTTTAAAAATTTGGCAGATGTATTTTTGTATAAATCAAAAATACAATTTAACTTTTTGAATTAGCAATATGCGTTTCCCACCAAGCTATGCATCATTTCTTGAGTCTTTAAAAAAATAAAAGCTCTCAAAATGAAATCAAAATGAAAATCAAAAAGATTGTGCAAAAAAATTAAAATGCCACAAAATGCCAGATTTTAGGAAAAATAAAGTTAAAATTTTGCTAAAAATCTGATAATTTTTGGGCTGGTAAAATTATAGTTTTCATCCAATTATAAATCCGTAAGGCTCATTGTATAGAGAAAAAAATACAAAATATATTAAGGCAAGAATTAAAACGATTGGATGATTTTTTATCGATTTACAGCTGCAGAAAATTAAAAAAATGTACTTTTGAGAAAAGACAAGTAAAGGTGCCTTTTTAACAGAGTAGCCGCCACTCTTTATAGGGATATATTGTAACTCGGAAAATTTTTGAGATTGTCACTTTAAGTTTTAATATGTTACTTTTAAAGGTTGAGTCTTTTATGAATAAAATATTAAACATATTTAATATTTTACTCACAAATGATTCAGCCATATATTTTATATGGTCGAGTCATTTTATTCCGCACATAGTGAATACCTCGCTTTATCGAAAAATGCAAAAAAAAATCGTAAAAATTTACACTAGTTGTGCCCCTTAAATTGGTTTCTTTGGTAATTTGGTTGCTGTTGTCATGAAATTTCTGAAATATTTCTTAATAATACTTTCTCTGTAAAATTAACTCAATAAAAATTTGACAGAAATATTTAAAAGATAAAAAACAAAAAACTATTTAGTATTTTCATTTAGTCCAAACAATTCAACACTTTGGTCCTCTAGATTTCGTTTCAGGCTTTCAATTGTGCTAAGGATAAGCTGTTGTTTGGTGTACGTATTTGCTATTTTGGAATTCATTTCGAAGCCATTCGAAATACTATCATCTAAATTCGAATTTGAATTTTTAGTGCTGCCAGTTTGACGTTCTTTTCGTAAATTTTGAATTTTATTTAAAATTTCCTGTTTAGGAATTTCTGCAAAATAAATATAATTAGTTAGTTGGTTTTTTTGTCCTGTTTTTAATTCTTTTATATAATAATATTATTATTATAGATTATTTACCAGATTCAAGATCTAAACTTTTCTTTATTCGTTCAAATGTTGAACTGCCTTTATAAATTTTCCGTTTTAAAGGTTCACTTTGAGGGCAATACCCATAAGTTAATGGTTGACAGCCTAAATCAATAGAACTAAACGAAACAATAGTAGAAGCCTGTGTTGATTCCGAAATATTTCGATTAGTATAATCAGATTCATCATATAAGGATATTTTTTCCAAATCTATTATGATATTTCTATTACATAAATCTTCTTGTGTATTTTTGCATGATGTCAAACAATTTTTATCATATTTACTAATATTTAAATTATTTTTAGTATTTCCATTTCTTTCATATTCTTTAAGTGGTTTATATGATCTACTTGAAACTGATGATTTTTTACTGTTATCATCATCAGTTTCTGTATCTGATTCAATATGTTTACGTGGTGATTGACTTCGTATTCGTCGTTTAGATATTTTTGGGGATGATTTTGGACTTATCTGAATTTTACCAATATTTGGTGGTATATGAGATTTAGAAAATTCAGAAATGGTATTACGACGAACTTCTGGTATAGTTACATTTTGATTAATAAAATTTGTAATGTGTGTTTTGCGAGGACAAATTCTATTTTGAGCAGCTAATATATCTTGTCGATTACGTTTATTAATTAAACAATTATCATTCATAGATGGTGTAGAATCTGTTTGCTTAGGTATTTCTCGTTTTAAATCAGCTTCACAATTACGAAGCATTTCAACACGTTTATTTGGAGGTGGTTGACATATACGTCGAGGACTTGGTGTTGGTGTTTCCCTGAAATTATTAAAAATAAATAAAAAAAACTATAATAATAGATTTCTTTAATCTTTTTTGCAATATTACATTCGTCGTTATACAGACAAGACAAGTAAAACTTTTCTGCTGTACTTAAAAAATTAATTTAAAAAATTTCCATTCAGAATTTACTCGGACACTTATATTCTTCATAAGCAATTAAAACACTAAATTTTTTATACTCACCTCAAAGAACTAGTTTTCATTGAAACTAAAATTGTTTCAGCTTCATGAATTAATTGTTTATATTTAACATCTGCTTCAAGATCTGCTTTAGCTAATGCTTTTTCACTTTCAGCAATAGCAATATAATGTCCACGAATAGCATGTACTTCAGTTAAAGTTAATGAATTACAACGATTGGCCAATGGCACCATTTGATTCATTCTAAAAATATTCTTTAGTTTAAAAAAAAACCTGAAACAATACAAAATAATTTAAATGATATTTACTTTCTATAATCACCAGATTGATTACGTCGCAAACTAACTGGAGTTCCACCAAGGCTACGTGATTCTCGACAATGTCGTCCTGGTGAATTCTTTTCTTTACCTTCAGCACTTTTTTTACGTGTCTTCATTAGACGTTTTCTACGTTTAGAGATTTCTTCATTTTGTTTTCGAACCCGTCGTAATCGTGATGAACGTTTTTCCACATGAAAATTAAAGTATGAACAGCTTCCTGTATTTTTGTAATTTTCTTTTTCAATAATTTCTTGTACAGATCCAGTATCAATGTAATCAATGTCAAGAAGTTCATCAGTATCACATTCATCTCCAGCATCTTGACCTGTATCTAAATCGGATGCACAATCGGTTGGGTCAGAATCACTGTAGAAAGTTTAAATATATTCAGTCATATTTCTATTTAAAAGGAGTCTTTATATGAGAGAATAGTAAAATAATTCAAATTAAACAATTTTCTAATTCTCTCTCAAGAAAACAATAAAAAAATTTTTATAAATCAAAAGAACTGAATTCTACGTTACAAAATTCACTTAATAATAATCTCTAGAAAGTTAGACGTATTTCAATTAAACTAATATAAACGAAAACTAAGAAAGTACTTTTCTAAATTTAGGAAAATTAAAAATTTTATTTAATGAAAATATTTTACCTAAGAATATCAGTCTCCTTTTCATAAATATAACTTTCATCAAATTTTCCCATCATTTCATTGAGGGTGGCATCTTCGTCACTTTCTTGATTATTTATTTGGACAACCTGAGCTTCAGACTTTGAAGTTTCAGATGTTTTCCGTCGTTTAATTGTCCCCGGAGACATTCCACGTTTTGCAATTTCAATTTCAGTTGAGCTACTACTTGATTCAGTATCCGATGATTTTCCTGTTTTTCTATGAAATGAAAAGCAAAAAAAAAAAACAAAGAAAACACAAAATTATTACTAGAGAAGATTTCTCTTATTTCCTTAAATTAAAATTACTCATTCTTATCACTTGTTCCACCCGCATCACTGCTTGATTTAATTCCCGATGATGATGAGCTAGCATCTACTTCAACTATTTTTGGGGTAAAGTTAGAACTCGTTGAAGATGAATTTTCCATTGTTGAATACCATGGATTTGTTCTAATACGACTTCGTTGTCTTGGTGATGGTGCTATTTACTTTTAAAATAAGTTTACCGTATTCAAGTTAATATCAAAGTAAAAATTTACATTCAAATCCTTTATAGCTTTGTATTGCTATATTATTTGAAGTTATCGGACTGAAAATTGGATGATTTACATATTTTCCGGTATAAAAATGTGGATCAGGAATACCAAATCCTTGAATAAATGCCTCAGATTGTTTAAAAGATTCTATTTTACGTTGATTATTTGGCTTTAGGAGTAAAGAAAAATATTTGCAATTAGTTTATTGCCTGAAAGACAATGAAAAAAAAAAACAACAATAGATGCTTACCAATGGATCTTGTGGAGACATTTCTTCAATTTTATTAAGTGCAAATTTATATCGATTTGGTTCAACTGGTAAATTATTTGTGCCTTTTGGAAAATAATGGGTTCCTGTTCTCATGTTAATGTAGTATTCTGGAGGTGTATATGTGGTACCTTTTTTTTTAGAAAAAAATAAATGAAAAATAACTAAGCAATTTATTAAACAATTTAATCCAAACAGATAGGATGGAATTTCTTTTTTTTAAATTCTCCTTTTACTCAAAAGATGTAATTTCAAAAGGATCGTATATCATATATGAAGCCAAGCATAAAAAAATTAATTGAAAACTGCAAAATATGTTGAAACTACCACTTCTTCTCTTACAACCTTTTATAAAATCAGTCCAAGTTCATGTAAAAACCCTACAAACTATATTCAAATGAGTATAAAATATAAGTAGTACTTGGAAAAAAAGTGCACTTGCTCTATACTTTGAAAAAGGAATAATGAGTAAAATTTGGATTGCACTTGACTTTTTTGTTAGCTCCTGCACAAGCAGCATCCATAAAATCTTGACTAAACCATTTTGAGTATAGAGTAAAAGAAGCTTGTCAAAGTTCAGTCAGCATTTCCAGACGCTTAATTAAATTCGGTAGAAAATTTTCAATTTTTCTTCGAAAATTCCGTAAAGGATGCATTCACTTGGAAAATTGTACATAAACGAATAGAATATTACCAAAGTACTTTATTTTTTAATTAAATTTTAAAGTAAAAATATTTTGAAATAAAGGAAGCATATTTATTCAATAAAAATTTTAACTACTCCTTTTTATAAATTATTTTTTGAGTAACATTATATAAATACTTGTCAAAAGTCTTGTTTAAACGTTAAAAATTGTCAAAAAAGTTGAACAATTTATTAAAATATTGTTTAAGATATAAAGCAATAATTTGATTACCTGGTGATGTACCATCAGTTGAATATCCAGTTGAATAGGCACTTTCTGGAGATGACAAACTATTGATTACATGTGCAAGTGGATAATTAGTAGAAGGTGCAACTGTCGAGCCGCTACCATTGGTACGACTATTCCGTGACATATTATGATTAATCTCATTTGTGTTTCGAGGTGATATAAAACTACTACCACCATGTGGATAGGTCAGATGCTGTTGATGATATTGATAATGTTGACTTGTAGCATTCTCAGATTTATCCATGCATAATATATGATTATTGTTATTAATATTATTAGAATCATTTGAATTAGTATTGACATTGATATTATCATATTGCTCTGATATGATACGCTTTGATGGCAAAATTCTACCATATCCTGTTTCATTTGAATTTCTAAGACAATTATTTTGATAGTTTTTTTTCGCATCAGTTATTTTTATGGATGATTTCTTTGAAAAATTAGTAGTACTGTGTAAATTAGCATTTGTTTCATTTTTACTAGTTAAATGTTCATCTGTATATGTAAAATGTTGTAAAAGTGAGTTTTTAATTTCCTTTTTTGAACAATTATTCATCATTGGCTTTGATTCTTTGAGATAATTCTCATTGCATTCTGACTTTGATGAGTCCATTTTTTTAAACGCTGTACCTCGACAAGGCATACTACTTGGATATCTTGTTTTTGATTTTGATACTATACAATTCGTCGGTGTATTATTACTTAACGAATGTTTTGAATTAATTTGTGATGATGATATTGTATGTGCTTTTATATTATAGGTGTATAAAAAATGATCTGATTTTGGAGACATTGAGTTTTCCTGCTGTGGCGATTGCCATCCAATGCGACTCGTTTTCTAGAGAATTATAAAAAAAAAGCAATAAAAAGACCATAAATTTAAAACCAACCAAAATTTTAGAAAAAAAATTATTATTGGATTCCAGGCAGAAAAATGTTTATTTTTACAACTAAAACTAACAATTATAATATATTTAAATTCTATTTACCATATTTAAATTTTAAATTTTTTAAATATATTTTTTGATTAACAAAAAATCTACATGACATTTTCGAAAATGATCATAAATACATATCTTAAATGGTTCATGCCTGAGCTAAACAGAAAACTGATCATAATTCGAATAACAAAAGAAATCTGAAATTATTCAGATTGTATATCTTTTATTCTTTGTAATGTATATAACAAATTTTGAGTGAAATAAGAGGAGGAATTATTCATAATATCCATAAAATTGGTGTTATCTTATTTTCAGGAGACATTATGAATTATCCTTAATACTCCTAAACAATTTTTAAGTGTAAAAGTTCTTACTACTCTTCTTGCGTAGTAAAATATTAATTATTTAAAGCTAATTATGCTCTTATATAAACTAGGATCGGCCAGTTGTCGAAAATTTTAATAATACATTGAAAAAAATAATATGGAATATATTTTTCACTTGAATATTGTTTCGCTCTGTTTGTATGAGTGAAATGTGTTGTATTAGCGGAGAATACCGAGTTTATATTCATGTCTCTACTTGCAATACAAATATATGACAAAAAAGAAAAGTAAATAGAAAAGTAAATATATACTCGGCTTATTCACGTGTTAACCGAATAGATCCGAAGAAAGAAAAAAACAACAACAATATAAAGGAAAAACAGAGCCGTGAAGCGGCAGTACTGTGTTTTGTTTTTACGAAGAGTACCTACATACACACAGTGTGACCGTTCAATGGCTCTGCTTTACTTTTATATTGTTGTTAATTTTTTCTCCCATACATTTTATATGAGATAAAACATGCAACATACATCACTCATTTGCGAGTGACATGTATGGAATTTTGAAATAATTTTTTCATTCCGCACATCTTGATGATGTCACCTTTCGAATGAATCCAGTTTGAGTAAAATCGGTTGAGTATAAATACTTTAAAAACGGAGTATAAAAAACTCCTTGCAGGGAGGACAAAAAAACCATATAGATAGTAAATATTAATAAACTTCCCAGATTTAAAACCAAAACTGAAGAAGAAAATTCAGTCACAGTCCATACAGGAGCCATAACACTGACTATCACCAAATTATTATTAATTAATGAAAATAATTGGACCACTAACTTTAATTGTGTTCAATTGAAACTAAATGTTTAATTTTAAACAAAAAAATAAAAAGTGTCGGGGGGACATACGATAGGAAAGAAGTTCATCATATTCTCTTCTGCAGTAATTTGTGAAGCAGTACACAAAAAGGTAGTGAAAAAAAACCAAAACCAGAAAAAAAATAACAACACAATATAAAATATTCCCTAAAACTGTCAGTCCGATTGCTTGCGTAAGTGTTTTTCGGCCACAACATCCTAAAAGGCTGTAAAGCCGAACTGTAAATATTTTTCGGAATGAGCTTATTTGATTATTTTTCCATAGCTTTTTATATGGGAAATATTGTTGATGCTTGAACTTATAAAATCATTCCCGTATAAAAATATAAAAAATAATATCAGTCTGCATTTCATATAATTTAACTTTTAAAGCCATTTTGTATATGAAAAACACGTACAAAATGACAGATTCCTCTTGATAGCAAAAATTTCATTTAATGAAAATCAAAGTAATTTTTATGAATTTAATACTAATAAATTTGTAATTCAACCTCCAGTAACAAAGCAAAATATTTTTAGGGGTTTAACTTTAGGGATGCTTCTTTACATCTATAGAATAAAATACCAGCGAGTATATTAGTTTTTGTAGGACTACAAAGTGATTTTTCTTTTTCTTCAGAAAAACGTAGAGCTCCCCGGCTTGAAACATTTAAGTTATAGTACTTCAATGCTTGTTGATACATCTAGACAAAACTTCTTGCATAAGCATCTTTTTTTTTTGAAGTTGAGTACAGGAAACAGGTGTCATATAACACCTTTCAAATGGAGCAATACCTTTTTTAAGCAAGGCTGTAATGAATTTTCTGAGTATGAACAAGTTATTAAACGTTCACAAAAAATCCTAACAGATGATAAGTACTAAATAAAAGATATACATATAAGTGTCACTCAAGTGGTCTACCACGTAAAGAATCCTCCTGATAAGTACTTTCTAAGTTTTTATCAATTTTATATTTTATATTAAAAAAAAAAAAACCAAAAATTCTCTATTCTGTTTTAATCCTGTTGTTTTTTATGGTGATTTTATTGAATGAAAAGAAAGTTCATAAAAGAAAATTATTTATGAAATTTCATAGAAAACTGTGTGTCTCACACACTTTTGATTTGCTATTGATGTAGAACAAAAATTACATATTTATATTTTCAACATTTTATTATCCGAAAGAATCAAATATCATAAAACTTTTAATAAGCAAATATTGCAAAACTTTTAATTAATTTTTAATTAAATCGACGGACGAACATAACAATGACAAAATATTTAAAATTTTGGTTTTTTTTTTTTTTTGTACTATAAAAATATAATATAATTTTGACTTACGTGACACTGAATTGGCGATACTTCACTCCTTCTAGCTGGGCTTGAAATGCTATTGTTGACTGCAATTGATGTTTGTGTTGTTGTTGTTGTTGTTGTTGTAATATCTCCTTGTAAAATGGATACAGAAGTCCCTTTATGTCCATTTTGGATGTTATTTGCAGATATTGTAGCACTTAAAGGATAAATTTAAAGATGACATCAAAGATTCACGATAAGAAGTTCCATCACAATCCCATAATAGGCCAGTGTTTAGATGAAAAGTAAAGAACATTTAGCGGTTCATGAAAAGAAAAAACAAAATGAAATGTTTTTTAAGATAAGCACAAAAATACTTTGAAAAACAGCAATAATAAGAGTGACAAGAAGGTTTTCTTGTGTCAGCTTATCTAAGAATTACACTCTGGGGAGAAATTGGATTCATTTTTGTCTATTTTCTAATATTTTAAGGTTTGATATTTTACTGGGAAAATCTTTTTTAATAAAAACTCTGTTGTAAACAAAAAGTAGTTTGTGTAGTAATGGCAACCAGTTTATAAATTTCTAGAGTTTAAAAGAAAAATTTTTATATAATATTATTAGTGTCTTTGTCGTTAGATTTTTAGGTATTTTTAAAAGGAAAACTAGATGGCATAAATGATAATTTGGGAATGAATTTTACTATGACACTTTTTCAAAGAGCTTTGATAGCTTAAATAGGGGAAGAAAATATTATCACATCCTTAAGCTGCTCAGTTACTAAATTACTACTGCAATACTGCAATAATTTAAGAAGAAACAAAGGAAATTTAGGATCTATATTATCTCACTATATTTTGAATAAATTAGTGCAATTAACGGTTATAAGTAATAACGAATTCTTAAAGATGATCTTAGAGATCTTAGAGATCAGAGATTCTTTTAAAGGCCTTTAATGAATTTTTTAATTAGTAGTTTTGATTTTAATACTATTTCTGGGATTAAATAATAATTAGGTATGATCTTAACAGTCATAAAGGCAATTTTTGAGACTGCATCTAGATTAGCGTGCTGAATAGCGTTTTTATAGGCATTTTTTAGATTTGTCTCTAATCAATATTATATTGAGTGAAATAATTACTTGCCTTTTTGTTTCGAAATATATAATTTATGCTTTTTAATCAATTTTATTATATTATCCCTTACTGAACGTATGCTACCATACTCACGACACTATTAATATTCTAAAAAACAAGGCGGCTTGTTCTGATATCTTAGGAAATCTTTTAGATCTGGCATTTTTTTGAAATTTTCTCTTCAGTATCTTTTTCTATAGACATTTCTGTTTATATATTACCTTTTATAACTGTAAGTTTCAATAAAATCCAATAAAGCGACATTAATTATGCACTTTTTCTCGCTCTGGAAATAAAGCACTTAACTTTTTAAAAATATTTCGATTTGCTGATCATTGTTTTATAAAATGTGTTCGTTGGTCAAGGGTTCAACTTAAATTAGCCCAGGCTTAAAAATAAGATAGAAAGTATCATTTATATTTTTCTTAACTACTTATAATTGCAGTTCATAATTCAATTCAGTCTAAATGTGCCAAAAGAATGCTAATATATTTTGACTGTCAGAAATTCATTTGTGGTTTTAAAGGATAGGCAAAAGATAGCCAATTACGTTTTTGTTCAGCAATTCGGATATTATAATTATATATCAAATACAAAACTAAAGATCAAATACGTTGAAAAATAAATTTTGCTTTCTAAAGTTACTTATGTCCTTATCGTATTTATAATTAGTAAATCTTTTCGTATCTGATATGTTAAGGGAAATGTTAAAAACTCCACATAAGGAAATATCTTCAATTATCTTGTAATTGTCTATCACTGTAAACACAAAGCCATGTCCTTTTAGTGAAAAGACAAAGAACTAATTATTTTGCTTACTAATTGCTTAACTCGTGTGCGAATAATTAAACTTAAGGGTATGATTCTCCCCTAATTATTTTTCTAGGCAATTTACAACTTTTGTAACAAAAATTTTATTATTATGAAAAAAAAAAAAAACAATCCTTTTTCATATTTTCTTTCAACAAACGAATTTATTTCTTGTTAAATTGTTTTTATGTTAACTTTAATTGAGCTGAGTATAATAGAAGTAACTTTAGTGTGGTCAGAGCTCTATATAAAGCTTGACAATTATTGAAGGTCTGGAATTGGTTTCATTTATCCCTAAGTAATAAAAATTTATAGGATAGTTGTATTTTATTAAAGCTGAAAATGAAGTAATAGGGAAAGTTTTATTCAAATTTTTGACTAAAAATAATATTGCAGGCAACCCTTTTAAAAAGAAAATTCATTTTGTATAATTTTTTCAAAATAAAAACAAAAACATAACTCAAGAAATTTTACCCTTTGTGATGTATAAATCCTTTGATCCTTGAAATTCAATTGTAGTTGTACTTACAATAAATATAAATTTTATTAATTAAAAGAACCAACAAAGCCTTAACTTCTACCTGGTCTACCAGAAAATCATAAGAAACAAGTTTGATTTACACGATAGAAAAAACTTCGTCTCTATGAATACTCTTAGCATAATAAATTTTGTTGCAAGGATCAAAGAAAATGAATAGTAACTTTATTTTTTATTAAGTTTTTTGTTTTTCACTCAAATCAATATTGTAAAAAAAAATCATATCCCTTAAAAGAATTCTGCAATTACTGGAGTTAAAACATTGAAACAGATGCTTCAAAGAACTAAAAAATGTTAGCCTTTAGGATATAACTATAATACAACCCTTAAGGCTTTTTAGAACTATAAATTGAAAATCAATGTAGTATATTGAAATCTGTATTTTCATCATGTAGTAGTACAATGAGAAAGCCCAGAAGATTTAACAACAAAACTAGGAAGCTGTAAAGTACAAGACTATAGCAATAGCTTTGAGTGTATATCAATCAATTTCAATTTTCCATAATAAACCCTTCGCTTAAGGAACACCAAAAACTTTTTGCCACTATCCTATCCTTTTTTTATAGAAATAATTTCACCTTTTTCGGTTCTTTTAAAAAAAATCCGAACTTGGTGTAAGTTGTTTAAAAAAAAAGTTGCTTTCAGCTTAATTGCTGTTCAGCAGAAAGAGAAAATTACGGCCAAAAAATTGAAGTCAGAGTAGAGTTTAAATGATTTTAGTACTTAAATTACCCCAAATTACGTTGTTCTCACAAAATACGTAACACGTCTGAAAACTGGATTTAAAATTGAAGACGAGCAGCTAAAAACCAAATCTGCAAAAGTTCTTTATTCCCAGTAGAGAAACTAGTTATTAAAGTTCATCTATGAAAGAAAGCTACTCTTCAGTCATAAAGCCTACTTTTACGGGGAAAAAATCAATGAATTTTGTAGAAACAAATGATACAGGGGATTCAAAAGTCACCATCGTCACGGTTTTTTGTATAAAAATTGAACTGAAAAGTAGCTATGATGGTTTAATTTTTAAATTTTTCACTAGTAATCTTTTTAGCGTTATTCATTCTCACATGAATTAATTGATGAAAAAATCACTGATAAGTAACTTTTCATCTTTGATTAATAACAAAGGCAGGATTTTTCATTTGAAAGAAACAACTCTGAACTGGGAAGTTTTTTGTATTTCCCATCAGAAGTACTAAGGATAAAGAGTCAACCCCAAGATCACATGTCCCATTTGCATTGCATTTGCATTTGATTGTAGGAAACGTACCTTAGTCCCTTAAATAGGTAGGTACTGCTTCAACTTCCTGGATATATCTATACATATATGTCACATGCTTCCTCTGCTCTTAACAATATTTATCAAAGTGTCCGCGATCAATTCTAAAACATTTAAAAATGTTAAAAGACTGACAGCCCAGCTTACTTTTTAAGATTATTAATCTTTTATTTAAATAAAGGGCTTCGCTTAAAAGCGAAAAACCTTTTGGTTCAGTTCTCAACATTTTGGTTAAGTATGCGGGTTAAGTTTGATAAACTGAGATGAGCTCAGCAATGGAAAATATCTTATACAACCTTTAATATTGGTCCCATATTCCATTTCTCTTATTTTTAATCTTTTTATGCTTAAAATTTGGTTGAAATTTTGACAGTTACTTTAAAAGTTTAAAATGAAAACTTTTATGCTTGTAGGAAATGAGCTGCCAAATTTACAAAATGAGTCCAAATAGTTTACATCAAACAAAAAAAATTTGAATTATCCAAATGCTCAGAAGAGAAAATCTACAAAAGGATATAAGTTTGGTACGGATAGTCTGCCTTATTGGAAAATTCTATAATGTTTAAATTTGGTAGACTAAAACTGAAGATGCTAAGTAAAAATTTGCGTTGTTAGGCTTGAAAGTATTTTGACTAAATTCTTCTGAAAAGGTCTAGTTTACTTTTTGCTTTTACTTATATAAAAGGATGATATTTAAGTATATATAAAATATTTAAATGTCGAAAATTTGTACAAAAACAAGGAAGGCACAAAACGAAGGAACATTCTTCGGAAATTTTATATATATTTAATTTCAAAAGAAAAAGGAGGAATATGGTTTTAAATTCTATAACAGAATGGTTTTTTGTGAAGGATGAGAAATAAAAAATTCCATAAAACAAAGCTACAAGGTTTATACCAGACTTCCTTTAAATAAAATTTTATTCTCTTTAAAATTCTAAAGTAAGAAAGTCTATCTTACTTTTCGATATTTAATGTTTTATTTTCACTCCTAAAATTATATTTCATCTTTGCATCGTAAATTGATGTTTTTAGATTTTTATTGAGCAAATATTTAGTTATCTGAGCTAAAAAGAAAGTACTTTTTACTTTTGTGTGAGATGTAAAGAGTTCTTTATGTTCCCTTAGACTTTTGAAGAATGCCTTACAAAACTATGGCATAAAATTTATGAGTCCTACCAATGTATAACCAATTGAAAATAGATTTATTCATATTTCTTTAGGAAGATACTAAAATAAAAAAATATGGTTTGAGGGCTTAAAAATAAATCCATGGAATTAGTGAAAAGGTCAAAAGTAAATTATTGTTGAACCTTTCTAGTGAAATTCTAGATATGAAGTCATCAGAATGAGATTATATTAAAATCCAATCACAAAATTTGGGTTACAGTAATTATTTTTGAGTTTATCTTTATAACAAAATTTGTTTTTAAGAAATAGAAAATTTATTTTTATTGTTTTTGTTTTCTGGGTACTTTAAAATCAAGCTCTAAGGAAAATGGTAATTTTCTTCTTTAAAAAAAATTTCATCAAGTTTTCTTTTATACTATACTGTCTTTTTTTTTATGAAATATAAAATGGTGAAAGCTTAGGCTCTTTGTTTATAGATTTAGTTTTTTGTTTGTTGTGAAACTTTATGAAGTCTTTTCGAAACATCATTTGTTGCAGTTTTTCATTAAATCTTGATAAGATTTAGAAATATGTACTTGTCTTGGCTGGAATCATGTTGTGTAAGTATTTTTTCACAAATTATGGAATAATTTTTTAATACATTCAAATCATGTTTGACTAGTTAATCCGTTTGAAAATGGTAGTCAATAACTAAAATACGTTGCAATAGTTGTTTCGTCCGAAATTTTCCTACAAAATATGCAATGGTGGTGTGGAAACCACGTTTTTGACGTCAGTATATCTGCCTTATATGAAATATTTTTTATTGCAAGCTAAACACTACATGAGTGTCCTGATGACTTTTCTTATTTACAAAATATGAAAACCTGTTTTTTTAAGCTTTTCTTGCTTTTATCAAACCTCACTTAAATTTTTCGGCCTATGGGGTTATTTTACATTGCTATGGCTATATTAAAAGGACTTAGACCAAGCTAGAGATTTTCCAAATGGTATTGTAAAAATTTCTTTTTTTTCTGGTTTAAAGCAAAATTAAAAATTTAGAAAAAATAAAATTGAACAAATAGAATGCGAAAAACTTAAAATCTTTATCCTGGCTATATTCTGCTTGAAATATCACTAAAAGGTGCCTATGTTGGTATTTTTCTCGCTTTTTTGTTGTTGCATTTCTCATTAGTGCACTTTTTGAATGTAATATAGAAAAACTCCCTAATGAGTACATGTTCTCCTGAATAAGGAATAATAAAAATTATTTTTCTGCTTGACATCTTGGTTTCATCCTTATCATTTCTTTCCAACATTTTTTCAATACATCAATAATATAATCATTATTAAATGTTTCTTATTCTCATATTTAGAAATATTTTTGTTCCTATAGTACTTATTACAAACAACAAAAAAAAAGGATATTTTATTTCAAATGTGTATAAATACTTTGACAAACAAAAAATTCCTATCAAAAGAAATAAATTGAGTAAAATAATTTAATTGTCCTTGTCGGTTGCCATTCTTCTATTATTATTTTCAACATACTAATGGGTATCATTATTATGGCAACAAAAAAAAACTACTTTGTAAGCTGTAAATAAAACCATTAAGCTAAAATATGTAGACTTAAAGTTTTTTGTATTATGTAAAAGAAATTTGACAAAGTTTTTACCTGTTTGCATTTTTTCCTTTATTTCCCTTTTTACGTGGTCTAACAATATGATTTTCCATCCATGATCGTAATTTAGATCCAAACATTATATTCTATCAAAAAGAATAACTTTTAATTTTTATTTTAGCCTCACTTATTTTACTGTTCAGATCATTAAATTTCAATGCTTTCAATTTTGATGAAAATAAAAAAAATTTTCAAAGTTTATAAAAGTTTTGATTTGATTTTTTTAGTTAAAATTTATATTAAGTTCGATTACAATTCACAGGAGCCACACACATACATACAAAACGCCACGTTATTCTTGTCACCTAAAAAAGAAAAATTTATTTATTAGAATATAATGTTTCAAAAAATTTTGAAAATTAATTTCATTATTTATTTGCATTGAAAAAATATCTGTTAAGAAAAATTTCTAGAAATCAACAAACATAAATTTTAAGGATGACTATAATAAGTTGAGTAATTTGTATTAAGTATTTGGTTCAGAATTCAGTAATTTTATATATTCTAAGTTTACTTTAAATTGTGATAGTACAAATAAAATAGTTTTTAGGAAGCCATTTCATTTATCAATTTTCAGTTATTTTTGTTTTTCGGATCAGTCAGCCTAACTACAAGTTGGATGGGCCAAGGGGCTCAGCTTCTTTGTCCTAGGCTTCTTTTCACTTTGGTTTACTCTCTCCTGTGGCCTCCTAAGACCTAACATTTCATTCGGTTAGAATTTTCATATTAGTAACAAGAGTTTGAACAAAATGTGTCAGTGTCAAGAGCCAAAGCTTTAAATCTACCGCCATAGCGTCACACAAATGACACATTGACAACCGGGCCCTTGGAATATGAACCTTTGCCAGAAACATATGGTTTTATAACAAAGAAATATTAACAAATATATCCCGCTGAAGGCTTTTAATTTTAGTATTACTTAAAAGTTGTCGGACCAAGATTTTTTTAATATTATTTTATTAAATTTTTAGTTTTAGGACAAATCATAAAATTTTGTTTAAACTCATTCAATTATATGAAAATTATGAAATTTTTTGTCAGAGCAGCTTTACTTTAAAGAAAAGATATTATAATTTAGGTAAAGATTTTAAATTTACCTATTAGCCTGGAATTCTACCAAGGGATACATTTAATTTGTAAATAAGTAAAATGTAAGTGGATAAAGCCCCCTATAAACTACTGTCAAATAGAATCAAAAATTTCATCATTATTGTTACTAAGTTTGAATTTTAAATAAGTAAAATGTATCTTTTAGGATATAAATACATAAATACATTGTCTAGATTAATATAAATCCGAAAAAAAGACTTGTAAAGAATGGGGAAGCTAGCACATTGCCTAAACAATGCGTTTAAGAATTACATAGTTCCCTCATTTTTCAAGTTTCCTAACTTCTAAGTTACACATGTCTGACATCGTTTAGATAAAAATGAAAGCAATTGAAGAAAATTGAAAATGGTATGTCCTTAGCTTGAATATCCTTAAAAATGTTCACTTTGTATTCATCACAAGTAACAAAATCCTGTTAACCTGCCCACTTATGTCATATAGAACTCTTTGCTGCTTGTACGAAAGAATTATTTGGTTTAATTTATGAACAATTTTATAGTCTGCATGAACTCCATTGCTTTTGCTATAATATTCATTGAAAATTTAAAGGTATATAGTTCACAAGTTTGTACCTTTTTTTTTGTTGGGAAAGAATTTAAATTATTGTTACCCACATTTATGATCATGGCGGGATTTTTTGAATTTAAAAAAATAAGACTTTGATTTGCATACTCAACCAATTCAAAGAAAGTAAGTGTGTATGAAAGTGTTAAATATCCTCCCTTTTCGAGTATCTTTGTTCATATATATATATATATATATATATATTTATACTTGGGAATAGAATTCATTTCAAAAATGGGAAATATTTAAATTTACATTGTTTGTTGTTTTTTTTGTGCTCTCTTTTTAGCATGATTTCGATTTTGTGCGTGCCAATAGACCAAAAATATCTTGAATACCATAATTGGTGTTCAAAAACAATTCCCGAGTGATAGTCAAAATTTATTTTATTACAAATCTTTTATTCAATGGTCTATCAATTGGAAACAAAAGAATCAGAAATAGAAATTTAAATTCTGTTTATATAACCAACTGTTATTAGGTTTATGTGAGATAATTCATGATGAACATAGGATAGAAAAACAAAAAAATTTTTAAAATTCATCACATAACCTGCCTGTGCAATATTTGTTTCAATTACTATCAACCAAAACTTGTATTCATCTCAATTAAAGGAATTTAAAAGTTTAACAGGATTATAGAACATTTTTATTTTATCTCTAAATTCAGATTTTGTAAAATTGTCTGCATTTAAACTGAAATTAAGTAAACAGAATACAATCATAGTAATGATAGAGAACAAAATTTACATTTAAATAGACAGGACATCAAATGATATTAAAGATCTCTTGTAATATTTAGGTTGTATGAATATGAGGCTAGACTTTCATATACCATCATTGAATAATCAATTAAAAATGTATTAATGCAATTTCCTGCAGTTTACTGTTAGTCAGTCTGACAGCATCTACTCTTCTGGATAATTTAATTAGTTTCCCAATAATATACCCTTGAGCTAGGAAAATTAAATTATTTTTCTATATAGTATTTAATATTTTATAAAATTGGGTGTGGCAGTTAATAGAAATTGATAGCTTTATTAAATTTTTATAATTATTCTTTCCGCTAAGTTAACTTAAAAATGCTTAACTATCTTGAATTATCGATAGCGGCTAGGAAAAATGTTTTTTTTACTGCTTTCACCTAGAAAAGGATGAAGAGGATAAGAAAACTACGTCATATAATCCTTATAATGCAATGCAGTTGTGCATTTAAAGCTGAAATTCAGATTTTTTAAAATGCGTTTAAAATTTAAACTCTGATTAAAATGGTAAAGCATTTTATAGTCTCCTAGATTGCATTTTGAGCTATTACTATTAGTAATATAATTTTTATAAAATTCATGGGAATTCAACGATCTAATTCATTCCAAAGATATTCAAAACGATTTAAATTGGGTGACATAGAAGGCCATTATAATATTTTTATTTTATTTTTCTCAATTATTCCTTGATTATTTTAGCACAATACTTAGGATCGTTACTCTATTGGAAATAAAAGTCCCAACCTAATTTCATTACATCAGCAGATTTTTGCAAATTTTTACCAAAAGATTTCACAATGCGTTTAAGATGCCATTTTATCTTCAAATATTTGCAATTCTTCTAGTCTAGTTTACAGAGGTTTTTAAATATTTTTGTTTATTGGGATTATCACTATCAGGTTTCTGAATTATTTTTTGTCGTCGACTCTCAAATATTTTGAACTTAAATTTATTACTAAAAAAAGGACATAAAAATCATCGCATTTTTCGCAAAACCAAAAAAAAAAAAACACTTGTAGTTATAAATATAAAAGAAACAATACTCAAAGCTGTTTAGTAAGTATATTATTTCTTTCATTTACAAGGATTTCATTTTTATTCTGTTTTAGTGAAACTAAAAATTAGCTGCACGCCATAAATCACAATAAATTCTTTCTGCCTTTGAAAATTTTCTTACTTTTTCCATTACTTTTTTTCCCTAGTTTTAGATAGATTAAAAATTTACCTCCTAGTTCATATGTGATCCAACTTATTACAAATTCATCATTATTTGTGTTAAGTTTTTAACATTACTTCAACTAAATTAAAGTTAAATAAATTCAAATACAACTAAAAAATTTTTGCATATTAATTGAAACTATTGTAAAAACATACTGAAATTTAAAACTGACATTATTTTGTATGTAATTATGAACCTGATTTTAAAGTTGATGATTAAAATGTAATCTGACTGACATTAACATAGGTTTTTAAAGGAAACTATAAAATGCAACGTATGCATATATATAATCTGACATAATGAAAGATTTGTCTGACTAAGCTATCTCGACTATGAAACTGTAGTACAGTTTACTCAAAACTCTTTCAAATTATATGCCAGTAATATAATATCCACATGATGAACTCCTATAGCACGAGATTCCTGGTACAAGTTCAAAATGCGGAAATATAAAACTTTTGTAGTGTTGACTCATTAAAATCTGGGATGTTATATATATACATATATATATAACATTTATCATTTTTTGGACTATTATCCCAGACTGAAAATTACTTGAATCAAAGCACTTTAGAGAATCCTCATCCCCACTTTTAGTAACGCTAACATTTTCTATATTACATTCTTGATTATAGTATATACATATATAGTACAAGGATGTGCATACGAAAATATTTTTATGATTTATCTTTATGAAAAATATTCTTGAAAAGCAGATTAGTTAGCTAAAATTTATGGTTGGGATCCAATTACGTTATTTGCTGGATTGTAATAATATTCAATAATGTTACAAGAACATTAAAAAAAAAACTGTTTTCTTAATCTCAAAATATTTAGGGGATAAAAGAGAAAAAAAAATCAATAAAAAGCAATATCATTAAATATCAAAATCAGAGTAAAAAAATTTTTTTTCAAATTTATGTTCATTCATATGAATTGAAATAAATAAATTACAATAAGATCAGGCTACATAAGGATGAAAATAAAAAAGACAGCACATTTCATAGCATTTTACCAATAACTTTTGGTATTTTCCTTAAAGGCATAACAAGCTATTCAATGACTGTGATTCTTTGTAAACGGAAGCTAAAAATCTAACTGAACATTATATAGTAAAGCTCCTGAATGACGTAATTAGAAATCTATATCTATGCTTTTCATAAAACTGCTTTTATAAAATATTTTTCCTTTTAAATGCTTTGCAAGAATTTTTCTTACATTTTTTAGTCTGGAATTTTTTACTGAATGTGTTTTTTTTTTTTTGCTTAACTTTCTGAGTTATTTGGTTTTCTTTTTGGTAAAAGAACCTTTTTTTCCTTTTAATAAAAATATATACATTTTTTTTTGTTTTTCAAATATTATCCTAAATATACAACACTGCAGTGATAATAATCTTATAAAGGAAAAAAAAAATAAAATTATGACAGAGCAAATAAATAACTTAAAAGGATGTAGGGGAATAAAAAGTCTACCTTTGTGTCTATTTGGCTAAAAACTTTGGAAAGAAAAAATCGACTTATTGTTAGAAATACATAAAAAGAATTACGGATTTGAATTAAGTTATAATAAAGGAAATGTAAAATGCTAGTTAACAAAAATATTGCATATTACGTAACCTGCAACATTGAGTTAAGTAATATGCTCCTTGATATTTTAAGGACAACAAGGATACTTTAGTTTTGTAAAAGTATTCCAAAATGTGCTGATTATAATAAATAAGAGGTAAATAAATTTTGAAAATAGTTTGAATTGAAACCAAAGAAACATTTTGTACGGAAACTACATTCGCAACTAATCTTCTATGCGTAAAAAAATTCGTGTTCAGAAAGACATTCCTTTTTTTTAGTATAAATGAAGCACGATTTTTTAGAGGGTATAAACATTTTATTCAGTTATATATTTTCTAATTTGGTCTAATACCTTGGCATAGTTTTGGGTAGGAGATTGATTCCACACTCATAAAACTTTTGATTTTTGCTAACAGAAAACTGGTTTAAGTGATATTTGATGTGCTGGTTTAATGTGAAGATCTTCCCGTCCAAAAAATTTTACAAAGACCAGAACAAGTAATAAACCGAAAGTGGGTGGTGGATGGGCTTTTCAAGGCCTTTGGCGAGTTACCAAACTTCTATTAGGTTTCACACCAAACAGTATAACCGGTTTTTTGGTGAATATCGGCATTCGAAGTGGCTTAAGCTGGTTCATATTTTTTTAATTCGGGATCTCTTGTGCTTAACATTTCTGGAAATAATCTATTTCTCGTAGCCAGTGGTTTGCTTAAAAATGGAACATTTTCTTGACATTCGTGAAGCAAAACACAATTTTATCTACCAGAACACGCGCATCTCATATGTCAAGTTTTAAAAACTTGACCAACTTAACCAAAGCGGTTAACGTGACCATGAACGGTGAAATTGGACAAATTTATTCTATTAGTAATCTTATGAGTTGTTTTTTTGTGGTTTTCATCTATCAATGCCTTTATTTTGGTTTCATCGGCTTCAACTGGCCTTCCAGAACATGGTGCAATTTCGACATTGAATATGCCGGAAGAAAATTTTGCAAAACAATTTATTTATTATTGTTCAGTCAATATCTTTTCTCCATACACATCACATAATTTGAAGACCTTGCTTGAACTGAATTCTTACCTTTTTGACAGTAAAAGAGTAAAATATAACTAAAATTGAGTTGCCCTAAACCTATTTTTGAGTAGGCAAATTTTTATCCAATTAACTGTTGAAAAAATTCAAACAATGAATATTATTACCTCCTAATTTCACCCTTCCAAGTAAAATAAGCAATCTATAAGCATACATAGCTTATATATATATGTTTTAAACTTCTTGAAAAAAATGATAAAATCAAAATTGGACTTGAAATTTTAGGGACTATAAATATCCTGTCTGACAAAAGTCAATCAATAATGAATTTTTTTACAATTTTCAATGATTTTCAAATTTCCTTTTTCCTTTAAAACAAAAATCAAACTGAGCAATGTTTTAACATTGAACCCTTTAAATAAATTAAACCAAAGGAAAGCTAAAATTGAAAAATATTTCCTTACTCATACAAACTTAACTTGTCTTTAATCCTAGACTTATGTATATCTTTCAACTTTGTGTTGAAATACTTGAAAAATTGATTGCCTGGTATCGATGTAAGTGCTAAAATCTAGAATAATCTTCGAAAATGTTCATTCAATTCAATTATACGTAGTCAGTAGGCCTTGTACAGATAACAACTCAAAAAAGAAAAAAATATATATATATAAATATATATATTATAAATATATATATATAAATATATATATTATATATATATATAACTTTGATAGCGTTGTTCACATATCTCTGATATATTCTAATTTATTTTTGGTTATTCTTTACGCTTTTATTCATTAAAACCATCACAAAATGAAACTTTTGTGCCCTTAAGCAAATTATTCACTAGCATTGACATGTTCCCATTGTTTAATTCTGGAATGGGTAACAATTTTCCCCATTTTCACTCAATTTTTAGATTCATTTGATTAACGATTCAACTGTTCTTCAATTTTAGGATACAGCTTGTTTATCATTTAGGGATTTTATCTTTACATCATTTAATTTTTGATTTTTGTATTTTTTTATTACTTTTTTTTTTTTTAGCTTGTAGAGTAAGTAAGAAGTTGAGTTTATTTTCCATTAAACTACTCAAGCTTAACATTATTTTTAAAATTGCTTAATCAAAAAATATTTATTGAAGAAATGTTTTTCTATGTTTTAAATAAAAAGTGAAAAATTTATTTTCTTTTTGTCTCTTAAAACTTCTTAAATTCATATTTTATTTTTGATTTTAAGATGAATTCAATATTTATTTAGCTTCTTAGCAGAAAAAGTAATTTCATCCAAAAATTTATGTTGCTTGATACTCTTGGTATCCTGTCAAATGCTAAAAGAATAAAATGAACTTTTTCTATGAACATTTTTGAATAATCTAAAAAAACCCTGCTTTGTTATTGATTTATCTATTTGTTAAAAATGACATATTAAGTTTAAAAATGTGTCATTCTTTAAATGTTCTTTATTTGGAGTAGCATAATATATTAATTAAATGAATACAACAATACAATAGCGGTTATGCTTAGGATTTGTTGTATATACCAATTCAGTGGAGACTAATGGACTGATTAGCATTTAAATTTTATGCCGCTAAGTGCTAGTGAGTCCTAGGCATGATAACCAAACATAGGCACGATATATCAGGTGTCATTTACCTATA
Source organism: Acrocera orbiculus (assembly GCA_947359355.1). Taxonomy (NCBI): domain Eukaryota; kingdom Metazoa; phylum Arthropoda; class Insecta; order Diptera; family Acroceridae; genus Acrocera; species Acrocera orbiculus. The sequence continues at coordinate 26,543,202 of OX375756.1, read as the reverse complement.
TGGCAAGCATTGTGAGTTCACAATGAGCGGCTATTGTGCTAAAAATTAAGGGGTGGTTCCAGCTATTGACAATCTGACTTTATTCTCGTTACTACAATAGATCTAAAGAGAAGAAAAGAGAAGAACGCTCGGCTCGAAAGAATGGGGCTATGGGCTACAGAAAAGAAAAAGAAAAATGAAAGAGAAGAGGAGAAAAAAAAGGACTCATCTCATCTTATTGCCGGACCGGCTAACATGAAAACAAAAGAGATTTTTTAGGGAAGAGGATAAGGATATCTAAAAAAATAAGAATTAATACTATCATTAGTAGCTTATCATATTTTTATAGTGCTATAAAATTATTATGAAATTTAATTATCGGACAGATCTGCGCTACAAGGAACCCACATTTGAAATTTTAGTTAGATGAAATTGAAAAGTAAATCAGTTAAAAGCAGTAGAAGCAATGGAATCTGTACTTCTTCTATATTTTGACCAAAGAATAGATGAAGTTCTATGTTAACTGCACTTTCTAATAAATAATATATTCCTTAAATCTGTATACTTTTTCTTTTAAAACTGGATAATTAATAAGCTCAAAGATATGCAAGAAGGAATTTTAAAAAGTTAAGTATTTTATTTATTGCTAATTTCAAATTTCTTGTTGTTATAAAATTGGGATACTAGAGAAAATCAAGATAATACTACTTACTTAGATTAAGGAGCAAACCCGAATGAAATTGAAAAATGAAATGATTAAAATGAAATAAAATGTAGCTTGAAAGAAAAAGCTTAGACTTTCAAGCAAGTAAAGGATGTATTGTGACTTTCAAGAAGAGTTTTTCTCTGCACCGTATTCCAATTTCACATTACCCACCCTTAGTTTATTGTGAAGCTAAGCTGTTGAGACAGGGTACGCTTTCCTTAGATTAACTGCATAAAGTGCACAAGACATGAATGTAGGATTAAATACTGTCCATTTGCTGTTCAAATTCTTCTCACTTCATATTTTTGTATTTATTAAATACACTTTGGGATAGTTTGCTTTTTATTTTTTTCTAGCAAACACTGTAGCAATCCATTTTTTTGGATCACCGTAGAACAGTCGTGTCATGAACAGTCCGAAAAAGAGATTTAACATCATCTTGACGTTGTTCTAAAATTTCTTCTTTAGTGTTTATTACAATCAATGGTCACCCTGGAATGATCTAATATATTAAAAAATTAAAGCCCTTAAATAAACGACAAGTTCAAAGGATTTAAAGATTTGACTCATACATGTACCTAGTACTATTTTGTAATTCATTAAATGAATGACTTATGTCTTTACCAAATTTTGATTGCAGAAACGAATCCGATTTGAATCGAATTGGTTGTTTAATTGCATTTCCAGCATCATTTTTGTATCACTGTGGATTTAATGCTTAAACTATGTTGTTTGTTGAAAAAATAAATCGACTGCAAGTTGCTAAACGTCGCTAATTACGGCAGTTTTAAAATAAATTCAAGCCTGATATTAACAAAAAGCATCAGATTCTTTCTTCACATTAGATAAGTTTTTAATTCAAAACGTTTTTTCAGTGCTAAGAAAAAAAAAATACTTATAAAAATAATCAAATATGAGTTTTATATCGTCTCATTTTAAAAATAGGATATTGTTCTTATCCTAGCTCTTCCATCCATACATTAATAAGTATTTCAAAGTTATATTCACAATAACTATTTTCAAAACATGGCACAGTTGGTATGGTAAAAAAATAATCTAAAAACTATGGAGGGTAGTAGATTTTTTTTATTTTAAAGTTGATGGATTTTGAAATAAGTTCGAATAACTTTAGATTTTTTTGAATGTAGTTAGTGTAACATGGACCTTAATGTAAAACGTCTGTTATAAAAAACTTTATTCATAAAATAAGCAATTTTTGTTTGAAAAGATTTTAAAAAGTATATTTTAATTTTAATATTTTGTTTTTTAATAAAAAGCCTTTTTCGGTCTCAAGACTTAAAAGCTTTTTGTACTTGAGTAGTTTTACAGTTCATCTTTTAAAGCAGATATTTCAATTTTAGGTAATCGATAGCTTTATTTATTGTTTTTTTTTACTTTTTTTTGATTTTTCAAGGTTATATTAGTACATCAGTAGATTTGAAATATTTCTTGACGTACTAATTAAAAGCTTTTAAAATTATTTTGTGAATTAGCCTTGACACAAATAAAGTTAATTGTGTCAAAATTTAATTAATAAAGAATTCTATTAAAGTAATTAACACAAAAATTTTAGCTATATTTTTGTAGGAAATTCTTAAAAGATTTATATATCTTTTCGTTTTTTTTTTTTTGATAAAAGCTTTAAATATTTGTTTTAGTATCTATGCTCTGTGCGTAGTATTAAGGAAATACATAATTAATTGTTTAATTATAAAATCAAACGCTAATATACATTAATGTTGTGTGACATTATTAATCACTCAAATTTATATAATGGGTGTTTTATTTTTATTTTAAGTCTAATCCGTTTTGGATCATGTCTGTGCCAAATCTAATTTCGCTGGAATATGGGATATGAATGTACGTGATGTAAGTATATGATATGTCAAGACCAGAACTGAAAAGTGTATCTGCTTCTGATAGAGTTTTATCTTCTGGCTCGTATTAGATTATTAATAACATTTTAAAAATATTGTATTAAAATTTCAAGTTGATAGAGCAAAATTACTAAAGTTATGAGCATTTGAACTATTCTTTGCTTTAGAGCACGGAGTTAGTGAACAAAACTTTAAAGAGTTTTCCTGAAGCTTGCTATCTTCGAAGTCAATTTTCACGATAACACAAAATCTACTGAAATCATTTGATGATTCTGTTGCAAGTTATGATGCGCACCGTAAAATAACTTGTTTTTAAGGTGCCTAAAGATATTCACTGTCTCTCCCTCACTTATTAAAATTTTGAAATGAAAATTTAGAAGACTATTGTTCAAAACTTTTGTTATCATAACAAAGTTAATTACCAAATAAACTAGAACTACCTGCATTGCAAAAGAAAACTTTCGAAAACATGAATTTTTACACTGAATTAACTGAAACTCTCCCTTAAGTTTTTGCTCAAGTAACCCACAATTCTATTTGATTAGAAATCCCTTAATAAGTTTCCGCTTATTATTTTTTTATGGGGGTAGTAATTTACGAACCGGATTCAATCAGTACTACTTCATTGCTCACCGTACAGTAATATTTACTCGGGAAATTGCTTCCCTCAAGTTCTACGTAAGTTTACAGGAATATTTATTAGATCATTTTTGTGTGAAGTTAAAATTTGTATGCGCGAAACTAATTCTAAGAAGATTTAAAAAAAAAAAAGAAAAGAAATAAAATCTAAAATAATTTTGAAATAATAATTCTTTAATTCTAAGTTGGTAGCACTAAAGAAAGCTTGAGTTTCCTTCTGGGTAAATTTGGAGTTATAAAACTAGTACTGACTTTAAAAATATAATAACTGTTAATTTTATGTATTAAACTCTAACACTATTCCATTCACAGTCTTCTTTGTAAATCTAAAAAGTGAAGGAGCTAATTTTTATTTGTAAGTAAAAAAAATTTGAATAAATAAATTATAAATAAATATAATTTTAAAGATTTTCTATTTCGAACTTTTCAGCTGAAAATTATAAATTAACCAATACAAATGTCACATACCATTTTATTAGTTCAGTCTGGAAACAAGAACTTATTCGAGTTTAGAGAGTTTTACTGAATGTATGGAAGGAATTTGTAAAATTTATGAAGAGCATTTAAAAAAAACACCCAAATACTCCAGAATTACGTCGCGGAATTAATACAAGAAATCGGTAGACGAATTGAAGAATTTAGATTATCACCTATCTCTCAAGAGAAAAAAATATCGGTGAGTGTATGTGTGAATTTTATTATTTTCTATTTTCAATTTTGCGAAAACCACAGTAATTTCATGATGAAATGGTATTTTAAGCTTCCTTCACAGGTTACTGATGTGGAAAATATATGCCCAAGCACTTCTTCAACTTTAACAAAGAGTCCATCAAACAATAACAATTTGAAAAGAACTTTTTCAAAAGTAAATTCACTAAGCGAATATAAAAAGTGCGTCCGAAGATCTGATGAAAATTATCTACAGAATTTATTAAGCCAAAGTAGTTTTGGAACTGCTTTAAAATTAGAATACAAGCAGCATTCTTGCTTATCTCAGAACTCAAGTTTCCTTTTATGTGATATAATTGCATCAGATTTGATTGTGGATTCCTCCAGGTAAGTTAAAACAATGTATGTATATTTTCCTGGATTATTAATTATATATTCTCCTTTCAGTTACTTGAGTAACAACGATTTTTCTGATCTGGCAGATGAAATTATCGCAGTTTTTCCAGAAGAAGACCGCAACACCGTATGATAAATAGCATATATATAACCTTGATGGACGGAACTTTCTAATTCAATTTCCATTTACTCCACTATTAAACACCCGTTTACCATTACTGAATGATAAGTGCTCCAAAACTGTACCAGTCTTTGGGTGTTTTATGACAATCAGATGAGTATGAACTTAAATTGTATAAAATTCTCAATTTTCTCAATTTGAATAAACCAAAAATTTAAAGAGCTAATATTATGCTTCTTAGCCAGAACTAGTTTTAAATCAAAAATTTCTAATAAAAAAAGTCCACTAAAAGCTGAAACAAAAAAGATGATTTAATTTCCGTGCAAAAGACTTTGAAAGAAAAAATACTAAAAAAGCAAAACAAACTCGTTTTTTGCTTCCATAACTTATCTTAGGAATTAATTAATTAAAAATTACAATAAATTAAGTATTTCAATATATAAAAATATTTCCTTGTTTGGAAACAATCAATATACAATTTTATTTGTTTTACATTTTCGCAATACAAAAAATATTGATACCTAATATATTTTTACTAGTGCTAAATGTTTTATTAGATTTTTATATCAACTACCACGACTTGCTATTACATACATCTGATGGAAGGTCTTTTTCTTTTATGGATTTCCTATGAACCCTATGTAACTTTTCTTAGAAACTTTAATAAATATATTTTCTTTTATGCAATAATCATTTTATTTCTCAATTTGGCCAATTGCCATTCTTTCTAGTCGTTCTATTATGATTAAATTTAATATTTTTCCTTTTATAATCATTTTTTTAGAACGTTCTATAAATTGAATTTCAAACTAATTTATGAAAAGCCGATAGTTCTTTTTAAAGTAAAGCAAACTACATCCTTTTGTGTATTACGGAACTTCTTGACTAAAATCTATATCTTATCATGGAGTTGTTATCTTTCCTCTACTTAAAGGTAGATTACAATATTATTCCACGTTCTGTAAACCATCTACATAGTTCAATAAGGACCTTATTTCAATTCTAGTCATATCTTTTCAGGCTTTCAATCTCTTATTATAAAGCTCTAAAAGTTTCATAAATATTTTGATTTACAATTTATTTAATATTAATTCTTTGCCGATGTCCTACATTGATCGTTATTGTAAGCAAAGTTGAATTTTTTCATTATAATTTAAGAAATGTTCGCTTTACTTGTTTAGGATTGTCTTACACTTTCCAAGTATAAAATTTTGCAAATAACTTTTTTTTAGAGAAATTTATAAAAGACAATGATTGATATTATTAATTAAATCTCTTTTGAAATTAATAAAATAGCTCACCTTAAGTTCCTACATCTTATCGGATATAGCACGCAAATAAATTCTTTAAATAACTGTAAGTCAGGAAGAACCCTATATTTATTCATTTTATTTTCTTTTATACCCCATTTCATGTAAATTTCACATAAATTTAATCAAGTTTTATACTACACACAAAAAAAAAAAAGGAAACAAAAATAAAAGGAACTTCGCATTAGGTCAACGGCTCTTGCCCACTCAACACACAAATAAATAACCAGAAAGTTCTAACTAATTAATTAGCACTTGAAATCTTCGCAAATAACAATCAAAACCACTTTCAATAAACCAAATTAAAAAACCGTATTGAAAGTTGTTGTTGTTATTATCAGCAATTCCACAACACAATAATCTTGGTTGTTGTAGTTTTTTAACTTCATAACCGGAAGAGTACTTGTGATTTTTATTTACTATAGAAAAAATACAAAAACAAAACAAAAAAATCTCATAATTCAATGAATAAATATTTAACGGAAAAATGACTTTTTTAAGAAAATGAACAAAAGCCTCGATACCTACTCGTCTAGACACCACAATAGATCTGAGCGGGCTAATCGAAAACTAGGCTTATAGTTAGTATCTTTTCCTATATATATATATATATATATATATGAAGAGCTTAAGCTTGAAATGTAGAAAAAATGGGGAAATTCATATTTTACTTTAAGCTTTGTAAAGCATGCGCTTTAAATAAAAATAAATTTTTGTTAGAGACTTTGATGCACTTGCAAACAAAATGTGGAGGAAGTATGTAGGTTTGGCTCTAAGAAATGATGTAATTTCCGGTAAAATATTATATAATTCCTTTAATATTTTACTAGATAAGTAAATTTTTTTGCCTATTTTTCAACACATATTTTTAGTTCAGTTATTTTTCTAGAATCGAAAATAAGTTTTCTTAAATGAAAGTTAAATTCAAGGTTTTTATTACTGAAATCTTATAAGTCAATTAAAATAGTAAGAAAGCTATCATTATTTCTAAATCCTTTGTTTCTATTTTGATAGTTCAAGAAATTTGGAAGCATTGCCCAAAATTTGCTTAGTACTACTGCCTGTTTTTAAGCTATTTATTGAGATAATTTAAGAAAAGGAAGTAACAATAATTTATTAAGCTGTCTGTTTGATTAACTTCTACACACATTTTTGCTGTTTTATTAAAATTTTCCTTTTAGTTATCGGAATATTTTATTAAAATAAATATAAGCCTTTTTCTGAACAAATGCTTAAAACTCAACGTAAATAACTTCATTTTAGACAGTCAACACACTCAACACTCCATAAAGGAAAAGTAAAATTATTGCATTTTTTGGACATTTATGTATTTACGCTTGCTTCTTCTAAATAGAGTAAAAGTGGAACTTTAATTCTTACCTATTCAGTTTTTAAGTTCAGCAATCTATACTTTTGTCTTGATAAAATTGTTTCACATTCTCATAAAACATTTTCTTCCTTAAAAGATATTTCAAAAGAAAGAACTAGAATATTAAATATTATTTTTTCATTTTGAGCTTTTAGATGAACGGGTTTCGTTTTTTATTTTGCTATTAATAACAACATATCTATTGTACCACCATTAAAATAGCATGACATAACATAAAGAGTAGCCTGAATAAGTTATCCACAAAGTTACTACTTTCAAAATTATATTTTAAGAAAATCAAAACTTTGATTTGACTGGTTCATATTTTTAAAAATAAATATAAAAATTGAAAATATATTTTGTTAAACAAATCTTGTAAAAAGTAATTTGTTTTGAAAACTTTTCAAACTTTTATAAATGTTAAATTAAAAAACTTTAAATAGAAACTTTCTTTTAAGGATAATAAAATGAAGACAATATATCATTGTTATAGTTAGCTTGCAAGTAAACAAGTCTGATTTTATGGATATAATACAAAATTTTGCCAAACAAAATACAATATGCTAGAAGCTTGAGAAACTATTCCTGTATATCTCAACCTCAATTCATCATTTCCTTGTTTGAATTTGACTGAGCTGTTTCATAAGCTTTTCAAAGAAATTTTTTGTAAATCACTGACATAATATTCTATCAATTCTACTTTTTAAAGTAGATTGTAGATTTTTATTTTCAAGGACGGATAAATCCCTAAAACGTTTGTGACATATATATATATTTGTATATATTTTTAAAAAATAGACTTCAACTAATATAAATACTTGTCAGGATTTCTTTTTGTACATAGTAAGAGTGTTACCCTTTAACTATAACAATTTCTTATAAAGGATACAAATACACCCAAGATATCAGTTCAATAGGACATGTTTAGAATAATATTAAAACTGCTCAGTCAACACTTCAGGGTACATATCCTATATTTGATACTAAAGCCTTTTCTTACAAGTACTAATATAACTGGCCATATTAGGTACAATACATTCTGACAGTTATGTTTCGTAAGGGAGTGATTTGCTTTTGCAAGCTTTATTGCATTCTTGCCCTATGGGCAGCTTAGAAATGTATTTTCGCAAAGGACAGCATACTTTAGCCAAATGAATGACAAAACGTGAGAGATATTTGTATATAAAAAAAAACAAAAAATGTAGAACATTATTTGCTTTAGAAGCAAGATTTTTGGCACAGAAATAGTTGTTCATCTGTTTTGAATACTGAATAGTTGCCAGCGCTAATACAAAAGTTATATCTTGCACGTAAAAGATATATAGATATATTTTATTTTTCCGGAAAAAGCTTAAATTATTTTCCGAGGAATGGTATTATCTAGGGAATAAAATTATGTGTATATTATTTATCATTTCGAAAAAGTCAAAGGCTTAATGTTAAATCTAACTCTGTAGCAGATTGGTTTTATGTTAATCCATTGACCCAGAAAAACTAGAAATGATAAACTGATATAATAATGGATATTTAAGGCTTAAAATTTAGTACTGTAATAGAAACATGTATTGAATTTTAGAAAATTTCAAAAGACAAAATATTATTTCAATAATCATTTAATAAATTTATGTATTGATAAAATTAAGAAAATGACTTCATTTAAATAATTTGTCAGTTTATGTAATTGATTTTTTTAGTTTTACATAATTTTTAAAAAAATGAATATTCTAAAATCAATTAAGAAATGCTTTAATACTTTATTATAAAAATAATTAATTCCATACAAAATAATGAAAGTAAAATTTATATAGACCTTAATTATACTCCAGGGAAATGAATTCCCGATTTGGTATACTTGGAGAAACTAACACCAGAAAAAATTTGTGTGGCAATGAATTCGTTGGAAGTCAATGAAGTAAATCATGGTTTTTGTAACTCTTTTTATTAAGCGTTTTATTGTTTATAAAGTAAACAACAATACCAAATAAATACTATAAAATATTCTTATATAAAATATAGAAAAAAATTAGCGAAAAAATAAATTTTGGGGATGATCGAAATGATAATAATATAATAATGCATAATATAAGAAAAAATTGTAAATTGCATAACGTAAGGCGTATACAATATTCTATATAGAAAAAACGTTTAGTACGCTAAAATTTTCGTTTTGTATTTATTTAGTTTATAAATAAGTAAACACAAGTGAACTGGAACACATTAAGTTTCAAGTTTTGTACCTTCATATTAAAGTAATTTTGGAAAGGAAGCATTCTCGGACTAATATACATTAATAAAATATGCTTAAAGGGTATGTGTGACTGTACTACAGGTGCGTTAAGTACAAACTACGAGGTTGTCTGTTAACTTATTCGGCATTAGTTAACACCTATACTACCGATGTATACACCTATTCTTTCCAAAGCAGGTCAAGTGTCCTGTCTTTACAAAGTTATACATATTGGTTTAAAAATTTGGTACAAAATTGTTATTTATTAAATTTAAAAATAAAAATAATACTTTATTCATTCAAAATTTAGTCAATCAAAAATAATACTTTATTCATGTTCACCGCATATTTTGCAAATTATTGGGTTCTTGAAGACATATTTTTCATACTTACATATATTTCTAGTATTGTAGCAATCAACAAATTTTTTGTAGTTTACTTTTCTTTGAAAAAACCTAAACTTGTTTTTGCTGAAGTTTTCTTTATAATTTCTTTCTATTTTTCATTTTTAATCTTCGACAAGTTTTCTATCTAATTAAGATAAAAATTGTTGTCCAGTAATTTTATTGCCAGTTTTACCTTTGTATCAAGTTGAATCAAGTTAGGTCAAAAATATTGAACAAAATCAGTACAAACCATCTTTACGACTTCAATTTCACGGAGTATAAATGTTTAAATGGTGAATAATGTAAGCCAACGATAGGGTTGGTTTTAAAAACCTTGTATTTTAGTTCTGCAAAAGTAGTTCAACTCAACTTTAAGAATAAAAATACATGCAAAAATTTTCTTAGTTTAAAGTTTTGAAGGCTTTCAGTTAAGTAAAACTTAATTGCTTTATTAACTATTTGAGTCTCAGGGGGTATTGAAAAACCACTGTCAAAGAATCCCAAACAGCCCAACCACACTTTCTCTGAATGAGTACGTAAGCACCCAAGACGATCCAAGACGACAATCGGTAAAATACCATCAGTTGTCCACAAATGTCGAAATGGGCCAGATTTTTATGAAACAAAATTTCAACAGCACGTTCGCGTGGCAAGGGGTTCCAAAGCTTAAAACATAATGTACTTTTTGGTTGAAAACAATCAAAAACACATAACATTTTTGCTTCCATTATCAAATAAGAAGCGAAATATTTTCTTTGAGATTTTAGAATATCTTTAAAATAATTAAAAGAAAAGGAAACTTTTAAAAATAATATTAAAATAATATATTTCTGAATAAAAATACTAAAATTTAATTTTAAAAAGTCTGAAAAACTTAAAATACGCACAAATTCTAAACAAAATGACTAAATACTCTTGCGAGCATTTATTTATCATTTACCTTACATTCATATTTAATTTATTCAAGTCCATTTTAGGAAAGAGGGTACTTTATAAATCCCAATGAAAACTTTACGAAAACCAAAATTTATTCACTCGTTAACTTAAATTCATCCCTTAAGCTTTTTTTGTCAGATTTAAAGTGTCTACGATTAAATTGTATTTACCAAATCTGCCCTTACTTTAATATTTATATTTTTGATTCTTCTTTCATCTCTGTTAACAATTTACTACCACATATTTGATAGGGCCTCTATATAAATAAAATGTCTGTAGTATTTCCTGTTAGTTAGATTCGTCTCATTTTATAAGGGGATACCTGTCTGGTGGTGACTATAGATTTATATTTATAACAATAAGTAAAATTTCTTTGAACTTCTTTAACTATGCTGAAAAGGGATAATTGGTAAGGGATACTTCCTTGTAGGCATCTTTTCACAACTTTTCTAAGTATGTAAACAAAACTTTTGGTCAGCTTAGAATATGAATTGGATAATTAGAACGTCTTATATAATTGGATGAGCTTAACGAACTGGATATAAAATTTCTTAATAACAAACTTCAGAAATCTAAGGAAAATACTTAGATAGAAATTAAATGAGAAATATAATTAGTAAAGTTATAGAATATACCTTCTTGTAAGGATATAATTATGCGACAATGTTTGTTTAATTCAGCTACTTATCTTGATATTATTTGAAATGATGTGAAATTTTGTTAAGAAAATAATCAAAACAAAGTTGTAATTAAGCATTATCAGATATTTAATTTGAAAATTTCTTAAGCTTCTCTCAAATTCAAAAAAAATTCTTGTATTCAACAGGAAATCATGATAAGTGTTAACGAGATTATTTACTTTTTACAACATTATCTACTTTTTCAGATTTTTTTGGTATTTTAACCAAAATAAATTATAAATGATAACAAATTTTCTATGTACTTATTGGATTTTTATATAACAAATTCCAAAGACTTACTACAACTTATTTTAGTAATCCAAAATCTCTTTAATATTCAATGTGAGTTTCTTATTACTAATTTTTCACCGACATCATAGTACATTCATTTTGATCAAGTCTAATAAATCAACATCTCTAGGGATACTTTTAATATAGTATACCAATTAAAATACTTGAAGAAAAACTGAACTGGTATAATACAAAGGTGTTTTTCTATATGAAAATTTAATTAAATAGTTGGATTTTTTTTTTGTTTTATTTTTGCCATATTATAGTTGAATTCTAATACTGACAACCTAAATTATATTCCTTTTAAATAAGCTATAAAATAAGCCATTATATTATAATTAACGTAAGAATTAGACTTTCATATTGGGTTCTCCAACTCTAAAATAAAAGCAAACCCATAAATTTCTATATTCTTCCCTAACAAGTGATAATTTAGTAGTCCATCATGAAGTTACATAAGAGTCGATAGCTTTTCTTTTTTTTTCTGTTAAATTGCTAGCACGTGTATTTGCTTCGAGTTCACCCTTCAGTTATAGTATACTAGTAATTTTTTCCCTTCATTTCATTATGTTCAATGAATTTAAAAGAAAAATAATGTATATTCCATCAAAGAATTGCATTATTTTAGGCGCATTAAAAATTTAAATTCTTGACATTTTGTCGAAATTTAAATCAGGTTAAAGTTTTCTTACTCAAGGGATTTTGATATTTAAATTTTTTTCTTCCATTTTTTTTTAATTTAATGCATTAAATCTTGCATCAAAATTTCAAGTTGACCGGAGCAAATTGCATTTAAGTTTCCTTTGCTTTAGAGTGAATAAAACTTTAAAGCATTTCCCTGAAACTTGTTATTTTCGAAAAACGATACTAAAATCATCGTTTTGAAGTTTTGCATAATACTTCTTACCAGGTAAAAACAGGTGCGTTTTTTATTTTCTCTAATAATTATTAAATTTACAATAACAAATACGTCGATTTTTTAGGTAAAAATCGGTATTTTGGCTTCCAAAGGCTACAAAAAATTGAAAAATCGAAAGAAAAAAAAACCCCTCGTTATTACCTCGAAAACCATCTTCTTTGAATAAATTAAATATTAAATTTTTAGTTTAAGATGATTCTGCTGCAAGTAATAATGAACACCGAAAAACAATGCAAACAAGAAATTTGTGACTATTTGTGACCAAATGACACATTTTCCACGCGTTAACCTCGCAACAATGTCGTAGTTACCAAATTGCATTTTAAACACAAATGAAATTTTTGAAAATAAATTGGTTAGTAATATTGAAGCAATGTGGTCGCAGTTACGTAATTGTATCTACAAGTATCAGTAGGTAATAAAAGCCAAATTTACGTCTAAAATGTTACAAAAATGACACAAACTGTCAAGAAATAGCAATAGTCAAAGTACTATAAAATTTTTTCTTAAATGTAATTTTTCATTCTTTTCTAATATTTCCGGGTATTAATTTAAAACTGATTATATGGAAAATAATAAAAGGAAAAACAAACGACCTCTTAGAACCACAATAACATCCTATAGGAATTTTGAAAAGGCTTACTAAAATGCAAATGGCGCACAATTACCAAAACCTGTAATTACTGACAAATGATCAATTACACAATTTGGATGTAAATCACGGTATTTGGTACTTTACTTTAGATAAGAAAAAAAATGTTGACAGAAATTTAATTTTTTACTAATTTTGTAATTTTTTTTTTCTCAGCAACTCAAATAAATATTGTAAAAATGAAGGGCGCGTAAGTTTTAAGCCAGTACAATGATCACTCACACAATAAATTTTATTTGGCATAGAATTTTATAATGTTTTACTTTTTTCGTTATTCTATAAAATTATTATTACGTTATTATAATATATGTCAAAACTATCTATACACTCATAAAATATATTTGTCACCTTCATCATTACACAGATATTTTTTATCACTCTCGCACATATGTATATATATACAGTTTGAGAAAAATTAAAATATGTGTTCGTAAAATGGTATAATAATTTTGTATGTATTTTGAAACATTTTGGACACACTTTTGCACCACTTTCGAAACATAGAGGTAACAGCAACGTTAAAGCGACGAAACATTGCGTCATATTTGAAAAATTTTAAGGTCCTGCCACGTCGCTGTGTCTTAAATGTGTCAACTATTTCTACTTGGGATACTTTTTCTATTTCTAGATATTTATTTATTAAAAGTTTCAAATTAAAATTTATAAGAATATTGTTGAAATCTTGCCCTATAGAACTAAATTAAATAAACTAGAACTACCTGCATTACCGAAAATATCTTCTTAAAGGCATCCTTTTTTTTTGCCTAATTAACTGACCCCGCCTCTTAAAAAACTTTAAAGAAAATACTCAAAACTAATTCTGCTTAAATATCAATTAATTTGTAAACTAAATATCTATATTTAATTTAGAGACAAGAACTATTTTTTATTCAACCAATTGTTTCTAAGGAAAGAAATTATTTCAGGTACAATTTCTTAGTACAACAGCGTGTAAAACTTCTACTAAACAATACTTAAATAAAAACTCCTTTAAAAGTATGTACTTCACCTTAATATTACCGTTTATTTTTTATGGTTCTGAATTTTCTTAATTGACGCTAGCTGCTAAAATTCTCATTAGAATCTCCTTCCACCTCTTGACCTCTTAACCGTACTAATAAGAGTAGTGGAATTCATAATTTACAATGTTCTTCTAGTTGCTTTTAAATTTATGATTATTAAAGTTAATCATGGCCTTGCATTAATTACAAAAATGAATTTTTTTAGAACTAATTGTTTTTTATTCTCTCAAAAATATATTTTAAAGAAAAAATGTATTTTCAAAAAAAAATTCCAACAATATCATTGTGAAAAACTAAAGTTTGTTAGTTAATTTAGAATTAAAACAAAAATATTAAAATTAAGTCCACAGGGAAAATTTTTATTTTTAAACAACGTTATCTCTCAAAAAAGTAAACAAAAGAAATCCTTAGCTAACATAGGAAAATAGGCCCTTAATGCATCTCAAAACTTTTAACAAACCTTCAAGAAATTCTTTAACCACAGTCTTTTTAAACAATTGCCTAAGGAAACATTTTTCTATAAATATTACGTACCATGAATTTTTAAAAAAGTTTTAAATAATTTAAAGCTCTTCCGTTATTAAGAAATACAATCATTAGAAGGTTTTCACGGACATATCAATAAAAGGACGCTAGCCACAAAGAGATTATTTGAATAATGTCTATATGCTCGGAGCTATAAAGTTATAAATATTTTTTACCTTAGGTTTCAAAACATCTTCTTTTGTACTTAAAGTACTTCCTTAGGCAAAAGAACACAAAAAAGAAGTTTCAACACAAAAGGTAATGATAAAAAATGAAATTTTTCACTAAGTAAGATTAACATTCTATGGTGACAGGACATTTATTATAAGACGAATCGATTTTATCATAATACAGTTTAAGTTATTTTTTACTAGTGCTAAAAATTTTTGATTTGCACCACTAAGGACAATCATAAAAGATAGAACCTTTCTTAAAAGTCGTATTATCTTCTATGTCTATTAAATGTGTTTGTTTTCAAAATACTCCAGGGCTTTAACATGATATAAAGTGTTCTTGGAAAAGATTATAGCTTATTTCGGAGCACAATTTATTCTTGATCAAAGAAATTCCATACATTGTATTAAGACATAATAATAAAGTTTAAAAATTGCGTCACGTATTTCAACAGCAATGAAAGGTATCAGAGGTAACAAATATCTGCTGTGCCTTATTACTTCCCTTTTGTTGCTAACATTCTTCTAGTGTCTTATTATTGTGATCAGTTTTATATTTTTTTATTTATATCCAATTTATTGTTGAATCAAAAATAGGCTCCTAAATTATTGGTTACAAGAGAAATAAACATTAATTTTGATAACAACTGGTTGATGATATTCAACGATGAATATGATAAGCACCAATAGCCCCAGTAAGAAAATTAATCATCAGTGAGTTTCTCCTTCATGATTTCAAGCGTGAATTATTTTGAAAAGTTTATTTGTAAAACATTCATGTAGAGAGTAGCCATTATAGATACTTTTCAGTCATATTTTCATGTAGCAAATCAACATGACAGCGATTTTTGTGGCCATTTGTTAACACAATTCATTTATGTTTCCTTCGACAAAACGGCCGTTATGACTGAATCGTAGTTCTTTTTTATTGATGAAGTAGAGCAAGGGTCGGTAAACTTATTGGCCAAGAGAACCAAATGTCAAAAAAGCAAACACTGAAGTTTTTTCTGAGAGCCAAATTTTTTGAACTTAAACTACATTATATTAAAACAGGGATGAGCCACCTTTTTTTTGCATCGGGCCAAATACAAGATTTTTATTAATTTAATTTAGATAAACTAATTGAAGTACGTTCGATGAGGTTGACATCTTTCAACTCTTTCGTCCACTTTCGTTATTTTTACTTATTCTGCCTTTTCCCATTCATTCCAATTTATTTTTTTTTATTGAACAAGCAACTTTTTTCATGACGAACATATCGAGCAAACCTTTTGTTTATCAGTAATGGTTCCGTGTATATTTCTTTTGACATTTTATGTAGCAAAATCCAGAGGTTTCATAGGATGAAAACAATAACAATTCATGTGTTACGAAAAATAAATTTCCTGCAGTTAACGCAATGTTTGTTGTTTGGTTAATTGAAAATATTGAATTCTACTACAAAAAATTTTTAAATGTATAAAAAGACAGGAAGAAATATAGATGAAAAATGTAACAATAAAAGAAAAAAAATAAGCACAAGAAGCTAATTCAGGAAAACCGACTTTTACACATGAGCTACGAACTTTTAACTGCACTTTACGTATCCACAGGGCCAATCATATTTTGTAGAAGAGCCCCACTTAAGAGACGAAAGAGCCGCATGTGGCTCGCCAGCCGCGATTTTCTGAAGTAGAGCTATATTTTCGCTTCTGGGAACAGATCATATTACAAAAGATGGGAGTATAAAGGAACAAAACTACATTTCAGTTAATTTCTCATAAAATACGTATGGGAGTTTTTAGGAATATGAAAAAAGAACTGAAAGGACACTTCAGTTCAATTTCACATATTTTCAAATGATGTATACAAATTTTTCTAAATCTATTTGCCATTTATGCTCGTCTATACTATAAATAATTTGACTTAACCATTACGTCATTTCACAATCTTGGCAGGGTTTGCCAAAATATAAGGACATCTTAATTGTTCATTAGATGGCATTTATTAAAAAATACTTTTAGCACCATTCAAGTAAATTTCAAATAAATGTCAAAATTAAAACAAAAAATTATTAAAATAATTAAAAATAAGTTTAATGAAATAATTTAAGTACCTAATTATTATTCATAAATAAACAGGCTATGTTCTGTTTATATACTTTTACTGACCTGAAATTTTAATATATTCATAGGATACTAAAAAAAATTTTCGTTAGCAATTATTTATCATTACTAGCATTATTATAAAAATCAGACTTTATTTTTTCCTCATTAAAATATCACATTTACGTAGATTGCATAACCTGAACCTTTCTATAATATTTTTAGCCTAACAGTTAAATATCCCTTTACCTCATTTTCTTTTATTTTACACTTTATTCTAGTTTCATTCTATAAAATTTCAGATACTACCCCTGATTAATTAAAATTTCCATTTACACTCTTCTTCTTTAAGTCCATAGAATTAGGGTAATTGGCTAGGGGTGATTTTCTAATAACGAATATATAACTTTGTGTTGTTTAGTCCTTTGTAGTATTTACTAAGGTACAAAAATTTTAAATTTTACAAAAATAGTTTTTTTAAGGGATTTTTTTATATATCACTTGTTAAAATGTTAACAAAAAACACAATAACAACAAATATGTAAATATATATGAGCCGTTTATTTTGAAAGTGGTGCAAGTTCATTCTTAGATTGAAATTAGTTTTGACTGTATATATTACCGTAAAATTTAGCTCTAATTTCGTTATGTGTAAAGCAATGTGGCTATATGACATCACGTCTTAAATCTAGGGTGTTTTTATCTTTTTATCTTTGAAAGTTGGTGGTTGTAAAATATTTCATAAATAACAAAAATTATATTTTAATTTTGTGTTTCGATAATAATATGTTTACTTCCAACACCAAGAAATTTTACTAATATTGGCGACAATCTGAAATTTTGTAAACGGTATAACATTCCTCTTATTTTATCAGCTTACAGGGTAAGTTCCAATTCAGTTTCTATTAAAATATTCGACAAATCGTCATTGTGTTTCTTTGCATTCAGCGTAAAAGAACCCTTAACAGTTTACATTCTTATTTGACAAAGCAATGCAATTTTTGCAGAAAGACAAAAATATGGCTGTAAGCAATCTGGAAAAATATTTTATATTCTTTAATGATTTAAAAAAGGCACTAACTTATCCTAAACTAATACTACCAATTTTGTATCATAAGCGAATTTTGTATGTATTGAATCAAGGCTTCCATAATTATCATAGTGATGAAGTTAATATGTATATTTGGGATGAAACTATATAGCATCCCAAGGAACACAAGAAGCCGCATTTTCTTGTTTGAAACATCTACAGACTGTAAAAATCAAAAAGCACAAAAACACTGGCCAATAGAAAAACAAAAAGGTAACCTTAATGTGGATGGAAATTTTTCAGACCAGTGACAATGAATATTAAATATGATTTATCCTAAATTTTTATTTTCCGGACTAAAAGGTCATTTTTTACTAAACGATCATGACTTTGAAATGGTAGATATGGCAATCCGAAAAACCAGTTTCTTGAACATTCCACAGGATTACTATAAGCTAATACAAAATTGTAGAAAACATAGCAAAACTTTTAGTACATGAAATGAAATGCGAAAATTTTGCTTCAACCCAATCTCTGGGGAAAGCGGTTTAAAAAAAAAAACAGAAATACCGATGGAGGAACCATGAATTGATTAAATATGAGTTAGACCACATTTATCAAGGATTCACCATTAAAAATGTTCTACAAAGCTTCCATAGAATTTAATTTATCAATTTGTTACCACGACGAGGAAGACAAAGAAATTTCAGAAATTTAAAGTTATCTTTTATGTATGAAAATTGGAAATCTATTTCATCTAAAAATTACAAGGATATGATGGATTTATTACCATACATACCTCCTGTTTATCATGAATATTTTAAAATATTAAATTCTAAATAAAATTCATTTAATTATGGCTACGTGTAAATTAAAAAATTCATTGAAATTTTTAATATTATTTGATTTGTTTCATTTATTACGAAATGAATTTATAAATACTTTAAATATTATTTTGTTTTTTTTATTTTATTTAAAAGAAGCTGTTGCAACTGTAAAATTTCCCAATTTAATGATTAATACAATTCATTAATTTTAAAAATGATGTAAGTTCATTTAGTTATAATTAAACTTTTACTTTTTTTTTAAATTAATTTAAATGCAAACCTTTAAATATCTCGCAATAAAAAATATGAACTTGCTCCATTTTCAAAACAAACGGCTCATATATACTGTATTTACTTCATTTTAAATTTAATTTTATTCCACATGGCTTATTATCAAAGGAATTATTATACCACAATTAAAAAGCTTAGCAGGATCATTAAAAAATTTTTGTAATCGAACAAAGCCAACACCACAGAATATATCTAATATCAATTATTTTGAAGTGTGCTATCCTATATTCCTTTACTCCAGCTACATAACAATTTTAGAATCTCTAAGAACTTTTTATGAATGACTTCTTTCACCCTATTATAACTTTTTAAGAATTCCCCTGGAGTGTAACATTTCAATTATTAATTCTGAGTCTCACTACGTGATTTCTATTTTGACCTATATAAACGAACAATAACTGTGTGATTTGAATTCAATATGAATTTTCTACCTTAACAAGCAACAAAGTGATTCCATAATAAAATTTAATTTTCTTATATTGCATCAAGATGAATATCACAAAAATCTTTTTCTTATAAAAATTTTCAATAGAACCTGAATCGAATCTTTAGAAAAATAAAATGTCTTCATGTGCAATGGAGTTAATAGTAAGAAATATGATAAAAAAAATTCTTGAATCCTTGAAAAAGGCTATTTTAATCAGGAATAAGCAAAAAAAATACATTAGCAATAATGTATTTCTTTTATTCTTGTTACAGTTATACAATATAGTTATAACTTTTAGTATATTTATGCAGGTGATTACAAATTTATGTATTCCTTGTCTTCTTATCTAAAAGCTAAACTACCTTTACATAGGATTATTCGAAGACAATTCCTATTTTATCAAGTATAAAAGGTTCAAATGAACATTCTTAGAGCAATGACATGTAAAAAGATTTTAAACAATTGATATATATGTATATACTCGTATATAAAACAGTAAGCAGTATTTTAAAGAGATTCATAAAAAAGATACATCTAAGATTTCTTGTTGAGCTTTTGTCAAAATAGAACAATTGCTATGAAAATTACTACTCCAAAATAATTTTTTAAAAAATTCTCAAAAAATAATAAATTTGTAAATATTTTTATAACTAAAATAGTTATTTTGTATATTTTTTATATTCTCGCTTTAAATTCTAACTGCCAAATAGTAAATTTCATGGTATTTGCTCTATAAGTGTTCTAACAATCAGAATACAATTAACCCATTCATTGCCAGGCAAATTAAGTGTATCTTTCCCTGTATGCCAAGGTGTTATTTTAAAGAAATTTACATTTATATATTTGTAATTTTTATGTCATAATTTTTATAATAAAAATTGATAATTACTATTTTTGACAATATACAAATTTTTCTTTGCGTCTTTCTAATAATATCTACCTTAAATAGATATTTATAATCAATCTTAACTACTAGATAACTCGCAGCTGGCAGCGAATGGGTTAAATATATATTACAAAAAATGTTGCATAAATTAAAATAATCGATTTCTTTTTCATATTTTCAAAGTTTAAATCTTTGAGAATATGTTTTTGTAAGGATTTTTTGAAATTTAAATTATATTTGGAGATAGAGCTGTCTCTATCTATGTCGCTCCTCCGGAACGAATTGAGCAAAAGAAGATAGGGGTTCTCCGTCTATCTGCAATCATGTTCCTTTTTAAAACCTCTTGTACCCTTATATATATATGTTGAAATAAAATAACCGAAGATCACTCTAATATAGTGACCAGATTGAAGGGATTGTATTCTATAGCTTATATTGCGCGTAACTTTAAACGTAACTTTGAACGCGTTTTTGTCAAAACAATTTTTTTCGAAATTCTTGTCATGATTTTCTACTGATTCGAATCACTTAAAATTTTGTGTGAGTCTTTTCTATTTTCATTTCATTTCATTTCTCTATCGTACGAAATTTTCAATATTTTTAAAAAAATCAGAAAAGTAAAAAAAAAATGGTACAACAAATTTCGTTTCTTACCAAACGGCTGCAATTTTACAAAAGTTGTTTTTTTCAATTTTCAACAAAAATAGGAAAAGCGATTTTAGGTGGTTTACGATAAGCGACTTCGTTCTTGCAAAAATTGCTGCTATGTTTGACCTCCTATATGGTCAATGTCAAAATAAGATAAAGTAAATTTGTTAAAATTTTCAAAAATACCATTAAACGGAGCCAAGGAATTTAAGATAAGCAATAGCACATTATTATACAATAGTAATATAACTGAAGATCTAGAAGGATGTAAATTTTCATGCTTTTGTCAGTTGGATTTGTTTTTTTTTTGTTTATATAGGCTATTAAATTTTCCAATGATAAAACTTTCAGGATTCTTGCACTGTTTTTTATCGAAATTAAAATTGGTCAAAAAAAAATAGAACAAAGACTTATATTAAAATAAATCTCCCATAACTATCGAAATTAATAAAAATACTTACGAAATTAATTATTTTGAAATTTCTTAATGTCCAACTGTAATTAAATAACATTTAAAGATACTTAAACAGAATAAAAATAATTAATACTATAACACTTTAATTCTTTTTCTATCGAACATTGAAATTAACTATTTGATTGGATATTGTAAGTGAATACAAAAGAACTTAATTCATTAAAAATTAATTTGATAGGTATACATCTGAGACTAGACTTAAATTGGATCTAAAGCATTATAGCTCATTATATTCCACATGATAATTCTCATTAAAAACACATTACCACAAGATACCGATTACCTTCTTCTTACATTTCATTTATTCTTGCAAATAACCTTGAATCTATAATTAATAAGGTTGGTCTATAGATTGACACTACATAATTATTATTAGAGTTATTGACAGTTATGATCTAATCTTCTTATTCATCTGATTTAGTAATGAACAAGTTCAAAAGATATTATTAAGATTTTATCAGGCAGAGTAGGTGGTTAATGAAAAGAGCTGAAGCTATTTGCATGAATTTTGAAAGGTAAAATAATATACACCTTAAAACTTTTATTACTATCAAAGAAGATATAGAAAATTGAAAACATAATAAAATAACTATGAAAAATTTTAATAGAAAAAGCTATGGAGAATGTACGTTGTATGAGTTCTTCCAGTGTCAAAGGAATATGAGTATAAATTAAGAATTCTCATAAGAATTAAGGGATTTGCTCAAGCTGCTGCTTTTTCTCAAAGATTCAGTGCCATATACAGTAGAACTAATTTCTATCATAATTACTATTGCTGGTGGTTTCCATAGGATTAAAAATATTATATTTACACAACCACGAACTGTGAATATATTATATCGAAATTTTTATTAGCTTAACAACTTGTACATATACAAGGACCTTTTTTATAAAAAGAAAATCATAAAGCAATCAAGAATTATTATAATGAGGATTAAATAACACTTCGAAATGTCTCGTAGTTGGCACTTTTAGCAAGAAATTTCTTATACAGGATGCCAACTATGAGATATATCGTAGCCATTTTTTTTTTAGCATTTATAAATATTATCTTGATACTGTGTCATAAAATAATAAAAATTTAAAAATTATATTGCCTTCTTTAAAATAAAAGGCTTTGGCACTAGCGGCAACATACGCAAAATTTGCTTGGCAGCAAATGGGTTAAACTAGAAGCTTTTGACAAATGGATAACTTTTACCAAGTTAAAAATTAATAAAAAAAATGTTGTCAATGGCACATAACTATAGTGGGTTATTCTTCGAAAATATTTGCT
Source organism: Acrocera orbiculus (assembly GCA_947359355.1). Lineage (NCBI taxonomy): Eukaryota > Metazoa > Arthropoda > Insecta > Diptera > Acroceridae > Acrocera > Acrocera orbiculus. The sequence goes on along the minus strand of OX375756.1, from coordinate 26,520,381 downwards.
TAAAATAAAACTTATTTCTACCTTAGGCCAGCAAGATGCTTAATTTTAAATTAACTATAAAATATTTTTGTAAAATACTTCAAAATCAACATAAAATTTTTAACGACGGATCAAACTTTTTTTTTGTAACTTTTATTTAGAAATTTGAATAATTTACAATCATATTTGCATAATATCAAAACGTTCAACCCTTTTGTTCTATCTAAATAAAGTTGTATTTCCCTCATTACATTATATCCTTTCACAAAAGAAAATATAGGACTAGTAAATAGGGGATACTAGTGACAAATTCACATGTGTCAATATATTTTTTATGTATTCAGCATAAAAGGTTAAATTTTATTTGATTTGAATAATGATTCCAGTATCCTTATGGCATACAAACATAAGCGAACAAGTTCAATGCATTTCTAATAAATTTGAAACAAGCTATACAGAATTCAAAATATTCAATTTTTATATTTTTACAGTTTAATAGTATTAGAATCAAATATTTCCTTCTTTTTATATGGATCTAAATATTTGGTTTAAAAAAATCAATTTTTTTTATAACTTTTACAATGCTAATCATATATAACACTTTTATTTAAAATATTATAAGAATTTTTGCCCTTAAATTAATTAAATTAGCTGCCAATCAAAAACGAAAGACACAAAAATTTATACCTAACATGGACAAAGTGTCTGTAAAAATGTAAAGTAAACCTTTATCCAGTTAAGGTAGCAAAAAATTTGCCACTAAACGTTTATAAGACTATTGATCTTCATTGGATTGGTATATAGCCTGGATTAGCCGCTGCTTTTTCAGGGAAAATAAAAATAAATTTGCTTGTGTATCTTTTTATGTATCTGATGTTAGTGATAATGGCTTGTGTGAGTATAATTACATTAAATACAATTTTGATAACAGTTGAAATTGTTATTATTTACTTTCTAACATTATAAAAAGAACGTAAGTGAGTTCACTTCGATTTTTTTTTTGGGTAAAACTCACTGTATAACACACTAAGGCTACGGTCCATATGGTAGCGAATTCCTGCGACTAGCGAATTTTGATCGATTGATCGACATTTATCGCAGGTTGTCAAAGTAATTTATATCGTTTTTTTCCATGCGTTTACAAATTGTCGGGTAAAATATATATTTTTTATGAAAAATATGAATCAAGTTTTTTACCAATTTTTGAAATGAAAACTTACCATACAATAGAGTATTTTTAATTATAAGTAAAATATTTAATATAAATATGCTTATTTATTTATTAGGTAATAATCATGTATTACTTATTTTTATTATTTGTTAAAAAACATATTTATATTAAATATTTTACTTATAATTAAAAATTCTCTATTGTATGGTAAGTTTTCATTTCAAAAATTGGTAGAAACCTTAATTTATACTTTTCATAAAAAAAATTTCTATTTGTAAGCGCATGAAAAAAAACGATATAAATTATTTTGACAACCTGCGATAAATGTCGATCAATCCCATCGATATGGGAAAATTCGCTAGTCGCAGGAATTCGCTACCATTTGGACCGTAGCCTAAGCCATCCAATATGACAAACGCTAGTGAGTCGTTCACATAAAAGTATAATTAATGAAAAATCTAAGGTGAAAACTTTAAGCATACCATCAAATCTGTCATAGTTCAACTATAGCATAATCCTTTTTAACGAATCAGAAAGTTCAATTTTATATTAAAGCCAAAAAAATAAGCAAAATTAAACGAACAATGAACATAGAGTCAATAGTAAAAACTATGAAAACATAATCGCTCTCCGTTAAATGACCAAATATTGAAAAAATTTTTTCACAACTTTAGTGGAAGCGTTACCAAACTTTAGTGATTTGGTCCAAAAATTAGTTGCAAACCGAATTTCTATTACGGTGCCTGCGATGTGTTTACTCGTCGTCGTTACCATTCACTATGAAAGTTATTTTATTACTATTTGAGCATTTTTAAGTTTATAATAACAATAACACAGGTCTGCAAAATTGAACTTTTTGAAAATTGTTTGTCTGAAAAGCACCTACATTAGGTAATTCTGGGATGCTGAACTCGAATATCATATTAGTTTTTTTCTATCACGTAAGATTTTTTAGATATACGAAAGATAAAAAAAACACTTTTTTGCCTTCTTGAGATGGTTTTTATTAAAATTGAAAAAAAATACACAACTAATTTACACCTTTTGACTCTTAAAATATCGAAACAAAAATAATAAAGAAATAAACTACTAGAAATCCTTGTAGTACCTCTTCCGTATAGCACTAAAGCTCCTTTTTAAATTTTTCGCCTGTGTTCACTTCTGTCACTGTCCCTCTTTAACATCCAGCAATAGTCTGCAATCATATTAACATTCCACCTTCCTTGGTAATGTCGTTCCATTGCCTTTATATCTTGATGGAATCTCTCGCCTTGTTCTTCACTAAAATCTCCAAGATTTTCTGGAAAATGGTCCGAATGAGATTTCAGACAATGGACTTTTAAGCTCATGTTGCATCCGAATTTTTTAAAATTTTCTAACATGTTTGTGACTAATTGGACATAATTTGAACTTCTTTTATTGCCCAGGAAATTTTTAACAACTTCTTTCAAAGAAATCCATGCTTCTTTTTCTTCAGAGCTCATTTGAGCTACGAAGTATTTATCTTTCATTAATTTTCGAATATCTGGGCCTACGAACATTACTTCTTTAAGCTTGGCCTCTGAAAGCGATGGAAATTTCTTATAGAGATAATTAAAACACTCTCCCTGTTTTGATAGTGCTTTTACAAATTGCTTCATAAGTCAAAGTTTAATATGAACAATACAAACAATACATACAAAATGAGTTCTAAATCGTAAGGGCATATGCAATAAGGTGAAATTATTATTTTTTTAATTTATATAGACTTACCAAACACCCTAATCAAGCAAAAATTTCTTAGAAGTTGCAAGTTATTCTAGACCATTTCATCATACCAAGAAAATATGTATTAGAACAAAGTATTCCAAGAAAACCTAATTTTTGAGAGCAAAAATCAGGTTTTCTTTAAAAATTATAATAATTTCAATTGAAAATTATAGATTTAAAAGGTTGAAAACATAAATATTCAATTAATTAATTAAATATGCATACAAATTTAATTTTATTACATAAAATTCGCATATTTGAGCAACATAGCACGATTTTGATAGTTGTGTGGCTTTTACCAGAATTTCCAAAAATTCTTACGTGATGGGTTTTTTTTATTATTTTTCCCTTACTAAACACTTCGAAATCTTTAAGAAACCATTGTCCAATCTCGGACAATTTTTTCCATGTTGACCTGTGTAATTTTTGCAGAAATAAATTGTTAAGTTTCTCTTAAATAAAAATGTAGTTCTTTGTTTCTTATAAAATTTATAATACGATCAATTTGTCCTGGGTTCATCGTGTATATACGTCATCACTTGATTTTAATTCCGCAAATTGTGCGGGGTTTTTAAAATTAAATTCGACGCTTAATTGGTTAATTAAATCGTAAGTAAGTATCCTTTAATTAGGCTTAAAAAGGATAATAGATATTTCAAAATTTGCTTTAATTATTTAATAAGTAATTTTTTAAATAACGACAACATATCAAATAATTTAATTCAAATCATCATTTACAATTCTTGATCAAGGATAGATTTAAAGTTTGACAAAGTTACTTGCAGGCAAATTTACTTCGTTAAATTATTTATTTTCATACTTAAATAATAATTAATACTTTATTGCCTTATTGTGTATACATATATACACACATATATATATTTATATTTTTTGTATTTTGCCTAAGTGTTAAACCGTATGACTTAACAGTTCAAGTAATTACAGCATAAAATATATATATATATACCGCTATATCTAATTTAATTACAAAACAGAATCATAAATAAGAAGTACACTGGAAGCTTTATAATTTTCGCGATGTAAACAATATTCATTTCCCCTAAAAAAGAAGAAATGAACAAGCGCTTTGCTTACTGTATCAAAATTTTACGCATACATCTAAACTCCAATAGCATATCAAAGGCTTTAAAGCAGCTTTTATAAAAAAATTAAGAATATATTTAAATTATCATCAAAAAACTAAAAAATAATAAAATTACATAAACTTTGAATGTTTATGTAGTAAATTTACCTAGCCGAATCCTAAAAGAACTAAATATTTTAGAAAACTTACCAAAAATGTTTAATCATAACACCAATACACAAACACTTGATGTGTATATAAATATGTCACTTTTATTAACATAAAGGGGAGTCCTCTGGAATTCATAAAAATTTTTGTTTCTTACCGAAAATTTATTTAGTTATTAAATTAAAACAAGTAAAAAGAAAAAGTAAATAAAAGCTTGACTTACCCTTAATCTTTTATCGAAATACTTTTAAGGTACACTTAACGTATTTTCTTATTGGAATTAGTGCAATTTATCCGACAAGAAAATGTAAGCCACAGCTGAAGGAACTTGCAAATTAATTCAAACAAACACAAATCTATATTGATAAGATGAGGATTAATGCAAAAATATATTTAATTATTTATTAGGAAATTTTAATATTTCTTTTCTATCAGAGAAATAAGATTTTTGCTAAAGATAACTAAGCACAAAATACTGCCCTTAACTGAGCTTGTTTACTGAACACTGATGGCATCCCGGTAGTCACACTAAGAACAGAATTCTTCCCCTTAATGAAATCATGTTCACATGCTTAAGATACCTATATAATGACGTTACATGCGCACATTGAAGAATTGTACGTACAGTGGTGGCGTACTTTAAAAAGTTATACACTGCTTTTTAAGCTTGAAAATGCTGACAGGTAGTTATAACATTTAACTTGCAATAAAATTTGAATTTGAATACGATATGACGTCATACATATTTAGGGACAAAAATATTTCCATAATAAATTTTCGTTATGATAAACTAAAGTTTCATTTGTAAAATTTATGAATATTTTAGTGGTGATACGCGTTTATGAAGTTTGATTGAATATTTTAAACACTTTTATTTAAGATTGAATGCTTTTAAAGGAAATTTTCAGCCCAAAACTTATATTTTATGCTTCTTTTGGGTACCAAAAATCTTTATAATGTATTAAGGGATGTCATTAAAAACGTTATTTCTTACACAATGCTAACACATTTAATGTAGCAAAATGATATATATTTGTTTTCCAGAATAAAGTGTTCAAGTTTTATGAGCGGAAAGTAGGTAAATAAAATTATTAATAAATTATAATAAAAAATAAAACAAAGCATGAGAGCTTATATTTTTTAATTTTCATATTTTCCAGACAATATTTTTAATATATAAAATTTTTTTCATATTGAAAATAAAAATTTTATTTTGTTATTCCTTCATTTTTGCAGACTTATGGTAAAAATAACAAATGAAAATTTATAATGCTGCAAAAGAAATGGTAAATAATGATGGAATAAAATAAATGCAATGAAAAGGATTTTTAATATGGAAGGTAACTAAATGTAGGGTTATAAGGGAATCTAAATATCCCTGTGGTGTACTTAAAAAAGATTGCAATATTGGAAGAGAGACATAATTTTCAATTATTAAAATTAAGACAAACCAAACAAACTAACTAAACAAAAACTTTAAAAGATTCATCAAAACTTAACACATTCGTTGCCAACGAAATTTTAACTGTGTCTTTTTCTGTGCTAGGAAATAACCAATGAATTTGGATAATGATTTTATGATTGAGTTTTAGGCTTGTTGGTTAATAAAAACAGTTTGAGTTAGGGATCTGATACAAGTCTAGCAGATTACTCTATAGATCTTAAATTCCCTTGATTACTACATAAACAGGACGACATATAGTAATATCAATTTATTTTTTTCGTGAATTGCCTAGCAAGCAAACATTATAATCTATCTATGCTGTAATTTGAGACTATAAAAATACGTGAATTTTCAGTATCTGCTGCATGCATAAAAGGACTATCATGGATAGTAAAACCGATTAAATAGCATCGGAAATCGAAGTGTTCATATGAACTGTAGGTTATCCAATTTTGCAAAGAGTTTATGTATGTAATATATTAAAAAACTAGACATTTTCTTTCATCCCAAACATTTGAATTCTTAAATGTTAAAATATTTGAAAACTAAAGAAATGCAAAGCAGTTGCTGTAAGAAATTAAAGATTAATTTTATATGACGAAAAAATATTAACATTGGAAATATTTATTAAAATAACTGAGGGTAAAATTTATACAGCTGAATTTATTATTATATTATTATTTTATTTAACTTGATTTGTCGGCTTATCTGTCTGTGCTATTTAAACTAAATTTTGATAGTCTTGATGACATCCAAAAGATCTGAATTTCTATATAGATACTTGATAGTAAAAACACTTAAATAAAAATATACTTTTGCTCCATTAAAAGATTGAGTTAAAAAGTTATGGCATAACCCATGAAATCACACTTAACACTTAAAATGGTGTAGCCAAATCCTTTAAAAATTATTTAAAACACCTCAAAAGACACCTCATGATAGAAAAAGGTATACCAAATAACTGTATTTAGATCTAGGATGAGCTGAAAGAAAATTTTACCGCTAACTATATTTATCAATTATGAAAAATCAAAACGTGAATTTCTAGGACTTTGAGATTTTTATATCTAAACTTGATTTTCTAAGCACTTGGAAAAAAGCTGAAAGTATATTTTTTACAAAATAACAAACTAAAAAGATAAAAATTTAAATGTAAATTTAAAAAAATAAAAATATACTTTTTATGGTTCAATTGAAAAACAAGGTATTATTGATTGTATCCTGGCTAGATTCAATCATTTATGAAAAAGTATTTGAAATATTTACTAGGCAAACGAAAATTTGGTCTTATTTTTTCTCATAATTAAAGCACTATACTTTTATTAATAAATGTATCTAACTGCGTTCACAAGATATTTTTTGAATATTACCTAATTAAAAACATAGTTTTATTTTGTACTTTTAAAGGCAAAATAAACTATGAAAGCATATTTTTTATTTATATTTTTATATTAACATATTCTTTTATTGACATATAAATTGAAAATGTTATTTTTCTCATGAAATATGTTAACATATATCAAAAATTTTATTTAAGGTTTAAATTACCCATTACATTATATTTTTGTGTTGCTTTCTTTTATTTATTTATTACTTTTTTTATTGTTTAAATAATTAGCGTTTATAAATATGAATAACTAACTTCCTGCTGATGTACATACGAGTATGTCTAAAATATTCTATTGCATAAATTTCTATTTCAAAAATAAATAATAATCCATCTTGCTTTAAATATTTTTTTCCGAAATCAGGAATTCTAATGCAAACTAGCTAGTGCTAAAGGCACTTAAACTGAAAAGGCTGAATACAGTACATTTGTATACTCGGTGCATACTGAGAATATACTGAAAAATAGTTTATAAAATGGTGAATTTAATTAATGAAAATATTTCTAAAAAAATATTATCAAACTGAAAAGACAATTTTCATATGATATTATAGATACTTCCGTCAATTTCCGTAGAAAATCCGGCTACACGGATATTCCACAAACTATTGAAATTCAAGCAAAGTCCCTAAAATTATTTGGTGGGTGAAATTTTTTATATACTCTACCTACACTATTATCCTTTGTATTTGAACTAAAGATAAAATTTTCATATAACAATTTAATTTAAAAAATTTACACCATTTATTTCATATTATTTATCTTTTTCTCGAATTTTCAATCGATATGACGTAAAATTATATTTATAGGCTGGTCCTTTTAAAAATTGGAATTTCATTTTGCTATAAGAAAAGAAAAAACGACTCAATATTTTTCAATGGTTGAACATTTATTTATGAAAAACTATTTCGGTCAAATGACTACCATGGCTGACTTGACAGTAGCCTATTCGGCCCACTCAATTTTTGAGTACATTTACGATTTTTGTGGGCCTTATGTCAACAATAGCAGCTTGAATCTCGGACTTGAAGTCTTTAATTGTTTCTGGATTGTTGGTGTAATATTTATCTTTCTCTGCTCCCCGAAGATAATAGTCCAACAGCGTCAAATTGTAGCCTCTTGGTGGCCAAGTCACATCACCATTCTTGCTGATTATTTGATTTCCAACGATGGGGCGCATGAGATCGATTTACTTTAGCTCCTTCACCAATTATATGGCTGCATGGCAAATCCGCAAATTTTTCACTGTTTGCCTAGAAGACTCACCACTTTGGAAATGAGTTTTTAATACTTCCCTTTCGTTCAATATTTTCTTCAAGCAAATAGCGCCCCAATTCATGAATGTCAGAGTTTTTACTCAATATCTGCTATTTTCCGAATGACATTTGACGTTTTTGAAGTCAAATAATCGGTACTTCAAATTCCAAAGACTAGAGGGGCTACCCTATATTCAGAAATATTTTAACAAATGATAAAATATCCTTAAAACAAAAAAAGGAAAATGTAACTTGGGGGCATTTTTTTATAAAAAAAAATTAAAGTAAGAAATTAACCAATAAAAGAATACGGGAACCGAATTTCAATCTTTTTATCATTGTTAAATTTGTAAGGTATAGCCGTTTTTCAATTGTTGTCCCCCTTACAATATACATGAACCATAAAAAGATATAAAAATTTGCATTAAAAGTATTTAATTTTTAACAGCCTCACTTTCAGGTTTCACAAACATTTAGTGCATAACAATAACAACAAGAACAAGCAAGGGTTAAGTAGACAGCTGAATTAATTCCCAAAATTATATTCATTATAGTATTTAATAATTTATTGACTAGCAGGATATTACACATGTCAAAGACTTAGGCCTTTATTTAATTTATAAAATAAAATATATGAAAACAAAATTCTTTTAAAGCCTTCATAAAATCCTTATTAAATTATATTATCATAGGGAAACATTTTATTGAAGTTGCCTCCTTTTCTATTATATATCAAATTATTAAAAACTTACTTCCTGATACTTGTGGTTCTTATCATCAAGCAAGAATATATTTTTCTTATTTAATTCATATTTTCAATTTTTTATTTTTTTTTTTTCAAACCAGGACTTCCACTCAAAAGGACTTATAGTAAAATGGTAAATTGAAAATAGTAACCCAAACCAATTTTAATATTACTAAATTCAGTTCCTTAAGTGGGGTCGAAACTCAAAATATAAAATTTATCTCAATTCATAATTTTCCTAGGACCAAAAAAAAAACAAAAAGAGAAAAAATTCCAACAATTCTTTGTTTTTTATGATTTCATTATTTAGAAAATCACTTGGGAACATTTGCAAATTGGAAAATTTTCACCATAATCAAAAAAAAAAAATAAATAAATAAATATTACTTTCTATGAAAATCTGGTTCAGAGTAAAAAAGAAATAAACATTGTTTGCTGTGGCTTAAAACGGGTTCGATATGAATTCCTTTATTCCTTTTTATTAACAAATTTAGCAATTGTACTGACACTGTAAATTTCATAATTTATAGTAAAATATAATATGAATCTATGGACATATTTTATATAGAATGATACTTGTATAAAAATTTAAAAATCATTTTTCAATATTTTGATAATTTAAACAAACAGCGAGTAAATTTTTATGAATTTACAAACTTTGAATTTTATATCAATATGTTCTAAGATTTAGATTACATAAAGTAATTAAAAACAATAAGGATTTTCGGAACTTTTCTGATTTAGATATAGATTTCAACACAACTTTAAATGAGCTGTTTTTTTTGAAAGTGGTATAAGTCCATTTTTTCATGTATCGAGATATTTAAGGGTTTGCATTTTAATTAATTTAAAAATATTGACAAATGTTAAACAATTCTAATGATGTTTTTAACACTATACACCTTTTATATTTTATTAAGAAATAATAATTATTGAAAATATTTAAAAAGTAAACGATTTTTTTTAGTTCTAAATCATGAGGGAGTTTAAGTCTATATTTCTATAGACATTAGATTCACTGAAATGTATTTTTTAATGTAAAAAATTGAAATTAAAATGAAAATACTCAAACAAACACACGAATAACCTTAAGAATTTATTTTAGTTATATTGAAAAGAGAATACAAATAAACAAATGTAAAATGTAAATTACTTTGTTGAGATAACAATTTAAATTTGAACTTATTCAGTTAGTACTAACTTACAGTTAGTATATTAAAATATTCATGGTAAATTGGGGATATGTAGGGCAGTAAACTCATCATATCGTTGTATTTATCTTTTATTATAGGTCTTGAAGTTTTATATAGTGGCTACAAAGTAATTTTGCTTTAGGTTTTAGCTTTTCAATATTAAGAAAGTATTTATAACAACAACAATCTCTGGCTGTTCCCTTTGAATTTCTGCTTCGTCTTCTTTTTACTGGTGTACGCTTGTTCAATTGTTTGCATTTTGTTTACTTTTGCCAAAAAAAATCAAAAAGTGATTTCCGATTTCTGAAATACGATTCTTGCACAATTTCTTACATTTGTAATTTTTATTTTTAAATTTCTTAACAGGTATAATATTTCCAGTTACTGTATAATATTTTTCGCCTTTATTTCTTTTGTTTTTCCCAGTCTTCTGATCATTATTTTCATAATGTAATCGAAGATTAGAAACATCATCTTCATCAGTCGTTAAATCAGAAATTCCAAAATTCTACTTCTTTTCTTAGTTTGTAAAAATCTTGAATTAATATTGCTCAAATTTCTTTCCTCGTCCGAGCCATAAATTCGTCTTCTTTTTCTTATATTCATGGGTCTTATTTCTATAGTAAAAAAAAAGGTCCAATATCCCCGTGAAAAAATTTGTTAGTCTTACTTATCAACATCAGATATTGACATATTATCATCGTTTTTATAGTTGTGTGAATTCATTGTAACTGTTTATAATAAACAATAATAAAACATAAAATTAAATTTTACAGTGTTTATTTACTCACTTCTTAACTACTGACTTTACTTATTAAGTTAATTTTTCCTAACCTACTCAGGCGCAAAGTCTACCAATACTGTTATCTTGATAATATCTGTTAAATTTCTGTATACATTGAAGTCATAATTATCTATAACAATTGCAATAAGAAGTAGCTTAATATAGTTTTGCTCTTTCCTTATACGTTTTCATTTTTTTTTAAACTTTTAAAGGGGTTTCTGAATTAATTTCGCTGCTAATAAATATCAATAAATCTTAATCAGATATATTCATTAAACTTCGGTATTTCTTAAGCTCTTCTATCATGTGTACAACTTTCTAATACCCTTATTTTGTTTTAAATATTAATCACATACCTAAATTACTGTTCTTGTAATTATTCTTAAGAGGACAGAGGTAAAAATAATCATTTTTACCATAGTTTTTAACCCAACAATAATCAAATATTTATTGTAAACATTTTTCAAAATTAAACAGAAAATTACATCAACAAAATTCAATAAATATTATTCCTCTAATACTTTGATAGTATATAAACATATTGATAAAGTAGAACATGTTTATGAAACTATTTTTATCTAAAAGTTGTATAAATATATCGAGGAACACTTGTTGCAATACTATATTTTTAGGAATCAATTTTATTTTTCAACACGAGAAGGCATAAAATAGCCAAGAAGTTGTATACGATACTTAAGTATATCTCTCTCGATACACTTAAATTCTATCGTAAAACTACAATGAGCCATTATTTTCCAATAAAGGAAGTAAAGGCCTATAATATGAAACAACAAATTAATGCTACTGAATACTACTTTGGCTTAAGAGTGTTTCCTTTGAGATTCAGCAATTACAATTAATTTGAAATGAATTAATCACTGACGGAAGTAGTAGCTTAAGACATTTATTTGTGCTACTATTCACCTCTTTAATTGATCAAAGTATAAAAAATTATTTATAAATCAATATTTTAATTTTTATAATAATATCGTTAAATAAAATTTAATCACTTTTAAGCTACCATTAAAATAACTATAAGGCAAGTATAGTAAAATAATTCTTTCTTCTTTTCTTTTTTCCTTTTTTCTCTAACTAGAGAAATTTTCTTAAATTTTTTGTTTGTTGATAATATTGAAATTACCAAAACTCATTCTAAGATCAAATAACTCATAAAAGATATAATAAGTTCTACGTGTGACAATTTATTTAATTTAAGTTGCTAGTGGTTCATAGCTATTAACATTACTCCCCTCATTTTGTAATCCATGTCCGTAGATGACATTTGTCGATTCTTTGATAGGGAAACTAACCAATTTAGTCAAAGAAGCACGCTGCTACTAAATTTTAGTTGGCAAGTATCTACTTATTATCCTTGTAAGATTCTAACATTAGTTTTGTCTTTTAGTAACAGAGTTCTGAAATTGGTATTTTTATTGTATTTTGTTCTGTTTTTATTATAGAAGGTTGTGCTTAGATATTTGTTTTCTTTTTTTTTTGCCTAAGTTAGAATTTTACTTGCTCTTAAAATCATTAAATTAAGGCCTAAATTGTCATCTTTTATTAGTATAACATCATTGATTTAAGTGTATTTGTGTTTATTGTCTATTTAATGTTAGCTTGTAAATCTATTTGATATTATTGTTAAAACAGTTTTATAAAATTTCTATTGTAGTTATTAGGATAAATGTCACAATTTTATTGAAGGGATTTAAGATTATAACAAATTTAATTTTTGTTTTTGTTTAAAAATTTTACTTTGAACAAACAGAGACATGGCCATGATTCTTAATTATTATCATTTATAATGAAAAGTTTGTTTTTAATGTTATGAACATCATAAATCCTTGTAATATATTGCAGGGAGTCTCTTTGAATTTGACTAATATAATTTAATAATAAGTTCATAATGGCATAAAATTTTATTATTTTAAAAATTAAAATTTTAGTAGATTTAGGAAATAATTCAATTTCTATTTTAACTTTTAAAACACTAACTTCACTCATACATATATAATATTTTATTATTCATGAATTTGATAGCTAGAATAATTCTTAGAGTTTTTTAGAGTTGTTTTTAATTACTAAAAAAAATTATGCTGGCATCTTACACACTTTTTCTAGATTTAATGCCCCCCTAAACAAAATTTGTCTGTCGAGTAATGTGAAAAGACATTTCTGTCTATTGTTAAAGTATCTCAAAAGCTAAAATTGATTTATTTTTAAAGTCCGGACGACATTAAATTTGCTCTAGTGGCAATAGAGCATTAGTTCTTGGATTTTTTTTTTCTTTTAAATTTTCCGAAACCGCGCAACTCAATTTTTCCTTGATTTTATCTCATGTGAATTTCTTCACATATTTTGTTTATATTTAACATAAAGTGGTTTATCTAACATAAACTAATGTGAATACTATTCTTTGAAATAAATTTGTTAGTTTCTAATGTTTACATATTTGATGTATTAATTTGTACATTTAGGCCTTTTGGTTAAGTTGTGAAATTGTGTAATGTGATTAAAATTACATCAATGTTCTTAAACTTATACAAATTTTAAGCAGAACATATTGTTATTATGTTAACGACTTTGTGTTATATGTGAGAATATTTTGGGATTTTAAATTTATAATTTTTTTTTTTGATTTTGATTTTGAGTTAATGAGTAGTAAAAAATAGTGTGTTAATTAGTATGAAAATTTCAAAAATATGAATCTTAAAGTTTTTTACAATATTTAACGTGTTGTGGTCTCTTTTTGTTTCTCTTGGTTCTTAATAATTTCCAAATATGAGCATTTTTTGTATTATTTTTGAATTATTGATTTGTACATCTTTTTTTTACTTGCAATCAATCATTTTTATCATAGCTGGTGAGTCAAACAAATAAAAATAATCACAAAATAATGGATAGTTATTAAGAAAAACGATAAAAGTCAAAGAAAATTTTTTGATATCTCGTTTACCAATAACTTAAACCAGATTTTGAATTGAAAATGAGAGTAATTTTGTTGGCTTTAAAAGGGTTAAGACGTTAAATCGCATGAGCGAGGTGACCATCCGACCGGACCATTTCTTGAGATAATTCGATTTCCAAATGTCTCCTTCAATAGGTCGATTGTTTGACTAGCTGTGTGACATGTGGCCCCGTCTTGTTGAAGCCACATATAGTTTACGTCAAGCCCATCCAATTCTGAACATAAATAATCTTCCAACATGGCACGATAGCGCTCTTCATTGATGGTAACATGGCGACCGTTTTAATCGGAGAAAAAATATGGTCCAATGACACCTCCAGCATGAAAACCACACCACACAGTAATTTTTTGCGGATGCAATCGTGTATCTTGAATCACATGTGGATTTGTTGGTGCCCAATAGCGCATATTTTGTTTATTGACGAAGCCATTCATCCAAAAATGAGCCTCATCACTGAAGATTATTTTTCGATGAAATTATGAATTTTCTTCAAACTTTTTCAAAGCCCAACGGGAGAAATTTCGGCATTTTAAATGATCGAGTGACTTTAGTTCTTGAGTCAATTTGATCTTGTATGGATGTAGGCCAAGATCTTTTCTCAATATGCGCCACAATGTGATTTGAGAAATGCCCAATTCCTGAGAACGATGTGAAATGGATACATTTGGTTCATTTTGAATCGACTAGCTTACGGCTGCTATATTTTCGGCACTTCGAGCAGGGCGGCGTCTCTTTGGCACTGGAACATCCAATAGTGAAAATGTGGTCTCGAATTTATGCACTATAGCACGCACAGACTGTCGGGTGAGACGATTATTACGGCCGAAAATTGGAGTAAGCGCTCTTAAAGTTGCGGCCACTGACTCAGAATTTCGGTAGTAAATATAATAATTTCTAAACGTTGTTAGTTCGTGAATTTTACCATGATAAAAATGTAGACTTTAACTGACGTTTTGACTTTGACAGATCATTCAAAATGTTTGAGGGTGCGTTCATATAAAGATGCGAAATTGTTATGTCCCTTTATTACAAGAAAATAACAAAACTTTTCATTAAATTTGCAACAGCGAAATTCATAAAGAATAAAAGGCATAAGCAAAATCATTCTTTTACTTTGAAATAATCTGTTTAAATGGAGAATCTTAGCAAACAATCATTTGAAAATTGACTTTCCGTTACTTTCCTTTCTACGATTCGTTCTTAAAGCTTTTGGGTATAGTGAAAACGTTTTTTAATCATACAACGACAACAAATTTATTCATTAGTATTGCAAGTATTAATAAAATTGAAAAATTTGTCAATAGCTTGGAATCGCTTGAACTTGCACCCATGACGACCACAGTTTAAGAGGTCTGTTCAGCTTAATACACCTATTTCTTGTAGCAAATAAAGTCAAATAAAGACATCATAGTAACATTGAAATCTGTTCACCACAGGATTCATATGAAATGAATGACTATAGTAAACAGCATCGGTATATATGCCTCTTCTTTAGTTTTAATCTCGTTGTATGTCTTGTTGTTGTTAGTTTTTTAGTTAAAAGCCTGCAATAGCAAAATTCTTAACTGCTATAAGGAACAAAAAATGAAAGGAATGTCAGATAACAACTCAAGAGCTGTTTGTCATTCCGAAATCTGTTCGTTCTTCTTTTATTTCTCTAATTTTATTATAATGTTGTATTGTGAAAGTCCTCTAATATGATTGCATACACTCGTAATACACAACCAAAATAACAAAGTCATATTTCATAGTATCCATGTGTACTGTACAAAGAAAAAATTATCACATTCAATTACATGGGCACGCAAAAAATTAAAATCAGTTTCATGTGTCAAAAATGATACCCGTGATGTTGATTCCATATTAAAAAAATTCTTTATTAATTAATATATTTATTTAAAAACACTTCAGCTAAAATGTAAAACACAATTATTTATTGATATATTTTAACTAACACTACAGATCCTTGAACCCAATGGACAAATTAAATACCACTTCAAATGAAATATTGTTTTTAACAATAAATCTATTAAAAAAAACTTCTTTAGGGATCTAAAAAAAAAATCTTTAAATAAAAAGACTTAAGTCATTGGGCAGATGTCATAAGTATCCATCGAATAAATATACTAAACATTCTTATAAATTAAAATATTCAATTTGTAAAAATATTTTAAAAATTTGCCCTAATTTTGTTTTTTACTTTAATAAAAAAAAAAAAAAATGCTGCCGATTATTTATCATTCGGATTTCTAAAAATTTGTCAGAAAAATTTTTGAATTGATGAAAAAGATGTCGAAAAAGTTCAAGCCCTGACTAATGTTGAAAGATTAATGTTTCCCTCAGTAACAATCAGAGCTATTTATTTACTAAATATTCAAAGGTGAAGAAAATCTTTAATTCATTTCTATGTAACTAAAAATAAACTCACTCAAATAGAAAAATCTCTGAAAAACCTAAAAACAAAAATTGAATTTATCAATACTGAGATGATTATATTGGCTGCTTGATTCCTTTTCTAATTTCTTTTATTTTTAAATAAATAAGAGGATTACAATACATGTTAGTATTTGAAGATGACATATTAGTTTCACAGACATCAAGAGAAAGTATGAGATTTTGTTAAAAATAAATAAAAATAAAAGAAATGAAATATTTGTGATTAGAAATTAAAAATGAAATATTTACTTGGGGTAAAAACAAAAAATAATTTTTTGGTGCTGGCTATTATAAAGACTATGAAAATTTTATTACAAAAATAACAATTTAACGAGTTGGTTGTATTAATAAAAGTGAGCTCCGGCTGTTTTTTTTTTTTCTTTGTAATTTTTCTTTTTTTCTTTTTGACATTAAAAATTACCAGTAAAGAAAATATTAAACAATGTCAACTTCAACAATAGCTAGAGAAGAAAGAAAACCTTTCCTTGAAGCTTATCTATTTGAAAGGAGAACTCTTCTGGGCTGCATAGTATTAGTATCAACAGCTTTAATTTGTTGGATTGTAGCAATTTCATCTGATCATTGGTACATTATATCTACACCAGAAGGTATTTGTTTTAATTTAATTAACGATTTAGATAATTTGAATTGTTTATAAGTGTACTAGATAATATAATTATTAATTAAAATAACTTAAAAACAATTAAAATCCATATTTGTAATATGAATATATAAATTTAAAAATTTCAAGGCACATATATTTTATTAAAAGATGTTAAAGATGTTGTTGTGAATTAATACCAGTTCAAAATTAGCCAATTAAATAATTCGTGTGTGTAAAAATTGAAAGTATCTTAGGTCTAGCTATCACAAAAAAAAGATAATTTTTTAAATTTTTCACTTGGGAATATTTAATTAAAAAAACACAAACAATATTTTACCATCCATAACAATATTTTTATCATCCTTGCATCAAAATCTTCAATTGTTAATAAAATTTCTTCTATTCATCCAATCAAGTTCAAATAAATTTTGTTGAGTTGGCAGTGGATGACCATTGATGTTAATACAGTTAATTCAAATATTAATTCATTAATTATATTTAATAAAATACTTTTTAATTTTATATGAGAGAAAAACTTCAGAAAAATTAATGAAACGATTTCCGAATTCTGAATTCAGAAGAAGAAAAAACAATCTCACTGAATGGGAATGAATGAGAAATATAAGTAGGAAAAAAAAAGTGAAGAAATTAAAAATTGAAAAAGTTACACGCTGATGAAGTGGGTGGTCTCAAAAAACATGGGAAACGAATCTTGTCACGATTGTAGCTCTCTTAGTAATCTGAAGTAAAAAACTGTTAATCTAGAAAAGTTATGCTAGCTAAAACAAAGTTGAAAAAACAACTTTTTTCGCAAAATTGCAGCTTCTTGAAAGGAAAAGAATTTTGTTTTACCAATTTGTTTTAACTTCCGAATTTTTTAAAAATAGTAAAAATTGAAAATTTGTTATAATCATAGTTTGTACGATAACGTAACGTATAAAAAAACTCACACAAAATTTCAAGTGAATCGGTTGAGTAGAACTTGAAGAATCATGACAAGAATTTCGAAAATATAAGCTATAACTAGAATACAATTTCTTCAATCTGGTCACTATATTAGGATAAACTTCGGTTATTGTTTTCAAAATATATATATGTATATATATATATATAAGTATACGAAAGGCTTTACGAGGAGACATCGTAAAGTCATATTCTTAAATGTGTTAAACTTTGAAAAAAAAAATTGATTTTTTCAAATTTCTAGACTAGAATATTGCTTTAAGGCGTTCCATATAAATATTTAATATTTTAGCTTTCATGAGCAGCAGAATAACTGTGGATCAAGAAAGCTATCCTTAGCTATATTCCAGTCATTTCTGTGTATATTTTCTTGTTATTGTGAACACAATAATGAAGAAATTAATTTCTCAGAAGAAATATATTAAAAAGTTTAAAACATTTCATTTAACCACCCGAAAGATTTTTGGATTTTATTCGTTTGTTATTATTTGTCTTGTACATTCACAGACAGTCTAGGAATTCCTTAGTGCATATATGTATAAAAGGTTGCAAGCTCTTGTGGTCCACCAATCTGGATATTTTCAGTGATATATCTCAATAATCATTTCCTAATAGACTAAAGGCCGTTTTTTTAATAATTTCGTATTTATTTTCTGTAGCCAAAAAAAAAAATGCAGTAAAAAAAACTGCTATGCAAAGGAATAAGAAAATAAATTTAACAAACATAATAAAAAGAGCTATACATATATTCAAAGAAAATATTAGATAAACGAGACATCAAAAAATATTAAATAGCCTCTGCTTATGTATAAAAATGTTTCACAAGATTTAAACAATACAACATTTCTATTTGTTAAATTAATTCTAGGGCGACAAATAGACAGAAGTATTTGCCAAAATAAAAAATACAAACATAAAAATTAAGTGCATTCCTTGTCAAACCAAAGAAATTTCCTATGCACTTTTCTATATCATGAACATCAAAATTTTGATACGTTTTTGAAATCATTTGCCAAGTTTAGACAGCTGTGGGACAGATTACTGCAATTTAATAAAATTAGCAAAAATAAAATTATTCTAGTTATTAAGTTTTGTATCCAATTTCTATTTTATGAGACCTAAATGCTAGGATTCATTAATTATACTAAATTATTTTAAATTTGAGGTTCATTGTCCATTTAGTTGTAATTATTATTTTTTGTTAAATATTTAAGCTTGAGCCATCTTTCGACAAAATCTTTAGAAGTTATTAAGATTGTAGAAACACAAAATTTTAAAATTATTTTTCAAACATGTAACTTTAGACAATTTATGATAGTGTTTATTTTAATCTTTCCTTTACCCAAAAAAAATGGCCATTCCGGAACTTGAACTTGACGTTACAATGACGTCATTCCTAAATCTGTTCGGTTATGTTTGCTACAGTAATTAGGCACCCTTAGGCTGTCCACATCATCCCAGCTTACAGCCGAGCTGACTCCAAAGGCTATAAAGTCCGTATGGGTAAATCAATAGGAATCTGCTGAAAGTGTTCAGAGTGCAAGCCTACCAATGTAATGCTATTGTAATGGGAATCGATGTCAGCTGGCACTCTATAGGCAGCCTTAAGCTTATCTATTATTTAAATAGATGACCAGTGTAAATTTTGGTAAGCTCATTCTAAAGCACACACTATTATACATAAAGAAACCAATAAAAATAGTAAATTTCCTTTAATATTTGGAGATTATGACATAGATAATAGCAAAGCTTTGTAGAATTTATGTACTCCATAAAATCTTAAAAGCAACCAACGGTAGACTTTAACAATATCTAAGAAACCTAATCTCAATTATTTAATCAACTATTTTTTACATAATTATGCTCATAAATGATTTTTTAAAGTGACTGACAACGGTTAAATCCCAAATTAAACTTTTCAAAAGATCTTCAAATTTCCTAAGAAAGTTTTTGAATGAAAAACTTCTTCTAAGCCTTTGTGAAGCTGAGTTTTACATAATTATGCTTCTAAATAACTATAGAATCACTGGTGTCAATTACATTAAAATCTGAATTTTTAAATTTTTCAAGTTTTTATGAATTTTCCAAATGAAGTTTTGAGCTAAGAAACCTATTCTGAATTATTTAGAGTTACTTAAGTTCTTTTAATTGTCACACGATTAACCTCTGTATCTCTAGTTGAAACAAAATTCATCCCAATTCTTGCTAACGGAATAAAGATGACCGAGAAAAAATTAGCATATCCAACCTGACAGTAGAAGGGAAGATATAAGCATGATTCTTAAAAGTCACCCCTTGTATATGAATCAGCCAAAAAAACTTATAGCTTAAAATGTTCATATTATTGACAAAAATGGATATTTCTCATAAAGAAAACGAAAAGAAACTAGAAGGATATAGATTTTTATTGTATGAAGACAATATGAAGTAAAGAAGCTGAACCGTAACACACCAAGAACTATGATATTTTCTAACTGTCCATTATTTACAACTCAAAATTAACTGGAAAGAAGCGTATCATAATCTCCTCAATGACTGTGTATTCTCTGTAATGTACGAATTAAATAAAGTCTATAAGAAAATATATTTGAATCTGGCAGCAAATCATCAAACTGTTTAAATGAATATAATCAATATGTGTCCGTTTAATGATGTCAATCACAGAGTCAGTAATGAATATATTCAGAACTCTAGCTTTCAGAAAAATGTTTCATATCTTTTGATCTTGATTTTTAAGTTTTTATTTGATTAGAGAGCCCTAAAACGTAGGTATTAGGTTACTGAGTCTTAATAAGTATCTAGATATCTGAGCTGGAGAAAATATAGAGAAATTTTAAACGTAAAATTTCGTCAATATATTTAATTATTTAAAATAACAACAAAAATTTTCTTATTTATTTACAGGAATATATATTCAAGAAACACGTAAATATTTCTTATCTTCACATTCAGGCCTCTGGAAGATATGTCGATATAGTACTACTCCTCATCCAATAAATATAACTAATTGGACAAGAAATTTTACTGCTTTGGCATATCAAAATGCATCACGTGTATCTTTAGAAAGGCTCAAATTTACTAATAAAGATATTGCTAAAATTAATCTTGATTCAGAAGTTACAACTATCAATCCTGGTTTTAGATATAAACTATTTGTTAGTTGGATAAAAAATGAAACTGTAATTTTTCAAAAACTAAAAAAAACTTACAAAAATTATATTCAGTCAGAAAATATGTTTAACCTAAATCAAAATAAACCGATTCTAGTCAATCCTACAAATTTGTCCAATGTCAAAGAGCATTTTGGAGATACAGTTTCTTTGTTAGCCTACAATAATACACAATATAATATTGTCGTGCCAAGAACTTTACGTTATGCACTCTTCAATAATTGGGAAATATATCAGGATATAATACCATTATTATGGGCTTATGGAAAAGATTTGGAAATACCAATATGGTCAACAAATAGTGAAGGAACAATGTTACTTTTACGACCTCCAAAACCCCCGAAAAAAGGAAAAATATCAAATGGCTATGAATATATTCCTTTTAGTAATACAAATGATTAAGTTTAATTTCACATATTAATGTTGTTAATTTCTTTTAGAACGATGTAAATATATTGATATGTTTCCAACAGAGCAAACTATTTCAGCGGATCCTTCAATAGATGATGAAATATTAGGTAATACGATTTTAAAAGGAAATTTGCAATAATTAATTTTTATTTACTTTAGATTATCTCAGAACACAGGCATCATTTGCGTGTATTACGGTTTTTATAATGGTTATGGGATTAGTTTTTTCTATATATACATTTATAAATCCACGTTATATGTTTAAGCGTTTAGCAGGAGGTATTCATTTTATTGCCGCTTCTACAACTATGGTAGTAATACAAGTTCTAGTAGCATCATTGGATTACCGTAAAACAAATATGGCATTTAGTTATCCAGAAGGAGCTCAAGACACGTAAAATAAAATTTCTTTAATATTTCCTTCTTAAATAATGAAACTTATGATTTTAGTTATGGATATGGAGTTTACTTAAGCTATTTTGTATTTTTAAGTAATCTCTTTTCTGCTATAATGTTTGTTTGGTATTCAAGGAAAAAGAAAGGTAGAAAAGCACCCACAGAAGATATGGCAATGGTTGATGAACCAACCATTATTGGAAGATGAAAATTATATTTTAAATTTGAAAATAACCTTTCCGCTTAATTAATTTTGATAACTTTATATATGTATACAAATATATTTTATACAATATACAAAGTTTTTGTGGATAAGTGGTTTTGCTTTAAAGTTGAATTATATCAAATGTATAAATATTTGAAACTATTACTAAGCTTTTGTAAAGAAATTAATATTTTAAAGCCCTTCTAATGGAAAACTCAAGTATAGTGGATAACCAAAGATGTGCAAACTTGAATATTAATTTTTAGGGATACTCTGAGTGTCAAGTTTGTATTAAATAAGTTTAATTAATTAAATTTTGAAGTTGATGTTTTCATTTGTATGTGATTTATTAATAGTCAATTAGTTCTATTTGACTCGTCTGTCCTTTTTTCTGTTCCACATTTAACATTTAATTCAGCTTGGATTGAATTTATATGTATGGTCTGAAAAAGACCATACATATTATACATCTTCAGCACAATATAAATTACTGGAAAATTTAAATCTAAAGGCCAAAAAAGCGCATAGCCTTGAAGTCACATTTTTCTTGTTGGCTTACTGTCTTACGAATTTGAAGATTCCGAAAGTGCTCAAGAAATAATTTACGTCTAATTTAAATATAGCCAATAATCATCTAAATTATTATTGCACTGAATTAGAAAAAAATATCAGTAAAATAGGTTTATTTATAGATAATCAGTTCAATGAGTTCGTTTTAATCTACAATTTGAATCTCTGTTTTAGCTGAAAGTTCAGGCATTTTATTTTCGAAAAAAATTGAAATTTGGTCAAAATTTCCCGAAAACTATGAAAAAATTATTTCATTAGTTTCTTTAATGATAAAAACTAACATCCACAATATTTAATGAATTGTTTTCGCTTAACATTTTTATCCAAATTTGGATATTTTGGAAAATCAAATGTCAAAAGTATTAGCTTAAAAACTCCCTCAAACAAAATTTTTAGCCATTTAAGTTTGGAAAACTTATGGACACGAACGATCAAGAAAACAGAAATTTTCTTATACCCATTCTCCATTGAGGCTTAAACACATTATTAAAATACACGGAATGAAATTTTTTATGTGTAATACATGTGTAACAAGCATGTCGCAATCATGTATAAAATACAACCTTTTAAGGCCTGCATAAAAGAAATTTTGATATGTCAAAAAGGAATTAAATGGTGGCATTTTTGTAAGTATATTAAAATTATTTTGTGTATTTAAAAATAATTGATCTTTTTGTCAGGTTATTATTAATATAATATTTACAAGTTAATTTAAGACTGGTCTTGCAAGTAAGTACATTAAAATTATTTTGTGTATTTTCACAGATTCAATGATTCAATTTTTACCTTTATGGCATTTTTTGACATTTTCATGAAATTTCCCTAATACACACAATTGCCAATGGAGAAACAGCTTTTTGTACGGGAAGCTAATATACAGTGTATAAGCCTCAATGGAAAATGGGTATTAGGTAGTTAAGAAAACTCAACCGGATATTTAGTTGTATTTTAAAAACAGGAAATATTATCGGGGCATGCGTTTTATATAAGGCGTGGTCATAGACTTAATCCAAAATTTAATTATTAGCTGCTTGGTAAAATCTTCTAACACCCTTTCTCCATTGAAGCTTATACATACTCGTATTATAACAAAATACGGAGACAAATTTTATATGGTGAATCCTGGTAAGCTTTTGAATACCTATATAAGGGAAATTTTGGCATCTATTGTGAATTTACAGGCTGTCCAACAATATAAAATTAAAAATTCCCTTATTTATTGTGTCGTTAAATATGTTATCTAAAATATTTTTTGTTTGTTTTGTCTTTTTGCCATTAAATCAGTTAATTTAAAATATTATTTCAGTGCAATTAGATAATTCAATTATTACTTTTATGATATTTATTGCCAATTATTATTTTTTGTACGGGATATTAGAAAGATAATAAATTGGTTGATTGGTGGTGATTGAAAATAATATATAAACTATAAAGATTGAAGTATATATAAATGAAAATATCCACTAAAAAAAATTATCGATTATACTTAATAAAGACAAATCCGTTTAAAGTTGAAATATTATCTGAGCTCTCAAAAGTTTTTCTAAGATTTTTTGTTTAGCTTGGTTTTTCGCTCAATAAATTGATTCCAAGCATTGATTTTTTTTTTAAAAAAAACTTTCAAACCACGTTTTTAAATTCGACTCTAAATAAAAATATATTATAATAACTTTCTAAAAATACAAAATTCAATTAGAAGAAATTGTAGTTTTTATATTATATGCTCTTGTTTAGTGCTGCCATAAAACAACAAATCACTTGAAGACAAACTTTTACCATTTTGACATTTAGTTTAATCACAGGGTGCTCCCTTTAAATTCTTTGATTGAGATAGTCTTCTATATAATTAAATTTAGTTTTGGCTCGAAATAAAATGGCTTTACGAACAACAAAAAACTTAAAAAATATTCAGTACACTAAATCAAGGTGACTTAGGTTTATTGTTATTATAACCCCAAATTTATAAAACTTAACTTTTTTTTATTATTTTTTTTAGAATATTTCGATACTTTGCAACAAGCACGCGACCTAGTGGAAATGAAGATATTGCTACAGGTCGCGCCAGTATAGCTGGCTCAACTGTCAATATTCCTTCAGATGAAATTGTTACAAAATTACCTCCTTTGAGTGAACCTCTTCCAGGTCTTCCAGAAGTAATTTATGCTACAGCAAAGCCTGATGGTAATCAGACACAGGTTACTAAATTATCTAATGGTCTTAGAGTAGCATCTGAAAAACGTTTTGGCCAATTTTGTACAATTGGAGGTGTGTATTAATATTTTTAAATAATTTTTCTAAAACAATTTTTTTTTGCTTCGTAGTTGTAATCGATTCTGGACCCAGATATGAAATAGCATATCCAAATGGAGTTTCGCATTTTCTTGAAAAATTAGCTTTTCATGTAAATATTATTAAATGCATAGTTTTTAATACATGGAATAACATATATTTAAGTCTACAGAAAATTTCTCTAGCAAAGATAATATTTTAAAAGAACTTGAAAAACATGGAGGTATTTGTGATTGTCAGGGATCTAGAGACACTTTTATATATGCAGCAAGTGCTGAAAGTCGAGGAATTGAATCAATTATACGACTTTTAGCTGATGTTACATTAAGGCCTAGTTTAACTGAAGGAGAGGTTCAATTTGCGAAGCAAACTGTTCAATTTGAACTTGAATCTTTAGGTATGCGGCCTGAACAAGAACCAATTTTAATGGATATGATTCATGCTGTATGCTATAGAAAAATATTTTTTAAAATATAAATTACAAAAATTTAAATTTTTAGGCAGCATATCGTGATAATACACTAGGATTACCTAAAATTTGTCCTAAAGAAAATTTAGATATTATTAACCGTAATGTTTTATACAAATATCTAGGAAATCATCATACACCCGAAAGAATGGTGGTTGCTGGTGTTGGGGTATAGTAAATTATATCTATAAAAACTCACAAATCTATGAAATGAAAAAAAAAAAAAAACAAATTTTAGGTTAACCATGATGATTTAGTTAAATATGTTGAAAAGTATTTTATTAATGAAAAACCAATATGGTCTGGAGTAGATATACCTGGATCAGGAGCAACAGCTATAGATAAATCAGTAGCACAATATACCGGAGGCTTAAAAGCTGTAAGTTAATTTTCACTAAGTTATTCTATTTCTTTTAATATATCTTAAAAACATATTAGGAAAAATGTGAGATTCCTATTTATACTTCTGCTGGCCTACCAGAATTAGTTCATGTTGTAATTGGATTAGAAGGTTGTTCACATCACGACAACGATTTTATTGCAGCATGTGTTCTTAATATCATGATGGGCGGTGGTGGTTCATTTTCAGCTGGTGGTCCTGGAAAAGGAATGTATACACGTCTTTACACAAATGTTTTAAATAGATATCATTGGATGTATAGTGCAACAGCATATAATCATACTTATTCAGATACTGGATTATTTTGTATACATGCGAGTGCACCTCCAAATAATTTAAAAAATATAGTTGAAGTAATTACTAAAGAACTAGTTACAATGGCTAATAAACCAGGAGATCAAGAATTACAACGTGCTAAAACACAGCTTAAATCAATGTTATTAATGAATTTAGAAGCTAGACCGGTTGTATTTGAAGATATAGCACGTCAAGTTTTAGCAACTGGAGAAAGAAAACCACCAAAATACTTTATAGAAGAAATTGGTTTGTTATATTCATAATAAAAAATAAGTTATTCATATTATCTTCCTTCTTTTTTTTTGTAATAGACAAGATAACTTCTCAAGATATTCAAAGAATAGCCGTTCGATTGTTAGCTTCACCACCCTCTTTAGCTGCACGTGGAAATATTGAAGGATTACCTCCACTAACGGATATTCAAACTGCTTTAGCTGGTAATGGACGGTTACCAGGTAATAAACGTCTTTCCCTGTTTAGATAAGTTTACTAATGTTACATAATATTAAAGTCAAACAAAAAAAAAAATTGTTCTAAAATTAAAAAACAAAAACTTTTCTAAAAAATATCTTTTTTTTACAATAATTTTCATTTTTTTAGTTTTTTCAATGAAATGTATATTAAGTGACTTAACTCATTTCACCAGACTCTACTTCAGATAAATCTTCTGTATTTACCGTTTTATACATTTCAACAGACTTTTCATACGATATTTCTGCCTTGGAACTCGTAATATTTTCATCTGTAAATAAATCATCATCAGAAAATGGACTTAAATAACATGGATTTATAGATTCTGATGATTCTTTCAGAGATCTTTTTTTTCTTTTCTTCTTTTTAGGACTATAAGAATTACATTTTGTAATAATAGTATCGTTTTCACTGTCTATTTCCATTTCATCACTTGAAATATCCTCTCGCATTCGATATTGTTTAGGTAAATTACTTTCATTTAAATCATCTAAAATAAATTGATTACCATTTTTCGGTATTTGCTGTAAAGCCGAAGATCCTGATTTATTGAAAGTAGAAACACCTTTATAACGTTTTATACTTTGTGCAATAATTCTCTTTTGGTGATCTAGTTGTGGGAAAAGTTCTGTTGAATTTTCCAATGCTTTTTTAGCAGCATTCATTTCAGCTTGCTGAATACTATGTCCATTAGCACTTGCTAATCTTTTACCCCTAAAATATACAGCTACTGTATATACTCTTGTATTTGTTGGTCCAATACATTCGATTACTTTATAAATTGGTATATCTGGTTCTCCTCCATCCATTGTACGTAAAGTAAGACAACATTGCTGCAATTTTGACTTTGGATCATTCCAGTCTTGATTCATAATAAAAGCTTGTAATCTTGGAAAGAGACAAACTTGACAAAATGTTTGACAGTATTCTAAACCTTTATCTACATAAAGTGCACCTAAAAATGATTCTAATAAATCGGCACGATCTTTAGTTTTAAGTTCAGCTTTTGGATTTGAGAAAACAGCATATTTAGTCATACCGAGATCATCACAAACAATAGCTTGTGTACGATTATTTACAAGTGATGATCTTAATAGAGACAAATGCCCTTCATGATGTTCAGGAAAATGAAGATAAAGATATTCAGAACAAATAAGCTGAAGAACTGTATCACCTAAAAACTCAAGCCGTTGATTTGAACCTAATGTTAAATGTGTAAAGCCAATACTCCGATCCGTAAATGCTCGAGCAAGTAAACGGATATGTTTAAAATTTACTCCTATTGATTTTTCAAATTCTGTTAATTTTTCTAAAAATGGATAAGATTCGATCCATTTTCTATCACCAATCGGCTCTTGCTCTTGAAGTGGATGTGGTGGGTAATTTGTCCAAGTATTTTTCAGGTTTTTATCTTCCATAAAAAGTGCATTTGCAAAAACTTTATCAGCTATGTTGATTCCTGCAAAATAGTAAAATTTTTAGAATTTCTAAAAAAATTTAAAACAACAAAAAAATGTATGTACATACCACCATCTAACAAAAGGGCACCCATTAAAGCTTCAAAACAATTAGCCATTGCATGCCTTAGTTCCAATTCGTGACATAAATCTGATCCATGAGCATATAACAAAAATTCATCTAAGCGTAATTTTTTTGCTAAAACAGCTAAATGTTGATTTTGAACGATAGCCGCACGATAAGTAGCTAATCCACCTTCTTCAAGCTCTGGAAACATGAAGAATAAATGTATTGAAGTCAAAAATTCTACAACAGCATCTCCAAGAAATTCTAATCTTTCATTATGTGTTATATTACTATCAGTTTCATCTTCTTTTCCAAACCTTGACATTATATTAATTAAAGTGTTAATGCCTCTTTTCCTCATATTCATATAATGAATTTTTTTATCTCCATATTCGGGTTGCCTAATACCGCAATTTGTAAGACTGTTACGTGCATGATCTGGATTAGTACCAAAATTTTCTTTATAAGATGGATGCGTTAAAGCAAGTTGTAATAAATATCGATTTTGAAACTGATAATTAATAATTTCTTCTAATAAATCTAAAGAATTATGGAATCGTAAATGTCCAGCTAGAACAGGTATAAGCATTGCATGTTGAACAATATCACACATAATTCCAGTTCTATAAAAACCTTTTGAACTAATAGCAATAGTTATATTTCTTTTCATTTTACCATGAGCACGCATCTCATGAAGTTTTTGTTCTTTGGCTTCTAATTTTCGTTTATCTTCGTATGTAGGTTTTGACATATTCGCAATTAAATGACGAAATTTTACATAATCTCGCCAAGCTTTTTGGTAATCAGGATTTCCTGCATAACTTAATTGTGGAGGTCTAATACCAAAGTGTACAATAACAGGATGTATAATACCAGGTTCATCAGGATCAGCACATTCAGGTAAATCAGAAACATTACGATCTAGTTGATCAACTCGTAAGCTACAAGGTTTCTTGCCAGGATTTGTAACTAACATTTCTTTTACATAATCTACATAATCTTGCCATTCATTTTGGCTAATGTTCATCATTTCTTTTAAAGTGTTGTTGTCAACCAAAGGTCCTGAATTATCAAGTAGATATTTAAGAACTTCACTCATTGCTAAAACTTCTTTGCCATTGTCTGCTAATTCTCTTACAAAGCGCGGCAAAAAATGAAAGCAAGAACAAACATCTTCCGAATTTTGTGTTGGATCAACATTAAAATCCACTAGCTCAAGAAGTTCGTGAAATAAATACTTAACTAAAAATTGGAAAAAAAAAGAAATGAAATATTTTGTTAACTATAAATTAAGTTATCTTACAAAATAAATCAAGTTCTAATATAGTAAAGTTTTCAGGCATTTTTTCTTCTATGTAAAGAATTGTGTATTCAATATTAAAACGTATAACCTAGAAATAAAAAAATACATTAATTAAAAGTTCATAAATAATTTTGGTTAACATTATAAATCAATTTCTCAGAGTTAAATTTGCTTAATTTGC
This sequence comes from Acrocera orbiculus, assembly GCA_947359355.1. Classification (NCBI taxonomy): domain Eukaryota; kingdom Metazoa; phylum Arthropoda; class Insecta; order Diptera; family Acroceridae; genus Acrocera; species Acrocera orbiculus. The sequence continues at coordinate 26,490,763 of OX375756.1, read as the reverse complement.
AATTACCTTACATGTTGGCAGTTCTTTTATTGGAGCATGTGCTAATAATGAAAACCCTTCGAAAATAAATTCATGCTTGTCATATTTAATTATTGTAGGTATTTTAGTGAGAAAATTTGTTGGAGGGGATATTGTAATACGATAATGATAAAGACGATTTGCATTGTTAGATGATGGTATACATTTTGGAAAACCATTTTCCCCAGGATATATACCGTGGCGAATACCTGATCTACGTGATTTAAGAGAACATCGACAAAGCGGACCATCATTCATTTCTCCTGATTCATTATGCCATAAATCAGGATTCAATCTATAAGGATGGTTAATTTTTCTAGTAAGTTCTTCCATTGTGAAATCTTCTTCTGGATCTAGATCTTCTTCAGAAGAATCAGAAGAACAATGACCAGCTAAAAAACACAAAAAATTTATAAGATTATTTACCAAAAAAGTGTATAATTACATTTATATTTGCATAAACGGCTTTTATGACGTTTAGGCGGTGGATTGTAAGGTGGCAGTTCGTTCCTTATTTTTTCACCCTTTAGTAGCAATTCCTCTTTAAAAAGCTTACATAATGTATCTAAACGGGATGTTGACTCTACTTCATAACCATTATTAGTCCGTTTATAGTATAATTCAGCGGGAGATGATCTAATCCAAAAATCTTTTTCTTCATTTTGAGAAATCTCCTGAAGTTTTTTTGCAATATCTTCAGATGTTTCACAATAATAGCTCCTCCAATTTTTAAGCAATCTATCACGTTCACTTTCACGTTTTACAAAGTTAATATTTGAAGCTCTGCTCCTTTTTGGATTACATCCTTTAAATCGAGATGAATTTTCTAAGCCTCGTGTTGTATATTTTTTATTGAATACAGATGACTGATTTATTAATTTAACATCGTTATTGGTTTTTTGTTTCCATTCCAAGTTAGGCTTTGTATGATTATTTCTACCGGATGGTCTAATGTTTTGAGTGGTTGAAGGATTATAGAATGCAAAATTTTGCTGAAAACGTGGAGGTGGAGGTACAGACAAGTCACATAAGTGAAAAGGAATTACAGGTGGATGAGGGATTCTGGGATTAAATCTCAATGGGTAATTTGGGGGTGGGTAATAATTTGGGGGTGGGTTGTTCATTGCAAAAAGAATTCAGTAGTAAACCATTAAACTTCAACCATTAAAACTTCAGTCTATCGGCTTGTTACACTAGATCTAAGCTGAGCACGTTTAAGAAAAACAAAATAAATTCATATTACTCAAATTTTCTCACAAAAAATTTTCCCGAATTGATGATAAACACAGCTGTCAAAAACTGTGATAGTGACATCTATGAGGGGTAAGTTGTAAAATTTTGAAGGAAAAATTGAGGTTATGCTGAGAATTTTGGCTAATTTAACCAAAAAATGTTATTTAAGTTAAAAACAAGCAACTAATATAAGTATATAAGATTTCCATATCTGTAAAATTGACCTTGTATTCTAGTAATACATTTCTAAATACAATTCTTAATATTTCTAACCTCATTTAACAACTTGACAAGTGAAGACTGCCAATTGAACAATTTACTATATTCATGATATTTAATGTAGGCGCTTTAATCAGAAATTTTTTAATTTCCCTTCAAATTGAAATGCCTTTTTATGCTGTTGCTCAGGGTAGAATCAAAGGTGTTTATCCTTCTTGGTAAGCTTAAAATATTTGATTGAAGACGCACGCTTTCAATTCCGCTTAAAATATTTCTTGCTACTGTAAAAGTTATTTTGTATACAATATGATAAATTTTATTAATACAAAACATAATTTTAGGTCAGAATGTGAAGCTCAGGTAAAGGGATTTTCTGGAGCTATATACAAAAAATTTAACACTCGTCAAGAAGCAGAAGTTTTCATAAAAGAAAAAGGCACTGGTTCTTTGGAGAATAATACACAATATACAAAGAAACTAAACAAAATTATTGAAAAAAGCAACAATGACGTAAAAATTAATAATTTTCATCAAGCAAATACAAGCTACTTAACCAAAAGAACTATATGTTTGCCTTTGGAAAACATTAATACTTCAACAAAATTTTCGGACCCCCAAGCCAAGAAAACAAAAGCAACTGTTGTGGGTAATAATCCTGTTGTCAAAGATGGTGTATTTTTAAATAAAACTACAGAATCAGAAATTCCTTCTACAATAGAATGTAACACAGAAAATTTCACAAACTTTTGGGATACAAATTCAGCAGAAGATGATATTTTAATTGTGAGTTTTGCTTAAATTCAAAAATAAATATTAATTTTTCGTATTTAAGGCTTCTGCTGAGAAAAATATTCCTTTATTTGAAGCTCCCACAGAAACCAAGGCTCATTTGCCAAAAGATTCGCCCAGAAGTAATAACCTCAATTCAAGAAAGAGAAAAGAACGATGTCGAATAAGTTATACCAGAGATAAAATACCTCGACATGAATGTAGAATATGGAAAGCTGTTGGAACTAAAACTTATGGAAAATATGACTTTCCAATTGATTCTGAAGGATATGTTTTAGTATATACAGATGGTTCATGTGAAAATAATGGCAAACGAAATGCAGTAGCTGGTTTTGGTGTTTATTTCTCTGAAAATCATCCATTGTACGAAATTTCAGTTTTTTATTTTTAACAATAGAAACTTTTAATTGCTATTTTTAGAAATGTGGCTCGTCCTGTAAGTGGACGTGCAACAAATAATTGTGGCGAAATCCAAGCAACAACTTGTGCAATCAATATAGCTCTTGAGAATGGAATAAAAAAGCTTTGTATAAATACAGATTCTCAATTTCTACTTAATTCAGTAATGTTTTGGATGCCTATCTGGAAATCAAATAATTGGAAGCTAAAAACCGGACAACCCGTTAAAAATTATATGGACTTTAAAGCACTAGACGAAGCTTCAAAAAAGGATATATTCATTAAATGGGTATAAACAAAATAGTCAATATAATCATATATTTAACTAATTATTTCATTTATTAGAATTATGTAAAAGCGCACAGAGGAATTGACGGTAATGAGAAAGCAGACATGCTAGCTAAAGAAGGAGCAATCCTGTATAAAGTAAGAAATAAGTATAATTACAAGAAATCTTAATTAATTTTTAATATAAATAAAATCTAAGCTAAAAATTTATTATAATAAATATACTTTTTTGAATTTCAAGATTTTTATTACTATACCAAATATAAAACTTAGTTATTCGTTAAAAAAGTTAGCTTTTCATTTAGTTGAAGTTGTGTTTTAATCAATTGTGATAATGTTACTACCATTAATAGATCCTTAATGTTTGAATTAAACATTTGTGCAAATTGTTCGGAAGTCATATGCGGAACTGAGTTTATAAGATCTAAAAGTGCCCTTCCAACTGTATTGTCAGGTTGCTGTTTTCCACTCAAAACATCTTCGACATAATTTAACATTTGTTCTAAAAGAGAAAGTAATTTGGATGAAGATTCAGCTATCTGACATAAATCCAGCATGGGTGAAACAGTTTTTGGACGATTACTCGTCTGTAAGCTCACAGTCTTTTGACAAAGTTGAAGTCCAACTATTTCTGGTTCATAACAAGTAACACCAACATTAATTGGTGTGAACATGCATCCAGGTTTTCCACCAGGGACACCAAGACTAATGCATACATAAGCTTTAAGTCCCATATGTGAGCCTTCAAGATTAGTATCAACAGTCAAATGAACTGGGTTGTTACATTCACGAGCATAGTATTCATGAATAACAGAGCTATGATTAGTTATTTCGTTACCAGTTGCCCACCATCCAACAACATTCTCGTTAGGATTAACTTTTCTGTTAAGTTCATATATATCCATTGCATAGCTAAGTTCAGCCTCAACTTGATCATCGTGTTCTTTATGAGGTACACAAAAACAGTTTGTTATTTCCACTACACCTTTGTCGGCAGCACCTAAAAGTGTACCAATTACACGTTGAGATTCAGCACACCGACGTTCATATGCATCGACTATTTGAAATAAAACAACTGGATGAACTTTTACAGTCAAGTTAAGTGCTGGCATTTTTACAAAGCGTGTTAATCATACGCGACTGACAGATGAAAGTCTACAACGCCATTTTTTAAGGTTAAAGGTACAGTCACCTTCAAAGATTTCATTAAGCTATATTTGACGGTACACCATGAGATATATATATAGCATCAAAACTGTCAAAATTGTGTCTACATTGAGGATTTCACATGTAGTAGTTATTTGTAATATATTTTAAAGTTGAGCCTAGTGTCAAAGGTGTGTAAATTTTATAAAGGAAAAATAATTTTATAATTGATTATAAAAATTCAACCATCATTCATTATTGAAATGACACTGAACACTGACAAAAACTTTATCAGCTTTCGCTCAGCCTGATTTATAAATATAAAGAAAAAACTTGCTTTTTGTGTATTAGTAAATCCACCCGTGAGTTAACCATACTTTCTGTCTCAAAATTAAATACGAAAATTCCGGGTTTTCCTCTTACCTGGTGTCTCGCTAGCCTAAAAACAAATAGAGGCTGTCTCATGATGCGCCGTCAAACATAGCTGAATGGCAGGCTTGGATGAGTGCACACTCAACACGCAAAGCTCTAAGCAGGTTTGCCAACCTTCAGAGCATCGTGTTTTTGGAAACTTTGCTATGAGAAAGCGCCAAAAATTATGAAGTTAAATAATTTTAAAGGACACTGTGTAAATAATACGGATTATTATTTTATGGTTCCTTCTATTCAAATAATTATAAGTTGAGAAGTAATATGATCATTTTGACTTAAGGTAAAACACGAAAAATGGCTGTTGAACATTCCCGATTTTATCTGGTTTCTGCTTTTAAAAACAAGTAAATTATAACAAAAACTTCATATACTATAAATAAAGAATTCAAGTCGGATATGAAGGTATGATATCACTTTTTTTTATTAATCCTTAAAAATTATTGCTATGCGTATCTTTGTGAAACAAAGTGAATTTTTATCTAAATTTTGTAGGTAACACATGAAAGTACTAAAATTTAAAAATCAGATTATGGGTGTTTTTATATACAAAGCTGTAAAATATGGTAAAAACACCCAAAATCAATATACTTTTGAGCAAAAGCTCCAACAAATGATATTAAACTTAAAAACTCAAACAACAAATGATCTAGTTACTAACTATGACTGGTCTGGTTCTCTTATTCTATTTACTGCATATAAAGATTAAAAATGTTTAATAGATTTGTTATTAAAAGGCGAATTAAGTTATTAGTTGTCATCATTAAATCTTAGTCTGAAACTGTTGACTTTTATATTATTTTATATCAGTTAACCGTAAATGGATGCTCTGAAGTAACACTATTGTTGCGACGTCGTCCATCTAATACTTTGGTTGCTTCGTCAAGTGATTCCTGGTAAAATAGTTTATTTATTTCACCAGGGAGTGAAAATTTGGACTCTTCTAATTGCCATGCTAATCCAACGACTATATTGAATGCAGATGTATCATAAGCATGACATCCTGAATAACGATATAATGGCTTTTTGTTAAACTTACAGCCTCCAGATTGAGCTCCTTTAAAATATTGGTTAATAATTTCAATATATATTTTAGAAATAAAATTTTACCTATTGGATCAATACATTCAACTGTTAAAGCACATTTTATCCATGGTAACATAATTTGATTATTCACTAAATCTGTATCTAGAAAAATTACCCAGTCTAAACTGATCATCCGAAGAAATAAAAAATTATCTGAATCTGTATGAAAATATTCAAACATTTTTGGATGTGTACGTGTTGAAACAGCTTGTTGAGTTGTCCAACCAAGTATACCGTTGGATTTTTGCAATAAATTATATATATCATGACTAGAACCACGTAGTCTTATTATATTTTCAATAAATAATATACTTTTAGAACGTATTAGGGCATCTTTTATCACAAGGGGACGATATGCATGCATACGATGATCTTTAACATGTGAAGGATACAGAGAAAGATCATAAGAAATTATTGAACATTTTGAATTGTTACAATAATCTAATAAAATACGTGTCTCATCTTCAGAAATACCTAAATCATATATGAAAAGGTATTCACTAGGAAATTTAGAAGCTATGTTTTGTGATAACTGTATAACAGAAGGTAATTGACCAGCTTGTACATATGTAACAAAAGTAAAATTTGATTTTGTTCCATTATATATTGATGATGTAAACCCCAATAATGATAAATACTTTTGATCAATTTCAAAACTTTTAGCATCTGTTGAGCGTAGGTTTTCCTGTCAAAAAAAAAAAGAAAATTTGCATTAAGAACAAAAAAATCAAAGTATAAATCACGAATAAATTTGCTGTTAGTCTAATAAACATTTAAAAATTTCAATCAATATCACATGATTATTGACTTAAAAAATTTATACCTGAAATTCTCTCAAATGTTGATGTGTTTGTGTGACTATTGTTTTAAAGGAATCATTTTGCTGTCCGGCTGGTCCAAGGATAATAAATACTAAAGTTGAAAGTATGACCAAACAGAGGATGAGAACAAAATTTTTTGTTCGCATTTCCAACAAATTGTTATCCGTTCTTGATTGTTATTTATCATTATTACACACCGAATATTGAAAAATACATTTTTGATTCATTGCCCTATCTAATGTAAATAGGCCAATATCATAAGGTAAATAAAAGCTGCACCTTCTAATTGATTGAATAAGCTGAAGTTACCTCTTATGACTAAAAAAGATAAAATTGGAAACAAGTTATAAATAATTCACAATACGATAATTAGAAGTATTTATTCAATATAATCAAATACAATTAGGTTATAATTAATACACGCACCATTTGCTTTGAACATTTTATCAATTCCAAAAATATTAATTTTATATTTTGCTTTTTAGAACAGCACAAACTTTAATTTGATCGATAAAATTAAGTAAATTATCTTAAGCAAAGACACGAAGTGTCAAACTAAATGTCACAATCACTAAAGTTTAACAGTACCATCTGGCTATCATTAGCTCAACTAAAGTTCATAGAAATACACTAAAAAAATTATGATAAGGGGTTATATACACATAGAAGCCTCTAAAATAGGGGATTTTTGAGAATTTTTCCTGAGAAGACCTTTAGATTTATTAATGTAAAAATTAATACACATATTATAGTAACTCTTAACTGTATTTTCACATTTTTTATATTTAAAAACCATAATATAGCTATAGCTGCTGTAGCTGATCTTCTGAAGCTGTACTCAAAAAGACGTCTTCCGGTGACCACGATCTCTCTGGATTAGATCATCTAAATTTAAAAAGCCAAATATATTTCGTTAAAATAATGTATAATCTGGGATTTGATCATAGGAATAAGCAAAATAAACTTTTTTGACAAAATGATGGCTTCTCAAAAAAAAAAACAACAACCGATTTTTGACAAAAAATTTGACCTTAAACTACAAAAATGAAATAATAAAATTCTAAGTGTATATAACCCCTTAAACGATTCTTCAGAATCGCTTTAACTTCAAGATTTTCATACTAAACAAAATTGGTTAAAGAAAATATCTAACCTGTGAATAATTTATTGTAAGGATTTTTCCGCCATGGACATACATAGCTTTGAAGCATTGATTAATTAACAAAACGGCTTCTTAAAAATTCTAGTACTCTCTCAAAAAACCTCTATTGTTGTTATTGCTTTTACTTTCATTAAATGTTCTAAAGTGTTCTAAATTCTAGTTGTCAATATTAGTTCTTTCAGTTTCTAGATGCTACAGATAATTATTATCCAATAACCAAATTTGTCTCAATTGTCTCTTTTGAGACAAAAAGTTAGCTATAAAGCCCTATTTTCATTATTAGTTTCAGAGGGAGTGTAATTATAAAGTCGAATTATAAATGTATAGTCAATTTTTTTTTTACAGAAAACTGCATTTTCTTAAAAAACGCAATTAGAAATAAAAAATACAGCGTGCTATAGATACCTAAAATCAAAAACTATACAAAATCGAACTCATTTGAAAAAAAATATATGTTAGAACTAACTTTAAAAAGAGAATTTTCTTTAAATTGTATAAGGAAAAAAAAAAACTACTTATATAGAAGGATCTGGACTGATAAACTGATATTGGCTTCATTGTACTTCAAATAAAATAAAGTTTTAAATCTAAATATATTTTTAAGAAATATAAATTTAATAAATTGATGCTTCAAAATCTAAAAATTTTACATTATTAAATTTCTGCAAAAATAAACTTAAAAATAATTTATTATTTATAAATAGTTGTGCTAAAATATAAGGTGGCTGGCTATCAAAAACAATTAACGTAATTGTTCCTTAAAAATCATATGAGGAAGCTTCTTCATCTCCTTTACGAACTTTAAAAAGTAAACGATATATTAAGCCAGCAATAATTCCTCCAAGTAATGGTCCAACCCAATAAACCTAAATTAAATTATCAATCAAAATTAACCATTGTATATTTTTTATTTATTAAAAAATAATTTACCCAATGATTTTCCCAAAAACTCATAACAACAGCTGGTCCGAATGTTCTTGCTGGATTCATACTAGCACCAGTAAATTTTATCTTTATATAAAAGAAGATATATTTAAATTAATTATTTAAAAAAAATCATATAGAAATAATTACCGCTGCTAAATGACCGGCTGTAATTGATAAGCCTATAGCTAATGGTATAGAACCTTTAATATCATTCCTTCTTGTATCTGAAACACCTTGAACTACAAGAACCAATACAAATGTTATTAGAGCTTCAATTATTATTCCTTGTAAAGGTTGTACATCTTTGCTTAGACTTGTATTTCCCAAGTTTCCTACGAGATTATCAGGTGTCACAGCCTGCAGGTTATTTTTTTGTGTTAGATAAAATATGAGTTCAAAATAAAAAAATCTTCATAATTTAAGGAATGTTTCAAATTTCTAAACAAAGAAAAAAAAAAGTTACAGCAAGAAGAAGCATTGTTAAGAGATCTTTCTTAAATATTTCGATAAAAATTTTCTGTATGCAAAATATGAGCTTAATAACTAATCGTTACATAGTTTGTAAAGAGATTTGCAAAAGTTTGACAATACTGAATCATTTTTCCCTTTCCTTTTATTTATATGAAAAATTCAAATCGTGTCAGTGTTATCATCTACAAAGATTATAAGGGTGAACTTTAAGCTCAATTTGGCACAAACAGTTTGAAAATTAGCTTTAAAGATTTTCATAATATTAAAATCATTTACCTTAATAACAGCCGCTCCAGCTATTGCTCCGATACATTGCACAACCATATAAAATAGTCCCTTAAGTATACTCATTTCACCGATTATCATAAAACCAATTGTAACTGCTGGATTGATATGGCAACCGCTAACATGACCGAATGCCTAAATTGCAACAACAACAAAAACAAAAAAAACAAAGTGTAATTAAAATAGCTTTCCTAATTATATGTAATCAAAATTATATAATTAAAGATTTCAAACAAAACTTTCATTTCTTATTTAAATTCTTCTGTTAATTGAATTTAGTTTTATTAAATCTTAAATTTAATAAAAGAAAAAACCATATCCGTATAAAAATTTTCTCATAAGCCTACAGGGAAAATAATAATTACACGAACCACCTATGATTATAGTTATAATTTAAAATAGAAAATCAATATACAACTAACTTTTTAATATTCTATTTCTATTTCATAATATCTTAAATAAACATTTTTCAATCTCAAAGCACATTTTATAATTCTTTTTGTGTTAAAAGATATAATTTTCAAATCTTTGAATTTAAAATTAAAATAAAACTTAACACATATGCTATTAATATTGGTCAATACAAAAAGAGTTCAATAACTTTAATTTGTATAAAAATCGACTTGCACTTTAATTTAACCAATATGAATTCTTTAAACTTTTCAGAGAGCATATAACATTAAGTAAGAAATTATGTAATCTAAATCTAATTAACCTTGACATCACCTGTATGTTGATCTTGTTAAGCAGCCCATTGATTTTCGTAATTGACAAGACTTCAAGCTAAAGAGGTGTGAACAATGTCTGTACATTTTTTTTTTTTGTATTATATGAAAAAGCTTTTGAATATGTTAAAAACCAGACACGTATAAACCCTGCTCACATTAAAACTTTCTTTAGTTTTAAATATTGAAAAGGAAAAAAAAAAAGAAACAAAAAAAAAAGTGAATGTTGACTTAACATTTAAGTTTCTAAGATGACTATCATAGACAACAAGTGCTTAGGGGTGATTAATTACTAGTTTAGGAATCAATAGATTTTTCATTGATCTATGATTGTTAGATTTAAGCTAAAATATTATCATGGTCAGCGAAAGGATGAATATCGTGAGAACAAACTCTTAACTCTATTAATAAAGAAGCCTCTGCTAATTGCAACGCATCTATATTGATTTAAATAATGGTTAGAGATGAAGTGCTGTTGATTTCCCTTTCAAATAATTTAATCAAATACTTAAGAAAAAAATGTTCAATGATAATAACTTTTAGCACTTGAAGATTTATTGAAAAGTCTTAAACTGATATATAAGTATTAAGAGTTGATTTAGAGATGTGGGTGGGCACTTTCAAAATTGTACTACAAATAAGGTAGAGCTTAAATATTTTTTTTTTGTTTTTATTAATTGAATGCTTTGAATTAGCAAATTTATATATGAAAAATCACTTAAAAATTCAAAGATTTACTAGTCAAATAAAATTTTAAATAATACCCAGATTCATTTAATGTTTATTATGTAAATTTTAAAATTTTTTATTACCCTAAATATTACATACTAATATAATTTTACTTTTTCATGATAGTTACGTAAAAATATTTAGGAAAAAAAAAATTACTATTAACTAAGAGCCTAATTATTATTTAAATTTAAAATCCTATAATTACTAGTAAAAAAAATACGGTGTTTTTTTTTTTTGTCGATTCATTTAAATCACATAATCAATTTGTGCTAAGCCTTTATATACATTAAAAAATACCTACATAAATACTTTCGTTAACCCTTAATGCCCTTTTATCCATTCCATTAATTTTATTATGGATATAATAAACAAAAAAAAAGTTTTAATAAATTTTCATCCATATTCACATTGAAAGTTAATCTGAAAATTAATGTTTTGTTTTCGTAAAGATGTAAAAAGCAGTGATTATAGAAAGATTTGCTTTAAATAAATCGTTTTTTGGAGATTTTGACGTTATCATAACGTTTTCTAATAGTCTTTTGGAGCTTTTAATTGTAAATTTTTCGTAAGTTTTTTAACAAAATTAAATATCATGATGAGTTACTCGTATTTACATACCTTCAACGTTTCGTAGTTTTCTTAGCTAGGAATAAGTTAGTTAATATCAGTAAAAATGAGTTAAATCATTTTGGTGCTAAGTATTTATAGGAAGTTAGTTATAAACTCTATTTTACATGTAGATTTAATTTGATCTATTCTAATTTATAGAAAAAATCATAAAAACGACTTTGTTTTTGACTATGAACTTAAAAATTAGGTTGGTTTTTGTATGCTTTTTAAGACATTTGCAAATGTTTAGAAGAAAATTACAACCGAAAGATATTAAAGATATATTTTTCTAAATTTGGATGAGAATTCTGATTTAGATTAACAGTTCACAGATTTTATTTTGAATTATTATGGGATTATTTTAATTATTAGTCTTTATCCAAAAGTAATAGCATCTTTAGCCCTTATATAATGCAAATATATAATAAAAACTCTTACTTCTTAATGCAAATTAATTAATTAAATTTAAAATCAAAAAATAGTTTCTTTATACGAAACTTACATGAATTTTTTGTGAATATTAATCCTCTTAAATTATGAAAGATTTTTACAACTTTTGTTATTTGAAAGGAACATTGTTAACTTGTGTTTAGATTTTTCAATTAAATAAATTAACTGAGAAAGTATAAATATTAATTTGGCACTAAAAATTAATGAACTATCAATTTTTTTTCTCCATTCTTTTCTTTGTTAGATTTTATACAGTTTTGGTGAGCATTATTTCATCTATTTTTTTCCTTCTCTTACAAAGAGTTACATAATTTACAGTTTAATTAGGAAAATGATCAAAAATTTTTGATAAAATTAATGTAATAGGTGTCTAAATATTAATAATAACTTGATGAAACTTTACAAGAATTTTGTTCAAGTTTATTGACAAAAAATTTTTTTTTCTTTAGCTTATTTTTCCTAAGTATATCAAGTTATCAAGGATATCCTTTAATATACATCTCAGAGAGCAATTGCAACAAAATTTATTCACATATTTTCTAGGTAACAAGATTACTTACAAATAAGAAATTTAAAATTCATTAAATTTTTATTATAAAGCTTTTTTTGTCTAAAAATATTTTCTTAAAAAATAATTCTCACTTTATTAAATACAAAAATGAATACCTAATCCTATTTATTAATATGTTTTCATATAACAAAATATCTGCAGTGTAAACTAAATAGAGGAACAAACCTAGGACCCTGTACTTCCTATGAAGCACAATTCAATAATAATAATAATAATAAATTAACTTGTTAAGATTATACTAGACATATCCAATAAAATATAGTAAAAGCTGCCTTACCTGTGCTAAAGCTGCTACAACTAAACCAAATGTTAATGCAATTTGAACAATAGGTGGTGTATAATTTCCATCAAAACCTCCGGTTGTACTTCCAATGCCAATTGATACTAATAAAAATGTACCAATAAATTCAGCTAATAAAATTCTCCAAATATTTCTTCCATCTGTTATATCAGAGACGCCAATAGTCTCTTTTAATCCTAGAATAATTAATATAAAATTTAATTTTAAATAGAATAATAAGTTTTCCGTTAAATGATAATTTTTCAACTATTTTAATATTAATCAACAGGTTATGAACAAACGGAAGAGATGAACCAGTAGAATAAAATTAATGACATAGAAACAAAAAGCTAAAATAACAAACAATGAAACAAATAAAAATTATTACTAAACAATTTTTAAATATTTGATTATACAATTACTAAAATCCTGATTTTCATCAACTGACACAATAAAAGTTAATTTTACTCAATTATCTCTTAATTAGTATATAAAAAGCTGTATTATTAATTTTATTAGCTTTAAAATTTTAATTTTGTTTGTTTGTTTGTCTGTTTTTTTTAGTCATACATCTCAGAATCGCCGAGTACAAAAAGAATTATTTTTAACTCTTTTATAGATATCGTTTAGCAGAAAGATGATCCAAAATTTATTTTATATAAAACATATGAATAAATATTTACAACAAATTTTGATGTCGAATTCGATGTTTTATTTTTTTATTTTACAAATTATTAAAATAGCTTTATAAAATCTATAGAGCTTACTTTTATAAAATATTATAATTCTTAATAATGTCAAAGCTAATCCAATTTTTCATATTTATCTACACTTATATTCTGTTAAAAGCAAAATAAAGTAAATAAACTACAAAATAAAATTTATTTAGTGCTTTAACAAAACCGTTAATAGAATTTATAATAGGACATTGAGCACGATTAAATTATTCTCAATGTGCGTAGTAACACTGTTTTTTGTTTTTTTCTTTTAGCATTTTATATGAATAAGAAAAACCGTAAATCTTACTGTTAAAAGTCTGTTCTAATAAAATATTTTATTGAAACAAAAATACACGTAATGAAAAATATCTTAGTATGTAATAAACAGTAAATAAGAATGCGCAAATTTATATTATATATGTATTCTAGTACCGCTTTTTTTGAAAAAAAGTTAAAAAAAAGAAGACAAAAACAAGTCATAAAGTTTTTTTTAACTTTTATGGCTATTAAAAGAAATATTAAGAAAGTGAGATAAGCAAAAAAAAGCAACGTTCTTAAATTCAGTTAAGTAATTTTTAATTATTTAAAAACTTATCTTTAATAAAAACAACAAAAATTACGGTTTATATACATATCTGTTTCTATTATATTTAATAGTTAAAAATACAAGCGAAAAAAACAAAAGTACAAAAATAAATCTTTACATTGGGAGTAATATTAAATAAATGCTTAATATATCTTTGGTAATTAATTATCATTCTACTACGAAATATATCACATAATTTTTTAATTTATCACGAAACTATTACCTTGTTTCTATCTAACCTTAAAATAAATTATCTTTAATGAGATATTTGTAATTATATTTGAATTTATTGATGACTATTGTTATATTATTTAAATAAATTCGCGATTAAATACTAACCTATACAACATTTATGTATGTATGTATTTTTATGGAATAACTAAATTTCTTAATAATAATTAAAATTATTTTTTAAAGTTTTAAGTTTTGCAAAAAAAAAGAAAGCAAACAAATTATTTTATTAGTTCAAAATAATTAAAATTTTTAGTATTTTGTATTCAAAGCAGAAGGAACTCCTATTAAATAGTCATAATTTACTATTGTTTTATCATGTTTTATGATTTCAAATAACTATGTTAAGGAGTTATTTTAGTAGAATATGTTTTCATTAATTTATTTAACAAAGAAAAGAAAATTTCTAATGTTAATCAATCATGAAAATTCTATATAAACTTTATTATATTATTTAGACAAAAAGAAATAAATTAGAAAAGTTATTTATGTTCATCAAACATGATATCTAAGAAAATCGAAATATTTGTAAAAAACAAAAACAAATACATATAAATTTTTAGTTAAAGTACGTTTTACGTGGTTGCAATAGTTTACGAAATAGGTTACGAAATTAAAGGAAATAATAAAAAAAATATATATAAACCTACTACCTCAAATAAAAGGATAAGAAGAATCAAAACAAAAACAAAAAAACTTCAAGCATAAAAAAAACAACAACAAAGAGATGGTTAAAAAAAATATTCTGAGATTGAGGTGCAGGCTTGCAAGACTATATATTTTATATTTTTATCTCAATTTAAATGCTACAGAAAAATATAATTATTTAAATGAGAAGATGTGTGGTAAGATGGTCATTTAAGAATTATTATAAATTTGAAATAATAAAATAATACATAAGAAGAAAACCATGAGAATAACCACAATAAAAATTGATTATACTAGGTATATAATTTTGTGTATAAATATAGAGGTACTACATTCCTTTATATTATACATATTTATGCACAAAACATGCTCTATGGAATGTATGCTTTGTATTTTTATTCTACTTGAATATTGCATATTATTATATGAAAATACGTCAATAAAACATGTTTTCAGTAAAATGTGCGTGAAGTCTATTTTGTTTGTTGTTTTGTTTTTTGTCAATAAACATACATAGAAAAACCGGTCATTTTATTATTTATTGTATATTACATAAATAAAAAATTATTTTAATTTTTCAAAAAATAGTTTTCTATTTAATCTTCTAAATATGTACATTAAATACCTATACCTATACATTTAAATTCTTTGTTTTTTTACTATCTATGATTAAGTGTTGCAGGATTGTTCAGAAAGTAATTTTGTTTTATCCTAATTGTATTTTTTTATAACCAACGTCATACTTAACTAGAATAAATTGTTATATAGTATTTTGTCTGCCAATATAGCATTGGCTTATTTCTTAAAGATTTTGCTTGATTCCTTACAAAGAATCCAATCAAAGATGGAAAATCAAACACAGCATTTTCTATCAAAAAGTGGAAAGTGGAGCTCAAGTAAGGCTTTCAAGTTATATGATGTGTATGGAGAACATGGAGAAGAATAAACGACAATACACAAAATTGGTTTATAAAATTTTGTTCTGGCAATTTCAATGTCTTGGAACACTTATTGAAGGTTAAATTGATGAAATTGCTAAGAGGGTAATTTTGTAAACTTTGATCATTCGTGATCACATGAAACGTCTTGGCTTAATTTCAAAACATAACATGAGTTCCATGTCTTCTTACAGAACGAAATTCATTTCGTCGCATTAACGAGTTTAATATGTTTCTCAAATTTCAAGAAAATATCCATTTTTGAAGCGGCTGCCAACCAGAAATGAGTTATTTAAAAAATGTTGACTATAGGAGATCATGGACTGGAAAAGATGAACCACTTTTAAGGCCGATATTCACCTAAAAAAAGTTATGCTCTCTATTTAGTGGAATTTCAAGGACATCGTAATTTTTTCTAGCTTCTTTCGGACAATACCAAGCTAATGAATCGCTGAATAAAAACTTGTGAAATTGCTAAGGGGTTAAATTTGGCGAATAGAAAACCATTGATTTTAATCGCTTTAACTAGTTTGTTACAGTTGCCATTTCTTAGATAATATAAAGAGTCACGAACTATGGAGAGTGTTTTAATAAATTTTCTGTTTTTATTTTCAAAATATTCTGAACTACAGAAAGAAACAGGCAAAAAACGTAACACTGCCGCAATTTTGTCGAAAAATTTAAAAAAAAAAAAAAAAACTACATACTTTTTGAAGAACTAAAAATAATTTTTATTGTCACGCCGAGACACGCTAGTTTTTCGTCAGCTCTCGACCTGTTGGCCTGCAGCTTTTTCAATTTTTGCTTTTTTTAAAATATTATTAATATTTTATACTCCTCAGATATCAATAAATAACAAGTTAAAAATGGATGCAAAAAACATTATTTAGCGTTTTTTTATAGCGTCCGAAAAACACCTCAAACTTGAGCGTCTAAACTAGAATGAATACCATCTTAAACACAAGAATAGCACATTTAGTTTTTTTGTTTTGTGGTTATGTTATTCTAAACAGAAAACAACAACAACAGCTGATAGATTCGTAACAAATTCGGTAAAACGATTTTGTGTAACTGCATTGGAATCAAGAGCAAAATTTTTAGAACATAATTTTTCTAGAAAGTGTGCAATCTTTTGAACACTCAATTTAGTTAACAGATTTGAACCCCAGCTTGATCATGATCTTTGTGGTTTTTTAATGCTCAGATAAAATTACACCATCTTTCTTGTTTTTAATATTTTAAAAATTTCATACAAAATTTTGCTGCAAATAATGTAAAAAAATGTATGATGGTCAAATTTATCCGGACTAATTGGTTATCTAACTACCTTGTTAGAGTTAACGTCCTTGGTAGTTGAGTACTTAGATCCTTAATGATTTTATTCCTTCTAATCAATTAATTTTTTAATTACATTTTATTTTCTAAAATTTAACGTAGTTTCATTTAAATATTTTTTTTTTTGGAATAAAACAAACATAAATCCTTTGAAAGCTACCTATTTTTTGCTAGTAGTATAAGATAATAGAAATATTTAAAAAATTAGGCTTACCTATAATTAATTATAAAAATAAAATTTCGTAATTTATCAATTTTCATATGTATATGTGTATTTAATATCAAGGAAAAGTTTGGTAGAAAATTTAAATAAATCGATTTATCATATTTAAAAGAAATTTATCTTATGAAATTTAGTTTTTTTCTACCATTTTTGGTATGAAGACAACTATTAATGCTAAATTGCTATTAAATTTCTGTAGGACTTGCAATTTTTTTGCTTATGCTGGTTTTTGAATATGTACTTGAAACTTCTTAAGTTGTATAAAATTGTCAACTTTAAAATGGTTTTTGTCTTTAACATTGCCAACTACAAATTTTGATGAGTATTATAAGTGGGAATTCATGTATATAAGTTATATATTATTTGTACACCCATATATTTTACAGTTTTTTTTTTTTCACTTAAACAAAATGAAAAAATTTAAATTTTCTAAATTTAAGTCATTAAAAAGTCATTTATTTCTAGAATAAGGTTACAACATATGTAAATTTATCAATTTACATTTAATTTGAACCAAAATGTTTGATTTTTAAATATTTTGATTAACAATAAAAGAAAAACGAAAATTTAAAAAACCAACCTTAAAAGTAGTAAATTTTATTTAACTTAAATGACATTCCATTGGAAATAATTCTTTTAATGCTCTAATAAATTCTACATCTCAATTGTAAGTTCATGATTTTTTGATTTCATGTAGTACATTAAAAATGTTTATTATGTGAACTAATTTACGGTTGTTACGGTTGAATATATAGCTGTATAACTCTTTCATTTATTTGCAATTAAATTTAAAGATTTTTATGAGAAAATCTAAAGTTTATGTATGCAATACAAAAGGCATACTATTAAATGCTATTTTAATGAACAAAATTATGACATTTTTAACGCCCTTAAATCACATAAATCAAAAGTCATTAAATACTAAGATTGGCTTTGGTAGCAAAAAAAGAAATTTAATTTATTTTTCTTCATTATAAATATTGGATGAAATATTTGGAAGTAATAAATTTTTCAGGTACAAAATAAAATATAATATACTCATTTGGATTTATATGGCATCAAAACAAAATTGTGTAAAATAAGACACAAAATTCGTACTAAATAGAAGAATATTCTCAATAGATTTGAAAAGAGACAAAAAAAACAAAAACTGATATGATTTACACTAAAACTGTGTAAAATATAACCAAGGAAAAATAAAGAGAAACACTTGATAAGTTCATTGATTTATAGAGAAAACTTTATAATTATACTTTCACAATTGTTTTATTACAATAGAAAATCAATGTTCATCAAGAATTTTACCATATTGAATAAAATAATTACACTTTGATTGTAAAATTGAATTAACAAATTTTCATTCAAAGGCAAAAATTTAAATAATAATTAATAATCTTAAACCAGTAGTAAAACAAATAAACTTACTAGTCGATTTGGCTTCAGAAGTAATATTTCCATAATCCCCAGGCATAACTTTTTAACAAATATCATCAAAAAAATGCTAAAATTTTGCTTTTTTATTTGTTGTCATCAGGACATTTGCTATTATTGCAATGGCTTCTACGATTTGTACCTTCGGTATCTGTAAGTACTCGGAATTTGTAAAAAAAAACACATAAAAGTTTGTTTAACAATTTGAGGACAGCGAAGTTTTTTCTATTTCGCTTCATCGGACGGCATTGAAAATCGTACTTTGCTTTATCAGGCGGCGCCTTGCACAAAATATTGTTTAGCAGAAAATTAAAAGTTTATTTTAATAAAAAAATTATTTTAACGATATAATGTTTTTTTTCATCTAACAAAACTACAGCTGATGTGAGCTACCGGTGGGACATGCTGCCAGATAAAACATTCGCTTGTGTACTAACTGTGGTACAAAGTGGTCCTATCAGCGTGTTATCACAAAAATTTATGTTGTTTCCTTCAAAATGGTCCTTTTTATGTAAAATATAATTATAATAACGTCATCTATTCAATTTTCGTAAACAGAAGAAAGTATTGCTTTCAATTCACACTTTAAATTCTGCTTGATTTTTTCAATTAATTCAAAACAGAATTCAATGAGTATACTGTTTTTAATTTAAGGAAGAAAAAAAAGTTGTAAGATGTAAGATTAGACCAATACGTTCAGTGGATGAGGAATTATATATTTAAAGATCTTTCTTCGATTGTTTTTTGATGAAATTGAGCTCTTTTTGAACCAATATCGCTAGCAACGTCTGTCATACAAAAAATTTTCTTTAAAATTCAATAAATATTAATTTTATATACATATGCTCGAAATTTTAGTCAACTCTCAAAATCTATAACAACGTTCTCAACAATTATTCCCACTTCTATGCTTTTATCATGAACACGCACTCTTTAAGGCAAAGACCTTATTTAACTTTTTTCAACGATTCGGCGCATTTGATTTGCAACAACAAAATTTGAACCAAACTCTTTAGATGCAAACACAATAACGTGGTTTGCGGAGCGGAAGCAGATTCATTCTGAATTCCAAAATTCAGATGTATAATATTTCTATAGCTGTGACAGCTGTCACTGCTACCGCCCCGCAAACCGCGTTATTGTGTTTGCACCTTGTGTTTTACCAATTTATTCATAGAAAAATTTTCAGAACACTTTTCAGGTCAACTCATATTGACAGCTATTGTAAACGCAGTAGTTGATGTTTTGTTTGGAAATTAAGAAGATTAACACTAACTTAATTAATGAAATATTTTACCGTTTTATTTTAAGCGATTTATTGAAATGAAAACTTTTTATATATAGAAGATAGAATAATGAATTTGTAAACATGTATCATGTACATGTTTTATTTTTTATCATATTTTCAAAGCTTAAATCTTTAAGAGGATTTTTCGAAACTGAAATTGTCTTTAGAGCTATAGCTGTTTTGGTGATGCATCATTTAAAACAGCTCTGCCAGAAATTATCGAAAAAATAACGATAGGGATTCTTTGTCTACCTGTGATCGTGTTCTCTCGTAAAGCCTTTCGTACCCTTGTATATATTTTGAAATTAAACAACCGAAATTTACCCCAATTTAGTGACCAGATTGACCAGATTCAATATACTGCGCATAATTTTACACGATTTAAGCGCGTTTTTTTCGAAACTACGTTTTTCGTTTTTCGATTTCTCCAGCTCTACTGAAACAACGATTCAATTGAAAATTATCTTAAGTTTTTTAAATACATTTCTCTATCGTACGAACTAAGATTGTAATAAATTTTCAATTTTTAACATTTTTAAAAAATTTGGAAAAGTTAAAAAAAAATTACAAATTCTTCTTTTCTATTTTATTAGTCCGTCCGATAGTAGTACTTCTCTAGAATATTCTTTTTTTTTCATGTATTCTTGCAAAATAATGAATATTAATAAATCTTGTTTGTTTTGTTTTTATTGCTCCTTAAAAAAATAACTAAAATTCATGTATCTAGATTAGAATAACACCTTTAAGGCTTTTTCATGTGCTCCACATAACACAGTTTGGTTTTTTGGTTTTGGTTGTGACATACAATTCACTGATCATGTTAAACTGATCATGATGTCAGTAATTATTTCAGAAATTCTATTTTCAAAACACACATTCAAACTATGTTAGGCGAAAATTTTTGATAAAAACTAACCAAAAACATAATAAATGTGAATTATTTACATAAGAAACAATTGTAGCACTAATTTTCCAATATAATAAAACTTTTATTATTTATTATAATAAAAAACTTTGCATGAATTTTGTTTTATTAATTCTCACTTAAAAACCTTCTAAAAGTTTAATCGTGTTAATTTAATCGTGTTGGGAGTCGTGGTTTAGGAGTAACAGTTTCAAATCAAATATTACTAATAGTTCTAATTTCGAAATCTTTTGATACTCATTTCTTAAATAGAAATTCTTAAGTTCTGGGAGTCAGGGTGCTGGAAGAGACTAAAATTTGGGTTTTTCTGAAAAATTCAATCAAAAAATTTGATAAGACTGAAAGCTCTAATTTTTATATTAAAGAAAAAGTAATTAGTGCAGCTCGCTTTTAGATTTTTAGATAAATAAAAACATCTGAACTGAATATCAACTAAATTATATGATTATAATTAATAAAAATTTAATATTTGAATAAATATAGATCATAAATATTGTTGAAAATTAAAGCAGATATAATTGTTTTTTTTTTTTTTTTTATCATTTAAGCGACCCAGGCCTCATTAATTTGTTTTTTCGATACAATAATATTCAAGGCAACTGAAATGTTTGTCTATTAATTAAAAACTTAGCAAGGATTCATAATATTACAACAACAACAAAAACAACAGCTAACATTTTCTTTCTACAAATATATGTTCAAATTTTTAATTAAAACGGAAGCTACATACATATTGTGATTGTTTTAGCTTATCTTAAAAAATACGAAAAAAAAAAAAAAAAAACACCAAAAATGTTGTGTTTGGTTTTATCTCTAGCACCTTTATTAATCATATTATTAAGTTATGAACAAAGCTACTTGTTGTGCTAAATTTTAAATTCTTTGAAGTAGGTGGCCTAATTTTTTTTTGTGTTTTTTTTTAGCTTTCAAATGTGCGTGTTAAGTTGAAAATAGATAACAATTCTAATTCTCTTAAATATAGGAATATTAAATTAAGCAAAAGTTCCAAAAAATTAACGATACCAAAAGCGAAAGCTCCACTTTTTCCATTCAAGCACAAAAAAAAAAAAACCAAAACTAAACTAAGCTAAATTTAGCTACGTTTTTAAATTTAGATAATTTTATAATTTTAAAATTTATTGTATGAAATAATAATTTCAAAAAAAATTATTTATGGATGTCTTACAAAAAAAAAAGAAGTGTGATGTCGTTTTACTTCTTTAATGTTTTTATCAAATTAAATTCAAATCTAAACTCTTAAATCATTCACAGTGAAAGTTTTATATGAAAGTCTTGTCTAGAATTAATTTCGGTTTTGTGTTATTCATGTGAAAATAGCTCTTACAAGAAAGGTTTTTTGAAAATTTTTTATAATAATATTTTTTAAGTTAAAATATAATTAATTTTAATTGAAACAAAAAAAAAAATATCAAAAAAAGCTTTACTTATATCAAAAATAATTTCACATTAATAATTAATAATTTAGTTCATATTTTTCAAGGTTAAAATTTAAAACTTATAATTAAATTTTACATTCTTTATAGAACAATTGTAATTGGCAAAAATTTTTGACATTTAACATATTCCTATTAAAGCTATTTAGTTATTAAAGATAATTATACACTAAAAATTAATTAATAAATAAATTTATAGATATTGAACTATTACAAACCTTTTCGCTCCATTACTCCTGTTAAAAAATGTTAATTAAACACTTTTTTTTTTCTTTAATGGTAATAATTCAATTAAATAACACAATTGTTAACAAATTTAAACAATTCACTTATTTTAAACAACAGAAAGCTAATATATTATTGCACGTTCAACACAAAAATTCCAGCACAGGTGAAATTAGATTTATAATATGGAAAGAGAAATTTTTTTTGATTGTTTCAATATTTTATACGAGTGCAGTGAAAATTGTGATCTTATGGACCAAAACGTAAAGTTAAAAATCTTAAAGAAGCCACGCGTGCACGTCGTTTAAACAGCAAAATAAGAATAACGCTAGCAGAACTTGTTCATTTTAACTCAACATCACACGGCACAGTATCAGTTTTCTACTAGTAATTCATTCAACATACATTTGTTTACTCCGCGGGTGACCTAGGAATTCGAGTTTCAGGTTAACCAAGCCTTACCTTTCTCTCTCTGCAACAGCATCAAGCGACAAATTGATTAAGCGTTTAATTAGTTAATTACATTCATATATATATAAATATATATATATATATATATATATAGGTATATATATATATTTTTTTTTTTAATTATTATTTTTTTGTTTAATATATTTGAGAGATTTTTTAGCAGCAGCTTATGATTCATTCGAAGTAAATAAATATATATATATATGAATATTTATCTGTAAGAAAAGCTTATCTTTGAAATTCTTACACGATATTTGTGAATTTAAAGCAAAAAAAAAATTAAATTTGTATATAAAAAAATATTACTAAACAGATTAAAATATTAAAAGTTCTGTTTAACTTTGATGATTTATAGTTTAAAGGGATTAGTTTGAAAAGTTTCATTTAACAAATTCCAAAATAGTATTGAATAAATATAAAATCAAAGAGATATCATTATTAAGAAAAAAATAAAATCTAAATATATTCAATTTAATTAATTTTCCTTCTTACATATATCAATAACAAGGAAAAATTTTCTAACATTTGTATTCATAAAAGACAAAAACCCTGATGAAAATAATTCTCCGGAAGTCTTTTGAAACTTTAATCTTAAAATAAGCGTTTTCATCTTTCATATAAAAAATAGCAAAAAAAACAAAAACAACAATAATAAAAAACTGCTCATCGCAAACGCAATTCCGTATGCATTTTATTTACTGTAGGTCAATACAAGGTTTTAAACGTTGAATTCTAGCCAATATAATTTAAACATAAATATAGCTGTAAATAATGCAAATAATTTTAAGTTTGTTTACTTTTTGATTTTTTTAAAAGAATTTTTCTAGTACATTCCCGATCATTTGGATAGATTCACTTAATTTTCAAATGCCACAAGTAATCTAAGGGTATTTTATCAGCTGTAATGACTTTAGAGCATTTTATGAATGTCATTAGTAAATATCTATAGACCTTACCTGGTGGTAGTTCAGAAAAGTGTGTACTTCTTTCAATGAGGCTTAAGGAAAGGAACCTTATACAAAGTGAGGCAATAGAATAGGTTAACTATCAGAAATTAATAAAAAAACAAGAAAATTGTACAGAAAATCTTACGATTATTGCCACCAATAAGTTTCTAAGTATTATTATAGTTATTGGTGGCAATTTCAAATTATCCATAATAAATTCATTTCAGGTGGTTAAGCAATTACCAAAGTATATGCTATTAAGGCTTGATATCAGTTGTAGATCAAAATCCTTCACTTTGTGTCTGATATTTGATCTCCTTTTCACGATAATGCACTTAATTAAACTAAATTAATTTGTTGGTTAAAGACTCTAAGTAAAGTCTGTGCGTGTTGAATCTTCCACCGCATGGAGCTAATTTGCCCTTAAGTTGAAAGGATTATTTTTTAATCCATTACAGCTATCAAAGCAGAGACAACACGAAATAAGATAGAATAGGTATTAATGTCACTGTAGAATCCTTGTAATTAGTGCAGTATTATTTCTGTGTTTTTCTATATAAATATTAATTTTATTTTTTCAGGTTACATTTGTTGGTTTGAGTTATATTTTGTAGGTATTTACTTCTATGTTCTATATTTTCCCTTATTTTTAAGTAATTCTATCACCCTGCTCGGTATACTCTTAATTAAATTTCCTAAGAGATATGTAGCTCATTTTGTCCATATATATATATACATTTGTAATTTTGTTCTTAAACTTACTGATAGTGAAGTCTTTCCAGAATCCTGGTGTACAAACTTTGTGGCAAATATAATATCCCATATGTCCTATAATTTTGCAATGGATTCTAAATGTGGCTAATCATGAATAAAAATTCCTATACTATATTGAAATAGAGGAGAATATTTTGAATTAAATAATTGAGAAGACTCAACAAAGAAAGGCTATAAGTGAATAACAGTCGGAAATTGATTTTAAACATTTCTACTTTAGGACGTCTTCTGGTTTAGATGCATCAAATTTTGGGTGTTTTTTCGGACGCCATAAAAAAGAACCAATGAATATTTCAAACAAAAATTTGATTGTTTTTTGTGTAAAATATATGAAAATATAAAAAATTATAAATAAAAGTCAAAATTGAAAATACTACAGGCCGGAAAACTGGGGGCTCTTGAAAAA
Source organism: Acrocera orbiculus (assembly GCA_947359355.1). Taxonomy (NCBI): domain Eukaryota; kingdom Metazoa; phylum Arthropoda; class Insecta; order Diptera; family Acroceridae; genus Acrocera; species Acrocera orbiculus. Next base: position 26,465,522 of record OX375756.1, on the reverse strand, counting down.
AAGTCGTGTCTTTGCGTGCACGATTCTACCCCTTTCAGTAATCTGAAGAAAAAATCTTTCTTAATTATTCAACCAGAAAAATGTAGGTATGGCGCTTACAAGAGCTTTTTTCAAAACAAGTTTTTTTTCACAAAATGGTGGCAGTTTCCACCTTTCGGAATTTAAAAACAAAAAAAAAATTGGAAAAACTCTTCCTTATGCTATATCCTGATTTATAAAGAATTTCTGTTCCAAATTTTAATTGAATCGGTTGAGTAAAACTTGAGATATCATGCACACCGCTTCGAAAGAAGTAGTTTCGAGAAAAACGCGTTTTAAGTTTCAAAGACTGAACTGAACTAAGACTAAGTGCGTCACAAAATAAGTTGTCACTCTGAAAATTATTTAAATTTCGAAAAATCCTCTTGAGAACATTTTTTTAAGGGGTTAAGCTATTAAAATATGCAAAAAAAATTGATTTTTTCGAATGTCTAAACGAATGTCATTGTGAATATTTTTCAGATCAAATATAGGATGCCATTTGACAAATTGTTTATTAAATTTAAGCAGTTTTAGGTTTATTATATTCCAAATATTTGACATTAGCTTATACTTAAAAATTATATGACCGTAATTAGGACAATTTCATTTGGTCATATTTTTTAATTTAAATAAATTAAAATTGATTTTAATTGATTTCTGAGTCATGATTTTATTAAAAGCTATAATTTTATGTTCTTTTAGTTGCGATAAAGTCAATAAAGGATATTTTTAAATTATTATATTTTTATTAATTAATATACTTTAGTCTGGAAAAATTTTAAACGAATATTTCTGTAGTAGTTTTTCAATAGTAAACCTCAAGTTAATTAAAACATGAATTCTTTCGTTGTTTTTCATTTTCTACTCATTAAGAGAAAAATCTACAACCATAATAAGTATGAATTATATGATAAGAATGTTCAAAAAATAAATAACAATAAAACAAACGTTGAACATAGTACATCTGAACGTACTCCATGTGATAACAATTATTTTATGACAGAATCTGTATTTTAGGTCTTTATAAAAAAAAACTCCAAACGTGCATTTTTTGCTTTTTACGAGTTATGTCGTTAGTTTACTTGGGATAAAATCATAAAAATTAACTAGCAACAAGGTTATGCGCTAATCTTAATTATACTAGTAGCCAATATTTAGCAAACTACAAAAGATAATCATATTGAATGACAAATTGAAAAATAAAACTATGACTCATTTAAATTGCTAACTCCTTGCTATAAAAAAACAAATTTTTCAGTAATCCTAAACAAATATGTTTTTTGCAGTACATTTCAATTGAACTCATAAAAAATTGAAGTAGAATCTTTTATTATTTAAATTTTTTTTAAAAAGAAAAATATAACAAAGACAACAAATAAAGTTTTTTATGCGTTTAAATATTTCTTGGCAAAAAAAAAAAAACATAAAAATATAATCCGGAAATTAGTTTTTGTTTTGGATGCTTCAACTGAAAGCGGAACTTTGTCAAATATAAAGTGCAAAGCACCTTTGTCCTTCTTCATTTAAAGCACTACTAGATTAATTTTCAAGGTCTTAATAGGGCCAAACAACTGTTAGTGACCAATTCAGTTTGAGTTAATTCATTTTCAATAAATAGGAAATTTACATAACCTTGAATTGAAAGCATAATGTGATGATTTGAAGTGTTTAAACATTGTGTAAATATTCTAATATGCCCACTAAAAATTAAGTTAAATAAATTAGTTTTCAATGATTAGCAGCAATAACAGCAGTTGTTAGCTTCGATTGAACTTTGAAAATAAAAATATCCTAAAAAAAATTTTGAAATTTTTATAAAACGATAAACTTATTATTTATTTTTAGTCATAGCTGAAATCAATTTGAAAATATTAATTCAGTTTAAAAAATGGACATTTTTGTAATGTTTATTTATTAAATCAAAAATTTATTTGAATTAATTCAGCTTTTAACAATCTTTACACCAAGTTTTGGCATAGAATAAACTTTCACAACTATAGAAGGTGAAAGATGGTTAGATAATCCTTATTTCCAAGGCAGGAAAAACGAGAACAAAACTTTTAAAAGCTTTTAGACTCCACTAGCCTAACATCTTAGTGCTTAAATACTATGGAAACAATAATTGGATTACACATTAAAACTAACACCCTAGTTAAACAGACAAAAGAACAAAAGTTTTTTAAGACTTAGTCCTTTTAAAAAAAGCTGAAGCTGTTTTAACCAGTTAAGAGTGTTTGTCGTGTATAAACAAATCTCTATTAAGGTGCGTTCGGCGTCGAATTTTTAATATGTCTAAAATACAAAGAATTCTTTAGTTATAAGATAAAAAATCTAAACAAAGGAGTTATATTTGACAGGATGTCCAGCAGAATTCTAAAATGAGACACGGTCTTTTTAACAAACGCTTCTAAAGAATAAGATGACGAAGTGATCACTTGGATGCCTGATTATAAGAGGGCCGCCATGTAGAATACATCGAATCTCCTTTCCCGTTGCCAAGTACCTCGAGTATCGAAACAGTATTCAGGCTAAATAATGTTTTGGTTTTTGACAAGGGATCCCAGAATAAGTTCTTGAAGGTAACAATATTTACAGCATTGATCTAGTTACTCCATAATTTTTAGGTGAAGAAATATTTCGCTAGATATTTCTAGTATTACATGTTCTAATGTCAATAGAATAATTTTTCTTTAATTTTTTTAAATAATTTTAATCAAATTTAACTATTTTAGTAAGTGAAATATTAAAAATATTCACTATAAAACACTTACCTAGCTAAAGAAATTCAATCGCGCAAACATTCAACCTGGCAGCGTAAATTTTGTAATACTAGCAACTGAAGATTTTTAATTTCTTACTTCATTTAATTTTTTTTTTTTTTTTGATCTTTTACTCAAATTTTAATCAATTCACAAAAATTTACTCAATTTACATATTATATGACTATATGTGGTCAAGTTGTCATTTAGCATTTTGGGCTTTTCTTTTTTTTTGTCATTCTACTAATGTGGGTCATTTACATCGAACGTTGTTGATAGCATTAATGGCATTCTCTATTGCTATGCCAAGAAACTATATATATGTATATAATCTTGGTGTGCTGGATTAACTTCCTAAGCTGCAATTTCCAGCTATTCATCTTTTTAACGCTAGGCAATGTCTGTAACTAAATAGAGAACTCGTTATTGTCAGGAGACAACTTGCTTACGGCCCTAAATACTTTATATTATGGCAAATATTTAGTCTCTATTAATTAAAGCAATGCCGATTTAATGATTTTTCAGGCGAGACTATTAATATTATGGTGTTTTTTTTTTATTTTTTTTTCAACAAAACTCTTGCTGATTTCTGATGGAGGAGACAATTATGAATTAATTAGCCTTTATTGAAAATTTTAAAATTACTAATGATCGATTATATCAACAACAAAAAAAAGGTAATTAATATATTAAATGATTAATTCTGTTGCATAAGATTTTACCAATCATTTAAATAGAAAAATTTATGTTTTCTTTTCAATAAATGAAAAGAAGAAATTGGTGAATACAATAGCGTTGTCTAAAAGGGAAAATTTATTTTCTTTATTAAATTTAATTATTCATTAGAGACATTAAATTGCTTTCTTGTTGATTATCCTTATGGAACAAAGATCTTAAGAAGAAGAAGCTCTTTGTCAGTGATGAAAATAGAGAAGTAAATTTATTCATTAAAACACTGCATCTTCGAAAAATAAAGAGAAACTTTTCTTAAGGGTGATGTTTATGTTCCGAACTCATTTTGAAGAGATTTTTAAGATTTTTAGGATTCCCCTGAGAATTTTATTTTGGTTTTAAAATATGTTACTATTTATATGTTTAAAAAAGCTAATAAAGCTTATTTCAAATTATTTACATGATGTTTTTGTGTCTAAACTATTCGCCTGAAATAGAAGATAGGTAGCCGTCCCGACGAGTAGATTCATGTGTAAATATTTAAACCAAAAAAATTAAAGTATAACATATAATTGATTTAAAGAGATTTTATTTTGGTAGAAACTAGAATAAAAAATATTTATTATAAAATAACAAAAAAAAAATGGACTTGTAAAAGAATAATTTTTAATAATCACGATTTGGTTTTAAATACTAAAACAAATATGAAATTACTGTGTTAAATTGATAATCCTAGTTTCTGCCATAGATACCTACTAATGTTTGTAATAAAATTCTGAAGTTAGAGGTTAATCTAATTGTCAGATATTTTTGTTATAATGCGGGCCCAATACAAAATCCAAAACAGGATTAAAGTTAAAATTGGAATGTATTTTAGAACATGAAGAGGTCTCGTTTAACTCCTATAACTTCGTAACTATATTTTTGAAATAAATAGAAAAAAATATCGATTTTATAATTGTTGACCATAAGACTACACACCCTTAAGTAAATCATTGGTTACAGCTTCGGTATTTCTTTTTACACTATATCTAAGGAAGTTGTAGTTGTAGTTGTAGTATAGAAATCTATGAGAAGATTGATGAAAATTTTATCCACTTTTTATTTTTTAAACATGAGCCTACTGTCAACAAAATTAAAGTAGATACTAGTCGAAAAGAAGGGTAATGTAGACTAAAGGAAATTTTTATCAATTACGTAGGATCTTAGAATTGACTTTTTATTCTTAATGTTCCCTTTGGTCAATGTGCACAAATTTTCTATAGGTAGCAGTGCATATTTACAAACAACAATGAAAAACAAAGTAAATAAAAAACTTGTTAATTTAAATGCCACAATATCATGTCTTGAGTGTCAAAATGCCTACATTCATCCTGAATAATTTAAAGCATTAAAATCAAATTGAATTTTTGTATGACTTTTAAAATAAAAAGAATATTTGCAAATATGATGTTCTAAATTATTAATTAATTCATCTAGTTACACAGGTACGCAAAATTGAACTTTTTGTCTGAAAGGCAAGTATATTAGGTAATTTTGGGGTGCTGAACTCAAATATGATATTTGACTTTTTCCATCACGTAAGGTTTTTTAGATATACGAAAATTAGCCTTTATGAGGTCGTTTTTATTAAAATTGAAAAAAAAAATACAAAACTAATTTACACTTATAGATTCTTTGAACATCGAAACAAAAATAATTAAAAACAATGCTACAAATCCTCTTCCATACATCAATGAATCTCCTTTTTAAAGATTTCACCTGTGTTCATCTGTGCACTGTCCCTCTTAAACATCAAGCAATAGTCTGCAATCATGTTAACATTTCACCTTCCTTGATAATGTTGTTCCATTACCTTTATCTGTTGAAGGAATCTCTCTCCTTGTTCTTTACTGAAATCTCCAAGATTTTTTAAATAAGATTTCAGAAAATGAACTTTTAAGCTCATGTTGCATTCCAACTTCCTAAAATTTTCTAACCATGTTTGTGACTAATTGAACATAATCTGAACTTTTCTTATGCCCCAGGAAATTTTTAATTACTTTTTTCAAAGGAATCTATGCTTCTTCTTTTTCAGAGCTTATTTTAGTTTCGAGTATTTGTCTTTCATTAATTTGCGATTATTTGAGCCTATGAAAATTCCTTCCATATTTTATTTAAAATACTCTCTTTGCTTTGATAGTGCTTTCACGAATTGCTTCATGAGTCCAAGTTTAATATAAGGCAGAAGAAGGAGTACTTTTGCTGGATCAACCAAATTTTTTCTTAATATAATTTTCATTCCGGTTTTATAGATTTTCTTGAAAGCCAGTCCTTTCTTATACAGTGCTTTACAGTGCTTTGTTTCGGCTATACTATTCACACAAAAAATATAGAAATTTCGTGTGGCCTCCTTGTTGCACTTTTGCCACTTTTCAGCAATATAGCACGAAATTGATATTTGGGAAGCTTTTACCACAATTTCTAAAAATCCTTACATGATGAATTCTTTTAGTTATTTTTCCGTTTATAAGCACCTCGAAATCTTTGCGAAATCATTGTTCAATCTCAGACAATTTTACCCATGCAAACCTGTTTTATTCTATAAACGCATAGGATTTTTTCTAAGATAGAAGCAAGAATAACAAAAACAAATTAATTACAATGAAAATAAAACAAGGCATATTTTTGCTATCTTTATGAACATCAAAAATTTAGCACAAAACTTCAGTTTTGTTTGTACACTGCTAAAAATTTTAAGAAAAATCCTGATAATAATCAGTTCTAAAATATATTTTAAAGCAAATTAAAAATTACAATAGTATCTGTGCAACACTAGTGTAAATATTTTATGTGAAGAAATCCTAAATTTGGATCCAAAATTTATGGTCTTTTGACTGATCAATTCAAATTTTTAACATGTTTTGATCAAATTGATTTCATGGTACAGAAACTAATTAATAATTCTCTCATTTTGATGATAATTTAACCAGTTAAGTGTCAAATTTAATTTTAAAAATCCCTCACAGTGCACAGTGGAATTAAAATCAAGCATACAAGACAAAATGGCAGTGAAAAATTTTCCTATTACAAATTTTATGAAAAACGAAGTACTATATTTTTATTTAAGAGAAACTTAACAAATTATTTCGGCAAAATTTATGATCCAATGTTAAAAACTGCGTATTAAAGGCACTACGGAGTTACGGTGACATTTCCTACTTGGTGTTGGGGCAGCATTTCTCAAATCCCATTTAAGCTTTTTAACTTCTATCCATTTAAGGATTCATTTAATAGAAAAATAAAGCATAATCAATTAAGATTTTACCGGGTGACCTTATGTGATGTCCCAATAGTTAGCGGACGATTACAGCCGTATTATCAACTAATAAAAATTATACTTATTGTTAAATAGTTTAGAGCTAAATAAGTGAAAATTCAAGTGTTTTATTTTGTAAAGAAACAGAAAATTTGACATCGTTGACATCGTTGACATCTAGTACAATCTTAACTTAGTTAATTTATTATTATTATTAAAATATGTTTATCAAGCAAAATGTATGCGGGTTTGACTGAACCAATGCTCAGCTACCTATATTACATATATAGCTCAATGCTATATATTTGTTTTTTTTTTTCTGTCAGCTCATGTAGCTTAATCCGCTTAAGCCTCCTGATCTGATGGGTAATAACTAGAAGTTGAATAGCTTTAACGTTTTTGTTTTAAAGTAAGCATTTTTTCGTGGTTATTTGCGCATTTCTGGATTATTTGATTGACCAATTTGATAAAAAACAGAAAAATAGGAAGAAAAATGTGCCATTATGGTTTTTAACTTCAAGTGATTTATGTGGAATTTGGCTGACAGCTAAAGCAATCACTTGAGTATCGTTGAATGCAAGACTGAGGAAAAAAACAATCATTGGCTTTAAATTTGTAGATGACTCTGAGCTAGAATACTTGGCAACTTCAAGCTAAGAATAATATTTTGGCTGCACTATCTCTAAAGAAAACAAATGTCTTTTAAAGCTTTTTCAATTAGAAAACAATAACTATATAATATATAAAAAAATAATTCACGGAGAACAGGACTAGAGACATAAATATACTCCTTATAGGTATGTTATACTTGAAATATGCCGAAAGAAAACTAACAAGCTTGTAAGATGTAGAGGTATTAAACAAAAATGAAATTAGAAGTAATAAAAAACTTCAGCTGGACATATGGATTTCTATAGAAAGTTTATGTTTAAAGGACAAACAAAGACATTCAGATTGGAATTAAAAAAAAACTCCAAAAAATCTCTCATCTAAATAAAAATATACACGAACTTAAACGAATACACGTTTTATTTTCTCAATCATCATATCAAGATGTAAAACCTTCAATATGAAACAAGTTCAAAGCTCTATATCCAAAAACAGGAACGCATTGACAATTCAAAGTGCTGTTTTTAGAAGTATAAAAAAATATTTTTTACCTTATTAAGTGGCACTAAATGAAATTTGGATCGATCACTTTACTCTTAAATAAAATTGGCAGCAGGCTAAGTAGAAGTATATCAAAGCAACGACTGGTTATGGCTTCCACTTTTTTAGGATACACAAGTAATATTATTTATTGAATACCTATAGAAAATGAAAAAATAAAAGAAGAATTATCCACAGCTTTTAAGTGAGATAATATTTTTTTTTTTTTTTGGAAAAACAAAAATTTGTTTAATTTGTTAGTTGCATGAATTTTTACGCAACATAATATTGCATTCCAATTATTCCTTTTCTGATTTTAATTTGATTTGTGTATCATACAAAAAAGAAAATCCTCTTTTAATTTTATTCAGATTTAGGTTTGCACGAATTTCATTAAAATGTAGTAAATAAACGTTAATAACAACATTTGCAATGTGCTAATAGATATTTAGATTTTGATTTACTTTATTTGAAAAAATTATTGTAAATGTATTGAAAGACCTACACAAAAGAATTGAAATTGACTTAAGCTATTATAGTTATTAAAGTCAACTTAAATTGTTCTTTTTTTATTAACAAATTGGAACATTTAAATACGTACATAACAAGACCATAGTTTAAGCTAAATAAAGCTTTTAACATAAAACATTTCCTTATAAAATTAATATTTATAAATAACAATAATATCCATTTAAAGCTATAAATAATTAATGTAAAATAATATATCACTTTTTAATTGAAATTAATATTTTTCTCTTCATTTCATTTTTTTATGTTTATTTAGATAAGCAGAAAGTAATTTTCAAGATTTAAGAGAAATAAATAACAATATTTTATAGTCATTTGCTTTTTCTACTTTATGAATAATTGTTTTTAATATACATACTTTATTATTTTTTATTTGTTTTGTTATTTTTTTCTAGCAATCGTTTTGAATAAGAATTAACTAATTCATTTTCTGAACGCAAAATTTATTTGTGCGCTTACATCATAATTATTTCAGATCAGACCTGCATACGATTTTTCTTTTGCTAAACAGGAAATAATAACATTAGACATGCAGGAATTTTACAAATTGTTTGTAAAAAATATTCTTTTTGAAATAAACATCTTCTAATCGTCAAACGATTTTGTTTTTTTCTATTGTTATTCAAATACGAAAATGATTTACCTGGTGATTAATTAATGATCAATATTTGAATTAGGTAAAGTATTCTGTTACCAATTAATGTTTTCGTTCCTACGCTCCTACTTTTTACTTTTGTAGACTTTCATCTAGCTTGGATTTTGATCAATAGATTTATATAATTTATATATGTATGTAATATCGCCCAATAAGCAGTAGGATTTAATTTTTGAAGAAAAAAATTTGACCCTATACAACGTAAATTCAAGTCTAGAAATCTTTTTTTAAAAATATCATTGCCTAAAATTCGTTACATAAGATGCAAGTTTTATTTAGATGTGTTCAAAAGTTCAACAAAGTGCAAGAAGATTTATGATCTGGAAGCTGGAAATGGAATTGTGTTCGATAATGGTAGACATTGAAACTATTTATATTTTTTTTTCAACCTTTCAAGATTGATACATTAAATTATGATAAAAGATATTTTTAGAACAAAAGCTAAAAATTAAAACAAAATAACAGAAAAAAAAATACTTGAATTGCAAAAAGGATACCAAAATAACAGGTGTAGATTTTGCCAGAAACTTAAAAAGATACCTACCCACCTGATCTTTTATTGCTTTAAATATCTATTAAAATGATTAATCAAGTACTAAGTATTGCCATAGAAGGAGGAAGATTTTGGATATTGTGGCAATGACACAAATTAAATTCGCATCCTACGAGTGTCTATCGAGTGGCACAATAGATCTATAAGTGCATGTTTGATCGCCAAAATATTAAAAAAGTAAACATTAACGCCGATAAGGCTAAATTTTTTTTCATATTCGTTTGTTAAAAATCGTAAAACTTTGAAAAATTTTCTTCCATTTCTTTGGAAAACAGGGAAAAGATACTCAACTCAACAAGGAGATAAAAAAATGTTACATAATAGATAGATTTAGGTAGGAATTGAAAACCAAAATTATATATATACCTTATTCGTTATGTCATCTACAATAGCATTAAAATTGATACCAGATTGAAAAACTACTTATCTAGCTACAATTTAATATACTTTTCATTGAAACATGAAAAATGCAAAATATCTGGCATGGGAAACTATTGTAGAATTCTAGTTTAATGCTTGAGATGGCGTATATAATACTGTTGTAAAATATTGTTTAACTTTTTTACGATTTCAGTATAAATCTCAAACCATTTCCAAACGTAATAATATTGCTTGCTAGATAAGATTATCTGAAACTCTTTGATCTATACCAGGGGACGAAATAAATGTTCAATAAAAACATTTAAATTTACTAAAAATATACATCTCCAATCCCTAAATAGATATTTTCATAATAACTGCTGGGAATTGGGAATTGTAAAGTGCTACTTAATCTGCCTTCAAAAAACATTTTATTACCTTATAACAATTTAGTGATATAAGAACAATGATTGGTTGAATGAAGGAGCTATTTTTGAAGCCAAGAATAGAAGATATTTACGAGCTTGACACTTATATTTAGCTCAACATTCAAAATGAAACAGTCACGTACAATTCCTTTAAAACTGCTGGGGAAGTAGATAAAAAGGTGGATTATTCAAGAGAATAATTAAATTTTTTTTATTATCCAAGGACATCATCGCAAGTAATCAAATTAAATGTCACAATGCCAGTTGTCTTTTTGCGAATTATTAACCAGATGAATTATTGCAATAGCACTTGCAATAAACTTTCTCTAAATAAATAGCATGCACTTGACGTAATTTTTATTATTATGCCTTTTGGTTTTTTTCAAATACACACTTTTTTTCTGTTTTGGCCTTTTGGTGCTTTCTAAGTGATATCTCAGGGGTTTGACTTGAGATTTCTATTCCGCCAATCATCTCAGGCCTTTGATTTGAGTTTCCTAAACTATAATCTCAGGATTTTGACTTGACATTCTTTCAACTCTCAGAGTTTTGACTTGAAACTCTTTCAAATCTCAAAGCTATAATTTTGAATCCTTTTCCATGGTACAGTGCAGTACTAGTTTATCATACAAAAGTATAAAGTATAAATTATTTCCTATACTACATTGATCAAAAAGTTCCCGAGAAAAAGTGTGGTGCCCGTGTTGCGCTCCCAGCACTCGGCTGTCGGTTTTTTGGTTGTTGTTATGTTGCTCAACTGTTACTAATATTCCCACCTATGTTTAGCGCCATTTGATCATCAGTTGTGAAAGTTACGTCGGTTTGAATACAAGTGCCTTTTGAACATGTTCACGATTTACCATCCTTATCCGTAAAATTTTGGCTAAAAAAAAAACCACGAATAACATCAAAACAACCACCAAATTCATCTGATTTAGACCCCTATAACTTCTTCCTGTTCAATCGAATCAAAAAACGACTGAGAAGAACGCGTTTCTCCGTTTAACAACCAAAAGAAAAATATGGGAAAATCGGGAAGATGGCCATAATGTAGATATCTATCATCGAGTTTAAAAAATTTCGACGAGGAATACTTTAAAGAGGACATATCGATCTGTAACAATAAACTGGTATTGTTTATTTTTTAAATAAATTCTGGGGACATTTTGACCAAGTATATTTAAATTTTTTTTTAGTGTTTTACTTAACGCCAGAATGCGTTAAACAGGTAAGTAGACATTATTTAAGGGGGACGATACCTTTAGAATTTTTAAAAAAATAATTTTTTTATTTTTTTTCATAATTTCAAAGTATGATGTGTTAAGTATATAGTGTAAAAAGGAAAAATCGAAAAATTGAATATTTATGGAGTTATTGTCAAAAACGTTTGGGGATTAGAGCCCGCATACCATGCCTAGTCAGTTACAGGTGTACAAGTACAAATAAAAAAACACTAAGGACTAACACTAGTGACGATATTTGTACAAATCCTTTGCACGGATATAGAAGTATTGAATTTTTTACAGCGCTATCTGAGCAGTAATGAGCATAGTCGACAGTTCGGCATTAAAACTTTAAACACGTTTATCTCGAAACTGTATCTTCAAAAACTGCTGCAGCTGTAGCTCAAAAAGCTATTAATCGATTTAGCTGAAATTTAGAGAGGTTTTTGTCTAAAATATTATCGGAAGGACGAACTAAAAGCTTAGCGATATGACATGAATAAGTATTTTTTTTGGGGGAAAGACTAACGAAAAAATAGTCAAAAATTGGAGTCTTTGATTAAACAGCCGATATAAATTAAAGTTTTTTACTTTTTTAGAATTTTGTTAGTTTATCCTTCCGTTAAATAGGTCAGTGATTGAATAAAAAAAACTTTTTTTATTTCAGATCAGTAGAAAATTATTTACAGCCGCAGTAATTTTCGATGTCTTTGGAGAGGGCGAATGAAGATGTGACCTGTAGAGGCGACTTTGTTAAAAAAAAAAAAAAAAAACTCACCTGTTTTTCTATTATTTAAGAATGTGATAAAATGGTGTTTAAATTTCAAAATAATCCGATTATTTAATCCCCTTGAAAAAAAATCACGAAGAATGACAAATTTTGCATACTCTAAAGGTATCGCCCTCCTTAATTATCGTATTTTGGATAAAATATTATTAAATCAGTGAATTATTATTATTTTTTTCTTTTTGGGATAAAATAAATATTTGAAAATCTTCATACAGTATTTAAATAAGCAAACTTTTAGTAAACTAAACTCATACAATTCATATATTTAAATGTATTGGGATATATTTAGTAATACATTCAACAAATGCTAAAACTAGAACAAGCTATTTACACGTTTTTTCTTTCCGATCACCTATTTAAAGGTTTTTACTAAACAATGTATAAAACAAGCATACATACGGAAATTTTTCAGCTGTAATCTAAAGAAATGATTCCCATCTACCTGAAAAATGTATAATTAATATTTCAAAAAAAAAAAAACACGATAATTGATATTAAACAATCATTTTAATAAATTCTAATTTGGAATCCATGTAGTTTTTATATCGATGTAGCAATCAAAAATGAACTAATCAAATGGATTATCAATTGTTCAAGTCTTAAATAATAAAAAACCGAAAAAAAAACATCTTCCAAATATATTTATTTGATAAAAAAACCAGAAAAGAGAAAACAATCTAAATAATATTTTTAGTTGAATACCAAACTATATCTATCCATCGATCATTGATCGGACTAAGATGTAAAAACCATGTAAAATCAATTGCATAGTTATTTATTACCTGTTATTCGGTCAATACTTTTCAGTTATTGTTACCTAAAAAACTTCTTTTTTCTTCTTTTTTTTTTTTAAGTATTTGAATCAATTGATAACTTTGTAATTTTGTAAGAACTAATTTTAAGGTTAATAAAAAAGAAAATAAATATACATTTATTTTTATGATGCTTATGTTCTTGAAATTTTTGAAATTGAGAGCAAACTATGGAGTCATTTTGTGTAATGGTTTTTATTACTATACTGATAAAAAAAATAAAAAAAACAAATGAACAGAAACATAACAAACAAAAAAATTATTCACGGCCAAAAGTTACAAAGTCACGCAATAGTTATCTTTTTGTCTTTTTATTTTACTATATTATGTTTATCAAAAATGCTTCTTTTTTTATGTTTTTTAGAAATATAGTTTCTCATTCTTTTTAAATTCTAATTAATAAATGAAATTTTATAGAAGGGCTTCTAAAAATGCTACTATATAACAATTTGAATAATTATATAAAAAAAAAGTTTAACATTTTTTGTAAATAAACAATTTTTATGATATTAGCACGCAAAAATTAAACAATTTGGATAAATTTGTTTTGTGATACTACAAAAAATTATAATAGAAACATGAAATAGATATTTGGGATATTTTATTGTAATTTGTGCTAATATAACTATAGACTAATTATCGCAATTACTTAACAAGACAGTCAGGCAATATTTTTATTATATATTTATTTTCGGTTTATATTTTTTAACCAAAATTTTTAAAATTAAGGAGTGTCCGTATTATTTTGAGTATAAAATTATTATATTATGACGCAGTTTATAAAAGAAAGGCCTTAATAATTTAAGAAGATTTTGATTTCGAGTTCATGACTAGACGTTTTATAGTCACAAAAGATAACTATCTTTATTTTTCAAAATATATAAGTATATATATATATATGTATATATATATAATTGTCATTTTAAGAGACTACACAAATTATAATCCATACATACATTTGTACCACGTACAATTTTAAAGACAAAATAGCACATTAAAATATACCAGCGACAATTACTTCAATTAATTATGAAAAAGTATTAGCACATACAATTTCAAGGTCTTTTAAATATTTTATATGCAAAGCAGACAATCAATATCTTATAATTGTCAAAATAATAATACAATAATATTTTCTAGTATTTTTTTTTACAAGTATTTTTATGCGTTAATTCGCTATTGTTAAGCTGCTTAAATTCAAGAAAAGACGATTTTTCAAAATTTCTTCGTGTCATGATGTAATAATTTTTTTTTCATAAATTCTATTGAGGTAATATCAATAATAATACTTCCTGAAAACATAGCATTTCAAGCTTTTGTTAGGTTGTTTTAATTGTCAAAATAAAGTAATAAAGGAAAATTTTAAGTTTTACTATTTATGATCTAGTTATGATGGCCTAAATCAGTCCGAATTAAAATTCTAAAGATTTTACTTCCATTCCTGATCAAGCTTCAAAAATAAAATAAAGTCCTTTATTATATATGAATTTTTGCTCTATAAAAATCAATCTTATACTGAATATTAATATTAGACTGGAATTTTTTTAAAATTGTTAATTAACAAATAATTAAAATAAAAAAGAAATTCTTTTTATTCTGAAATTGCCCTTTATTAAAATTTATTCTACAGTATTCACATTATTCAGATGATATTGCAATATAAACAAGTAATTTCTAAAAGGAACTATAAGAAAATTAAAGAATACTACTAATGCAATATGGATAAAGTGGACTTCCTTACTTAAAAAATGCATGGCAAGAGCATAGTAGATCTTTATAGTACTAGCCAACTTTGGAGAAGTTCGCTATAAGCCAACGTTCATTTTTCCTACATAAAGCTTAACATATGCAAAATTTTGGTATGGATTACGTTAGACCTCCTTCTTTTGTGTTTTGAGTTTTAAGAATTGAATTCAAATGATGTTTTTAAGGTTCCAGACATTATTGCTGTTTCCATGTCATTACTCAATAATTTACATTGAAAATTATTATTTGCAAAGCTTTAGTTTATTGATATTTTACAATATCTGGCATGCTAATTTTCAGTTACTGTTCATATTTTAGCATTCCTTAAGAATTCGGTTCAATTCATAATAAATATTTTCAATTGCTTCTACAACGATGTCGATGTCACTTATAGTGCGTTTACAGTGGCCAAGAATACTCTATAGTCAAAGTTTTACCATTTGCTCCATATATAAAAACAAGTGTTTATATTAGGCTCAAGTACTTTTTGTTAGTGATAGTACATATTTCATCTGTCGAAAATGTTTTTATCTTTGTTGTTGTAAAAAATTCTTACATCATTTTCACATTTAAATTTAACCTAACTTCCACAGTTAATCACCATCAAATAATTGTAGAAAAAGACAGTTCGAGAAATTACTCAAAATTTCCGCTCCGTATTGATATGAATTATCTTGTACTTTTTGCAAAAGACTAGAAAAAAAAACTAGATTTAGATTAGTACATTTGAGAACAATACTAGAAAGTTTCTATACAAAATTCTAAAATTTCAATTAATGTGAGCATATCTTAACTAATTAACCATTTTGAACCTGAAAATGATTACTTTTAGTAAAAATTTTTAGTCTTTTATCAAATGCCACTAAAATATAACATTTCAGGCAAGAATTGAATTTTTCCACTGATTTAATCCTGCAATCAATATAATTGCATTTACAAGTATGGTCTGATATTTTTACCTAAATCAGAAAATGATCAATCAAGAGATTTGTACTTTTTTTTATATGACATTGTTAATAACATTACAAGCAATAGTTTTGCATTTACTGTAATACTGTGTTGAAAATATTTCATAGGATAGATTTTAATTAATTGTTGTGTACAAAAACAGCTTCAAATCTCAATGAATACTTTTTTCACCTACGAAATATTACAAACAACGATTGAGTAAGGGCTATATACAATTTTGAAATCTGATATTAAGGTTCCGAGTTAATTTAATTAAGAATGTTTTACGATTTTAACTAACGGCAAAGTTGTTTCAAAATTTTGAAATTAAGTAAAAGAAGATAAAACCAATTTTTTTTTACATGCCATATATAGGAGCCTTATTACTGTACTTACTATATAGGATTCATATTTATTTATAAATGGTTAGATTCAATTTTTAATAAAAAAAATACAACCTAACTGTTAATTATTATTAAAAATTTTCAATTAAATATTAAAAATATCAAGATAAACATAGTTCTAACTGAAAACTGTCTCTTTTAATATTTTATTTTCAATATATGTAATACACTTAACTGTAAATAAATATTTACCATATGAACAAATAAAAATTAGTCTTACATCAGATCTAAAAATCTACCGTTTTTTTTTATCTGTTATGTTTAATATTTCACTTGATATAAAACAGAAATAGCACACATACAACAAAAATAAACATAAAAAAAAAAATTGATAACGCAATTCTGACAAGTATGATTTCTTAAAAACGGTGTCACCTAAATTTAACAAAAGAAAAACAGGTTTTAAAATTCTTAAAAAAATATCTAATTTTATAAAATTAGAATAGGATTTTTCCAGTGAGTGCGCACCCTTAAACAATAATCATCATAATAAATTTACTTTGATTTTATTATACTTTATTTGATTTTGTAATATTTTGAATGTAATCAAAATACAATTTATTTTGTTCAATTAAATTTTTATACCATCTCTAGATATTGTCATTAACATCGAAATTAAGCTTGTTGTCTTTTCAAACATGGGATTTTCTATGTTGATTATGATTTCACCTGGCGGTATATAACCATTAATGGTTGCACATGGTTTTCAAAAAAAAATAAGTGGGGCGACCATATCTAAACCACAAATTGTGCTAGTATCAGAGCAGTACGGTCGCGGTATCCTCTTGGCATTAAAGTTCTAGTTAGCTTTAAGTCATTTAAGAAGTTTATTTAGAAGTGAAGTAAGTTTTTAATTGTTTTTGCTGGTTAAAAATAGCTTAATAAGTGAGTTGTGTTTATTGTTTTTATAAAAGTCAAGTGTATTATTTTAATTTTTAAATAATTTTCGTTATTGAATTTTTAACTTTAATTTTTGTTTTATATAAATTAAAAGCGAATTTCATAATTATAATTTTATATAAACTAAGCTAAGTATGTATTTAAAAAGGAGTATTCTTAATGCTTTTTTTTGTATTAATGTCAAAATCACGCCTTAAGATGCAC
Source organism: Acrocera orbiculus (assembly GCA_947359355.1). Taxonomy (NCBI): domain Eukaryota; kingdom Metazoa; phylum Arthropoda; class Insecta; order Diptera; family Acroceridae; genus Acrocera; species Acrocera orbiculus. The sequence goes on along the minus strand of OX375756.1, from coordinate 26,448,072 downwards.
TAAATACAACGTTAATAAATTGTACTCAATTCAAGAAGCGTTATAAACAATGAAACATTTAAAATAATATAATTAATAATACACACTCTTATACACTTCTATGTATTTAAATATCAAATGATGTCATTTTTTCTTCTTTTTTCACCAAATTTAAGAGTTTTTTTTTCCACTAAAATTTATTATTGTAATAAAAACAAATAAGAAATGGTCAACTGCGCTTACGAAATTTAAAATTTATGATCTGCTGATATTAAATGTAGGCGGCACAATGGATATAGAGTAGAGCTACTCTTGTATTTAGGGAATTTATAGAGATTAGGTTATTTAAATTTAGCTTTTTTTAACAGTAATATGTTACAGTTAACACTTTTGTTTACATATACATATTTATGGATTTTTTTTATAAAATTTTTATCTTGTAATAGAATAACAATATCAGTGCTGGCTGACAGCTTAAAGAAATTAAAACACAAAAAATTTAAAGTAACTTTAAATCACAATATTGAGTAGTAAATGCAATAATTTTAATACTTGTACAATAATGTTGAACACTTTACATAAATATTTTGTAATTATATAAAAACAAAAAAAAAAAAAAACCACATTTATAGTCAAATTTAGAATTTGCTTGTTGCATTATTTATTTAGTAATTTACTCCAGGCGTTGGAGTAATTCTAATAAAAGAACGTTTAATTCGATGAAAAAAGAAATGTTTCCAAGAATTTCTAATGGCAATACAAGTAGTTCTAGTTCATTTAATTGTTTTCTATATAATATTACACCATTTGAACAGTAATCTACTAAATTTTTATTGCAAAATATCAATAATTGAGTGAGTGGCAGTGAATGTCTGGAGGAGTGGAGTTCATCATAACTTCAGCAACAAAATCATCTGAAACAAAAAAATCAAAATTTTTTTGTTAAAGGAAATATTACTCCAGATAGAAATGAGAAGATTTTTTGATTTTTCAATTTTTTGTAGTCTTTATCGAAGCCAAATACCGGTTTTCGTTTTAAAAAAGTATCTTAGATGTTATTGCAAAATTAATAATTTATTAAAAAGAAAAAAAACTCACGTTGATACTAAGTGGAATATGTGAATATGTGAAAGAGTATTAAGCAAAATTTGAAAATGATCGATCCAGTAGACCTTTTTCAGTTATTATGAACACTGACTTCGAAAATAAAAAATTTCAGGAAAACGCTTTAAAGTTTTGCAATAATTTTTATTTGCGTAGATACAGAGGCCAATGGCACAAGAAATGAAGCTAAAACATATCAAAAACACTGAATTTTCATCAATTGTATAGTTGAAAAAGAAGAGAAATTTTTTAAAGAAATCATTTTTTCCAATGAAAATAATCTGTACTTCGGATAATTTTCAAATTATTAATGAAGAACCATTTTATCCTTGATTATTTACTATTACTAAACTATCAAAATTTGGTGATCGCTTCATTCCTTTTAATTTTGATGTAAATTCATCTCCATGATCTTGTGATATTTTTACACTTAGTTTAAATATTAAGAAATTCCATTTTAACCAATTCTTATAAATAAGTCATGCTGAGATCAGATCAAGCAGCACTTTATCAATTCCCCATTTACAGCAATTAATGTGAGAATATCTCAACTAATTAACCATTTTGACCCTGAAAATGTTATAATGTTAGACTACATTTTATCATTTTTCAAGATCTAAACGTAACATAAAAGCTAATTTTACAAAAAGTTCTTGAAAATTTTGGTTTTTCAAAATCATATGCGCTAGTAAATCGGTATTAGGCCTTTTTTAGCATAAAAATTTCAAGAACTTGTAATATATTTTAGTTGGATTCCACAATTAATCATGGTTTTGAAACTGTAGAAGCTGCATGCACACTCTCAAATTTGTCGGTAACAAAATGCTAATGGCTTTCTATGATATTTAAATTTGGGTATAATTTTACGAGTATATCGTTTATTTTTTGCTTTTCAAAATTTGATTATATCTAAAGAGAAATGAAAAGAAAAAATGAAAGAAAAACCCAAACAAAACTTTTCAAGTTTGCACAAAACATAAACCGTAGTCAAGATACAGAGAGTACAAATCAGTTGTCCTCATAAATTAAGTTGCATCGAGTATAAAAGTTATATTGACGCAATTGTTTTGTATAGAAAGTATATTTCTTTTTGCTTTTACTTTAATGAAACGAATTCTGATGTACTGCCTGCATAGGAAAACAAAAAACCAAAACAAAAAACTAGTTCAAGATAATTTCATTACATATGTTCTAAAGAATTAGAAAACTCAAAGTCAGCAAAATGATCAATAACAATTTAAAAGTCTAATTACCTTGTATAACGAATTATGGTACATATACAATTTAATTGTCCAATTTAGTAAAGCGTTTTAACTACTTTATATACTAATATGGTATTTATCGTTTTGTAGTAGTTAATTATAAGTGATATATACAATAATATATATTCTAGCCGTCATAAAATCGGACTGTTTATGTTTACAAAAGATCATGCTGGGGTACTCAATTTCAGCGATAAGAGATATACCCATCTATTTACGATTCATTTTGTACTACATGATTTTTCACTTTTTTACTATTATAAAAAAATAATCCTTTTCACAACAGAGAAAAGTATTCTTGAATTTTTATTGTAATTACAATTCTTCCTTAGATTTAATCTAAATTATATACTCCTAGTCTATTTTATGGCTATAAGAAAATTTATGAAAGAATCCAATAGTTACAGCTTATTTTGTGAGGCAAGTTCTACTTAAACGATTTACTTGAATCTTTGCATAGAGCTTTACCGACCTACAGTTTTTTCAATTTTAATTTTTCTTTTCATATTATTAATAATTTATACTCTTCAAATATTAATAAATAAAAAGTAAAAAAATGGGTGGTTAAAATATTAATTGGTTTCTTTTTATGGAGTCCGACAAAACCCCAAAAATTCAGGCGTCTAAATCAGAACACCCCCATAAGACTTTTTGCAATAGATGAAAGTTTACAAATGTTTTGAAGAAAAAACTTCTTTTTTATTTTCTTTACCTTAATTTTTGGCCAACCTTTTTTATGTTTTCCTTTGCCCAAATATATTACTATAAAGATTTGTTGCCTACAATACTCTCTACGATCATAAATCTAGGAGAATTGCTCACATAGCTATGACTAAAAGATCCTCAAAACTAAGAAATTAAAAAATTTTTTGTTAAAATCTGAATTAATTTTTTAATATAGTCTCGCATACGGGCAACAACATTACTTTAACACGTTAAATAGTCAATGGTAATTAAAAACTCTTTTACACGTTGAAGACGGCACAGTTTTTTCTATTTCGCTTTATCTGGCGGTAGTAAAAATCGTACTTTACTTTATCTGGCGGTGCCTTGCACAAAATATTGCTTAGCAAAAAATTGAAAGTTGATTTTCATAAATAAATTATTTTTGACTAAATAAAATTTTTTTCATCTCACAAATTATGGCCAATATAAGCCACAGTTGGTACACGCCACCAGATAAAAAATTCGCGTAAACACACGCCGTCTTTAACGTTTTAATATGCTTCCTTTATCCATATTTTCAAAGAAAAATTGGTCTTTATCTTCGAAATACGCCACAAGGTATGCCAATTTATGGTTCTCATACGATTTTGAGTTAAATTTTCGTCTCTTTTGGCATTGTAAACAAGACTTTTTTTTGATAAAATGTTGAAATGTTGATATAAAACATTTACATATTTAGGAAGTTATTATGTTTTCTTTCTTAAATGCTTTTTTGAGATTATATAGAATAAATAAATATCTTTTCTGCTAGACAAAAAAGATCTGATAGGTTAGTAGTAGATATATGGATCTGTTTTATAGCCTAAAGTCTATATCAAAATATTTTCAAAGATGGTACTTAACTCCATTCGCAGCTTCAAAGTAAGGAAATTACTTGAAATTTATAAAAATTGATTATTTTCTAGAAAAGATAAATATTATTTAATCCAGTAAAACTATTAGTATATAAAAAAATATATGAATCTATACATATATTCCCAGTTGAATAGTTTTTTTCATCATTATCGCCAGTCAAACTATAAAACGATTTATCTATATAAAAACTTTTTAATAGCTAAAACAATTTATTTCAGCTAAAGTAATTTTTAACATTAAAAACAAAACTAAACTAAACGATGGCAGGAAGGTTTAAATACACATTTGGGGTCAATGAATTTAAAAAAAAAGACCAACACTTACTCAAAGCATTATTAGGTGAATTTATAGGTAAATAATAATGTTTAAAATTTCTTAATAATTTAAAATTTAAAACATATTCTTTTTATTTTTTATATTCTTAACATTTAGGAGTATTCCTATTAAATTTTTTTGCTTGTGGAGCATGTACTCAAGCACCAAACACAACATTTGGCATTTCTTTAGCATTTGGATTAGCAATTTTCATTGTTATTATGGTAAGAACTATAAAATTTTATATAACAATTTTTTGTTGGTATATTGATATATTAGAGATTGATTCATGTCATGTAATACGCATATCAATTTTTAAAAAGCAGATAAATAAATCAAATGCTTTTTATGATTGTTTATTTTTTGTTATAATTTTTTATTATGAAAACTTGCTGTTCAATCTATTGTAAAAAAAATTTTATATACAAGGCATGATTTAATAACACGTACAAATTTCAGGTTTTTATGTATAGTTATTGTTCTACATGACTGCTTTTGCCTAGAATTCTTAGTTCTTCATTTGATATTTTATTGAAAGTTAAGGTAATAAAATGTATATTAAAAACAAAAAAAAAACATTGTAAACTTGATAATGAATTACGAAGTTAACTTGACGTTTATAAACACAACATAAGAGTAACGTCGGAGACGGAAAAAAATATTAAGGTTTCTAATTTTTCTAATAAAATTTTATTCGAAGGTTTTTTCAACATGACTGATAAATTTGTTAGATGAAATTGCATAAATTTACTTTTTACTATAAATATAAAAAAGTGAATCATTTGGTCAAACCTTCATAGGACATTTAGAGAAATTTATATTATGTAATTACAATAATATGAATTTACTTGAGATTTGTTTTATGTTTAGTTATGGAAATGGAGATAAATAACCTTCATGTCAAAAATTATTCATTAAAGTTTAAATTTAGCACTTGTGCCAAAACCGCCAAAAACTAATTATTGAAATTAAAATGAATTAACAATTTAGGCTTTCACCTTCGTCTATACTCCAGAAAGTTTTGGAATTAGATGTTCTTATGGAAAACATTAGTTAATACCCACTCAATGCCTCATTGTAGCGATGATATGGGATCTTTGTATTGACCAGGGGCGGATTTAGGTTTTTGGCGCCCTAGGCTTTAGAGTTCATACCGCCTTTATCATAAAATAAAAGTGACGTAAGAATCAAGAATACTTAGGAAATTATAGAAACGATTTTTGATTTATTATAATAGCATGTAATATTTATTATGGAACACAATAAATGTTATTGATTATTTTTATTTATTCAAATACAATTTTTAAAATTATTTTATTTATATATTAAAACATGCGTATATAATGATACCCATAAATATTGCGTGTATCATTTGGGAAAACTTACATTATACGATGATGCGCCTTACCTTTTGCGACGCAAAATTGTTTAACACATCATCATAATCTAATGATCTCAACAAATCTGATTCAATATTTATTAAGGTTAGAGGATTTAGTCTCTCCTCTTTCATTTTTGAGCGCAAGTAACGCAAACATGAAAAGCTACTTTCATCTGAACAGTTGGAGATCGGAGTACATGCACACATCTGAAGTGCGATTTCGAGTTTCGGATAAATAGTTTTAAGATCTTCTATTTTAATCCATTTTAATAATTCCAAATTAGTTGTCTTCCATTTATTTTCACTTGAAGAGCAGTGCTAACGAAAATAAATATAATAAAAAGTTCCCCCAAAAAACAGTCATGAAAGCCGTTTCCAATCTTAAGAGTTTTAATTGAATACCTTTATATTCACATTTAACACTTGGTTTCTGCTGCTTGTGATCTCCTATCGCACGCAGTGCAGTTAGAATTTGTTTTGCTTTATTATAAAATATTTTTTTTTTCAAAAATTTTCCGCCCTCAGAAGTCGCTCAAAATTTGGCGCCCTAGGCTGCAGCCTACTTAGCCTATACATAAATCCGCCCCTGGTATTGACTGTCTATTCTGGACATGTGCATCGGGCAGCACTATAAAATAGCCTTAAGCTAAATATGCAGCTTCTATAGCCTTAAAAATAGCTCACAATACAATAGTATTTTTACTTAAAACAACCAAAAACTTATAAAGGGGATTTTCTCAGTGTTTTCCAGATGTTCTTGCCTATTAAGTTCTAGTATTCTAAAATTTCCCAAATTAAAGAGACTACTATTTAGTTCTTAGGACGGAGAAAATTTTCAAAAATTTTTTTTATAAATTTGATGAGAATTTTGATACCAAGGATGGTCCAAAACAGATTAACATTGTTTAAGATAAAAGAATTTCTTTTTTAAGAGATGAACATTGACATATGAATAAAAATGAGATTTTTTTATTTTAGACGCATTAAATTCTTATGTGCAAAAATACATATTTATTCAATTGTCTCTTAAAAAAATTTACTTAACAAAAGTGTTAATTTTCTTATGGCTCGAGAAGACCTGCGCTTGGCTATTTTGAACGACTTAGCGACTTTAAAGTTTAAATTTTGCTTAAAACTAATCGTAGAAAGTAATAGAAAGTAAATGATTAGAATTCCAGACATAATTTGTTTACCATAAATCTAATATATGAGTTTAATTACATTATATCCATTTTTAATAACATTTGACAATTGGAATTGTTATGATTTGTCTAAGCGTTAGTGAATCCTAGGCAGTTTATGAATAATTAATTGCTCTTCATACACAAATTACTCAAATAATTCTAAGTGATTGGTATTAAACTGAAACCTTAATCTTTGCAATACTTGTTTAACGTTGAGGACGGTATAGTTTTTTTTCTATTTCGCTTCATTGTACCACCGATAGTACACGCCATCCTCAACACATTAAGAGCAATTTTTTAATTTTTTCTGTGGTAAAAGGAAAAGAAAATTAATAAATTTTCTTAAAAATGTCTGTATGTGTAATGCTCGTTTCGTGTACTATAAAAATGGCTCTTATAGTACCTTTCCACAAGGAATATATTGTACTTTTTCGCTATCTAACAGATCACCAATACTTATCACTTACTTTCCTTTTCAATTTCCATATTTTACTACTTACTACGGTTGCATCATATTTTTGTCTGTTTTAATGGAATCTATTCCTTGCTTTTCCCCTTTCCCAGACCACTACTACAACTTCAATTTTGATATTTTTCTGTAAATATTTTTTCCAATTTTCCTAATTCGAACTCTTGTCTTTTTATTCACTAAATGACTAAATGGTCAGAGATCACGTCCAACATATTTCTAGCTTGCACAAAATCTACCAAAATAGTCTTTGTGATGAAAAATACCAACAAATTGTGAATCTTTTGTTGATCAGTTCATCCGTAAAATGGTTCTTCTATTGAATTTATATCGCATCATGCTTTGCTAATTAATTGTCTCCAGTTCTCTTCACTCGTCACCACAAATCCCCATGTTTTGCATCCTCACCAAAAGCAAATTATTTTGCCTAGTTTCACAAAGGAAGCTAATTAATTAATTAAACTAATTATTTTTTTTTAGAACCTATTTCAATATATACTCATCCCAAGATTTATACATACATATTTAGGTTGTCGGCAATGTAAGCGGAGGACATGTTAATCCTGCTGTAACTATTGCAATGCTAGTATCAAACAATGTTAGCTTAGTACGCACAATATTTTATATTATTGTCCAATGTCTTGGAGCTATAGCTGGGACAGCATCTTTAAGGGTATAATATTATTATTAAATATTCTACATATTTAATATTAATTTTAGGCACTTTTACCGGAAGAATATCATAATGGACTTGGTCATACAAGCCTAGCACAAAACATTACACCATTACAAGGACTTGGTTTCGAATTCTTTTTGGGTTTCGTTTTAGTTTTAACCGTTTTTGGTGTATGCGATAAAAATAAACCAGGTAAAATATTAAGTTTTAATATTTACAAAATTTTCCCTTTGGTAATACTGTGTTAAAGAATTTTAAGAAAACTGAACTATTTATTTTAATTTATCTGATTCTTACATGAGACCATCGATCAATAAGTCCCTAGGCTGATAATCTTCCTTCTTATTGACCTTAAAATAGCACATATTTCTGTGTTGAATTCTTTTTCATTCTTGACTATCCTATCCTTCCCGGTATTTATTGAAAGCCAGACTTTGTGTGATTATTTTAATTCTCATATAGTCACACATTTGGTTAACAAATTTTTCCTCTGCATTTTTTTTTAATTTTCTTGATATATTTGTGAGCAAATTTTAATGCCAAGGAAACAATGAATAGAAAAAGAAATAGAAATATATAAAATATATACTTGAAATGGGTTTGTAAGAGTCAGATTAGCCGTTTATCATCAATTTCATTTTTAGTAATAGAAAAAATTTAAATATAGTTAAACATTGAACTGAAATAAAAAACTTCAACCAACTTTTATTTTAAAGAATAGCACTAAACAGCATTAAGGTGTGAAAATGTACACAAACCGCATTTAAATAATTTAAGTTGACAGATAATAACCGTAAATAAAATTCACATCAAAAATAAAACAATTTTATTTATTTTTAAGCAACAATTAATTTCTTTTCTTTTTATTGCTTTTCTACTGTATTAATTCAAGCAGATTCTAGATTTTTAGCACCATTAGCAATTGGTTTATCTGTTACTTTGGGTCACTTAGGAACAATTAAATACACTGGTGCCAGTATGAATCCAGCTAGATCACTTGGAACTGCTTTGATAACATCTGACTGGGATAATCATTGGGTAATTTAAATAATTTATCTATACAAATTTTTGTAAAAATAAAAAAATTTAAATAAATTACAGATCTATTGGGTTGGACCAATCCTTGGAGGTATAGGAGCATCACTCCTTTATGAGCACGCTCTTAAAATTCAAGCTATACCCGGAATAAACAATGAATACGACACAAATGTTGACGTACGTGAGGTAAGAACCGTTAATTTTTAATGTTGATCATATAGCAATTACTTGATTAAAATAGAATAACAAGATGTCTATAGATAAGATTTTCAGAAAATGGATATATTGCAAATATTAATAAAAAAACAAATCTTTTACAGTTGCGGGAGCTTGAAAAACGAAAAGAATATGCATAAACTACAATCAATTTTTATGTGTAGCCGATTTAGCATTAAGTTTTTAGAAATTGAAATTAATAAAATTTAATATTGTTTTGTATAATTTTTATGATTAAAATAATGAATAAATTGAATTCCGTTATATAAACTAGTTATAAAGACAACTTCTCAATAAAATAATAAAAAATGTTGTAGTTTTCTATAACTTTATTTTAGAATTTTAGAAATATGTTATTGAAACTTTCAAAATTAATTTAAAGATTGTTTATTTAAATTTTTATTTTATTGCTAAATTGAAATTTTTGTTAGTTCAATTTATTAAAAAGAATTATTTTATGATAGAAGATAATACATAAAAAGCGAATTCTATTATTAACTATGAATATTGTAAATAATGGTTAATTTTTGAGAAAATTAAGATTTTCTTTATCAAAATTTATGTTTAATTTTTATAATAATAAATAAAAGGCCTCTAAAAGTTCTTCGGTTTTCCCTAACCTCAAAAATATATCCCACCTTTTTCGGAAATAAGAAACATTTCAATTTCTTTTTAATTGTTTACTTAAATTAGTTACATGAAAGAGTTTTTACGCAGGAAGTTCTGCAGCGTAGAAATTGTGAAAGAAAGATATAATTATATTTATTTAAATTTAAAATATTCTTATTTATCTTTTTGATTATAAGGTAAAAAGGTGAGAACAGAATCAGAATTAAAACTTAAAATATTAGATATACATTATAATTAAACTAACAAAAAATTTCTCAAAATTAAAATATACGAAAAATTGAAAAATCAGAGGGACTTTATGAGATGGCGATTTATTTTAAACTTAAAAAAATATCCTTTCCCAAAAATTTTTTATTCAACACTTGTTTTTTTCAAAAACACCGATATCTCACAATTATTTAAAAATAAAATTAACAAATTTAATTTGTCACTATACATTTCGGGCACTTAAGTTGTCACTCTGTCTATGTTATTGGCTTTCACATCTAGATGCCACTGATAAATTTATAAAAATGACATTTCAATAAAAATTTTTAAAAAAATTCTTTTTAAGTTTTTTTTAATTTGTTGAAAACAACTAAAACTTGTTTTTAAAATGTCTCGTAGGTTATTAATATCTAAATTGAGTATAATAAAATTAAGGTAAAGTTCACATTATTGACAAAGATAAATTTCATAATTAGAAGTCTTTTTTAGTTACAATCACTTTTCTCGTAAATCTACGCACTATGAAGTATTAAATTTAAAACCAACTTGTACATTTAAAGATGTTCGTGCAGCTTTTGTAAAACTATCTAAAAAAGTAAGTAAGGAAGATTATTATATATAATAACTTTTATCGTTAATTTTATATATAAATAAACATTTTAAAATAGAAGAAAAACGCAAGATAATTTGCGTAGATTTTCTAAGCACGACATTTCTTTTTTTTAATTAGTAAATGCATAGAACATAACATTTACAAATTTTTGTTTTCTATCAGTTTTAAAGTATATAATACATGATTTATTTTAGTATAGTATGCCATGATTTAATAATTATATTGAAATAGATCTAGTTTAATTACAGAAGTTAAACAACAGCAGGTAAAGGCTAATATAACAATTTTAATTATATTATGTATGCTCAATGTCTTGGCTTTTCGCTAAGTTTGCTAAAAAAAAAACAAAAAAGATAACTCTGACAAAAATGGTTAAATTCGACCAGATAAACAGAAAATATTTAATAATTTGGATAAGTGCTTCCAACATAAATGAAAAGATTGTTCTATTAAAGTTTTTGAACCATTAAAAATATTAATGTAAAATATTATTATTTGCCAAATTCTCCAAAACCATCTCTAACAAACATCTATATCACCGGATATAGAAACCAATTTAATACTTATATTTAAACCCATGTTGAACTTATCTACAAACAAATTAATTTGTGTCTCATATGGAATTCTTAAATTCCAAAATAAAATAAATACTTAATAGTTTTTTTCTTTAAATTTTAAACACATTTCAAATCAAAAATTTATTCTTATTACATTTGATATTAAAATATAATAATTTTTATATTAAAAATCAAATTTAAGTTTAATATACAAATGTTCCCTTAAGTTTCATCCAGATGTCAAAGGTTTTAATAACAGCTCTCCAGAAAACGGTGATGACTTTATACGACTTATGGAAGCATACCGAGTTCTAAGCAATAGACATTCTAGAATTTTATATGATCAAAATATTGGATTGGATTTAAAGTCACCAAAAATTGCTTTTAAAAACCAGTATGTGAATATTTAGTTGTTTTGCTTTTATTTATAGCTCATTAAAAACAAATGCTTAAATTCCATAAATTTGATTTAAAATTTTTAGTAATCATTTTGGCAAAATTATCACTTTTGAAGAAGCAGATAACATCAACAACATTTAAGATACCGTTTTTTTTTGTTTCTAAAAAAAATTTTTTTTTTCAATGATTTAGAGAAAACTTCAAGCTATGTTCCATTAGCCAAGTAGAATATCAAAGCATATATAAAAATTAATTTTTGAGGGTTTTTTTGGGTTTAGAAATTATGAAAAATTTATTCAAGCTTCTATTTTCTCATTAGTTCTATTAATTTAAATTCAAACATGTTTTTTATTCACTAAAGCAGGTATTTATCTTCTTCTTCCTTTTTTTGTATAAAAAAGCAAAACTTTCTAAAACTTAAGAACTATATGATTGATTTGTTCATTATAGTGGTTAGTATTTGATTAAATTTACTGCTATCAACGGTAAAAAAATGTTTAATATTAGTCAATTTACAAAATTTGAAAAGTAGCTGAAGTGAAAAAAAGTGTAATTCAACGTGAAATTAGAAGTTTGATAGGTGATTAAAATTTGTTATTTCAAAATATTGATCTCTATAATAAGATTAACAACTTAAACTATATGAAGAGGATTTAGTTCCCTTTTTCATTAATATTTAATTACTAAAATATTTTGATTAAATAGGTTCATGCGCAATTATATAATAAATTAAACTGAGCTTAATTATATTTCTTACCCTTGTTATTTAGTGTAAAGATTTTTCTTCTGTTTCAAAAAGGTTTTTATAAATGTTTTAGTAGGTTTAAATGCAATAATTTCAAAATTTATTTTATAGTAAAATTTGCTTAGAATTATTGTAAATTGGAAATAATTTTTTAAGCATTTTTTATTTCTTAAATAACACTTAAGTGTATTCAGTATTTAGCGCACTAGAGAGAAATTTTTATCAATATTTTGCTCCAAAACTAATTAAAAATAATATATTAAATAAATATATTAATTTGGTCCTATCTCTTAAAACTTAATTGTTTTTGCATTCGAAAAAAGTTTAAGTGATCAAAATTCCCAATTTTATTTTATTTTCTATTTATTGTAAGAGACTAAATTTTTATCGAAGTAGATCTAACAACATTTTTTTATATCATTACATTTTTAAATTGTTATTCTGAGTTTGTTTTGTTAACAAATTTTTTTATAAAAAAATAACAACAAAAGACGGAAAATCTTATACTCAGTTTTGCTTAATTTTGATTCATTAATTCTGTTTTCAGAGTTAGATTCTCATTAAAATTCACCTTGGTTATCATTTTTTCATAGTTAAGGGTCAAACACAATGCACACGGTTACGGAGCGGAAGCGGAATTCATTTGTAGAACCTCCATATGAGGTGCACGGCGTGCATTATTTTTGAGACTCTAAACTATAATTTAATATGTTTAAAAATTAGTTCACTTGGAGATTTTCAAGTGTATATTCTAAAATGCACTTGTATATAATTTTAGATACTGGTATCCAGGTAATAATACTCAACCAAATCTTAGCCCATATTATGGTATACATGGAATTCAAAAAATGTCTAATACTAAAGTTTTAGGATATGTATTACTATTTACTACAGTTGGAATAATTATTCAATTTCTTGGGATTAGGTATATGAACTTCTGTAATAATATCTAAAAATATGAAATGAATATATATATATAATTTTTAGTAATGCTATCGCATCTCGAAACAAACAACTAGATGAAAATTCAAAAAATATATTTCTTGAGTATTTTTTGATCTGTAATGAAGCTAAAATAAATGGAAATGAAATACAAATCCAGAGATTAGAAAACAAATTTACTAGGGATATCAATGATGCTTAATTGTAAAATATAAAAGTCTAAATTTATTAAATTTTAGTTGAATTTAAGTTGTTGATTTTTTTTTTTATAAATATAAAACTTGATTAGTAATATATTTTTGGAATATATTTAGATATATATGTATATATGAAAATGATATTAATATTAAATAAAAATAAATCCTATATGAAATTCGTTTCATTTAAATAATTGAACTTTTAAATAATATGAATATATAACAAAATCTTTTAAAAAACCTTACATGAAATAGATTTTAATAATAAAAATTTTCGACAATTACAGAACAACAAAAAATTTATTCAATTGCATTGTTTAAAACTTTTATTAAGATAAATATCGACAATAATGAGAACAGTTATAATTGACTTCATTGCTAAATAGTAATTGAATTTCAACCTCTATGTGCCGACTAAATTAAATTTTGTCGAAGTCTCTTATTCATTTAAAATAATAAATATTTTTTTTTTTTTTTGATTATTTAAAATTTTATAAAATAAAAACATTTAACAATAGATAAAATCTAATTTTAATGTCCTTAAATCAAATTTATAGTTCTTTAACTAGAACTTTAGCAGCTGTATGTGGTTTCTCAGGCCTAAAAACAACTTCTCCATTAACCAAATAATCTTCATAGGGTAATTTAAAAACTTCACGAAAACCAATTTTTTCTAATACAAGTGCTGAAAACTCACTTGTACATAAAACATGCATTACAGGTATTGAATGTTCTTTTATATATTCCAATGTTTTTTCTGTTAAACGACTTGCAATACCCATTCCTCTATATTTTGAATTGACTGATACAATTTTACCATCTAGAATAGTTTGTGTATTATTATATAAATCAAATACATTAAATTTTTCATCTATATGATCCATAAGTGATAATATTTTAGAAAATTTTGGATGAGTACAACCTTCAGATAATTTTTTTATTTCCAAATTTGCTGGCTATTAAATGAAAAATATTAACAAAATATTTTAATTATACTGAATAATTAACAAATTACCTGCTTTCTAAGTAAACCATTAAGAAATACACCAATAATTTCACCTTTATTATTAACAGCTTTAAATGAACAATTTTCTGGTATACATTTTAAAGAATATTCTTTTAATTCTTCACACTCGCCAAGCTCAAGAAATTTATTTAAAGGTTCATCCTACAATAAAAACAAAAAATATTCATTTTAGAAGAATATATAATTAAATTGTATTATTAAAAAATGTTTATTAGTATCAATTAATTATCCGGAATGAGTGAAAAAAACGACAAATTAAACCCTTCAATCTCATTATTTTTTTTATTTTCATTTTCTTATATTACAGCTGCTGTCAATATTATTCAGAATAATTGAAAGACATTATTTACAGTTATTAATTCTTTTTTGTTCGTTTTAAATGAATTTACTACATAAATGTAATTATTGGTTAGAAAATAAGGTTAGATCAGAATCATTGACAAAATAAAAATAATTACTGGAACTTGTTTTATAAATGTTTGTTTGAATTTCTTTTATTTTTTACCTTAAAGAAATATGTCTCTAATAGTTGCAAAACTTCATCAGAATCTTCTTCTTTAATCAAATCAATTGTGTACTGATCAGAGAATTTGAGAGAGTTTGTCATCCTTTTTGTTAATCTCGCTATCGATGGTATATTTGGCAACTGTAAATACAACCGTTAAATTTTAATTTTTTTTTTCTTCTTGTTATTGATAAGAATAAAAGCATTGAATATTATGTTATATATATATTTAATTAAAATAAATAATAAATTTAAAATTATTACTTACGGAAAACATTTTTTTTTCAAAATTTGAAGTATATTTTGGGTTAGATTGGAGCTCCATATTGTTATGTACTACTTGTAACTCCATTTTTAAAATTATAATTTGAGTATTTTATCTATATTTATTTATTTACTCTTAACTTGCTTTTTAGTTCATGAAACTTAACTTTGATCTAATAGAAGATTATTTCATAGATATGAAATTTTATTAACTTTAAATGAAAAAAGGCACGTAATTTAATAACTTTAAAGTTAGTCTAATAATTAAATAATTTTTTTTTTGAAGTACGTAAAATACTATTGCAAAATAAGTCGTTTGTTTTATTTTTTGTTTATGAAATTAACAGCAATTAATAATTATATATATATATATAATATAGAAAAATTAATTAGTGAAGATCAAGTTATTAAAAATTATTTTTATGCTTTTTTTATTTTGATAATTTGTTAAACGATGTTTATTTCTTTTTTGTTATATAAAAACACAAACAGTTCCAGAGTTAATGAAATTAAGCTTGAATAATTTTCAAAAGTACACAACATTCAAATTCAAATCAATTCTTTAGTAAAAAATTTATATAAGAAAATAAATGTACAAAAATATGAAAATTATTTATTAAAAATTTAACTGATCCTAATTTTATATTAAATAAATTAATAAAAGAAGCAAAAACTTAAACTTTGTATGTATGTATATCAGTAATATTAAATTTGAAAAATGTTTATTCAAAGTCAATCACTCTTTGGCATCTTCTTAGTAGCCTATCATTGATACTAACAACACTTTCAACTTTAAGTTTACCAATTATAATTAAATCTAATAACCAATTTTTTAAAAAATATAAAATTATTAAGTAGCTATAATATTTTTTCACTTGAATCTTTAAACACGATATATATATATATATATATATATTTAAGCTACTATTGTAGCTAACGAACAGCCTAGAACAAATGACGGTGAATTATTTTCTTTGAACCTTTATATATGATTCCGTGATTACATATATCTCCTTACTAGCATAGTAGTAGATTATTTACTTTTTTTTTTTTTACTACTTCTTCCGTACCAAGTTTAAGATATGGGGAGAATGTCCGAATTTTAATTAAGTGTACAAAAATGGAACATAGAAAAAAATTATATATTATAGTTTGAATGAAAAATAAATCTTATGTATTTCTAGAGTTATGGTTAACTGTGATTGTTTCGTTAAAACAAACAAAAAAATGTTTTTATACTTGCAAAATTAACAATTATATATATTATTTTCAATTCAAATATATAATTAATTTGCCATAAATAATGTACTTGGCAAATATGGGAAGATTAGTTATTTTATCAAGGAAATCAATATAAAAATAATTATGACTATTTATGTTATAGTTTTTCACTAAATAAAGCTTTTAGAAAAGTAAAAAATCTTTGTCTTTCTTATGCTGTGATGTTCAACATAAATAATAATTTGAATTGGAAACTTTAAATGATTTTTGAAATATGCTCCTGAGGGTACATTATATATACATTTAAATTGATAGCTACAGCAATTAATTTGAATATGTTATCAAAACTTTGATCATACAGATAATATTTTAGTTTTAAATCTTTTCTTATAATCTTTTGCATTTACCTCAGAATAAGGAGGTACAAAAACTAATATTTAAATTGTTAAGTATTCCCCTAATCATTTTGGTAAAACTATTTTTAGAAAAAATTAAGGCAAGAGCATCCATAATTTTATATTACGTAAAGAAGTCAGTTTTTTAAATAATTATTTCCCTACTTTATTTTCAATGAATATTATAAAAAACTTATTTTGCTACTTCATTCTGTTTTTTTTTTTCTTTCTCTTTAAAATTTAAAATATCACTTAAAAAAAAACTGTTAAAATGACTGCTTCAATAATTTTAATGATTACACATGTTTATGTATTGCCAACAGATCTTTAAAAAAATTCT
Organism: Acrocera orbiculus; assembly: GCA_947359355.1. Lineage (NCBI taxonomy): Eukaryota > Metazoa > Arthropoda > Insecta > Diptera > Acroceridae > Acrocera > Acrocera orbiculus. Next base: position 26,430,825 of record OX375756.1, on the reverse strand, counting down.
AAACATGATTAATGACAACTCTAGTTAAATTTTTACATTACGTCTTAAATCTAGAACTTAATCTTCATAATTATGAAAATTCATAATTGCTTCACATGATGCTAGGAAATTTGTTTGTGTGTAGCATCAAAACAAAAAACAAATATTCAGAAATATTAATTCATGTCTTGTTGTCATAATTTTTTTGTCAAATTTATTAGCTCCCCATTATTTTTATCAATATATATTTTGATTGACTGCTCATAATTTTAATTACTAACCAATTTACATAAAAATTATATAAATTTAATACGAAAATTTTGTGTTTATTTGAAACTATAAATATTTTTTATTATGATATTATGAATTGATATTAAAATTATATTTACACAAAAACATAAGTAATAAATTAGTCTAAAATATTTTTAACAAAATATAAATTATTTTCCGTGTTAAGAAAAAACAACTAATTTATTTTCAAATAACCATTCTTTGCGTTGTTGCTTATTAAAAATATTTGCTAGAAAAGCAATTCCGATTTAAATTTAAAAGACTCAAAAACAAAATTAGTGTTTTAAGTAAGATTTTCGTATTTTAACTATGAAACTCTATCATATGAATTTAATACTAAAACTTTTTGGATACGAAAACTATAATGAAAAAGAAAAGGGCCTATTACTAAATCTGAAACTTATATAGAGACTAAGAGGGAATTTGTTTAGGAAAGTAATATTACTCGACCAGCAATTTTCAATGATATCATAAATTTTTGCTATTGAGTACTTTACTTCGTGTTCGAAAGAGGCGTAATTTGCGAGCAAATCTCGTCATAGTTGACAGACCGAGATCCACGAATTATTATTGAGCAGTTAATAACAACTGATAAGAGTAAAACACCAAAACTAGCTTTTTTAGAGTTAGAAAAGTATGTTAGTGAGTCCACTGAATGCAGGAACTTTAAGAAAAAATCAGCCTAGTATCAGCTTTAAAGCAGAAAAAACCGGCTTTATTAACAAAAAGTATAAAAGCAAGATTAGAGTTCTGCAAAAAAAATACAAAAACTGGACTGTTGAAGATTGCAAAAAAGTTATCTGGTCAAATGAAACAAAAATCAATAGATATTACTCAATACTGACACCATACCATATGAAACAACTAAAAATTATCATGTAAAATGAACTCTGAAACATGATGGCGCTAATATTATGATTTGGGGTTGCTTTATTTGGTGTAGCAAATAGGTCTATTAGTTAAATTAGATGAAATAATGAAAAAAGATGACTATCTACATATTTTAAAAGTAAATCTTCCATAATTTATAGATATGAGCGCGTATCCATAAGGAGAGGTAGTGTTCCGGCAAGATAACGCTCCAAATTACACTGCAAAATTTATACAGAACTGGTTATCAACCTAGAAGTTTCAGGTGTTAAAATAGCCTTTGCAGGACCTAGACTTAAACCTCATTGAAAATTTATGAGCTACTCTTTAAACAAGTAATATAAAAAGAAATTTTTTAAAGTATATTCCTACTTGAGACTGTTTTTTCTTTTTTCTGAATTCAGAATTCGTAATTCGTTACATTCAGTTTTCTGAAGTTTTTCTCATATAAAATTAAAATTATTTTATTAAACATAATTAATTAGTTAATATTTGAACTAACTGTATTAACATCACTTGTCATGCACTCCCAACACAACAAAATTTATTTGAAGTTGATTGGATGATTAGAAAAGGGTTTTTTTAACGACTGAAAATTTGTAAAAGATATTGGACATTATTAGCTAACGGTAAGAATAATATTTGAACTAACTGTATTAACATCAATTGTCATACACTCCCAATACAACAAAATTTATTTGAACTTGATTGGATGTGAATAGAAAAGATTTTATTAGCAATTGATGGTTTTTGAGTAACCTAATAGTAGGAATATAAAAAAAGGTTGAATATGTAAGAAAAAAAGTTCAAAATCCTTGGCTTGAGTTTAGACTGAATGGAAAAATATAACAAAGCCACATTTTAAAGAAACAGTAGAGAGCATCCAGAAACGCATCAAAGAATTAAGAAAAAATAAAGACCTTTAGATTAACAATTAAGTTTTGAAGAATCATGCAAAAATGGACTGATACAGTTATATATAAGGTTTCCTGGAGTTTAGCATTTAATTTTTTTTTACCTTGTAATTTATGTTACTTTTTAAAAAAAAACAACCTTACATAGAATCAGGACTAGAAATTTCTTTAATTTTTATTAAATATTCAATAACTGACGTTCATTTTGGGTGCTAAATAAAACCACGTAGTCCGAGAATTCGATTTAATGTTATCAAATCCAATGTAAAATTTCAACTGCGGTCTATTTGTATCGAAAAAATGTTTTAAATACTCAAACATTAACTTTAAGTACTTTCAATTGTTAATGGAGCTAATGTTATTCAGCTTACGAAATTTTAATATGTTTACTTTTTGCCTACACTTGCTTTATAATATGCTTAAAATTTGAAATACTAGATCTTAGCTTACATCATGTATTTAGTTCATTGACTTCATTGTTAAAATTATATAAAAGTATATTCAATATTTCTAATTTGTTAGGAGACCGGCAAACTTATTTGGAGGCACATAAATAATTCATTATCTTTAAAATAGTTCCTATTACTATTTCCACATGAATATAAAAGTATGTTGAGAACCATGGAACAATCACTATTCGGGGGATATTATAGTTGACAATGAGAAAAGTAGTTTATTTCTTCTGGTATAGTTCTGAAATATCTAGAAATAAAACTTTACCGGCTGAAGCATATGTAAATTGAAAAATCAATAACTCGATCAATTTTATCAGTGTTTTTCATTATATTTTTGATTGTTCTCTTTTAAGTATTAATTTTTCTTATTTTAAATGAAGTAAAAAGTTATGTACTTCTATTAAATCTATTAATTTAATTAATCTTGAATGAATTAAATTATATTGCCTAGCAATTATTCAGTTTGTCGTGACAACGAATTGGATAGCCCCAGATATGAGACTCTATGAGACATTTTAAAAGGCACGATTTTAATTTGTCAAGGATATCAGCAGTATTGATTGTAGGTAGGATCCAAATGAAAGTATATCAGTTATTATTGTATGGTTTGAGTCTTAAATAGATATAAATAATTTATTTATAAATAACGTATAATTTTTGAAAGCGGATACTATTATTATAATTATATCTTAGTCTAAATCATTGAAATCGTTATTAATTGCTGCAGGTAATATATAAAAGTATAATTAAACTTTTTAATACCTGATAGCGTATTAATTTATTTATTTATTTTTTTTTTTGCAAAAAAATTTTTGCATTTATTTATTAAAAGCTTCTTGATTGATTAAATAATATTTTAAAATCTTTTAATTTATGTACAAATTCCGAAATGGACATTTTTTTTGTACTTAACGAAAATAAATTTTTTCTTTTAAGTAAATTTTTATTATTTTAAAGCAAGCAGCCGTCACTTATAGAAAGTTCTGATCGGTGAGGAAGTTCTTTTAAGTGCATTTAATCATTTTTCTTTTTCTTTTTAGGGTAGGGTAATATATATTTTAGTCACTCTGGTTGTGTTTTATTCTTAGATTTATCGTTTAACTGACAGTGCTGTTCTTTCGTAAAAAATTGCTTAATTAAAATATAAAATTCAACTAGAAAGATGAGGTTAAAATTTAAAATGATTTTCTGTCGGTACCACACGATAATGATTGATCTCTTAAGATTAGAAATCGTTGTCGGATATGAGTGTAAAAAGAATCATTTGAACAATCTTGAATATTATAAAAAAAAAATTACTTTAATAGGAATTTCAAAATAAAAGAAAATTTGGTTATTTTAAAACCTGTTTTTTTAGCACAATGGACAAAGACTAGAAACCAATTGATGACTTGGTTGATGCTTAGAAATGTTTTATACCCTTTCTCCATTGTGGCTCATACATATATACATCTACAGGGCTAGGCACTCGAAGTGTTACCAAATTGCAAGACTGTATCTTTTTTGTTTGAAATTATTTTTTATTGATCCAAAAGAAAAAAATTGTGGCAATATTCCAAAATTAAACAATAATTTTAGTTTTGCTCAATACGACCTCCTTTTGCCTTGAGATGGTCAAAAAATGAATTACAAGATGCCCGTATGTGACTCTGTGGTATTTTTGCCCGTTCTAGGCGAAGGACTTGCTTGAAATAATCCACATTTTGGTATTTTTTAGTGTTTACCTGGCTCTTTAATATATCCCAATGCGGAAATCCAACGGATTTGTATCCGGAGAATTTACCAGCCATTGTTTTGACGAAATGAAATATGGAATGTTATTTTTTAACCATTCTTGGTTAAAACATGCTTTGTGAGCCGGTGCTGAGTGTTGTTGGAATGTCCACGATCTGTCGCTAAAATTTTTGCAAGCCCAGGGTTTCAATACTGCCTCCAAGACAGTTTCCCGATACCTCGTCCACTTATCTTTACTCCTTGGTCCAAAACTTTTTTAGGCGCACTTGTCGCATTATTTCTGCGGGGTAAATTTAATTCTACCGTCACGCTCGGGTGCGTTACGCTGATTCGGATATTTTCGGTAAGAGTTGCTTTTATTTCCTAATGCTGCTAAAATTATTTCAATTTTTTCATACAATATTTCATTTCGTGTATCGTAATAATTTATATAAGCCTCAATGGAGAAACGGTATGAGAAGAATAAAAAGAAATTGTATCCATAAACGTATGAAACGTGGATTCACCAATTTAGTCGTGATTTCAAATTGAAAAACAAAAAAAAACCAAAACTAATTCAGTTACAAATAATCGAAATAATATTAAATTTATAAAACTAATATAAAAAAAGAAAAATTTAACATATGTTTGGGGTTTTTCGATTAGCCATAAATGCTAACTAGCATAAAACTTAGAAAAAAGAAAACGCATTTGCGATCGCTTGTTTTGATGCATGAATCGCCTACTCTCCATTGTAATCTAAACTAAAAAGGCTAAACTTTTAACATGTGATAAGATTAGAGTAGAGTGTTTTATATTTAGCACTTTTGAGCGCTTTAATCTCAGCAAACCCTAAATCTTTTAAATTGTCATAAGCATCTTCAAAGCTTCTTTAGGAGTAGAGCTTCAAATGTTCTTTTATTTTAATTAGCGATAAAAAAAACTTTTAATTTCTTTTGATAGTAAGGTACTTTAATAGTCCTCCTGATTGAAGCACTTCAAAAATTTCCTGCTGGGTACCTAAAGTAGCAAACGAACCTAAAATAATTCACGATTAATATGAAATTCATGCATTTAATGCTTCAAAAATTATATTCTTTAAATAATAAAACGTTACAAACCAAAAAAACGCAAATAATAACAATGATGATTGTAAAAAATGTTAAACAATATAATCGAAAACCTGTATAATATTAAAATTACCAAAAAAAAAAATTATTAATAACATCAATGCTTTTTATGTAACTAATCCCAATCATATACTAAACTAATCCGGTTCGTTTGATAATTTTAAATATACGAAAAGCAAAATTAGTTCGAAAGACAAAATCAATAACCTAAGTACATATATACAATGTAGTTTAATATTGAAATAATTAAGTTTATAGTTTCTTTTGATATTAAAACTTTATACATAATTAAAATCTAACCCACAAAATTATTCTAAATGCTTATCATAGTATTTTTCTATTGAATTTTTAGAAATTGAAAGAAACAAAAACTTATGTAATATAAATTAAACCTTAAGGATTTTTTCCTTTTTTTGTTTAATCATAAATCAATGATAAACGAGAATAGTATTTGCCTTATAATATTAACTACTTTTTTCTATAGTAGAAACCTTAGTGCTAGAATTGTTTTTGTTTTTTTTTTGTACAGTAATTGATGACAATTTTCATATATCGCTCTACTCTATTGGCTGAACTGCATAAAGTAAATTCAAATATTATACCTTCACTTTGTAATTGATGGCCGCAGGTATTTTAAACATGGTCATTTTTTAATTAGTATGCAATTTACTTAAAGATGTAAAATTAATTAAGGTTAGTAATTATATAGTGGCTGATTAAAACAGTTTGAATTTTACAAATATATGTATAACTTTCATGTTACCGTTCGATACCGAATTTATTTTTTTTAATTGATTAAATGTCGTTATTATTATTTATGAACTGAATGAATTTTGATTGCTCGTGATTTTAAAAAAAACTTGAACTTTTTTAAATATTTTACAAATAATGACTCTAAATAAGAAAAGAAAAAATTTAAATAAATTTTCTTTCGATCTTTAATCGTAAAGTTATACCACGTAATAAACTCGAAGGACGGAAATATTCTATGATTAATTATTTTTAAATTTTAATCTAGTCAAACAAGAGTAAACGTCATTATAATTTCTCCATTTGACAAGCTTTGGTTTTTTGCATATTATAAATTAATTTGATCCTGCAAATATTATATAAAAATTAACTATTCTTCAAAATTTTTGAGTATGTAGTTAAACCATTGACATTTCTTACTTTTTAGGATTAATTTTACATTTCTTTGAGCTTATATCTTTATTTTTGTATAAGTAACATCTTGAATTTCATTAGTTTTTTCCAAATCTCTCAAACGTAAGAATGAATATAGGCAGCTTCTTTGACCATTCTTTACACTAGTTCAATAATTTTGTAAATTTTATTTTTTCAGGTCTATTTTTGCTGCTTCAGGTCTATAAGGAGTATGCACACCACATAATACAATCTTAATAAATCTACTGAGCTTAATAAGCTCAGTAGTGACCACAGATTATTTAACCCGTAATAATTTTACCGAATACCCACTTTTCCCAAATAAAATTCTGCTGTTCACTTACTTACTTCCGTCGTAAAGTTTTGTACTTTTTAAAAATTGATCTTTTTATGTTGTCTTTTCTTATAGTTAAACATTTCATGAATATAATCCCAAAACTTGAAGTCGATCAGAGCAAAACTCCCAAAGTTATTGATTAGTTAGGCTGCCTGCAGAGTGCCGGCTTATATCCGATCTGACACCGATTCCTATTGCGATAATCTAATCTTTGGTAGGCTTGCATTCTGAACACTTTGAGCATATTCCTATTGATTTACCCATAGCGAATTTATAGTCTTCCGTATCGGAATCGACTTCAGCTCGGCGTTAAGCTGGCACTCTGCAGGCAGCCTTAGACTCCTCTCCTTTACTCATTCATTTATTCTTTTTTAGGTTTTAAAATTTTTAAACACGTTTTTAAGGGGGTATTCCACTTACAAAATGGTGTAATTTGTGGGGTAGAATTTGATGATACGTTGACTAGATTTTATGGGTTTTGTTTCAGGTAGTTTCCAGCTGAGATACAGTGAACTTCAAAAACTATCCGTGGAAAAGTTGTGTCATCGGCTTGTTTGTAGTTATTTTCTAACAAAAAAATTACAGAATGTTGATTAAGTCATGCCTAATTAATGTACAAAAGGTTTGAATAAATTTGCTTAATCCATATTTATAAGAAAAATTCACGATAAAAGTGGGCTCTCCCTTAAAACGTTTTTCTAAAACTTGTTATTTTTGAAACTGGTGTTGACAATAACTCAAAATCTACTAAATTTTTGTAAAATTGTATTTTTTTCTCTATATAATTTTTCGTTTATTTTATTGAATTATAAAAGAAATTAAAGATTTACTTAATAATTTCTAGTATATTTAGTAGTTTGTCCTTGAAAAAGAAAATTCAAACAAGAAATATTCATATTTTCAATTAATTATTGCTTACATATTAATTTTAAAGGAATTATTTATAGTTTATCGCAACTACACATATTATAAAACTAAATTTAAATTATTTTATTAAAGCATTTCTACTTGCAGAAATAGCGACACAAATTTTAAATGCCAAAATGCATAAGTTTTGTATAACAAAATTATTTTTATTGGTTTAATTTTTACTAACCAATATTTAATTAATTTACGAGGTTAAAACTTATTAATTTTACTATAACAAATAAGTTGATTTTTTAAGCGAAAATTAGTATTTTGACTTCCAAAAACTACAAAAAATTGAAAAATCGAAAAAATAAATAAAATAAACTCTCGTTGTTACCTCGGAAAACATCTGCTTTGTTAAATAAATATTGATTTTTTGGTTTTTAGATGTTTCTGTTGCGAGTAAAAGTAAACATCGCAAAACAATACTTTTTCTAGGCACCTTCAGATATTTACTGCCACTCGCTCACTTTTAAAACGAAAGTTTGGACTAATATTGTCCAAATCTTGTATAGAAATTAATTAAATAAACTAGTGCTATCCGTATTAGCATAAAGAAATTCTTGAAAAAATGCCGTTTTTTCACGAAATTAACCAAACCTCCCCTACCGCCTTTAGAGTTCATCAACCCTATACAAATTAGAAAATTCGATAATTTCTTAAGTTAGCTTCTACTATACTCAAAGGCTACAGAATATACTTAAAATTCTGACGACACCTAAAACTATTTAACTTTTTAATAATATTTAGTTTTTAACCAGTAAATTGTCGAATTTAATTTTAAAAACTCTCAGATTAGGCAGAATTAAAATCAAGTGATGACGTGTATAAACGACGAATGCGGGATCCTATTACTGAAAAACGAAGAACTACATTTTTATTTAAGAGAAACTTAACAATTTATTTCTGTAAAAGTTATTGTTATTATAAACTTAACTCTTTAAGCATTTTGTTCAATTTTGAAAATGTGCACGGCTGTGCTTAATGATTTTTTAGGCGATAGCGAAAATTCTCGACGAAAACGCAGTAAATGCATTTGCTGTAAAATTGAGTTAAATTAGTAAAATCGATAAAAGCTTTTTGTTGTTTCTTTAAAAAATTATAATTTTAATTATAAGTACTTTTGCCGTTTTTTCAGGCGGTATTTACAGAGCTTAATATTAAATTTTGTGCAAATTATTTTACAACTAAAAATAATAATTGATAACTATTAAAAGTGTAGAGAAAACAGCTTGAATTCAATTCATAAAAATAATTAACAACTCAAATATTTTGAAAATCAAAGTGACTAAAGGTAAATTAAATTTCTTATTGCTTAAAAGGAGTTACATATAATGCCACCTTTACTAATGGGGCATCAATACCTGGATTCTTTCCGAATCTCTTGTTTAGAATATTGGGAACATTTTCTTGCAGGATTAGCGTTATTTTTGTAAAAGATATTCATAACAGAGTGTAACATTTGTTAAAGTATATGCCAACATCCTTTCTGTATTCTCATAGAGCCAGTAACATATTATATTCCAGGCATATTTTATTACTTTCTATACCCACTGATTAAGAAAGAAAATATATCCGCCCTCGCGCCCTTCGTCTCGTGACGGGCAAAATCTAAAAAGCACCCTTGACTATCAGGTATACTTGATCAAAATCGCATTTTGCCCTTTTCATTGCTAATTTTACAGTAAATCCCTTCTAAGAAATGGGTTTTGGCTTGGCCGTAATTAACCTGTTATAAATGAAAGTAGGACTTTCCGCATTTTGAAATCCTCTTCTTCATTTATTTTAACCTCTTTTATCACGATTTCATGTGAGTGCTTATATCTCTGCATATACCATTTTTGACTAAAACGGTTCCGCTTTTTGAGCACGCCATTACTCAAAACTAAAATTATAATAGCAGACACTTTTTTATTGCTTGAAAACATGTCTAAAATTATAAATTTTATAACAAAATATATTTAAAAGAACCATTAAACAATCCTATCTCAAACTGATCGACATTAATAAAAAACAGATTTGACATTAATAAGCTCAAATTTCCTTGATCAAGTATACTTGATATTCAAAGATATGCCATTAATAGTTTCAGAATATTTTAGACCTGTTTTATCCTTACCGCTTACACGATATTGTATGAAATTTCAAACTATGTGAATTTCCGTCTAGCGTCTTCAAATTGTTAAAAAGAATTTAAAAGAATTATTTAATTAAATTTACTTGATTACGTATGTAATTTATTCAAAAATGTGCTAATATTATAAATATATAATTTCTGCTTACTTAAATATTAAAGTCAATAGAAAAACGAATTTCTTTCTCTTAATGACGAGGGTACTTGACATAAGCGCTTAAAGGGTTAAAAGTTCTCAAATAATAATAAAATAGTTTTTATTGTCAATGGTAAAATGACAACGAGTAAACACATCGAACGCACCATAATAGAAATTCGATTTGACGTGTATACACGACAAATGCTCTTAACTTGTTAAAACTTTACAACCAAAAATAGTAATTAAATATTTCGTCGACTTTAAATATATTAAGGTGTGCACCCACTTAGTGCGTATATCTCAGCGGGTAACTTTTTTGACGAACACAAACACTAACTTTTTTAGACAAACACAAGAAACTATTTTGGATATAACTTTTCATTAGATCTATTTTCAAAAAAAAATGATTTGTTAACATTTTTTAACACCTTTTTCCTTATATTAAATTAATTCCATTTTTTAACTATTCCAATTGACCTATTTCTTAAACAAGTTGGGCTCTTATTAAATCAAATAAATTGAAATACTCTCCCTATTATTTGATATTGTAACATCTAAATAATGTTTTCTCTTTGCTCACAAAACATCCGTCTGTTTTCCGGTAAAATCCCAGCTAACATAAACTAAATTTCCTGTACAGCTTTGGATTATTTATTTATATATATATATATATATTAGACAGCCTTCACTACATCCAAAAACTAATAGGTTTTGCTATTCGTCCATCAGTTATATAACTTTAGCTATATATTTATATATATATATATACAAGGCTGCCTTTTAGCCACAGATTTTCCGATTTCCTTTTAATGAATTGCTTAGTTATGGTGAATAGAGACTTTTTCAAAAAAAATTTTATTGTATACATCTCAAGATTTCCTTTTCCTTTTACAAATAGAATGTTGTAAATTTCATAAAGATATTATTAAAATGGTTCATTTAACAAAATAAATCAGTAAAAAGGAAAAAAATATGTTTATCTAGAAAGTTTTCTTTATGTCTTTATTTATTTAGTTTGTATTTTTCATTAAAAATGATTAAATTTAATTGGATTTTCTAATTCAATAAATTTACTTTGAAGTTATTTCATTAAAGTTTTTTAAACATTTTTTAAACTCAACAAAATTTACTAAATTCAATTACATTAAATATAGCTGTTTTTTCTTTTTCTTTTTGTCATAAATTCAAAGAATATTACTTTTTGTTTTTATGGTTCATACAAACTTGATTTATTTGATCAATAGCTTTACGTCAAACAAAAAATAAGAATTTTAATCAAAAGGAAATGGATTGTTATTTTACTTATATAGATTTTGATTATAATTAAGGACATTCTTTAACGAAATACTAAACAGCAAGGAATATTTTGAAAGAGTTTTCTACTTCTTTTGAATAATTTAACAATAACTAAATTTTTGTATATGTATATGTAAGCCTTTTGAAAAATAGTTTTCTATTATTATTGCTAAAGCACAGTCACAATTTTATTGTAAGTAATTGAAAAAGTTTTAACAAATTATGAACTACTTCTTAAAGTGAATATTATATTTGTGAAAATAGTGAATAAGTTTCTTTATTATACATAAATTATAATTTTTGTTTAAAAATTAACAAATCACATAAATATAAAACGTGATGATTAGAAGAAATATTTTTCGTTATACTTAGGTATGATTAAATTTAATTTAGTCATTCATAGATTACGTGCTTAAATTTAAAACAATTAAAATTTTGCTAAATGCAAAAAAAATATTAATTTATGAATTCTTTTGTTATTTTGATGAAGTTAAATATTTATTAAAGGTAGCGATAACTCATAGATGTAAGACAACTACTTTTTAACTGCAAAAGTTAATCATTTGTATTGTGTGAAAGCTGTTTAAAACTATCCTTGAATTTGATGTTTAGACTGTGTCCTAGATTAGCATTTTGGACAACAGTTTTATAGGAGATTTTATAAGATTTTTGAAGCAAGCTTACACTCAGAAGTATATTGACTGCAATAATTACATTACAATTCTTTTAGAAAAATAAAATTTGTACCTTTCAACTAATTTTATTGCCTTTATAATGCATAATTATTTATGATAAGTTAATTTAATATAATAAAAGTAGTTAGAAAACATAAGTTGTATATTTACAATCCAAATGTCTAACTCAAACAAACTATTGAGTATCACAGTGCCTCAGAACTCATATAAAATCTTCTATAAAACTATTGTCTAAAATGCTAATCTAGACACCAAGTTAACACGTTGTGGACGCTGCAGTTTTTTCTATTTCCCTTAATCGGGTGGCAGTGAAAATTTTAATTTACTTTACTCAAAATGTTGTTTAGCATAAAATTGAATATTATAAATATTGGATGAAATATTTGGAAGTAATAAATTTTTCAGGTACAAAATAAAATATAATATACTCATCTGGATTTATATGGCATCAAAACAGAATTGTGTAAAATAAGACACAAAATTCGTACTAAATAGAAGAATATTCTCAATAGATTTGAAAAGAGACAAAAAACAAACACATAGTTTACACTAAAACTATGTAAAATATAACCAAGGAAAAATAAAGAGAAACACTTGATAAGTTCATTGATTTATAGAGAAAACTTTATAATTATACTTTCTCAATTGTTTTATTACAATAGAAAATCAATGTTCATCAAGACTTTTACCCTCTTGAATAAAATAATTACACTTTGATTGTAAAATTGAATTAACAAATTTTCATTCAAAGGCAAAAATTTAAATAATAATTAATAATCTTAAACCAGTAGTAAAACAAATAAACTTACTAGTCGATTTGGCTTCAGAAGTAATATTTCCATAATCCCCAGGCATAGCTTTTTAACAAATATCATCGAAAAAATGCTAAAATTTTGCTTTTTTATTTGTTGTCATCAGGACATTTGCTATAATTGCAATGCCTTCTACGATTTGTACCTTCGGTATCTGTAAGTACTCGGAATTTGTAAAAAAAAAACACTAAAACTTTGTTTAAGAAGTTAAGGACAGCGAAGTTTTTTCTATTTCGCTTCATCGGACGGCAGTGAAATTCGTACTTAGCTTTATCAGGTGGCACCTTGCACAAAATATTGCTTAGAAAAAAATTAAAAGTTGGTTTTAATAAAAAAATTATTTTAACGCTATAAAGTTTTTTTCATCTAACAAAACTACAGCTGAGGTGAACTACCGGCGGGACATGCCGCCAGATAAAACATTCGCTTGTGTACTAACAGTGGAAAACGTGGTCCTATTAGCGTGTTATCACACATAAAAGTTTGTTTAACACATTGAGAACAGTGAAGTTTTTTTCTATTTCGCATCATCGGACGGCAGTGAAAATCGTACTTTGCTTTATCAGGTGGCGCCTTGCACAAAATTAAAAGTTGATTTTAATTAAAAAATCGAGCGGGACCTATAAATACATAAAACGTAAATAATATCGGGTACGGGTATGAATACGTCCTTGAAATATATATTGAACGCTGGAATCATTTCCGTTCAGCATATTACATCCTGAACAATTTTTTGATGCTCCTCCCAAAAAAAATTTCTTTGTTTTATTTTGAGAAGTTTTTGATTTGCTGCATAATTAAAAAGTTGACAGGTTAAAGTATTCACAACCAAATTTTTTAACACAGTTTGAATAACCGAGAATTTTTTTAAATTTATTTATCATTGCTAAAATACTAGGTAATCGTTTTATTGTCCTATACTCAATTATAATAAAACTATAACTTTTTTACCAGAATTATGTACAGATATTATGTAAACTATTTTAAAAATTTACTTTAGGGTCATAACTATTAGAGGTGAATGACAAGTTTTTTAGTTTCAAAACAGACGAATATTGAAACTGGTCAATAAGTCAAAGCTTATTTGGTTCTACATATCTATCAGGAGCAATTTACAAAAAGAAAATAAGCTTAATAACAAAATTTTAAAATAAATATTCCTTTTTAATGTATATAGATCAAGTGAAAGTAAAAGGACGTCATGAATTTTTCATTTTCGTCTTTAAGTGCAGAAAGGAAATAATCTCTTTAATATTTCACAAAAAATACTTTTTTAGTTTTTTTATGATATATATATGGAAAAAGTATCTATACTTTTTACCAATCTATCCAAATGTTGTTTCGATAAAAAAATATTTGGAACTGCTTTGGTTTGCGCAAAGCTTTTTTTACCATTTATAACTATTACATATTAATATTTTGCAAATAATATTTTCCTCTAAGAATATTTAATAATAAATAAACAAGAAAATATTGCAAATCCTTGTATGCTTATTAATTTACTAAAAGTTATTTTAGTGAACCAAAGAAAATTCAGATTTACTTTTGGTAAAATAAAACATATATCTACAAGCTATATCAGATCTATTTCTAGATTTTGTAATATGTATACAACATTACCATTAGAAATGTAATATCATAATTTTACTAAAAGAAAATTAAAAGGAACATTTGTACAATACAACAATACTTTTAGTTCCGGTTCGTAAACTAAAAACTTTCTTATATAATTCAACATTAATATAAAATTTATTAACAAAAATATATCATTTATTTTTCAATGCTTATAGTGTAAATATTATTACTTTCCTGTGGAAAACAATAGGAATGACGTATAAAAAGAATTTACGTGAAGATGTAGTATTTTTTTAAGCGATAATAAATCAATTCTTTTACATACCTTTAAACTTTATGGAACAAATAACATAATTCTGTAGGAAAATAATGCTGTTATATCTGCACAAATTTTTTGATTTTGGATTGAACTTTCATTGCAATTTTATTAAAGCATTAAAGCTTACAGCTTAAATATTTGCTAGGATTGGAAATAGATAAGTTATAAGGAAGAATTTTTTATAAATTTTTGATTAAATTTGTTATAATTTATTGCTCTTTTATATGAAACTTTGAAATTTTAGAAAGAATTCTGGCACGTAATAATTAAATTGAGAATTACGTCACAAGTTTTGCAAGATATTATGATTTGAATGTACGGGAGATACGTACTAACAGGGGTAACTTAAAACTTATTTATCCTGTGCAAATAATTACTTGAAATTCTTAAATAAATTTATATTAGCTACTTTTTATTTTACAATTCTAAGAAGTTTCTATAATTTAAGGTATTGTCAACTAAAAAATAAATAAAAAATTTAGGTAACATTAATATTCTAGCGACATTTAATAAATCATATACACAACAAAAAATATTTCTATTATATAAAAAATATAAATATTCTTTAAAAAAAAAAGGATAAGTAGAATACTTTGATTAAAAAAACAACTTACAAATTTATGGGTATGCTATATCCCTAGTTTTAATTACACTCTATTTTCAAAAGCAGAAACTTTTCGAATGAAAAAAAAAATAAAGCACCCTTCAAAAGTAAAACTGACACATTTAGATCGGTTTGACGTTCTCAATGAAACTGGCAATCGGAAGTCATATTTTAAGCTACAAAACCGAAATTGATATGTTGAACTTATTCAAACACTGAAATTGTTACTTTGCCAACAGATGTTCCGGACTAAAAGTGCACAAAGAAATATATTTATTTTTTTTAAAAATATAGTCAGCACTATTTATTTTTATTTTTTATTTTTTGTTTCAGTTTTTATTATTAAACAAGTCTTGCTATCAACAATTCATAAAGAACTGAAAAAAGATAACGTAATTTAGAGCACATGTGTTTTGATTAAAATTTTATTCAATCACATGAGATTATTATAAATAAAAAAAATTTATCATATCAATTACTTTAATTTTTTTTTCTTTTTTTTTTGTGTTTTTTACAATAAATCAAAAAATTACTTCATTATAACATATTGAGTAGAAATTTAAAACGGACATATCGTTATTGCCCTATTTGTAACTATAACGTCCTTAAAGGATGGTGGTACACTGCACTATGAAAAAAAATACAAGTCTAGTCTGTTGAAATAAAATAAATAAAAAAATGAGAAACCTATTTCTCATTCAAAATAAAGTCCTAAAAAGCTCAAAAGCTTTAGGAATAAACAGGATAACAAAGAGTATATCCCAAAAATTTTTAACAAAAGAAGAGAAAATTCTTTCCCTTTTGTTTATTTTATATAAAATTTCAAGAACACTTGAAAAACATCATATATTTCATACCAATTATTTTTGTACTTACTCTTGACGTCAAGTCGTTAAACAAGTACTTTTTAAGAAGGATTGTACTCTTGTTTGTTTCGGCTTTTCTTTATGCTTTTTTTTTTTATTCCTCCTATGATCCAGGAGATTAATGTCTGTAGTAGGAGATTAAGAAATCAATTTACATGCTTTGAATAATTGTTTAAATTGATTAAGAAAAATTTGTATACTTAATTTAAGGGAATATTAATATTTTTTATTATAAAATTACTTTATAAGAATTTATTTTAAAAAATCAGACATTTATTTCATTATTTCAAAAAAAAAATTTTTTGGTGGTTGAAAAGTAGTTTTTATAACTAAAACTATTCAATATAATTTAGAACTAAGTTTTTAGCAAACAAAATTTTTTTTTAACTTGAAAAGAGGAGAAAATAAAAGTACCTGTAAACATTTATACAGTCACTTAACTGTTGTCTAGTGGAAAAGATTACTCTAGTTGAAAACCTAGGAAAA
This sequence comes from Acrocera orbiculus, assembly GCA_947359355.1. NCBI lineage: Eukaryota > Metazoa > Arthropoda > Insecta > Diptera > Acroceridae > Acrocera > Acrocera orbiculus. Next base: position 26,414,137 of record OX375756.1, on the reverse strand, counting down.
CGTTAGTCCAAATAATAAAATCGTAAATATAAGTTTTGTAATTTTAATTTATGGATTTATTTTCAGATTTAGTAGTTAGAAATCTTCGTAGATTTTCAGATTTAGTATTCGATTTTTTAAATATTCTTTTCCAATTTAGTACTCTGATAGATAAATTTAAACGAAAACTATTATTAACTCGTTAAAAAGCCAACAAAATTTAGAAAAAACATCATTGAAACTGGAACATACCCCAAAAGTAATATTTAACGTTTTCTATTTGGTTTTATATGCTTTTAGAGTTTTTACAAATTTTAGATAATTTTGCCCTTGGAAATTTTGATCATCTTTTAAAAAATTGATGGTTTGCCTTGCGTAACTTGTTAGACATAAGTAAATTAGGTGAATATTTGTTTTTGACTTGTATTTAAAATGTAATTATAGAAACAGATGAATTGATTTTAACCTGTTAACCGGGGAACTCACTTTTTAATTAAGCAGCATATTTGAAAACTCCTGAAGATAAAACAAAGAAACTTTTTTGGGGTTGCATCTAAAGTTTTTCCAAAATGTGCAGTGAAGGGAAATGATGCAGAAGATCAATGGCTCCTAAGCACTACATATATTTCACGGACGTATTCTATGTTCTACCCGTACCCGGTATTGTTTACGTTTGACGTATTTATATTTCCCCTCCCCGTTAACAGGTTAATTAAATTTCACAGAAAGGATTCAAACAAAATGAAAATTCTAAATAAATTCATAATAAACCAAAGTAGTTCTACTTCATCAATGAAAGAGAGCTACTTTTCAGTCCTAACGGCTGCTATCTCGAGGAAAACACATCAATGAATTTTGCTATCAAATAGCCATAAAAGTTGCCGTCATGGCGATTTTCTACATGAAAATATGATCTACACTGGCTACTTTTCTGCTTGCTACATCAATGAATGTTTCACAAATGAGCTTCTAAATTTACTCACGCATGAATGAGAAACTTACTAATGATTAATTCTCCTACTAGGAAACAAACAAAAAATTAAATTCCAATATTTTAAAGTCTGAATAATTTCTATAATTGATTGTTTTGGGTTACAACAAAGTGAAATAATAGAAATATAACTAGAGAATTCTATGTCTTTTTTAAATTTTGTGCCGTAATATTTGTTACTATTAAACACAGCTAACTGATACGGCAAATATGTAGCTAGCCATATATGATTGCTGTTACATTGTACATAAATCACTAAAGTTACATATATTGCCTTGAAAAAACAGCACTTAGCTTTTGCTTAAAGCACATAATACGCATTCCATTTTTATAAGATAACAAAACTTTAAATATGTTATCAATGAGTTTTGGCGGTTTAATTTTTGGATTAACAACGTGTTAATCAACTCATGAGTCCACTTGAATTGAAAAACCTCTTAAAACTCTTGCCTTTTTTACTTTTTCAATGGTTGTTTTTCAAACATCAAAAACAAATAATAATTATTTAATTAACTAAAATTATCAATGGAAGCCTAAGGGAATATAATATTATACTGACATAACTAGATTGACCTGGTTTTCATTTTAAAATCATAAAAAATAATAAAAAAAACTTTCATTAAGTACTAATAAATACTTTATAATACCCCAAAAATTGTCGGATATGCAACTTTCTTCATATACTTGTTAGAATTTGCACGATTACCTTGAATGAATTTCAGCTTAATTATCAATTTTGTCACTTCGAAGTTAATCATATAGAAAATGCTGTTTTTAAACATCAAATTTTCGAGGTGAATACTTCAAAATTTTTAAATATCTCCCCTTGGGTCTTGTAAATAGTCAAATCAGTACTCCCTTCTGATGATGGGAGGATAAATTTTAGAATGAAATTCTGAAATTCGGGTTCATCAATTGTCAAAACTATAGATACTAAAAGAATTATTTATTGAATAAAATTTAAAACATTTATTAAAACAATCCTTTCTAACAAGTTCAAGTATCAGATTAGACTGGGTATGCCTTGAAACCTACCCTTGCAACTATTTTTGCTTACGAGAAACAAAATCTTACAAATTCTGATTGAAAAATTTTATTTGAATAAAGTTTGCTAATTTTTGTTGAAAATTGTTATTTATTGTTAACTGTTATTATAAACTTTTGTTATTTTTTGTCAATTATTTTTAATTATTATTAGTTATTGTTAAATATTAGTTATTTTTGTATTATTCTTTACTGTTACTTTTAGCGAAGGTCTCTGTTTCTTATTGGTATTTTTTTTATTAATGTTTATCAATGTTAATAATTGAACTAGTTGTAAATAATTGTTTTCAATGACAATTATAAACAATTATTTACATTTATTGACAATTATTATTAACATAATTAACAAACATAAACATAATATTTAAGGATCTCAAAAATGATGACATGTAATTATATGAAAATTAATAACTTTTAAAAATCTATAAATAAAAACTTGTTTATTATTTAAAACACATATTTTTTTGTTACGTGCCCATATGTTTTTTGCAAGAGTCCATACCCCTGAGGACCAAACATATAGGCACGATTAATTCAGGTGTCGTTTACTGGCAGTCGTAGTGAGCTCGCTAGCGCTATAGCCGCGCGGCTATAGCAGTAGAATTTAAAACATATGTTCTCGTGGAAATATTTTTTCTGCATTTTAGATGGCGGTGCAAAAAAATGACTCAAATTGATTTTAAATGATTCAAACTGAAAAAAAAAACTAATTAATAAATTTAAGTTTCAATTATAAAAGCAGTTTTCAGTTTTTTAAGCTTCTCTAAAATATGATAAAGTTTCAAGAAATAACTATAGAATTTATATAATTTTATTTCATTTTCGGGATATATAAATCCAGCAATTACGATTTCACATTACTTGGATTTTCATGAAAGCATTTTGAAATTAAGTTCCTTTGTGTATTGGAGAATTATAGATTTCATCAGATTTTATCAGATTTTTTGTGTATTGGAGTTTTATAGATGGATGAACTCCATCGCTTATGTGTGAAGTTCCTAGGAGAAATTAAAATCTAAAACAAAAACTATTATGCCAAATAAAAGGATAAAATACGAGAATTTTTAAGTTTCCCAGTTAAGTTAAAAAATACTAAAATTCGCCTACTCTGATCAGTAAACTTTAAAAATCTCAGCAACTAAGTAAACTTAGGTTATGGCATCAGCTGAACGTAATTTGAACAAACTTTATTACTCTGCTTAGAATTAAGTAAAAGTTTAATTTCACACACAGAAACATATAAAAATATAGAAGAAAAGCAAACCTTTATCTATTGATAGTGCGTTTTCACTGAAACTTGTACCTAGTACCTAATACTATATTCTAGAATTTGTATGGGAAACCTCTAGTTTATTTGCCAAATAAACTAATTTAAATTGTTTTTCTAGTTCATTGCTAATGTACTAGACAACTCATGGCAGTACGAAAGGGAAACCTTGAGTAATTTTTTCGAACTTTCTCTTTCAGCAATATGTAGTTTGACAGTGAATAATTGCGGAACTTAGGTTATTTCAATAAAAATTATTGTATTAAGATAAAAAATTTTTAATTTGATATGATTTTTCATTATTTAATTGTTTATTTAACACAAAAATTGCAAAAATTAAGACAATTAACACAAATACAACACAAATTCTAGACAGATGAAAAATATACTCGGTACTATAGGTACCAGGCTCAGTGAAAACGGACTATAACTGAAGCAACTGCAATGAATGCAGCCTTTCGCTGGGAATTAAAGTGATTGCCTGCGTGTAGTCACCTGAATTTTTATATTTTAACGAAGCATTTACACTTTTAAGTTTCTCAAAAAAAGAAAATTGGTTTTCAATAAAAGCCTATGCTGTATATTCTTTTATTTCATTCAACTATTTGCATCATATTTTTTATAACTACAATTTATATAAACATAAGTTTAAACTTTTAATAATATAACGATAAAATTAAATTACGACTTATATTTTTAGCTTATCTCCTTCGTTAATTTTAAATTATGTTTGGTATTACTAAATAATTTGAGCGAATTAGCTATCTGTCAATGAAATATACAATTTGGTGTTTTTTTGTCTGATGCCTGAAATTCGTAAAAATTTTCAATTTAATTGTGAGTTGTGATGATATTATTCTACTTAAAAACTATATAAATTATAACCTTTTTTTAAGTGGTAATTAATTTAAAATTTAAACTTGATTGTGTGAATCACAAAGTTCAATTTTTTCGGTGTCGCGCCGCTGTTCTTTTGTATGTGTTGCGTGTTCTTTAAAAAGAAAGGGCGTTTTTTATCATATAAAAATAAATTAAATGAAATTAGAATAACAAATCTTCAAAATCTAACCAAAAATAACAATTGGAAATATTTTAAAAGAACAAATTTTTATACCCAAAGATTTACTAAGTTTATTAACTTTTAAAATGAAAGCTGTCAAATCTTTCCTTAAGAGATCAATGCACCTAAATATTGCATTTGTAGAAGTGTGATATTGTAAGTTTAGTATGATTACTGCATTAAAATGACTAACTAGTTAAATCTTGCATTTATTATTAGTTTTTTTTTAAATTATTTAGATGAAAAAAATATAAATTTAATTAATAATAACACCACCGAAATTGGTCATATCCTGCAAGGGAAGTATTTACATTCAATTTATATCATTATTGAAGGCATTATATGCAATTATAGTATCTGGAATTCAATTGATTAAATGACGAGTAATTTAAATATTAGTAAATACAATTTAAAATTATTTCTACACTTCTATGACTGAGAACGATCAACTAATTTGTCAGAAATTTAATTTAATACTCATGTACAAGTTTTATTCAAGATTCCTTACAAATTTTTTTTGAAAAAACACCTTTAAATCGACACATTACTTATTTTTTTGTTTTTATACTTATTATATTCCTTTGACCTCATTAACATATGAAGCAAGCCTTATTTAATAGTTTTAATAAGAAACATTTATCTTTAAAAATAAACCTTGAAGTTTTTTAATTTTTGTATTTATACTTTCCTCAAACACATTTATTTTGATAATTATTGATTTTAGAATTACTACTGGAAAATGTTATACAAAGAATTTCAAAGTCCTTCTTCTAAATGAAAACTGACATCCGATATTTTTGCTAATTTATTTTTACAAATTTTGGCAATGTCGGGTAACAGAATCAGTACAACTGATGCTGAACTTAGTAAATCACAAAGGGAAAGTGGAGAAGATTCAGAAGATGAAAGTGAAATTCTGGAAGAAAGTCCTTGTGGGAGGTGGCTTAAACGACGTGAAGAGGTAAAGGGTAAAACTTGTATTTTAATTTATACAATTTTAAAAAAAAATATTTATTTAATTTTTAATGATAAGCTAAATCAATCAAAATAGGTATTTTCCCTTTCTTCATGATAAAAATTTGAGATTCCTTCTTTGTTTTTTTTTTTTTTGAATAAATTTATTTAGAAAAATCTAAATAGAGGCATCTTTGAATGATCGACATTAAAATTTAGCTAATTGTATTTTTAACTTTATTTAAATTTCTATTTTAAAAGGTTGAACAAAGGGATGTGCCTGGAATTGATTGTGCTCATTTAGCTATGGATACTGAAGAAGGAGTCGAAGTAGTATGGAATGAAGTTCAATTTTCTGAAAGGAAAAATTTTAAATCACAAGAAGAAAAAATACAACAGGTTTTTGAAAATTTAACTCAATTAGAACACCCTAATATAGTCAAGTTTCATCGTTATTGGACCGATACACATAATGATAAGCCTAGGGTAAAAGCGAATGATTTTTAATTTAATTTGTTTTTTTTTTTTTTTTTTTGAACAACAATTTAATAATTAGAATTTTTTATCAAAAGGTCATATTCATAACAGAATATATGTCATCTGGTTCACTTAAACAATTTCTTAAAAGAACTAAAAGAAATGTGAAAAGACTGCCTTTACATGCATGGAGAAGATGGAGTACGCAAATTTTATCAGCACTTAGGTATTATTAATTAATATCAATCAATAGAAATATTATTATTAAAATTATTGAATTTAAAGTTATTTGCATTCCTGTTCACCGCCTATAATTCATGGCAATTTAACCTGTGATACGATATTTATACAACATAATGGTTTAGTTAAAATCGGTAGTGTAGCTCCTGATGCCATACATCACCATGTTAAAACTTGTAGGGAAAATATGAAAAATATGCATTTTGTAGCACCAGAATATGGCTGTAAATAAAAAATTTTATATTATATATGTATAAATTTAAATTTATAAAAATTTTTTAGCTGCATTAACACCAGCTATTGATATATTCTCATTTGGAATATGTGCCTTAGAAATGGCGGCTTTAGAAATACAAGGTAATGGTGATTCTGGAGCATTAGTAACAGAAGAAAATATTACACGTACTATTGAAAGCATTGAAGACGAACAACAAAAGGACTTTATATATAAGTGCCTAAATAAAATTCCGACCGAGCGTCCCAGTGCTCATGAATTACTTTTTCATCCTTTATTATTTGAAGTACATTCATTGAAATTATTAGCAGCTCATAGTCTTGTTAATTCTGCACGTAAGAAATTTATAAAACGATTTCTTTAGAACTTAATTTTAAATAAATATTTTATTTTGTTTTTTGTTTTTTTTTTTTTAAAATATGAATTATTTAAAAATTTCTTATATTTCTCATAAATTTTTCAAACAGCAAATTTTTCGGAAACTATAATTGATGAAATGATGCAACGTCTTTACAAGCCAGATGTTATTCTTGCTGATATCAATGGAAATAATGAAATTCATGAGTTTAAATTAGCTGATGTTCCATCAGCAGAAAAATTAGAAAAGTTCGTAGAGGATGTTAAGTAAGTTTTATCAGATTTTTATAACATAAATAATATTGATTGGCTTTTAATTAAAGAAATGGTATTTATCCATTAACCGCTTTTGCTGTAAAAAAACCTCCAAGACCTAGACCAAGGGCGGTATCACCAGAAACAGCGGAATCGGTTAAATCAGTTACACCAGAACCTATTGATGTTGAAACCCGTAGAATTGTCAATATGATGTGTAGTGTAAAACCAAGAGATGGTAGCTGTGATTTATTGGTATAATATTGAAAATATTGATATAAATATTTGATTTAACTAGTTTTATATTTAAAGATGACAATATTGCTTCGAATGGATGACAAAATGAATCGACAATTGACATGCCAGGTGTCACAAGATGACTCTGCTAATCTCCTTTCTAACGAACTTGTACATTTAGGATTTATTCATGACGTAAGTTTAGTTATATAATTTTGTATCTTATTAATATTAAAATTCTTAACTATTTTAATTAATAACTGAACATTTTTACTTAGGATGATCGTGAAAAAATTGCTGCATTGATTGAAGATACTTTACGCAGTAGCTTTAATAAACAGCATCAATTACATATAAGTGCTTTACAGCAAACCTCAAATGATGTAATTAAGCATCTCGACGCTCATCAATCTGGTATTGAATTTAAAAAAGTTAATTATATAAATATTTTTATAAATGCACCTATAAAAGGAACCGATCGTGGTTGGATTGTAGCAGATACTGACAGTCCCTCCAATACTTCTGGTGGTCCTTCCACTCCAGCCGAACCCGCAAGTTGCAACGATGGTATAGAAGCAGATGTTAAGAATATTGATTTTATATGTGATGAACATAGTTATTTAAATGAAAATACTATTTTTTCGACTGAAGAAATTAAATCTACGGAAAATGAATGATAAAGTGATACTGTTAATTCGGATTAACGAATAGTTTTATGAAAAAAATAAAAAAAAAAAGTGTAAATCCAAAATTAGAAAAATAGAATCTAAAGATTGTATTTATCGAAACTGTTAATTATCAGCTTTTAATTAATTTATATTTATTGTAAAGTTTTAGTCATTTATTCTGTTTTGTTATGCATTACGTAAGTTTAAAATAAGACATGTAATCAAAGTGTTTAAGAATATTACGTTTGCTGGATCAAACACGAAGCTAATGCCCGAAAATGTTTATTATTTAAATTTACAAAATGAAATCTGTTATTGATATTTCAGATGAAAACACTAAATTAAAATTTAACAAAAACAATTTGAAATATTTATTCAAAATATTTTTGGTTAAATAGATGTAAGAAAAGGTAAATAACGGAAATTTTGACGCATACAAATGCGGTAAGAAAATTTTTAACCTTTTGCTATTGAAAAACAAAAGCAAACTTTAAAATTAAATGACTCTATAGTAGAAATCGCAGAGAGCTGTTAAACTTAGGTTAACAGTTGGTTTGATACACCAGGTTTTCGTGAAGCTATTGTTAACTCAGACAGCTTCAGTGCAATTTTGGAATATATAGATGAACAATAGTAATAAGAAAGATTTCTTCGAGAGTAGGCTTAAACGACGAAATATTGTAGATAATCATATACATACATTGTTTTTACTTTATATAGCCATGGTTTAAATCCTTTAGACATCCAATTGATGGAAAAAGTAAATATTGTGTCTGCTATTGCTAAAGCAGAGTCTTACAAAAAAAGAAATTAACTTCTTAAATGTTGCATAATGCAAGAAATAGAAGATAATTGTATTAAAATTTATCCACTTCCATATTCATATTGATGAAGATGAAAACTATAAAGAACACAGGCTCGACAACCGCGTGCATTGTGCACGCTTTGTCGCTTTCTGTCATCGCTGTCACCCTTAGCAGTTTTTTGGTTAGGAATTGAATTTTTGGGAATAGTTTCGTTAAATTTTTTTCGACTAGTCGATAATTTTTGACAGTAGATTATAAAAACACTTCCGATTATTTTTAAATATTTTATTAGAAGTATTTAATTTGACTAGCAAAAATAATATAATTTTGCTTTGTAAAAATGAACACAATGTTCATTCAAAACTTTCTTTTTTATAAAGGTTTAAAGCTGTGTGTTAGATATAATATCCAAAAATATACGACCACTTCCAATGAGTTAGGCTTTAAAATTCCAAAAAAAATTCAAAGAACTTCTACAGATATTCTTTTGGCACTTTCAAGTACAGTTGGAAATGATCCGACTGCTGCTCATTATAAATATCATGATGATCCATTTTTGATACCACTTTCAAATGTTGGCAAACGAAGTTTTGCTTTATCTCAAGAATCAGGAAGAAAGGCAGCTCGCTGGATTAGACAACAAAATTCTGAACTCTTTCAGGTAATTACTAAAAAATTCTTAATTTATATTTAAAACTAAATAATTATTTACTAGCATTCTGTTGCTGAACCTTTTATTAAATCATTTGCCCCTAAGAAAATTATCACACCCGATTTGGATGTTAATGAAGAAATTTTAAAGGATTTAATAAATGATAATGAACTTTCTGATGCAGTATTAGTTTATAAAATGCTTATTGAAAAGGAAATTAATATTTCAAATAATGTTAAACAAAGCTTATTGGAATTAATATCGTTTTATAATCACGAAGATCCTTTACCATCAGAAGATATTGAAGAACGTTGGTTTAGACAAAGTAATTTATCAAAAGCACGAAATAGAAAAACATGGAAAGATGGAGACTTAGCAGAACAATTGTTTTCACAAATAGAACCTAAATCTTCAGAATCATACTGTGCAATTATTCGTGGAATGTGTAAATATTTTCAAGTCGATAGAGCTTTTGCTCTTTTTAAAGAAGCCCAAGAAAATAATATTTTTATTGATGTTAAAACTTATAATTCGATTTTAATGGTTGCCAATTTTTTAAAAGAATCTGCAGATTTACGTTGGAATTTGTGTTTAGAATTACTTCAAAATATGAAAAGTTCTAATTTAAAACCAAATTTAGGAACAATGAATGCTTTGCTTCATACAATAAGTACATTAGGAAATTATAAACTTGCCAGATCTTCTGCACTTAAAGTTTTAAAAGAATTTAGTAATTTAAATGTAGAGCCATCATTAGCAACATGGTATTACATTTTAATAATATACTATCGTGATAGATCTCCTATATCTCATGTCCTTATTGATATTATAAACAAATTAGAAGGTAAAGAATTTGAAATTAAAAACGAAAAAGACGTATTCTTTTTTGTAACTGCTATGGATATATGCAGAAATCAATTAGAGGATAAGGAGTTGGCATGGCGAATAAATAGATTGTTACATTTTGGTAACAATTACAATTTAATTGGGGATTCTTATAAAGAATCAATATATTACAGACATTTTTTTTGTTTGTTATGTCAAACTGAAACCTTAGATAAATTTATGGACTTTTATGATGTTATAGTACCACATATATATATTCCAGAACCTGGAGTAATGGAAGAAATTTTAAAAGCAGTAGATATTAATGGTGGATTACATTTTATACCTAAGCTATGGTCTGATATGGTTACTTTTGATCATATAAACCGTGAAAGATTATTAAATAAAATATTAAAAATAATGTCTGACAATTGTCCAAATGATAATTTAGATCAACAACATGGATTAAATGAAATATTTGGCAAAATTGCATTGGATATATTTAATAAAGTTGAAGAACAATCTAATATGGAAATTTCAAAATTGAATTTTTCAGCACAAATGTTGAGTGATATACTTATATTATTGTCAAGAGCTGAAAAATTTGAAGAAGCAACCAAAGTTTTCAAGAAGATGAGTAAAGAACAACATAATATTAGTGGTTCACCTCGATTTGCAGCATTATCAAATTACATTTCTATCTGTATAAATAATAAAAGTCCAAGTAATGCTTTAGAATGTCTTGAATATTGTATTGATTTAGGTTTTCCATCTAATGAAATAGAAAAAAATATAAGTGATTCTTTTACATTAAGTAGTGAACAAGAATATAAATTAAAAACTTTGCTTGGAAAGGGCTTTATAGAAAAAGAAACTTAAGAAATTTGATAAATATAATAGAAGAAATTTTAATGTACCAAGTGAATATTTATGCAAAGAAATTTAGATATCGTTTCAATTGGAATGTGAATAAATATTTAAATATATTTCCTATATTTTATTTTAAGTCTATTAAAATGTGTTTGTAGCATAATAACATATAACACCACCATAAAAGAAGATTTTGCTGTCAAAACTATTTCTTCTTAACATTTTGGCTTTTTAGCCACTTGTTGCACTGCCCTACAAGGCAAATCCTTTTGGTGATTTTACAATACTTGCCAATTAAGCTCTTCGCGAGACCGTAACTCTAATAACATTCATAAAAGTATAAAAGGAGGACGCGGGGATCTTGACCACAACTTTAATAAATTACTTTTCAAGCCCATAAAAATTCTTTATAACTGTTGGAAAGGAAAAATTTTTATATATTATAAAAAAACTAAAAAATTTTTACAAAATTTTCATATTGAATTATTTTTATAATTAATTTTGTAATAATTTATATCCAATTAGTCAAATTTAGTCCAACTAGATTTGTCTAAAATTTTTAAATTTTCATCACTATTATTTGTTAAACTAAATTGATCAAGTCCATATTTTTTTAACAGCTCAAAATCATCATTTTTAGATCCATCAGTTACAGTTTTTTGGCGATATTTTGGTGAAAAATAAGGATATAATGGATTATGTACGTTTGTTATATTATTGACAGGTGCTGATGTCTTAATTGAATTTTTTACAAATTTTTCATTGATTAACTTTGCATTTGGATTGAGTGGATCAAAATCTTCAATATCCAAACTCATGTTTTGTTCATCTAATGTTATTAAATCGTCAATAATTCTAGGTTCTTCTTTGATCTACCAATAAAATATTAAAATTTATTTGTTACGTAATAAAATTGAAAAATATTAATAATACTAATTATACCTGATTCTCTGTTATTTGTTCGATTAATTTCGATTTTTCAATTTCTTTAGAAGCTATAAACTTACTTTCCGACAAAACTTTATTTATTTTATTAACACCATTTGATCGTTTTGGTGGAATTGGTGGAGAAATTGTATCAGGAGGTTGATCAAAATAAATATTATTTACATTATGATAATTTCCATGTAAACGATTAATGTCGGTTGTCCTTAAAGGAAAACCTTTAATTTTTATTTCTAATCAAAATGAATAAATCTTACTGTGTAGAATCCATAAAATTAGGTTTAGTATTTGACGTTAAATTCCGTACTACAGTATTTGTTGAACCATCTAAGCTATTGCTAGGTTTAAGCTAAAAATAAATTATTTTTTCCCTGAAGTTCAATTATATTCATATAATTACTTACACTTCTATCAACTTCTGGTAACTTAAATAAAGGATGATTTTCTAATTCCTTCGATATGTTCATATTGGATAAACATAACGAAGAAGTTGGACTTCCAATTGGACTTGATACAATATTTCGATTCAATAAATTATTATTATCTAAATTAAAATCTTGTGAGTTAGATGTTTGTATTACTTTTGATTTCTCTAAATGATTGCACGATGGATTTTGGTTAAATGATTTTTTTAAAAATGTTGGAGAGCTTGGAGCCGAATGATGAAAATTATCCTGTTGAGAAGAATTTAATGCTATATGTGTCTGAAAATTAGGTTTTGGCGGCGTAATATCTCTTAATTTTGATTTTAAATCCTTGTAAACTGTTTTAACACCTCTGCTGCCTTCCTTAACCTATAAGAAAACAATTCATTGTATCTATTATCTTAAATTACTTGTACTTTCAGAAAAAAAATACAATTGTTTCATTCATGCAGTATATATGACTCACCGATTTTACTGCCGATTTTACAGCTGGATTAGTCTATTCACCCCAATTGCGAATCCCAGGCATGAAGTAAATCATAAAAACACAAATGATTTCTTAAAGCTTGGACATATAAAATTTTAAATAATATCTTTAAAAACATGTGTGTATGTGTTTGCATGCATTAATAATATATCCAAAAAAAAAAAAGTAAATATAAACGTTAGTTTGAAATTTATAATAAAGAAATTACATTATATTGTATTTTAGATATACTTGAAGTATTATACAGCGGGATAGATACAGTTTTGAAATGATTACTTTCTAAAATTTTTAAATTTTATAAAATATATCAAAAAGCAGCAAGTTCGTCCAAATTAAAACCCATAATTCTGAAAATTATTGTAAGCAATTGAGCTAAATTATATATAAATAAAACAATATAGAATTTAATACTATTCTATTCGGTATGAAAAGCAACTTTTTCTTTCTTATTTATATTGTTAATTTATCAGCAAAATGCGCATTAATTAATCATAATTAAAACTGTGCGTATACTAAATGTACATTAGAAAAATTTTGTAATTTAAATTCAATGGAAATTTTAAGTTAAAACAATTACCTTATCCTTAACATTTTTCAAGAATTCTCTATAATGTTTTCCCTTTTTGCCCATTTTTTCAGCATATCTCAAAGTTTCTATTTCAAATTCATCGGAAAATCCAAGCCCTGTATTTAACATTTCTAAACGTTCATCAATAAATTGTTGAAATATTTGTAATTCCATCATTTTAATTAAAAATGATCTAAGATATGGAGGCCTTGAATCAATAAATGCCTGCCTATCCCATGTAATTTTTTGACCTTGTGCAAATCGTACAGCATCCCTGTATCCACCGATTAATTGTACTAATATTCTTAAAAAAATTTTTGAAACACGATCTCCTATATGCTCACAAGGATTATTTAATTGTTTTTTTAGTTGTGAAACTAATTCTTGTGGCATTTGATGAACATCATCAAAAGGAGATTTTAAAATTTTTTTATCACAGTTTAAAATGACAACATCCCCAAGCTCTTCTTGTGTCATCTAGGAAAAACAAAATATAAAAAAATTAATTTTTTTATAAGAAAATATAATCAAAAAAATTTACAGTTTGAAGGACAGCTTCTGGTACACCAATTAAATAAGGCATAGGAGCACTCAATATATCTTTCATTTTCATTGGAAGAATTGGTATAAATATATGCTGCCATACCATAGGATAAAGAAAAGCATTCGCAGCTTGAATACAAGACGATATTTTATCTAAGCGATTTGATGTAAATATAATTCTACGTTCTGCTAACATAGCAGCAAATATCGCTATCATATTTCTAGGATCCACAAAATTGTAATAGAGATTTAAATTATGCTAAAAATAAAAATATATTTTATTATGAATAAATAAAGTAATACAATTAAATTAAAATTGATTGTTTACATTTTCAGGAATACTAGGAAGTTGAAATTCTGGTGGTCGTTGAAATACAAAATACTAAAAAAACAAACTTTTAATTTTATAAATATGATCACTTCTTTGACTTACATTTTGGCCAGAATTATAAAATAATTTTAAGTTGGCACCTGGTTCAGGTACACCTTTATTATATGTTTCAGCTAGAAATAATTCGAATTCACTATTGGCAGATCTTCGAAGCTCCCCGAGTACTGTTAGATATCTTAAAAATATATCATGCCAAGGGAGATATGTAATAATAACCATTGCTGTTTCTGTTTTTGGATCATGACGACAGAAGCCAAATCTCCACTTTGAATCATCACTGGTTAATACAAACGAGTAGGTTTGAACAGATTCACTAAAAAATATAAAATTTTATATTATAAGTTGTTCAGTTTTAAATCATTTTAATATTCCTTGAAAATATACTTACTTTTCGAATTCACAAGGATATGCGAAATCTGGTACTTTTCCTAATACTTGTTCATCATTGAAAGTTTTTGGAAAACTTTCAATTATAATACCACTGAAATTTTTGCCTTTTTCTACTTTTGTTATTTCACACCATAACTCAAAAAGTTTGTGAACATTCTCCCTATTTAATAACAAAATCAGTTTGATGGCATGTCAATTATCAACAAATAATAAAACTTACTTAATACGTGTGTTCATTTCGTTTGAATGAACTAAATTTAGAATTAATTTACATTATTATTTAGAAAATAGACTGGTCTTGTCATCTTTTAATGAGTCTAGGGTTTCAAATGTCAATTAAAATCAAAGTTAAATATGAGATAAAGTAGTTCACATCTGGAAATATAGATGGTACAATTTTGACAGTTCTTAAAGCCCGATTGTTTTTATTTATTTTATAATTTAAAAGATATTTTATTATTAATTTTTTACATTTAAAAGTATAAATAAAGTCAAATAGAATCGGTGATAAAAAATTAACTATAATAATGGTAAATTTGAAAGAAACAGGAAAAATTAATATAGTTTGAAAATGCAAAATAAATTTTATTTCATTTCTATTACTGGTAATAATAAATAATTTAAAATTAACTTTATTTCTTTATTTAGATGATTGAACTAACCAATTGGTTTTTTATTGTAGGCATTTATATACACACGTTCATTTAATTTTTAGCTAAATTACAAAGCATGAAAATTTTTTGGAAAATGAATACTAAAATCATGTTGCCACACACAGTTGCAGATATATTGGCTACATCTTTTTTATTTATATCTATCCCAGTAACATTCTGCTTTGAATTGTTTGTCGTGGTTCCATATTTTCATGGGACAAACACATTAGCCTACAATTTTACCTTTCTAGTTGGACTTTTTATACTTTTAAATATTCAAGCTAATATGATAGCTGCAATATTCTGTAATACTAGCGTCAGAGGTTTTCTTTTGTATTTAAATTATATATATATATTTTTTAAATAATATTTTTTTTTTTTTTTTGTAGGACAAGTACTTATGCCCCCAAATGATGATACACGTCTTCTTTGGCATATTTGTGCAATTTGTGATATTTTAGCTCCTCCTCGTTCTTGGCATTGTGATACATGTAAAACTTGCATCCTTAAACGTGACCATCATTGTATATTTATTGGCAAATGTATTGGACATATAAATCATCGATATTTTATAATAATGTTATTATATTTATTTATTGGTTCTACTTATTCTAGTATATATAACAATATTTTTATATGGTATTCTCATGCAGATATTTTTGGTAATTGGTATACAATTATAAAAATTATATTTCCATTTTTTATATTAGTAACAGATGTAGCAAATGGAAATTATTATCTTATAATTTATGTAATTAATATGCTCGGTATGTTATTTAGTTTAGTTTTATTAATTTATCATTTAAAACTCATATTAATGGGTGCAGTTGCTTATGAAGGTAAAAGTACAAAATATAATTTTGGCTGGAAACAGAATATTAAAATAGTTTTTGGGGAACGCTGGTATATATCATGGATTTCACCATTTATTAAAAGTCAATTAGTACACAATGGTATTAACTGGGAAGAATCAAAATTAGATTTTCATAAATCTAATTAAAATTTCACTTTTATATTAGCCATATTATATATCTAAAGATGTATAAAAAGCTATTTTTTTTTACCTAAGATTAGTAAATAAAAAACAATTTGTAGTATGTAATTTAATTACAAATATAAACATTCAAAACTTTCATTTATCTTAAATATATACAAATTCTGTGATATAATTTAATTAATATATTGAACATCTAAATTTGTTTTTTATAATTTATAGCCAGATTTATGTGAAAAGGAAATTCATTACGTTCCCAACTTTGTATAAATGCAGCCAAATAACCATTTAACTCAATTACACGAGCTCGTTGTAAATCTAATTTTTCTTGATGTTTTTCTGAATATAATTCCTAAATATAAATTTATTTAGACTTAAAGATAATTAATAATTTATTAATATAATTTACCGGTCTTGCATCAGAACAGCTTAAATATTTAATTTTTGTATTAACATTTGATATTTGCTGTATATACCATTCTCGAGTTGTTTCAATTGATGTTAATCCTTGGAAAAGTATATTTTTTTCCTCTTCGAACTGCTTTAAACGTTTTATCATATTATAATCAAATGCATTTTGTAATGTATGACGTCTAAAATTATTACATTTAGAGTCAAATATTTTTTGACAAGATGAAAATATAATTTTATTATCTATATTATTTGAAATCCCATCAGCTAAGCCTCGAGGATTTGTTTTTAATAATGTATTATGACTACTTGCACCTTGTTTTAAATAAATTTGAGAATTTTCAAATTTACATTTATTTTTATCAATTGGTGGAGGTCCGTAATTTTGTTTAATTAAAGTCTTTACCGGAATTGTGGTATTTAATTGATTTAAACTATATACTTTTTTTGAGCTCAAAGCATTATTAGGTCGTATTGCTGCTGTATTATTTGAATTCCATTGAGTTTTGGAAATAGGTGTTTCTATTTCTAAAACTGGAGCCGATGATGATCGTGAAGATTTATAATGTGAATTAGTTAAATTTTTATCTGAATCCAATGTAATATTTTTATGAATTTGATTATTTTTAAGACATATCTTTAAACCAGTACAAAATTTATCAAATGTAAGTAAGCCATCAATAGATGTTACCTTTTGTAAACTTTCGATAAAACCTTGTGGTAAAGAATTGCAATCATCATCCTGCCATCGTTGCTCTATATCAGATAACTTGACTAGACCCCTTTTTTGATCATCCATAAGATCAAAAAGAGTTTTCATGGCCACTACAAATTGTTTTGGAAGACTATCCTTTAATTTATATAATTTTTGTTGATCATCCATAATATATATTTAATGCACATTTCACTTATGTAAAATTCAGATTTGATAAAATCTTTAGGAATTTATATTATAAAAAAATCTTATGAAATAAAATTTTGTCGATAAGATGCAAACTACATTACTTCTATTTATAATGAAATAATTTTTTTAAGATCATGACAATCCAATTTAAACCATATCTTAACCTGTTTAATATGTTTACTATATAGATTTGAGTGTGTAGGGGGGAATATTTGGATGAGTAGGTATAAGAATTCTTTAAAAATGACATTTGCTTAAGATAATTTTAATATTTGTAGCTAGAATATTCAAATATCCAAAGTATATCTTTTACATAAATAATAGTTTTCTTTATATTTAAGAATAAAACTATTTGTCAGAATGTGTAAAAAAATCTACATTTCAATTCACATTTAATGTAAAATAAAATAAAATTACATTTTCGATGCTAATTTAGTAAAAAATGCAGCAAATTTCTTTAAGGGCTCTTCATTGATGCTGTCATAAGAAGGAATTGCTTCCATTCTTTTTAACCATGATGTGACTTTAGGAAATTCTTTCGAGTCTAATGGCTTCAAAGTATTAAAAGATGATAATGTTGCAAGACAACAGAAATCTGCAGCAGACAAATTATTTCCAACCATATACAAATCATTTTTTAGGAAAATCTCCATAATTTTCAAAGCATTATGCATTTCTTCAACTTTTTCTTCACAAATCACAGCTTTTTTTTGCTTTATAAAAGGTGCCTATAAAATAAATTTTATTTTTCAGTTTTTGGCTTACAAAAAATCTTTTGAAATTTTTATAATTTAAGTAAGGAAGTTACAAAAAATTTGCATTTTTATTTTTTTAATGAATAAATAAAAAAAAATCCTTACAATTATTGCAAATAACGCTGGATATAGTATTCCACTATCAAAATGTAAGCGCTGGTCAATTAAAGCTCTTTGATATAGATCCTGTGGATAAAGAGAATCATCCTTAGCGTATTTTCCAATTATATAAGGAATAATTGCATGACTGTCCCATATAATTTTTCCATTATCATCTAATGTTGGTACGGTATGCTGTGGATTTATTTTTAAATAGTCGGTTTTTAAGTGATCACCTTTAAATAAACTAATTTCTTGGAGATTAATATCAAGTCCAATGTATTTAGCAGTTAATAAGACTGCACGTACCGGTGGACTAAAAGTAGTACCATAAATAATAGGCCTACTAATCATTTTTAATTAAAAACTGGGGTTAAAACTTATGGTTATTAGTTCAAACGGATACTATTTCAACTTATCTCATTTAATTTTTATACTCAGTTTGTTAAAAAAAATTAATCAAAAGTCAAACTTGTGAGCGCATATTTTTCTCATTATTAGAGAAAAGCTTTAGTATTTTTGCTCTATATCAAACTGGTGTGCTCCAAATTGTTTATTTTTATACCATTTTTATGCTTCGGCATTATAAGAAAGCTTTTTGAATTATAAATTATTTAGCCTAAAATAATGGTTTTAAAAATAATTATGTATACTTATTTTTAATAATATTGCAAAAATATTTGAAAAATTAATGCAATATAATCTTTTTAACTTGTGTTCAGTCACTCTTAACCTTTTTGTTAATAATACAAAATTTCAAAGGTTAAAAGCTTCACACGAGAAAATGATCTTCTCGCAGCTGCATTTAATCACGTAACTGTAAAAAGCAAAAGCAGTAACTTTTGCAATTTGGAGTATCAATATTATATTTTTATATTTAATTATAAAACAGAGTTTGTGAGTATTTTATATGGTGATATTAAAAATTTATCCCTGGCTAATATTTACCGTAGCTAATGAAAATAATAGAAAAAAAATATTTTGTTGGCATTTTTGTATTTTAACTTTCACTTTTCCACAAGCCTTTGTGTTATATTTTTTTTTTTTGATACCTAAGCTATTAACTATTTTCTTTAACATGTTAGAGTACATAAAATTAGAGAATTTTAAATCTAAAATAAAAATTTACACACAAATAACTATAAGAATATTAAATAAAATTAATATTTCATAAATATAGAACGAAATATGACAACTAAGCCGATTTTATACTATCATCCATTGAGTCCACCATCACGATCTGTTTTGCTTACAGCAAAAGAAATAGGCCTTGAACTAGATCTCAAGTAAGTATAATAAAATCATCTTTGCTTCTAATATAAATATTAATTTTGCACAGAATTGTCAACTTACTTAAAGGTGAACATCTAACACCTGAATTTATAAAAATTAATCCTCAACATACAGTACCAACTTTAGATGATAATAATATTATTCTTTATGATAGTCATGTGATTTGTAGTTATTTGATTGATAAATATGCAAAAAATGATAATCTATTTCCAAAAGATATGATCAAACGATATCAAGTTGAGACAAAATTACATTTTGATTCAGGATTCCTTTTTCCAAGATTGAGATTTTTATATGAACCAATTCTTTATTATGGTTCAACTGATTGTTCAGATTTTAAAATTAAATATATTCAAAAGACTTATGAAATAATGGAGGCATTTCTTGAAAAATCTTCTTATTTATGCGGTAATGAATTAACAATTGCTGACTTTTGTTGTATTGCAACTATTTCTTCAATTGATGAAATTGCTCCAATTGATAGTAAATATTCAAATCTATTGAAATGGTACGAACGTATTTCAAGTATACCGTACTACAAGGAAGTCAATCAAAAAGGCGCTGATGAATTGAAAAACTTTTTTAAGACGACTTTAGCTAAAAATCAAAGTCATTTATAAAAGAATTTTAAGGTTGGATTTTTAGCTTCGGGTTCGATGGGTATTTTTAATCGTTGTATAATTTTAAATTTTTCAGTGAAACAAAAAAGATTTAATTATATTTTTTATAAAGTTATACACATGTAATTAATATATGTAACTGATGATTTCACAAATCTGTATTTCAATATGAATAAATTGAATTTATAAAGAATAAGTTTTAATTAATTTTATCAAAACTAATTATACCAATTATCTATTTTGAATATATATTTCTTAATTCGATTGACTGATTTTAATATTATCATAAAGTAAAAGTCTTAAGATGTGATTATAAATTTTTAAAATTCTTAATTAAAAGAATTAAAGAAGCTTAACATAAGAACTACTTTATATTTCAGGTTTCAATGTATATAGTAAAAAAACTCAACAAAAGCGTACTTAAATTTAAAATATAATACTAATTTTACTTTAGAAATAAAATTTATTCTATTATAAATGGTTAATTTGTTCAAACTTTTAAATATTTGAAGTTATTTAAGATTTTTAAAATTATAAAAGATAATTTAATATCCCATAGTGTGATAGTTTTAAACTATAATAACTGAAATATATCACTAATATTTGAAATTCATATAGTCTCATGTTACAGTTTTGTTTTAATAATTATAATTATATTTGAATTTAAATTGATTAAATTATCTGGAATGGATTAGATGATTCATTAAGTAAATAATATTAACTTTATAAGTTATTAAATGCTGTAAATTCAATTTAATAATAATAATAAAAAATGAAAACAACACATGGCCACAAAATTTTTAAAAATCTGTTACTAACATTTTCTTAATTATATGGTTTTAAGCGCTAATTCAATATTTATCTGACTTAAAATATTTAAAGCTTTTAAAAACATTTTACGGTGATTAAAATATCTAAACCAAAAAAAAGTAAGAAAATAATTTAATGTGTTTTTTTTTTGGTAAATATTTCAAATTTATTTCTCTACAAGACTTCTTTGTAGTACTGCTTCTAAGTCTGCGTCAAAAGAATCTGTTCTAGAATAATCAGTATTAAATTTTGTTGATATTTTGTTATTATTAAATTTGTTCGCTTTTATGTCATTTATATTATTATTCATATTTTTATTATTTAAATTTTTTCTGTTCATAATTTCAAGATTATCAAAATTGGCAAAATTTTTACTTATATTTCCATTAGATTTAATTTCAGTTTTATGAAATTCATCTTCGAAATTATCATTAAAAGCATCAAAATTTGTATTTGAATTTGTTAAATCTGTATTTAAATCTCCGAAAGCATTAAATACTGTTGATGTCGCTTTGATACTATTTTTATTAATATTTTTGAAATTATCATTAAAGTTATCGAAGAATTCTGCATTTTTGATATTATTATTATTATTATTAATATTATTTAGTCCAAAAGCATCAAAATTTGCAAAATTATCATCAATAATATCTAATTTCGGTTGATGTTTATCTATATCAACTGATTTTTCTAGAATATTTGAATTATTTTTTTCTTTTCTTTGATTATAATCAATATTATCACCTAAAATTAAATACTTATTAAATAAAAACTACAAAAAAATTGAATATTTTAATTAAAAAACCTGAATCACTTAAATCAGCAGCTTCCTCACTAAATGGATCTTCTATACCAAAGGGGTCTTCGTATCGATAATCTTTAAATGGATCCTCAGAAAAATCTGCTGGTTTCTCCATATTTGTTGTTGTAGTTTTTGTCTCAAATATATTTGTAGATTTAACAGTGTGTTGTTGTAAATTTAAATGCTAATGGATAAAAAAAAAAGAATACGAAATAAAAGGAAATAAAATTTGTATAAAAACCAAATAAAGAACAGAAATTATTAATTTATAATATAAAGAAATTTTTTTTTTTTTGGGCTAAAGTTGTTTATGTTAATGTTTAGTGATTTATTATTAATTCAAATATTAAAACTTGGAAATATTAGTAATTTTTATATTTATGTTAACTTAAATTCTATACCCTTTGTTGTGAACCTATTTCAAAAGTATTTTAACTAAAATTGATAATTTATTTTACTAATTTTTAAAAAATTCAAATATTTCAAAATTTTGTTTGAATTTTGCATTTAAATGGAAAATAAAGAAACATTTTTAATGGGTTTCGTGGAATTTTAGGTTGTTATCTCATAAAAGTAATTACAATAAATTAAATTTAATTCAAATCATAACTTGCTAGTTAATATAAAAGGGTTTAGCAGAAACTTTTAGTAATAACGAAAATTTAGTTTAACATAACTTTATTGATATTGAATTATATTTATTTAGTAACCAACAAGTATTTGACTATATTCCGTTTTAAGTACTATTTTTTCTTTTTTAACAAAATTAATTTTACAACGATAATAATGTGATTGTTATTTAAATAAAAATTTACAAATTTAAATTAGTATATGGCTTGTAATTAGCTAAAAAATAATAATCGTGGCATATATTCACTGAAAATAAAACATAGAAAGATAATTTGTTAAAAATTTTATTAATTGAAAATTATTTAGCAACACATGCATACAAAGGAAACTTTTTCAAACAAACTTTAATTTATTTAAAAATTAAGGGAGATATTTTTATGTTCTAATTATTTTAATATTTAATTTTATTAGTAAAACAGATTTTTTGGAATATTAGATTCATTATTAATTCCTAAGAAGTACAAACGCCTAACATTTGGAGTATACTTAATCTGAAAACGTAAAAAAGTACTGCCGAGTACTAAATCTGGGAATAAATACAAACGGCTGATAAAATGAAAAGAATGAATTTATGTAAAAGGTTATCAGAGTTTTATTATAGAAATTTTTAAGTTCTTATCGTTCATAGAGCAATATACTGATATAAAAATATTCATTTCGGTTACTACTTAAAGTTCTATAAGAAATTTTCTTTAAGTACATAAATTAAAAAGCTTTCAAAATGTGAAGATAGATGCGAAAAATATTATTCAACACTAAAATAATATGCGAAATGACCTTCATGCAACAAAAATATGCAATTTAAATTAATATTAGTAATCACTAAAAAGTGTAGATTTATGAATGGAAAAAAAATAACTCTTTACGAATTTCATTAAAATTAAAGTTTAGTATATAAAAATTTAAATGTTGGATCAGTTAGAAAATCTCTACATGCCAAATTTAAGCAAATTTGTGTTTTCTTATATACAAAATATAGTTTAATCATTTATAAATTTTCTTACTTTATCAAAATCAGCAAAATCAGTAAAACCTCCAGCTGAAGATGTAAATAAATCGGAAGATGGTGGTGCTGGGCGTATAGGGCCCTATTTAAATAATATTAATTGATATTTGCAATTACTTTTTTTATTTCTAAATTATATTAATATACCTGTAAAGCACGTGGCGGAGCTGGCCGAGGTGGTGGCTGTTTTGATTTTTTCGGTGGTAATGCTGGACTTGGAGATTCAGGTCTAGGTGGTGGGCCTGTTTTATGAGTTCCAGAGATTGTCATTTGGCCAGCAACTGGTGCATGTAATATAGCAAATGGATCACTTCCGAATTCATCTTTTCCTGACTATAAAATGAAAAATTATTTTTTAATAATGTTTTCTATATTTATAAATAAAATTTCATACATCTTGTATAATTTTATTTGAAGTTTTTTGATCACCAAAAGGATCATTTAGCTGTGAGTTATTATATGAATTTTTTAAATGATTTTTTGAAAAATCTGAACCAAAATTATTATCAAATTGTGATCCTGATATATTATCAAAATTATCATCAAATCCAACATTACTATCTTGATATGCATTGTTAAATGTATCTTTAGAAAATCCATTAGATGCAATTTTATTTCCCATATTTTTATTATTTTCTTGATTATCGAAATCATCATTTTGTTTATTAATTCCTTTTGCTAAAATACATTTTGCTTCATTCAAATCAGGTTCAATTTTAAGTGAATAATCGGAAACAATAACTGCATCATTTGCTTCAATAGCAGCTTTGCATAATAGCAATGCATCACTCATTTGTCGTTTCATTTCTAATAATTGTGTTACCATTGCTTTGATCTAAAATTATATTATTATTATTTTTTTAAATTATTATTTTAAATTGCAACTTACTTGACTTATTTCTATCTGAGTATTTTGTAGTTTTTTTGTTAAATTTTCTAATTCTTTATTACTGGCTTCATATTCTTTTTCTAAACTTGCTTCTTCATCTTTAAGCTTTTGTAGTTCTGAACGCTTTGAATTGAGTTCACTTTCCTGCTCATTAATTATTTCTTCTTGTTTTTTACATTGTTCTCTGATTTTGTCAACCTAAAAATTTTTTTTTAAATAAAAATTAGAAAATTTATCCAAAATATCTTTTAACAAACAAATAATATATATATAGAATTTACAAATAGACAATAACTTTGTGTAGAAAGACAAACCACATTTTTATAATCTTTAGATTGTACGACGTACCTGATGCTTTGCTTCTTTAACTATATATGTAATAGACTCAAGAGCTTGATTGACCTCAATTTTCTGATTTTGTTGGTATTTAAAGAACGAGTAATCCATTAACATTTGCAATCGTAAATTATATGAAATGAATAATAATAAAAAGAAAATTTAAAAAATAAAAGAAATTATTAAAAAATTATAACACATGAAAAAGTTTTATTTTAGCTAAAAATTGCAAAAATTGCTCCTTCCATAAAGCTCGACGATAATCCTAGATACATATATTGATAAATATAATAAAAATGGGTTACCTGGGATTTAAGATCATCCAATCGTTTTTGGGCTTCTCCTTTTTGGTTTTCTAGCTGTTTTAATGTTGCAGCTAAAGTGTCTAATTCGCTCTAAAAACAAAAAACAACATACTTAATATCAAACTTTGTCAAATTCAATTAAATTTTTGTTATACCTGAAGACTTTTTACTTCACCTGACTTAATACGTATATCCGCTTCTCTTTGGGCAATATCTGTTTCCAAAGAATGTCTTTCTTTAGCCAACTCACCGATTTCTTTTGATATCATCTCTAATTCTGGATTATTGTATGTTGGGGGTGCTTCAACCTAAAATTATTTTCAAATAAATTATTTCAAGAAATAATTTAATGTTTTACAACAGGTTTTGTAGACGTTTCTAAACCAGTTAATCCTCGCATGCTTGGTGGTACCATATTTGGTGCTAGAATCTTTAAATAAAATCTATGAATATTATTGCAACAAAGTCAAAAAAAATTTTAAAACTTCAAACTTTGCATACTTGCATTTTTATAATGAAATTATTATGCAATTACCTGCGGAGGTTCAATACCATTTTTTTTTCTTTCTACCATCCACATTGCTAATGCAAACTGTTCTAGAGTAAGTTTTCCTGTTTGATTTGTATCACACAATGCCCTATGGTATCCATTTAAAATATAATTAACAATCTTAAATCTTTCAGATAATTACCATATGTGTGCTAAAATTAGTTGATGAACAGTAGACTTTAAAAATACATCCTTTACTTCTAATCCAGATACTAAACCATCTTTATCAAGATCACATTCCTCAAATATTTTTTTAAACTTTAATAGATCTTCTTTGGTTACAACCCAATCAACTTGTTGAAATTGCTGTTTTGTAGATAAAGCAGGTATAGTAGAAATAATATCAATATTATTTACTGCAGATTTTTGTATTGTTGATGTATTTTTAATAGAAGTTGGTAATGGAGGAACTGGTGGGGGTGCTATATTTTTTGGAAATTCAGCTACAAAACCTCCATTTCCAATGTTTTCATTATGAATTTTTTCCTTTTGTAGTTCTGATGGAAGTGTAGATGGTACTAATCCTTTATCAAGTGCTTGATGAACCAAATGCACAGCTACAGCAAATTCATGTTTATCCAAATTTCCATCTTTATCTTGATCTGCCAAATCCCAAATTCTTCCAAGAGTATCAAGTGGTAACTGTGATTTTATTAAAAAATCTTTCACTTTATTTCCCGCAATATACCCATCTATTGGCTTAAGAGAATCAAAAAGTTTAAAGTATTCCTTTTTCTCATCTTCTTTGATTGACCAATTAGCACTTGTCGCTTCTACTAACTGTACTGTCTTAGGTAGTATTTTTGGTATATCACCCTAAAAAATTTTTTTTAATATCAATTAATTAAAATAAATTCTAAATAGTTTTACCACTTTTGGCGGATTTTGTGTTTCAGTTAAAATTTGACGCATACTAATTTCTTTACCACTTTGTGCCAATGCAATTAATTTTAAAGCAACAAAAAATCCATTCTTGTCAAGATATCCTACTCCTTTTGGTTCTGAAAGATCCCAAATTCGACTAAGAACAACATCACTAAGACCTGACTTCTTTAAAAATTTTGCAGCATCGATTGCTTCAATACTTCCTACGCCTTTAGGATCAATCTAGAAATGAAAATAATTTTAACAACTTCTATTAAATTTTATTTGATTTTACTTGTTTATAATATGCTTCATATATGGCATTGTGTTTTCCCGATACCTGTAATTAAAAAAATGTCAATTTTTCCAAAGCACAAAACTTAATCGATAAAATTAAGGCACATCTAAGCTTGTATTAGTACTATTATAGATATAAATATATAAAATATAATTTACGCGATTGTTTTTATATGAATAAAATATATTTTTATCATGTAAAACTATAATAAAATACCTGAATAGGATTGGGTAAAGAAGCCATATTTCTGTAGTTTTAAGTTTAAGACGATTGATTAATAGATGGCAGTTGATAGCTGTCAACTGGGTTATACTCAAAAAAGGTGTTTCACACACTCAGCAACCAAAGTTGGTTTGGTTTATATATATATTTTAACCAACTTGACATTGAGTTTATTTTGGTGTCTATATAGATTAGAGATTCAACGAATATTCGGCAACTATTCGGTATTCGGCCTCTTTTTCTAACATTCGGTATTCGGCCGAATAGTATGTTGTATTCGGCCGAATGCCGAATAAAAAGCACATATTACATTTCAGTATTAATAAAAAAATAACACATGTTACTCAAAATTGTATACATTTAAATAATAAATTATAAGCTGTTTTAATACTTAAAATCTAAAAGTGGTAAGTTATGTTGAATGAAAACCATTTTCTCAGCATTTGATGGCAGTAAACGATTGCGCTTTTCTTCATATATAATTCCAGCTTCTGAAAATAGTCTCTCACTATAAACTAACCAAAACACCATCCGCAAATAATTTGATAACATCCTAAAAATGAATACAATAAATATCAAAATAACAAGCAATTGTCTTACACAAACTTTTTCATCGGCTTTTAACATTGTTAAATAAATAATTTAAAGCAAAACATACAACATTTAAAACAACTCTAAAAACTATAAAATAAATAATGATTGTAGCACATAATCATAAATTTTGAATTATAAAAATAAAAAGAGAAAATGTTGCTTTATGATATCAAATAGCAATTTAGAATTGTTTTCGTGTCCATTTAGGATGAAAGATTTAAATCTTTTGAACTTTAATGTCCTTTTCAAATTCATGTTTTAAAATTTTTTTTAAAAAAAAAGCGCAATGATGCGTAGATTTGGAAGGGAGAAAAATTACCCTTAAATAGTGAATTTTAGACTTAATGTTTGCCGTTAAAATTGAAATCAAATTCAAAGTTTTCTTTTCAGGATTTACTACAATTCTATTGAAAACTTTTCTTTTTTTATTATAATTTATTTTAATAGTTTTTTGTAGCAGTTTTGGACATAATGTTAGTCATTATTC
Source organism: Acrocera orbiculus (assembly GCA_947359355.1). Lineage (NCBI taxonomy): Eukaryota > Metazoa > Arthropoda > Insecta > Diptera > Acroceridae > Acrocera > Acrocera orbiculus. Next base: position 26,385,949 of record OX375756.1, on the reverse strand, counting down.
GAATTCGAGCTGCATTGATGCACTTTAGTGCATTTCGTGCATATAACGTATGTAGGACGCTTCGGACGCCCTTTCTAACCTTCATCCGCTCTTTTCTCACCCGACTTTTTTCTATTACTACTGCAACTATTCAAGCCTAACGTTTTATTATAGAAATTTTTCACTTCGAGATGCATTGATGCACTTTAGTGTATTTCGTCCATATAACGTATGCAGGACGCTTCGGACGCCCTTTCTAAGAGAGTTCTCTGTCTATTTATCTTTCAAATTGAAAACGAAAATAATTAAATCTAGCTATGAAATTAAATACAAAACTCATTAATTAAAATTAAAAATAAAACGAATAACACATTTTACAATTAATTTTTATTAGCAAAAAGTAATAATCTTAATTTATTTTACCTTTAAATTTATAACAACCTAAAATAAAATAAAAGTTGTTTTCTTATTTCATTTTCTTAAATTAAATTCAAAGGAAAACATATCTAAATGTACTAAAGAATTTTCCACTTTATTTTTCTGCAGTCACAAAATGAAATTAATGAAAATGATTCAGTTTTCTTTTGAGAAAAAAATTCCTTGTTATTTGTAATTACAATTAAGAACTTTAAACTAAGTTTAGCTTAAACTTAACATTGACTAATTTAATTGCTAATTGAGACTAAAAATATTGACTTTAGTCTAAAAAATTTTACAAAGCTTTAATAAAAATGTTAACATTCTTGATCTAAAAAATTATATAGATATAGCCCTTTTTTCAATTGATTAACCAAAAATTCCCCAAAATCATGTGAGTATGGATCAATTGTAACGGTTATTGTTAAATTTACAGTATCCTTTGAACAAAAGGATCCACCTAATACAGTTATTAATGTTACATATCAGTTTGATAGTTTATCACAAACTCATCAAGCTAATAATCGTTTTAAGTTTCAATAAACTTTGATTGATTTGATTTTTCAAAACAAATTACAAATTTATCAATCCAATTATTATTGGAAAAATCAATTAAAATAATAAAATTCTAAGCTAACAGATATGATTATTTTGAAAATAAAAATTGTTTTTTGTTTCAAACGATAAATTACTTCATAACTTATAAAGAGTGCTGGACTTTAACGGAAGGAGCATATTGCCTTAGCCAAATTTATCGATTTTGTTTAAAGGAGCAGGAGATGATATAGGTAAATCTTAGCAAATTTGGCTAAGCACGGAAATTGTTGTGGGTTTGCTGACCATCTGCCATTCGCGAGGCGAGAATTCTAAATAAAAATCAATTTCATTAGCAATAACACTTTTTCCCGAAGCGTCACTTTGCGTATTATCTGTTTCTGTAGCAATTTCCTCAAAGCAGTTCCAGAAACTGTCATGTGTTTCATTTTTTTGCTTACGGGGCGAAGAATAATCATCATCAGCGCTAGATTCATCGCAATTAATTTTTAAAGTTTCTAAGATGATTTTTTGTCTTGCTTTTTCCGTTTGAAATATTCCCAGGAAACTAATTTTAAATCGCGGATCAAGAAATGTAGCAACCAGATATTTGTCCTTACCGTCAAAATCAAACCATTTTTCAATCTGAACTTTTATTGAAAATCACATGTTCACTAAATTTGGTGTTCCATCGGCAGTCTCTGTCTTTCCCAGGTATTTCAACAGTGTGACAAATGTGGAATTACTTCGGAGATGCAAGAAAAATTTGAGCTTATTAATTTAGTTATCTCTTCAAATGGTTTGAGGATTTTGATGCATTGCTCCATTAATATCCACTGAGTCGGTGTCAAATTATTTATAGATCCATAATCCGTTAGGTACAGAGAGACAGCTCGTTTTTGTTCTAATAATCGCACCATTAAATAATATGTAGAGCGTGTGCTAACATCTTGTACTAGTTGGTGGTTTGGCAAATTAAGTTCTTGGCGAATAGATTTCAGCTTTCCTTATGCTATACCAGAGTGATTAAAATGGGTAACAATTCGGCGTGCAGCTGCCACCACTTCCAGTACGTCCACTTGAGAGTTTATTTTTTTAGTATTATTTGAATAAAATTATTGTATTATTGTTGTATAAATAAAAAAAATAAAATTTTTTTCATCAAAATCAAATTTTAAGAATTTATATAATTTTAGATTTGCGCTTAATTTCAAGTGCCTTACTCCAATACTATCGCGTGTTAAAAGACTACACAGATTACATTGGAGAGTAGGCGCTTCGTGCTTCAAATGCCTTTTCGAGTGCTTTTTTCCCACTAGGAATAAACTGAATTACGCTAGCATAAAATGCACACATTTTCCACTAAATATTCGGCTGCCGAATATTCGGTATTCAGCCGAGAGCTTGGCCGAACATTCGATATTCGGTATTCGGCCAAAATCACTATTCGTTGCATCTCTAGTCTAGATTATAGTGGGTTCAGACAGGGCACTCACAACCAAAACTCACAGCGATACTCTGATTTTTGTATGTAAAAATGACAAATGCATCATTGTGAGAATCTTCGTTCCCGAACGTTGATTTTGTGAGTTATAGCAGTTTACTCATGGCAGCACTAATAGGAATTGTGACTATTGAAACATATAAACATAATGACAGTGGAACTATTGAGGAACGGAACGTTAACTAAAAGCATTGGCGCTGTGAAAACACCATTTTTTTTATATGAACTCAATCGTTGTGAGTTTCTGCTGTGAGTTGGCCTGTTTGAACCCACTATTAGCGATTTGGACAGCAGAATTATAGGCGATATATTCAATTGAATGATTAATCAGCTATATATTTGACGTAGCATCATGAAGCGGACTCACTTTAGTTTTTTTTTCCTATGGTGACAACGGGTCAGGGGAAAATTCGAAATATTGGGAGTTAATTATGAGTCTGAAAATTAGGAACCCTTCTTCTGTTTGTATCGTGACACAATCGCTAAGGCAAGAAGTTGCTATTTCATGCTGAACGGTGAGCCTATCTTCTTTTTGCAATCATTTAGAAAACCACGAGAAGTTACTCTTTAACAGGCATGTGGATAACGCTATTAACAAAGCCAATGTTGCTGCAAAGGCGCTTGCCGGGGCACTTTGCTCCAAAGTTTGGTCACCCACCATCTTTTATCCTCATTTTTCTCTTTTCTTTTCTTTTCACTCGTTCTATTTGGTGCACCTATTGCCCCAATCTAATTTTTATTTTTTGGTAGTGTTATGCTGCCGGGAGAAAGCAGTTATATTCCTTTTCCAGCGTTTTTTTTTTTAATAGAATCAACCAATTTTTTTTGTTTGTTTTTCAAATGCTTGGCTTATACACCCTACGGGCCATAACTTACGTTAGTCTTCCTTAGGTTTAAGGAATTATTGTAAACTTTATTGTACAATGAAAGATTCACGGGTGCATATACCAATACACAGAAAGCAAGTTTTGCTTTGAAATTTATAAATCAGCTGGGCAAAAGCCAATAAAGTTTTTTTATTTTATACATTTTATATATTAAAGACAATCAAAATTGTTTTCAAATAATCAGATCTTTTATAAAATAACGCCTATAATTCTGCTGTCCAAATCACTAATATAGACACAGCCTATAATTTAGTAACGCCAAATCAGATGGATTATCTTAGATTGACGTAAACAAGTGCCAGTAGAGTTCAAAAAGAATTTCACAATAATATAAAAAGCTTAAACATCTATTTTCAAAACTTTGATTTTTTATATTATTAGGAATGTCAATTAATGATACTTATGATTATGATTGTACTAAAAGTTGTAAATTTAAGCATCATGGAGATATTATTACTGCTGCTTTGACAAAAAGATCTATCCCGGATCAAAAACTAGCTTCTTTTTTGGCAATTACTTGTCAAAATTTCGCTAATATTTTAGATAGTCAGGTTTGATTCCTAATGTAAACAATAAATAACCATTTTGTAATATTTTATAATATTTTTAAGGGAAGAAATGCACTTCATATTGCATCATCTGTTAATCGCTATATAATTGTTGAGTGGCTAATTAATCAAGTAAGGATCTTTTAAATAGTTTTTAATAAATACTAATTTTTAGTTAAAATCTTCATTTTATGGAAATAGGGAGCACACATAAATTGCAGAGATTTAGAGTCTGGCGAGAGTGCATTACATCGAGCTTTGTTTTACGGTTGTATTGATTGTGCTATATTATTGCTCCGATCTGGGGCTGACATCAATTTACTAGATAAAAATTTTCTATATCCTCTTCAAGTAATATGTAAACCCGAAGAAATAATTAATTCAGATAAAATGTAATCAATATTAAATCATTTTTATTACAAATTAGAACAATGAAATTATTCCTTTTAGAAAAATTTTAAATGAAGTTCTAGTTTGGGGAGTAAATAAGAATTACAATTTAGGAGTTGTTAATTACAATTCTTCAAATACTGTGCTCTTGCTAGAATATTTTCGTAAATCGAATATTAATATAGTTAATTTATCCTTAAGTAATTATCATAGCATTTTTTTGGATGAAAATGGATTTGTTTATACAGTTGGGCATGGAAAAGGTGGTAGACTAGGTAGTATCAAAACTTAAAATATTTTTAATTTGTTATAAATATTAGTTTTTCTTTTTCTTAGGAAATAAATCAGAAAATAGTTTACCATCACCAAAACGTGTAAAATTCAATTTTAAAAAACAAAAAGAAAGTATTATATCTGTGTCATGTTCAAAAAATCATTCATTAGTTCTAACAAATATGAGCACAGTTTATGTATGTGGTCTTAATAATGATCTACAATTAGGTATTACACCTTCTCCCGAAAAGCTGACAACATTTAAAGAAATTACAGCTTTTTCAAAATATGGAACAGTAAATCTTATTCGGGTAATTGCTAACACTTATCATTCAATAGCATATAATGAAGAAGAAATTTACGTTTGGGGTAAAAATCGTGGACAATTTGGATTTAAAAATGATGTTAATAATTTAACTGTCCCGATAATGGTAAAATTTTGTTTTTTAATTCTAATTAAATTAGTTACTATAATTAACTATTATAGTTATCGACATCAAATAAAATAATTAAATTTGTTGAATCAAATGACTCAACTATTGTGTGTTATACAAAATGTTCATTAATTATGCTTTTTCATAATTATAAAATAAAAATTTTAAAGCCACCTGTGTAAGCATATATAATTTTTTAATTGTTTGTTGAACTATTGAATATTTTCTTTAAAGCCTAGAAATAATTAAAAGCATTTCTGTTGAAAGTGGAGAAGATTGTGATCATACAAAACCAATTAAATGCAATTTAAGATTTGTTGTTTTAACAACTACAAATTGTGTATACTTATGGGAAAACATTGTACAGCAATATACAAGGTAAATTCTAAATTGTAATATTTTAAAAAAATTTCTAAATTTTTATTTTAGATGCATATTTTCTCCGATACGTTTTTCAAAAGTTGATAAGCTTTTACTATATTTAAACAAAGTTCTTGTATTATCAGATGGTTATCTCTATACAGGACAATTATCAAAGATTACTACATCTACTACCATAGAAATGGAAAGTTTTCAGGATACATACAGTAAGAAGGATATAACATCAAATCAAAAATATAAAATTATCGTAAAACGCATTGAAAATGTCGATCGCGCTATTGATGTATTTTGTGATGATTATTTTGAATCTTTTGCTGTTTTAGTAGAAAGCAGTTATAAATATTTTACAGTACCAAAATTTGTATGTGAAGATTATTCTTTCAAATCACTTTTAAATGAAACTACTGAGTTTGATAATTTACATGATATAGAATTTATCATTGGAAGCGAATGTTTTCCTGCCCACAAGTTTGTTATTTTTTCTAGATCACGAGGTCTTATGAAAATCGTCAAAGAGCATAATAACAAACAAATACATTTAAATTATTTAGATTTAACTGGGAAATTATTTGAAATACTACTTAAACATATCTACTCAAATTATTATCCAACATCTGACGGTAAGTTGAAAAAGTTTTCTTAAAATTAATATTAAAGCAATAAAAGTTGGTTTTTTATTTCAATTTATATGATATAAAAATTTTTAACTATCCTGTTAACTGTCGAAGTACTAAATTAAGAAATTTATTTAGAACGACATAAGGAAAGCTATTAATTCATCATTTAAAAATTATAAAAACCGATTTACTGTTTTCTTTTTGTAAATTATTGTTGATCCATTTTGAGGGGAAAATTCTAATGACAAATTTCATTCAGCACTTTACGTGGTTTTTAAAAGTTGTCATGCGTAGATATTGTTAATAATAAGAAATTGTGAATATAACTACAATATAACAGTTAATAAGGTACTTGGAAAAATGTAAGTAAACACTTACCTAATGATAACCTTGTCAGGATATACTAAATCTAACAGGATGTATACGGCCGATGATGAAAAGAAAAAACCTATGCAGATGGATATTTTACCTGGCAAAGGTAAATTATCGAAGTAAGTTATCCAAAAAGGGAATATTACTTGACCTGATGTTTACATTATTTTTTGAAATGAATAAGTTTATCGAACCCAATGGTTAAGTTTTGACTTTAGTAATTTTTTGTGAATCTTTAGGTTTGTTGCGTTTTTTAAAAAACACGTCTTGAATAGAAATCAATCCTAAAATCTTTTTTTATCAGTGATAGAGAAAGAGATGATTTTATCTTTCTGGCGAAAACACACGTACAAATAAAGAAATATTAGATTTGTGTCTTTTCAACCTCTTGGTATAATTTACATATGTTGTCAGTGTTACTCTTGTCTTTAAAGATTGTAAATTTAACAGCCAAGGCTCTTAACTATATATATTTTTGATTTATCCTACTTACTTAATCGAATTTCTTAAAAATTTTTGTAATTCAAAAATTATTAAAATATTTACTGATTCCTTTTTATTTTACAGATTTCGATGATATTCAGTATTCATTTGGCTTGAAGTTCAACAGTAAAACTCCCGATATACTTGAGATACTTCTTTATTTTAGTATAGAATTTGAACTAATGGCTCTTACTAACTATTTGAAAAGGTTGGAAAATCTTAGTTGAACAATATATATATATATATATATTTTTTATTATTATTGAGTTCATTTATTTTAGAATGAAATTGGGTACATCATTAAATAAAAACGGTATTTTTATATTAGACTTTAAAAGAGAATCTTATCCAGAAATTTATGATGTCGTCATTAAATGTGCAGGGGATGAAAAAATAAAAGCTCACAAATGTGTACTTGTAGCCCACCTTGAATACTTTAGAATTATGTTCAATAATAGCTGGTGTGAAACCAAAGAAATCAATTTACATAGTATACCATTGGAGTATATGGATCCAATAATCACTTTTCTTTATGGATATAATGCCGAAAATTTTCGAAAACAAAATCATTCAGAGAATTATTTATATAATATGATTATAATTTGTGATCAATTTTTAATTATGCCATTAAAGAAACTATGTGAAATTTTACTTTCTGAAAAAATATCAATTCGTAAATGTGGTGATATGTTACAATTTGCTGACAGCTATAATTGTGCTTTGCTAGAAAAAACATGTTTGGAATTTATTTCATATAATTTAGTAAGAGTTCTTGAACAAAAGAGCCTAGAAAATTGTGAATATAACATACTTAAAAAGATAAATCCATTTTATAGAAAAATTTACAAAAAATTTTTTGATTATCGAGAAATAACACCATTTTCTAATGCTATATCTGATCAATGTTTAAATATTTCGATAAAAAATTTTACAATTGATTTAAGTCATAAAATTTTTAGTGAAAAATTTAAAAAGAAAGTAAAACATGTAGAAAAATCGTCTAAGGTTAATCAAAAAAATACAAGTGAATGTAATAATATTACCACAGTTATTGAACATATTAATAGTCCAACTTTAATTGATTTGAAAAAAACTGAAAAAAACGAAATTATTAGTCCAAATAACACAAAATATGTAATTGATGATGAAAAATGGGTAAATGTAAACGATAAAAAGTCAAATAAAAATAAATTTCCATTGATTGCTGCTAAGTCTAATGAAATAATGAAATGTGAGGATTCTCAAAAGTATAATTTTGAAAATCTAAATAAATTTTCAATTTCTAAGAATATAAATAAATCTCAACAAAATGATCATTCAATTGATGAGAAACTTCAATCATCTCCAATTGCCATAAATACATTTGTTTTGAATTTAAATGATTTTTCACCAGTTTTATGTAAAAAAATGTCACAAAAACAAAGAAAAAATTCAGAATCAAAAAAGGATAAAAATTCGAGCATTATATCAGATAAATCTAATACTTCAGATCTTAAAAGTCCTAAAAATGTTTCCAGAACGAAGTGTTCCTTTGCGGAAATTATTAAAACACCAGATGATTCTTTTGAATTTATTAACGATATACCTGATAAAATTGAACCTTCATTAGAAAATGAGAATATTTCAAATTTTCCATTGTTATCATCTAGTCCAAAGTTAAAAGAGAAAATTGCACCTTGCAATTTATCGAAAATTATTGACGATGAAAAAAAACAAAAAGAATATATAGATAGACTCAAGGGGAAATCGCTTTTATTAACTCAAATTGAAGAAAAGGCTATAGATGAATTGAAAATATTTTATAATGTTGACGAAGTATTTGATGAGCATATAACCATTGAGCGAAAATGCTTGAAACCAATAAATAATTATGCTGTATGGAAACATAGCTAAATATACAGAGCAGAGAGATTAAAATCCTTTCTTCAAAACTAATTTTATTGAATTCAATTTCAATAATAATAACTATAAATATTGCAATAAAGGAAAGAGTGTTTTCCAATCTGCTGAATATTTATAGTTATGTAGTTCGGGAAAAAATTGAGTAATTAAAGAAAATCAAGTTGTTATTTTAATAAAACAACAAAGCTTAAAAGGAATTATATTACAACAATATAAAAATATGCGAAGCATTGTTTGTAAGAAAATAAAATAGTAGGAAATTCTTAAGAGAATTAAAATTACATAAAAAATATTTTATATTATTATAATATAACAGTTTAAAAATAAAAAATAACGGATTCATTTTCTTTTATTTTTTTAAATCAGAAGTTGTAAGTTTAATAGCCCTAGTAGGCAGTTTATTTATATTTTTTTACCTACAATTTATACAAAAAAACGGTATTAAATATTGTAGATTTAGATAAACATAATTTTATTTTTTTTTATTTGACTTATTATACTAAAAACTAATTTTTAGACAATGATTTTAAGAAAATTTTAACATTATATTTTCAATTTAACTAAAAAAAAAATTTTTTCTATAAATTAAATAACTTGAGCATAATATTCGGATAAAAATCCAAAATTTTAAATATTTTCTATTTGTAAAACTCAAGTAAAAATTCCTTAAGTTTCTGTGGTAATGGTAAGATGAATACATCTGAATATGGTTTTTTAATAAGACCTAAAATAATACGGCGACATGCATCTTGTAGTGTTGGAACTGAAAAAAGAAAAATAACAGAAACTCATTTAAAATGTTAATAAGTTAAATAGATTTATTTCTTACCACCATAAAGTTGAACTATTTTAACCTGCTTTGTTGTACCATAAACATCCACGACTGCATGTAGACCAGCTTTTTTATAAGGAATATCTTTTGTGCATGGCCCTAAATCTTCACCATTTATTATAAAATGCATTTCAGCTAAGTCTTTTTCATTAGGTGTAGGTACATAGACTACACCAATCCGAGAGCCACGATCAGTTAAAAATATATCTTCGACATCACCATCATATGAAGTAGGTCTAAGCATACTACGAGGAATCAAGCCACGTGCAGTACGTATACTAATTCCATCACCTAAAATAGCTGTCAGAAAATAATTTCAATAATTTTTCATAAGATAAAAAATTGATAGAAAATTACGACTATTCTGATTTATTGAGCATTCTTTACGCATTTGTGCACATGAATTTATATCCATATCCGATCTAATTTCTGGTGGAGAATAAGCAAATTTTGTTATTGGAAAAACCCAACTTGTTCCCATATTAGCTAAGTCAGGAAGTGCAAATTGAGGCAAACCATTTTCTGAATCAGCTACTTTTTGTGGATCTAATTGTGTTAGTCCTAATCTCATATGTCCAGACCATCCTCTCTCATTTTTTTCTATTTCTAAAAGGAATATTTCTCCTGGTAAAAGTGGCTTTTCTGAGAATGTCAATGCATTCGCAAAGCTTGTTTTTCGCAAAGCGACTGTATCTCTATCAAACAAAATAATATTAGCACCATGATATGGATGAAATCTAGATAATAAATTTCTTGAACACATTGCCTTTACAACCTTGTAAAATAATAATTAAAACATCATTTTCACGAGAGATTTCAGATCTTAAAATGTAATGAATGAAAAAAAAATATGACAAATGTCGAACTAAAATATTTTCCTTTGGGTTGGCTAACCTGTGTTACAGAAAATCTATATTGGAATTTAATAACGCACCTTTGAATTGACATTTATTGTTCCGGTTAGTTATCAAAGAATAATACATACTCTTATTTACAAGTGAATTAATTACACAAGTGCAGAAATAATTTCAGTATGCGTATACCGTCTACACTTTTAGCTAGTCGATTACCACAAAGAGAAAATGAGGTTCCTTTTCAAGAAATACTACCACTTCGATTAAAAAATCGTGTCAGTGGGAAAGGAGATTCCCAAAAAGATATTGCATGTGTTCATGAAATGACACTGGTTTTTGCTTGCCTAAAAGCTAATGAATTTGGCGATGGATTATGTAATAAGGAAATTACAGCTCTTCAAAATTGTTATAAAAATTTTTTGACACAAAAGGCTGATTTAAAAAAATCAGAAGGTGAAGGAAAACTTGAACCAGGAAACCGGCTTAATTACAGGCAATTGAATAAATATCTAAGACGTTTTCCCAATCAATAAGCAAAAAACAATTTTTATGTGAATAAGTTAAAAATCAAGAAAAAACAAAATTTAGGCATGTTTTATAATAGTAGAAATAATAAATTTAATATAAATTAAAATTTGAAGTTATTTTTCAATTCTAAAAATATTTATCAGTCTCAAGTGAATTTTAGAATCTGTTTAGTTCTACTTGGTTGTTTGGTGTGGCTAGAATATAGATGAAAGGGAGCCAACTTGGATGAATTTTATCAAAATTTACCCATTTGGATAAAATATCATTGAAATCTGAATAGGATGGCTGGGTACAAGACACTCATGGATGAATGATTTTAAACTTGACAGTAAATATTATTTTAAGTAAAAATAATGATGAACTTTTTGTTTTTATTAATAATTTATAAATTTAAAAATAACAATAAGTTAACAAAATTTTTAACAAAACCAACAATCTTTAGTTTTTCTTTTTTTTTTTTTTTCTAGAAATTTTCTTTTTTAAAAACGAAGCCAAACTGATCGCATTTATATCGTAATACTTTTCCTAATTGTGGTGGTCCACAATAAAAAATAGTTACTTTTCCTTTTTTCTGGTCAATTATTTGTTTAAAAACTTTATCCCAATTAGGTCTTCCAGCATTTGTTCTTGTTTTTAAACCAGTTATAAGATCTCGTTTCTCCTAAAATAAATTTTTTAAATAATTTGAACTTTTTAATTAAATCTTATGTCAACTTTTTGATGTAATAAATCCAATGCTAATTGTAAACCTAAAGCTTTCATATCGGTTTTTTGTAAAGCACTTGTTATATACATATGCATATCCAGAAATCTAGATTTATTAAGTATATATATATATATATATTTGTATAGTGCTAAATTAAAATTTTTACCTTTCCATAGCTCCTCCAAGTTCAGCTTGTTCAATTTCAAGCTGTGATAACAAATGAATAAACCATTCAAATGATTTTTGATCTCTATTTATCCAAAAAAAATCTACTTTTCTTAAATTCATAACGGTTTTAGGAATATCACTAGCCCATTCGAAACGACATCTTGGACATGAATGTCTTGCTTTCCAATATCTATGCATAATTGATTGTAAAATTGATGCAAATGGTGTAACTCCAATTCCAGTAGCAATTAAGACTGCATGCTGTGCTCGGAAAATATGGCTTGATGGTGCACCATAAGGACCATTAATATATATCTAAAAATGGAATGTCAGATGTTAGTATATAATAAGTTCTTAAAAATAAATAAATTTAATTTAAGTAACCTCTAAAGGTTTTCCTACTGGATAATTCATACTTTCTTGCTGAAAAACACCTATGAGAAATAGAATTAATACAAAATTTATTGGAGTTTGATATCTAAATTTTTACGATTAGAAATTTTTCCCTCTTCTGCATCTTTTTGATTAAAATCTTCTCTTGACATGACTAAAATAGTAAAAAACTAAATAAACAGAACTATTTTTTATATGATTATTATATAAAATGTACTCATTGACTGAGATGAAGTTCTTTGTTCACAATTTTCTAAACTAGGAGTTTTAAAAGCAATTATTGTTGGTTTATTTCGTACATAACGAAAACTTTGTGCCAAAGATTTATTTTGTGGGCTTAAGTATGCAAGTCTAAGTGAATGTAAATGTGCACGTCTTAATTTGATTTCATCAAAAGATCTTTCGGATTCCGATCTTGATATTAGTTGTAATCTTAAAAAATTATAGCAAAATTAAAAATTATTTTGAAATATTTATTCTATATTAGGATAAAAATTAATATTTGTTTCAATTACAAGTTGTACATACTTTCTCTGCTCAGCAGTTTTATTATTTTTATTTTGCATATTTGGAAGTGAATAACTTTTTTCTAGAGGTTGTTTACTATGGGTTACTGTCTCTAGTCTTATGTCAGGTGAAAATTTTCTTCGTATCTTAAGACGAGGAGTTTTTTCATTTGTAATATAAGCATCATTTATTATACCCTTATGAACTTGAGGATTTTCTTTTTTAGAAAATGTTCTCTGAAGTGAATCTTTTATTCTTCTAATAGTACGATTGACAGATGTTTGTCGTTTAAATTCTGGATTAATATCTCTAGAATTATTTGAACCCATAGAATTTTCATTGATTTCTTTTCTATTTGTTGTTGTTGTTTCAAAAATTTCCTATTGAAATACTTAATTAAATTGATTATTGTTTTTTTTTTTTTTTAAATTTTTTATTTACTTGTGCATTATTTGTTGATTTTAAGTTGGAATTAAATTCATTTGAAATACTATTTATATGTGCAGGTACCTCACCACCATGTAATCGTTCTTGTTCCTTTTCAAAATAATTATATAAACTATTAGTCCATTCTCCAACACCACGTATATGAAGCCAAATATAATCTTCTTGTTCTGGTGCACTACTAATAGTAAACGGATGCCATTCATATTTTGCAATTGCTGGTATATTTATAAATGCATAGTCACCAGGACGAAAACAAAAATGAACTGGCCTCTTGATAACAAGATGTGTTACACGTGATGGTAAAAGTAAACCTGAACTTATATAAGTTTTACCACGTTTTGATTTCATCCATGTAAAACAAATAATTCTTTCGATTGTATAAATAAATCCAGGTATTATAAACCATTTCCAAAAATTTGGACCATGAAAAAAGACAAGCATCCAAAATGGTATATATAATAAATGTGTCCAATAAAATACTTCAAAACTTCCGGTTCGTCGTACAAAAGGTTGTGAACAAATGAACATTATCATTAATATAAAACAGAGTGTAATTCCTGTTGGATTTGCACATCCAGGTACTAAACCAAATAAACCTGGTTTTTCAGTTAATATCCATTCAGATAAAGTATAATTTTTAGCATTTATTATCGGATCATTTACAACTATAAGACTAAAATTAAATAAATGCATAACAGTATGAACCAAGCTTAAAATCGATATTATAATTCCTGTCAGTTTATGAAGGTAGACATGATGATCCAAAGGAAGAATTGAACTAAAACCTCTTGTTCTTAAAAATGTAATTGAATGACGTAACATCATAACAAGTACCCAAGCACAATTGAAATTTAAGCATTGTCCTAAAAAAAAATTTTGATAATTTGTTTTTCAAGATTTATAAAAATTCAAACCACAAGCCCTTGCCAGGATAACAAATCCATTACTTTCTTTATATTGTATTGATCTTGATATAAAAAGTCCGGCATTAATTCCAAAATATATTAATAAAAATGAAATAAATGCATAATTATTTTTTATATATGCTCGAGTGAATTGATGTGGAAGTGGATATCTTTTTTTATGTGTATTTTCTTCAGGCAAAGGTACTAACCATCGATCTATACTAAATTAGTTTTTTCTTTTTTGTATTTAAAAACTTGAAAATAACAAAAATTATAAAACTACCTAATGCTTAAATTTTCTAAAAGTCCTCCATGACGTTCAAGTTGCCCTTTAAGGGCTTCATATGTTATGGCCCCTTTATTTTGTGGGTCAGCATCTTCAATTATTGCCATTATTAAATCTTCAATCTAAAAGTTTAAAAATAAAACAAGATAATTTTTTTAAAATGATTTAAAATATTTTTTTATTATAACTGACAAAAAGCGAGTAACTTGGGTTGTAAGTTCCTTAATATTGTCAAATAGTTTTTTCACGGATCACAGAAATAAATTTTTCTTTAAAACCGGAAAGACAAAAAAAAACATATCAACTTTCTCTTTCTTTGTATTTGGGTTCTTGTTCAGAGAGTTAAGAGGTAGTCTCTTCCACTTGCACAGAGAAAGGAAGAAATTGTGGGCCCAGGGAGATTATACTTGTGATACGGCATCTTAGCCATCTTCGTTGGAGAAATTACAAGACACGAGTATTATCCATATTCTAATCTCAGATAATTGCAAAAATAACTATATTTACAGTAGTTTTCATCAAAACAATCATTTAAGTAATTTTTAAATTTGTATTATATAAAATATTTTAAAGTAGCTAACAACAAGAACTTTTTTTTTGTTTTTTTAGTAAATTTTCCATACAACTGATGATCATCTTAAGTTAAAAGAAGAAACTAATAAGAAATCATTGTGATTTTGTAGTTTTCATCCTAACATGAAATTTACACCAATCAATATGACATGGGATCAATAACAAAATTTGATATATCTCGATGAATAAAATTTTTAGCATGGATAAAGTTTAGATATTATTGGCTTGATTTATAGGAAGAAACTCAAGTTCTTCATAATACAAAAGTTTTAGAAGTTTCTGTATAATTCCTTAATTGTGGGTAATGCTTTTACCATTAAAATGTGTTCGAAGGAAGCGAACATTTGCATAAGTCATCAGATAGAATAATAGCATTTATAATTAGCATAAGTACTATGAATAAGTGGCAAATGTTCAGGGATAGAAATATAATATAAAACGAAGAAATTCATGTGCCGTAGTCAATCAATGCACCTCGCAACTAAAAAGAAAAGAGAATATTTAAAAAGGTGTATAAAGTACGCTTAGCTTATTTCAAACAGAATATTGCCTCCAATTAATTCAGAATTCTAAATTTAGATGATTAAGAAAAATACCTGATCTTCGGAGAATTGCATTCCATTTTCTTCCATACAAGCTCGCATAACATGTTGAAGTTCCCTATATTGGATAAGACCATCACCTAAAATTTTTAATTAAATATTTATTATTTGATATTAACTGAATAAACTACCATCAATATCATAAACTTTAAATAAAAATTTCACTTTATTTTCAACGGATTGGCCAGCAAATTGATGAATTGCATCTATAAATTCTTGTAATGAAATTGCTCCTGAATTATCTTTATCAAATATTTGAAATACTCTTTCTGTAAAAAATGGCTAAAAAAAATATAATACATTAATATATTTAATTTTTTTTATTTTTATTAATTTAAATATTAACATTTTTTGAGGTTACAATTTTCTTAAAATCTTCACGACAAATTTCATTATCAGATCCCACAGTTCTTCTAAATAATAATTCTAATCGTTTAAGGGATGTCTTATCAAATCCCATTCTTGGCCTGAAAATTTTTTTGAAAATAAAATTTAGTAAAAATTTTTGGTAAACATTTAAATTTGGAATTAATAAAACACAGGACTTATAAAATGAGAAATTTCTTAAAAGCTAACTAAAATTTATTATTTTATTATTGTTAGACAAAAATTAAATGCAGATTTTTCAATAAATAATAAATAAAAAAATTGTTTAAAAAAAGTTCTTAATTTTTTGTCAATTCTGCAGGTGTAACAATTTGATAAATTTTTTATTCAAATAAAATTGATAAAATTGCATAATATACAACGAAAGTTTTTTCTGTATGCAGCGTAGTAGATCCATTTGAGATTTGTCGGAGTAGTTACTAGTATGATCGGGCAAAGTCATAGTGTTTTTTAGTCTTTTTAGAAGTTTTATCGAATTTAATAACCTTAAAAACAATAAATATTGAAATATTTAGTATTCGTGGGTATTTAATGCCAAAAATTTCTCCATACAAGTGAGTACTTACTATACAGCTTCATGTTAATTTTAATTAGAATCGCTTGCAAAATAAATACGTGCGTGTGTGTGTGTATTTTATAAAGGATTTTATTGTATTGAATTAAATACTTTGGTTGTTTGTGTTAGCAATTTTGGTTTTGGAAATATATTAAGCTTACAGCGGATATTAATTCCGCCATATTTTTTAATTGTCAAATTGGTAAAATGAATAATTTTTAATAAAAGTCTGTGCCGTTATTATGTGTAAATCACACATTTCTAAAAGTGGTAGTAAAGTATTTTAGACTTTTCGTAATATATAATAAAATGGTCTCAACAAGCATAGCTTTTTTTTTTAAAGGTTTTATTGAATTTATTTATAATAAATTTAGGCAATTCGGGATTTTATTGTAAACATTTTTTTCTGAAAAACGTTTTGTATTTTGAAGTTTTCTGTTGTCATTATATTGATTATTTCCAATTGACGGATGTGTATTAATATATTAATGTGTTTGTGCGATTTTTTATGGGAATTTATTAAAAATTAACTTGAAAACTTTAAGTGTGACATTTAGTGATTATGGATCTCGATTATGATTAATTTTATTATAACGGTAAGTGATTTAAATTTTGTTTTTTATATTTAATTCAATAAAAGACTTGATTTTTGCTTCTTAATTTCTTTGTTTTGCTCTTTTATGTAAGAAATGATTTTAAAATCTGTGAGAGAATTAATACTTTTTTAAGCAACACTAACAAAAAATATTTTTTTTAGATCTGAGTTTGAAGTAAACTCAGTTAATTACTATTTTTTTGAAATTTTGTATTAAGTTTAAGGAATTATACTGATTTGATTTTTTAAATAATAGTTTTTATAGTTAATAATAATCTTTCTTTTTTAAGTTTTTAATATCCCAGTCGGGAAACTAGAGCTAAGATATCAATAAAAGAGAGCTACTTTTCAGACATTACGAAAATTTTCTCGTGGGGAAACAACAATGAAGTGGACGAAAAGTAGTTGTTAGGGGGTATTCACATTGAGTCCGGTAACATTTGAATTCATGGTAAGCGGAGGTGAAAGGTAAGACGAGGTTTCGCAAATTTCATAAAAGCTTTTACCCCTTCCTGAAGCAGGAATATTTCTGCCTCATGCTTGGTATCTTACTAATACACATTTATATATACACGTTATCTACCAACACATATTCACATATTTTAGTGGACTAAGAATTGTAGGGGAACATTTCCGATTTGATACCGGCCTCAATGTGAATACCCCCTTATGGCTACTTTCTGTCGAAAAAGTTAGCTATGAGGACTACTTTCTGCATGCTCTATCTATGAATTTTTCACTTATGCAATTTGCTATCATAAGCACGCAAGAATTCTTCAAAGAAAAATTAATTGATTCCTACTGGGATATATTACGTAATACAAATACAAATAAAAAAATATTAAATACATAACCTTGTGTCTGTTAAATCTGTTACAAAATCCATAATTCGATTTGTTGCGACTTGATTGCATGCCTCTATATCAATGATTCTATAAAGTTTATCTAAAATCTGAAAATGGTCAAATTAAGATAAATTTAGTATATATTAAGGAATATCCTTTTGATTTGTTTGCTTACACCACGAGCATTCCATATTTGACAAAAATGACCATAACTAATTCTACTTTCTCCACAAAGAACATAAGTGACTGATTCAAGCTGCTCTGCAAAATCTAAATGTGATTGATCGCTAAAATATTTTAATAATTAATTACTAAATTAACAGTGTAAATAAATTCAATTAATCAAAAAGTGAATATATTGTTCTAAATATTTTTTGTAATCTCAGAAAACGACAAGTAACTAACAGAATATTTTTTAAATAATGAAATCCTTTTCTTTTTTGGTCAATATATGTTAAAATTCAACTTTTTTATTCAATTTCTCAGTTTGAGAATGTCACAGAAACTACAATAGAATTGTCTGGGATAATTTTAATGTCCACTCGGATAATTAATATCATTGTGTAAGCCAAGATTGTTATTAACGATAAGTAAACATTTTAAGTTTACTCAAAAATTTCAGCAATTTTTTTCTGGGATCGCTTTATAAATAGAGAAAATAATTTCGGATAAAAGCAGCAAAGAGCATGTAAACACGTATGCGTGTTTTCGAGAACTTGAATAGGGAAGTGAAAGAACACTTGCGATTTGCAATCTCATCCCTGATCCCTGAGGCCTGCTTGAAAGCCTAGAATAAACATTTCCGTATGAAAATTTGCTTTTCAAAAATATGCAAGAAGTGCATTTTAATTACATGTTAAGTACGTGCTGGTGTTCGTGTATTGTGGAACACAATAGATTTATTATTTTTAGTCAAAAGGCATTTTGTTCCTAAACTAGTACTGCTACTATTTTTTATTTATGAGTTGGTTATGAAATTTGGGCCATAAATGTATAACAATTGTGTAGAAAAATAACTTTTTTAAATAGCACCAATCTGAATTTCTGTGGACAAAATTCGAAAGAAATTAAACTTTGATGTAGTATCCTGGAATCAAATAAAAAGAAAATCATTTAGAATTTTTGCTTTAACAGTGATTTTCTATGTATTTGAAAGGTTGTCATAAAATTTGTTTATACTCTGCTTAATTCAAAATCTTAGGTTTTATTAATTGTTTGATAAAATAAACTTACGTTAGGCGACCTTTAATTTGTTCGATCCATTTGTCTTGCATGAGAAATCCTTCACCATCTAAGTCGAATAGTCGAAAGAAATTTTGAAGGAAATCCTTTTAAAATAAAATTAAAAATTAAATTAGTTCTTTTATGTTAATTTACGATTGCAAAAGGATACTTTAAATAGTTCAAATTAATGATTAATGATTGTATTTAAAAAATATTTATGATTAAAGTTTTGCTATGATTAATATTTTTTGAAGATTTGTTTACTAGTAAAGCGGCTTTGGATTTTCTTCAAAAAAATGTTATAAAATTGAAAATTATCGGAGCAATGAGATTTGAGTTTAATGAGCCAAACTCTCCACTTAAAAATTCAGCATATTAAGAATTCTAATTAAGGGGCCCAACTAGTGTCACCATCTAAAAAAAAGAGTGATTTTTGTGAATTTATTTAAAAAAAAAGTATTGCACTGAATGTTTTGAAATTTGGTAAATATATTTTTGCATAAATGAAAAATACAATGTAATTTTTTTAAATAAAAATATTCGTTTTTTAGGAAGTTATGCACCATCTTTTGAGTCTTTAAAAAAATAAAAGCTCTCCCAATTCTAGAGTGATTCTGGCCTTCAGAGTGCCTGCAATCAAAAAAACCAAAAAGATATTTCCCATACCTTCGATTGTGAAAAAAAAAATTAAAATGCTACAAAATTACGGATTTTAGGAAAAATAAAATTGAAATTTTGCTAAAAATCTGATTGTTTTTATATTTTTCATGCAATCATAAAACTTGAGGGTCCTTGTGTGGAGAAATAAATGCAAAACAAGCAAAAGCCAGAATCAAAACGCTTAGATGATTTTTTATCGAGTTACAGTTGGAGCAATTTTGAAAAATGTAGTTTTGAAAAAAATACTTTTAGGGTCAAAAGTATTGATTTCACTGTTATATCATACCTAGAGCTAATCTACATATTTATAAGTGAAAAATTACCTATGAATATAGATCTGTGTATTTTAAGATCAACAATAATAGCGTCGTTTTGGACTTGACAGAACCCAGAAAATAATTCCGGTACGGCGGTCAAATAATGTGCTTTTTCTAACTGATGAGCAGCTGCTTTTTAGAAGGATGTAAAAAATCTAAAAGTATACAAATACGACCAGTCATTGATCGAAAGGGTAAACTCATATGTATACGTATTATTTTCTGATACAACGCATTCATAGAAATTTTCAAAGTAAGCAAATTCATTGAACTCGACGTTGCCCAATTTTTAATTTAATCTCAACAAATGACGGTAAAGTCATTGAAAGTCATAATAGGAAATATCTTAAAAATATTTTATAACATAACAATTTTTAGCAACACAAGTTTTCCTGTTTAATCACTAGCCAACAAAGTGTTTTAAATGTTCATAAAGAAGGAAAACTAAAACTTATATTTTATTGCCAGTAAACCTTTTTACCAACATAATTTTAAAATTTTAAAATTTTTTTTAATGAAACAGAAAAATATCCTGACGTAATATTCTATCTAACCTTTTTATTTTCTTTTTATTAATCCATACTAGA
Source organism: Acrocera orbiculus (assembly GCA_947359355.1). Classification (NCBI taxonomy): domain Eukaryota; kingdom Metazoa; phylum Arthropoda; class Insecta; order Diptera; family Acroceridae; genus Acrocera; species Acrocera orbiculus. Next base: position 26,365,256 of record OX375756.1, on the reverse strand, counting down.
ATCTTTAATTTTCCGAAATACTTGTTAACATGAGTTGTAATACAGAAAATATGAAAACATAATTTCAATATTAAAATCGATTAAACAAATTGTAATTAACACATTTAACTAACATAAATTTTTATATAGTTAAACAACATAAAAGCCAGTTTTTATTATTCAAACAAATTATTATCATAGAATTGTAGTTTTTTTCTGTTTTTATAGCTTTCTTTGTATTTATAGTTTTTTTCATTTAAAATGTCAATTCTATCAAAAACTTCCAATCAGCTAATACGAATAGTAGAAAACTATATATAAAGTCAATTAAGACATTAACTCTAAAGTAGTCTACATACTCAATAACTGTTAAATCATATGTATATACATATATCAGCAAGTATCAGTAGCAGAAGTTAATATCATATTGAAATATTCTTTCGTAGTTAATGAATAGAAAATAACAGGTAACTACTCCCAAATGCTTATATATACAACCGTTAAACAACATCTTTGGCAGATGTTCTTCTTAACTGATTCTATATACTTCATGTAACTTCTTGACACTCTATAAGGATTTACATATTCAAATGGTGTAGACAATGTCGATACTTGAGTATAATGATACCTGACCATTGGACGACATTCACTTTTGAGATCAAAAATACTTATGTAAAAGTCTATGACTTGTTTTTCATGATAACATGCCAGGTATATGGTGTTAGCTAAATTATATTCGATTGCACCTGCTTTCACAACGGCATTCTCGATATTGATACCTGATTTAAAGTGACATACACTTTATTGGTGTCTAAATTAATTTAACTACTTTGTTTTGTTTTTTTCCTTTAAAATAATGCTAAGCAAATTTAATTGTTGTTGTTTTCATTGTAGATACTAAAGTTTAAATTGTTGTAAGCAAGTTTTGATCATATTCAAGATTAATAATCTATTTTGTTGTTGTTTTTTTTTTGGTGTAAATCGCATTTTATTTCATTTTTTGTAGTTCGGTTTCGAACGTTCAGAAAAAAGGATTAATAATTAATAAATTGACTTCTATTGTTTTAATATTCTCCAATATTTTGAAACATAGAATTAAATAAAACCTTTCTAAGTCGGATCAGAGTGCACACGAATACATGAAAATTTAATATTTTGAAAAGTACAAAAAAAAATGTGGACATAGCGCTAAGAAACGTATATTTTTGCTAGTTGAAGTTTCAAGTCAAAGATTTATTAGAAAATGTCAAATGAGAGATAGAAAATTATCTGTATCAGAAAATTATTTTCAATTTTCCTAAATTTTATTTTATTTAGCATAAAAGTCTCCTGCGTTCAATGGAGCCATTCTTTCTTTCTGAGCCATTAAATATCCAACAGTTAAAGGTTAGAAGTAAAAAGTAGACTCAGAGTTTTTAGACACAAATGTAAGCCTTTAAAAATAGCCACTAATTATTTTTGCAGGTTCTAAATCCGAGTCTTCTTTTAACATGAATATCTTGCCGTAAAACACTTCCAAGATCACGATGAGTATTCCGTTAAACAAAAGGCTAAGGTGTAAAGATGAGTTAAAAGATTCTTCTAAAATTTAAGGGGATATTTTCCTTTAGACGCCCAAACTTTAGAGTTTTTTTCCGGGTGCCATAAAAAAACCAATAAATATTTTTACTATCCATTTTTTGACTTGTTATTTATTGAAACTTAAAAAACTGTAGGCCGGCGAATTGAAAGCTCATGAAAAAATGGCAGAAAATGGTATGCAGAATTCTAGTCCTTCCAGTGATTCGAAAAAACATTTTGTTTTTAATTCTTCAAGAAGAATGTAGTTTCAGCACTACAAGGAGTTTTTTTTGAAAAAAAAGTTTTGCTTCACAAAATGGCGGCAGTTTTAAAAATAAGTTACAATTTTTCCCTGTTTTTTCGCCTTTCAGAATTTCTTAATAGCTTAAAAGTAGCTTCGAGAAAAACGCGTTTAAAAATAAAACTATTTTTAGTAATTTAATAGAAAAATTTAGAAAAAAAAAATTATGTGTACAAAAGTTCTAAAGGCTCCAAGGTCTTATTAATAAATTAGCTCAAATCTGACTACAAAATATCCCTTTTTGACGAAACTCTTAAATGAATTTAAGAATTTATTGTTTTTTATCCTTAAATAAAGCATATGTCCTCCTCTTAAACAAATATTAAAAAAACTTTTCACTTGTTATTGTAAAGGATAAAAGAAATTTCACAAAAAACGTGAATTCCATTTGAATTAAGACGGATTTCATTTGCAAAAGGATGTATTCCAATTAAAATAAATGAAATTAATCTGCAAAGTCTGTATCATTTTTTGTTAGATTTATATTATTTATTTGGCAACTGTCAAAAATATGATTCACTATGCCCAGATTTAATTGTGGGTTCTTTTAAGTTCTACCAAAAAAGGTTCTCTATCTACAATCTAAATCTTAATTTATAGTGTTCATATTTTTTTTTTGTTTTTGCATATTTGAGCCGAAAACCTCGGTAAATTGTTGTCACAATGGAAGTTGGTTTTAAGCGTCATGTTCAGTGACTTCCAGCATCTTGCTGCTTTTCTCATTTTTATGCAATGGAGTCAAAGTTGCTTCTAATATGCCAACAGGTTTAATCTACAAAATCCGATACTTTGACCAAAAATCATACTTTCTGGCATTTTATCCAATTTTTAAACATTTTTCTTAAATAAGCAAATAAGTAAAAGTATCTGTGAGAACTAAATCTAAAATATCTGATGAAACTTTATTTAGTATTTTACCAGTAACTATAATAGCCCAAAAAAAACATGAAAATTTTATAACAAATGTTAACAGGAACTTTAATTACTAAACACTCTACCCACATATAAGTAATAAAATCCTCAGTATAACTAAAAACTGCCATCATTCAAAGTTACTTAAAGTAGTAGCACAGTTAACAAAATACTACGTTTAATGTCTACATGTCCTCCCTAATATGTTTTCACTTCCTCATTAAATCAACGTACAAAAACTATAGGTGTACATTCAAAATGAAATAGAGGGATGCTATAATGTACCAGGGATCAATAAATTACATTTTACTTAAGTTAAGGATAAATTAACAGTAAAATCTAATAGACTAGAGGACATGAAATATATAGTAATGCAAGTAAATAATGAACTGAGACTTGATATGAAAATTCATTGCGTTGTAAAGACTAATTTGCGATTTCATCTAAGATTTCATGATAAATGAAATTGGATAATGAAGTTATTTAGATGCAATATTTAATGAAGAAGTCCTTTGAAATTTAGATAAACTAACATTTTTTGTCATAATTGTAATGGAATTGGATTTTTTTATATTGTCTTTGATCATATAGTAGAAAATGATGCTTAATAGAATTAACCTCAATTTAAATATTTCTTGTTGGTTTTTTCTTTCTTGGTGTGTTAAGTTCTATCAAATAGAAATAAAAGTCCTGATACTGATAACGAGATGTAATTACTAAAAGGTAGTCAATATTTGGTTATATATCTTATGGAAGTGACTTTTAGTTACTTTCGGTTTAGTTCGGTAAATTCGCTGAAAGAAAGGCTACTTTTCAAGAATTTTTTATAAATATATATATATATATAGGTAATTATAGTTTATTTAATTGATTTTTATATAATAACACAACATTTGAACATAAATTCCCCAAATTTTTAATTTCAAAATAATAATAAGTGAGCGAGTGGTAGTGAATATCTGGAAGCGCCTTTGAAAAAATGGTATTTTGTGGTGCGTATCATAACTCGCAACAGAATCATTCAAAACCAAAAAATTAACTTTTATTCATTTAAGGAGATATTTTTTGAAGTAATGATAAGGGGATTTTATTTTGTTTTTGATTTTTCAATTTTTGGTAGCCTTTGAAAGCCAAAATACCAATTTTCATCTAAAAAATCGACTTATTTGTTGTTGTAAAATTAACAATTATTAAAAAGGAAGAAATCTCACGTCTTTATCGGTATGTAAAGTAGTAGTGAACAAAATTTCAAAACGATTGGTCTTGTAGATATTGAGTTATGGTGCACCGAAATTTGAGGAAAACGCTTTAAAGTTTTGATCACTCAATCTTTTTTGTTTAGGACACTCAAATACTATTAACTTCGATAATTTACTCCAATCAACTTGAATTTTTAACACAATATTTGTAAGATGTTAGACATTATTTTAAAAAAACGAGAGGGGCCACTAACAGACGTTGGAAATGTTTTCTAAACGTCCAAACAATCATTACTTTGGGATTTTTGCTCCGATCGACTTGAAATTTTAATACAATAACCTTAACCCCCCCCTTCCCCCCATTAAGTGATTCCATACATTTGCGTAACTTCATGTGACTAGTTGAGTATTCCCTTTGGCTTTTTGGTCTTTATAGAAGCGACTTTATACATATGCAAGACCATAAGCGATTTTTCCTATTTGTATTTGATTGATCTACACCTGTCAATTAAATGTAGAAAATCAATAAGCTCACTCACTCTCTTCACTCTCATAAGGGTCACAATTTAACAGGATATATGTCGTTATTATTATTTTATGAATTTTTAATGTCGAAATTATTGTTTTTTCTGTTGTATAGAAACAACAGAATCAGCTTTAATATTTTAAATAAGATGATCTCATAATTCTTTTTATGAGTCTAAAACTATTTATATGTAGATATCGTATAGAATAATTTCAAGAACATAAAATTATTATAGAATATTTCAATAACAAGTTATAAATCTTTAATATGTCATTTTCTATTCAAACTAATATTCCATAGACAATAATGTTTATATTACTGTTTTTATTTATTTTTTATTTTCAAAGATTTGTCTAAAATAAGGCCGAGATATATAAAATTGAAAAATTGTTTTTGTTGGGAAGTGAAGGTAAGCACGCGACCAAATTATTTCATCGGATCTAACTTTCAGTTATATTAAATATATAAAAAAATTCTAATCTTTGATTTACAAAAAAATAAAAATAAAAAAACAATTGATAATGCTAGTTATAGGAGTGTAGTTATATATTTACCCCGTTCTATATATGGTTTGCGTGACCAATCCACTTGGGACAAATGTATCTATATGCCTATAGGTTCGTCGTATGACATACTTTCTAAATCACAATTTGCCCGATGTATTTGCCTAGATCACGCCTCTTTGGCATTGTAATCCCCGATGACTAGAGGTTTTAACATTCTTCATAGAGTGAATGGTAAAATGACTTGTTTAACTATAATAGAATATCTCTTAATACTGGAATGATAGTCATTGGATTGCATAGTACACTACTATGATCTTGAAAGTTGATACTAATTGGTAATTACAGATCATTGATGCTCTTTTAATTTCTTGCGTTTTTCTTTCTATTTTTTTTTTTTTATCAACTTCTTTGATTCTATTGATGAAGCAATGATTAATGTGAATGTCGGAAAAAAATGTGAAGAAAACTTCCAATAAAACTTAAAAATAATTCATAATATTCACTTTCAATGTTATTTTCATACTCTATGCCAATTATTAGAATTTTAATTATTTTATTAGATACAAAGGATAATTAGGACATTGTTAATTAGTTTGATTGATTTGAAAAATGAAAAGATTACTAAATAATTTCATTTAGAGTTTCCAAATGATATTTAAAAATACTAGATTTGATCCTTAATATTTTTGTGAAATAAAATTCTTTATTGGAATTTTTAATTTTATTCATTATTGGAATCAATTCTTTAAAATAGAACTGATTGAAGTTATGATCGTCAAAACATAATTTAAACTAAAATAATAATGACAATTTGGGACAAATTATAGTTTTATAATGACCACTGTAGTAAATATATTAGGCCAACATATAACACATTCTTAATTTAGTGGCCAAACTGAAATTCTTATCGTTAGATAAAAGAAGCTTAACAGAGAGAAATTTCAATTATTTGCACCTAAAATATGGCTGAAGTAAGTTTTCTTATATTTTAATTGAATATAGAGGAAAAATTATTCTAAGCCGACTCTTACTAAAATATAGGAAGAAAATAATTTCTACCAATTGTCAAGCTTCTATCTGTGTTTTTTTTTAAATTGTTCAGAAATTGAATGTTTAGATGAAAATCTGAAAATTTGTGTGTAAAGGACTATATGTACCTTTAAGATCGTGATCCATATGGAAAGTAACTATAAGCTACTTTTTTATGTGACTAATTGATGCCAGAAATTTTTGTGATAAGCTTTAATCAATCCTATAGAAATACGAAAAGTTGCTAAAATATATGAAATCACTAAAAGTAGCTTGAATTCACTTTCTAAGGAGCATGGCTTAAGATATCAAAAGCTTAAAATATTAAGGCCAAAATGATTTAAGACAGATTTTATTTTTATGAGAAATATAAATGGTCTTAGATATAATTTCCCTTTCACACTTAAGGCCAACAAAAGTGAAATCGGACTCTTGTCTTAAAAATTCCTTTATTTGCTTTCCTCGTCCTACAAATACAAAAAAAATTGGATCTTTTACTTGACTAACAATAATGGGGCAAAGCCACCAGATCTTAAGATTAATACTCAATTCTAGACATGTCTGCCCATGAACATAATAGATCCAAAAAGATTAAAATGTGTGAATTATAACTCTCTCAAAATGTTTTTGTTGCTGAGTGGACTTTTTATTTTTTCCATGAGTTCTAGTATTTTACTAATTCCAAACTAAAAAAGAAGAAAAAAAGAAAATCGGTTTCTATTTTAAACTTAATTTCCTGACTTTTACTTAGAAAATAAAAAATTTTCCAAAATAATAAATAAAAATTTTTTTTTGGCCATGCTCTATATTTTTTTTTTATGAATTGAAATTGCTCACCTTTATTGTCATCCAAATGTAATTAATAATCAATAATTGCCTTGAGATTAAGAATTTAATTCTTTGAATTTGTAAAATTAATAAACTTAAAGACCAGAAAGTCCCCACGCTACATAATAATATTATTATTATTAATCATAGTAAAAGACAAAATTCAATTGAATGTCGGCTTTAAATTGTAGAATGAAATTTGCAAGACATAATTGTTGATCGAGTGCTAAGATCTATCAACACTTTTCAACTGCACAGTCAAGGAAAAATCCATTAAAAAACACAGCAGGGAACGATTAGTATTAATACGTGTAGATTTTGTAAGGTGCAATTTTACGATAGGCTATGTGGGTGGTATGAAAATTTAGAATACACAATGCCGTGAATGAATTATATAAAAACTAAATAATTGTTTTGTATATAAATTTTAATTATTTAGATGAGTCTTAAAAGATACCAACAACAAAATTTAATAAATGAATAAAATGGGAAATCAATAATCAAATAAAATTTAATAAAAATTACTTTTCAAATGGGAAAAAAAAAGAAAGCAAACAAAGTTTATACTAATATTCTCATTTGATTTTTTATAATTAAAGCAAAAAAACGAATTGGGAAAAAGTTGGTTTTATTTCATCCACAGATTGAAAATAAAATTTCTAAATATTCTTAACAGATGTTCTGAATAAATTTAGAAATTTAGGAGGTAATTTTCAGATAATTGCAAAAAAAAAACAAAAAATATTGCTGGTATAATCTTAGCCTAATGAAATTGTATTTTAATTTGAATTTTCATTTACAAAATTCATAATAGTTGTAGTTTTTGTGGATCTATCAAATTCTTAAATTATAGTTTTTAAGGTATTGATTTTTTTTATTTAAATTAAAAAATTAAAGCGTTGTGTATTTTTTTAAATGTTCAGAAAATATGATTAAAGAGCTTAGAGAAAAGAAATGGACTTTTTTGCGTTTTATATTTAAGGGGCCCAACTAGTGTGACTATCTGAAAAAAAGGGTGATTTTTGTAAATTTTTTTAAAGAAAAGTATTCCACCAAATGTTTTGATATTTAGCAGATATATTTTTGCATAAATGAAAAATATAATATACTTTCTTGAAATAAAAATATTGGCTTTTTAGCAAGTTATCCACCACCTCTTGAGTCTTCAAAAACAAAAAAAGAAGTACTTCGACTGCTGCAATGATTCTCGCCTTCAGAATGTCCGAAATCAAAAAAACTAAAACGATCGTTGAAGCAAAAGTTATTGCCTATACAATGACTCACGGTTGTGAAAAAAAAAAAAAAATAAATTGCCACCAAATGGCGGATTTTAGAAAAAGAAAAGTTGAAATTTAGCTAAAAATCTGATAAAATTACATTTTTTATCCAAACATAAAACTTAAAAAATCGATCGAATGATTTGTTATCGTCTGCCACAAATTTGAAAAATGATGTTTTGAGAAAAAGGCCTTCAAAGACAAGTAACATTATTTTCTAACTGCTCTTTAGAAGGATGTAACTCAGAAACTATTTGAGATTTTCATTTGAAATTTTAATATGTTATTTTCAAAGGTACAAGTTATCGAAAAAAGAATGAAATTTTTGAAAATTTCACACGAGTTGTTCTCCTTAATCTGTTACGACTTGTTTACAATTAGATCCTTACGAAAATTTCTGGAGAAATTATTAAAAGTTCTTCCAAAAATCTAACTTCTAAAACGTTCTTTATGCAAAAATCTGCAATATTTTCATGTAAAGATTAAATCAATCATTCATTCTAAATTTAAGAACTTTTCAGGAAAAAGTAATTATAATTGTGCAATAAATAGGACATTTTATTTTTTTATTCATGTAATTTTTATGAAAAGTTTGTGATGATCTATTAAAATTTAACACTGAATTATTTTGTTGCATGTGACAGCAAATTTATTTGCTTTTAAGATATTCATCAAATATTTTTTTAAATTCGTTTTAATTCAGATTAAAAATTTTAACTATGGTCAAAAAAATAATGAAAGAATTTTAAAAATATTATTTGCTGTTATTGTAATCCATCAAAAATTTATTATTGAAATAACTATTCAAATAGTTAAAATGTAAAATCAATTACGACATTTAGTATCACTGCATACCTTAAAAGGGAATTTTAATCCTTTGAAGTACCAACATGATTTCGGCCAGTGTATTAAGGATCGCGATTGCGCTTGTTGACACTCAAAGGGTTAAAAACCTTTTTTGCATAAAAATAATGCTAAGATTCCTGTTAATAATCAGAAAATACTAGAGAAATTATTTAAAACCGTTGTAAATAAAGAAATATTGTGGAAATAGTGTGAATTTGGTGTCTCACATCTAGTTCCAAATTTTATAATAAAATTTGGCTACTTTTGGTGAAAAGATTTATACCAATTTTTTTCTAGTGTTTTCTCACAAAATATAAAATTTTAATAAAAAGAAACCTTTCCAATACAGAATTGAAAGCAGTTCTATTCTCAATATCCTTGCAATTGTCGTAAATTTTATAAATATCCGTTTCCGCATTAATTTTAATCTGTAAAATTTGTCGCATAATAATGTACTGTGCTTGGAAATTTGCACTTTACCAGACAGGCTAACAAAAATTCGATAATTTATAAGGAAAACAAATAAAATAAGAATAGATCTTATTGAATTAAAATTTTTATATTACTCTTAATGATAATTAAAAAGCAAAAATGTGTAGTAAAGAGAAGACAAAAAAAAAAATAACAAAAAGACTGAGCGATTATTACAACAAGAGAATATGCTTTAGGTCAACTATTATCATAAACAATAGTTAGCTCACACAGAACTTTTAACTTTCATTTTAATAAATTAAAGCACATTTGTTTGATTTAAACAAACCTGATCAGTAAAAATTTTACGAAATCCTTCTCTGGTATGTTTACCGTCTCCAAAATATGCAAAACATTCAGAAAGTAATTGTTGTCGTAATTTTTCTCTTTTAGCTTCTAATTCCATTATACTATAATTACAATCATTGAATTTAGTTTTTTTAGCTGGTATTTTATAAATTGTATTTCTATCATTAATTGTATTTTCATCACTTTTACTTGAATTTTTGATATCTTCTTGAAGATTAATTTCATACATTGAATCTTTTGATTCTAACGAAAGATTTTCAATATTATGCATTTCATTTAAATAGTTTGATGTCTGCTTTATTGAATGTTTAAGTGGTAAATTTAATGATTCATCTAAATCAGAATTATTATTATCCTCAGATGCTATAGAATTTGATTGATCCTCATCAGATGGTATTTCATCAGAAAATGAAACTTTTTTAGGTCCTCGTTCAATTATATTCATTGAATCACTTGTTTTTCTATTACTAAAAACATTTTCGTCTTTGTTGATTTCATTCATTTTAAAAAAAAAAAAATAATTTTATCTGTTTTGTTTAGAATAAATTCAAAAAAAAAGCACAGTAATATAAGAAAATCAAATAGATCCAAACAAGAACTAAAATAAGTCTATTCTAGTCAGTTCATTGACTTCAATACGGAATTATAAATATTAAACAAAAAAATTAAAAAAAAAACAAATATTCCCAAAAATTCAGAAAACACATAAAAAATACACTACACACGTTCCTTAATTTTTTAAATACCAAATTTCCTAATAAAATTCACTTATTTTACACAATTTTATAAAAAAACTATTCACCCAAACTTTTAAATTGCACATAAAATTGTTGACCCTAGTTTTAAATCTTTCCTTGGCCACAGTTATTTAAATTGACTACAAAATTGAATTCATCTGATGAACAAAATTTACTTAAAAAGCCAAAAGAATTTACAAAAATGCTAAGAATTATATCTTGAGACATTGGATTAACACAAACTTATGTTTTAGACTGATCCAACGAAAAAGAACAAGTCCCCCAACTGAAATTGTTCAACTTTAAAGTTGAAGCCAATGGAATGATTGTGGGATAACATTCGAGTTTGACAAGCCTCCGTTTTTGCTGGGGATATCACATTTTTGCATATTAGCGTAATCCTAGCCGAAACAAAACAAGAAAAAAACGAAATACTCCTGAGTGGATGTTTATTAAGATTGGATTTTCAATTAGTTTAAATGAAATTTAAATGAATGTTTAACCAGGTGGCCAATGGTGATACAGCCAATTGTAATTAATATTGCTTTTTGCTACCTACCAGGCGCTTATTTGAAATCACTACAAACTTTTTTCGTTTTGCGGAAGCTTTAATTATATTTAAGATTATGTTTTAACAGATGAAATTTTTGTATGGTAACAAAAAAAAAATTAAAAAAAAAACAACAAATCACATTAAATGTGACAAATTTAAAAACAAAACACAAAATTTGTTCATATAATTTGTACGGGGCTAAATTGTCATTATTGTTGTTGTTGTTATTCTTGTTTTGTGAATCAATGCGGATATTTGTAAAGTCTGTCTGATCTTAAATTCTTTCACATTTTATAATCTTTTAATGTATAAATATTAGCATTTTTCATTATTTTATATTGACCTTCAAGTAACACCTAGAATAAAAAAATCAAAATTTTTATTAATAATTTCTATTTTATAGCTTTATATTAATTTGCATTTATTTAAAAATTTAGTTTTGTCTCTTTGGTTACATCAGAATATCGTAGAAGTGCAGTTATATTTCAAATTTTTTATTAAATTTATTTTTGAAAAAAAATATTGAAGTTTGTTTTTTATTATGCCTGGTGTTTGTTTATTTTGTAATCATATCAGACGAATTTAATGGAAGTAGGAGGAAAACTGGAATACTTTGAAGATAACTTTATGCAGTTTGGACCAGTATTTCGGTTGAAGAGTTGGATTTTTCTAAAGATTCAAAGACTAAATAAAATTATTTTAATGGAAGGAACTTGTGAATTCATTAGACAATATTTATTATATGCGGTAATGGTATAATAGCATTTCCAGATAGACGCTCTATGTACTACACTGTATTTGGAGGTCACGGAATGTGGAACCGTATATTTGAGTTGTTTATATAAATAAAGTTTTGAAACGCCTGTATACAGTGAAAATTAGAACTTTTTTGTGAATTTTCATATTGTACCCTTGTATTAGCCCTATCTGATACTCATTCTCCACCGAAGCTTATACTCATTATTACAATACAACGACGGAAATTATGTATGGATTGGAGAAGTATTGTTTTTTTGTTGGAGCTAATACCGTGTATTAGACAAATGTCTGGAAAGAGATTTTTATATTACGTATTTTAAATTGAAAAAAGGGACTCGAGAAATTATTAATTTTATTTTAGCATACTACCTTGATGTGTGGCATCCGTATGGTGTTTCTAGCACACCGTTGTCAATTTTGTTGTTGTTGTTATGTTGCTCAACTGATACTGATATTCTGACCTAAGTTTGGTATCATTTCATCATCAGTTATGAAAATTCCGTCGAGTTAAATACATGTGCCTCTGAGCGTGTTCACGATTTTTGGGAATTTTTGCCCTCATTATCCGCTAGTTTTTGGCTAAAACCAACACGAATACAATCTAGCAACTACAAAATTCACCTGATTTGGCTCTCTTTTCGAATAAAAAAATTATCGAAAGTAACGCGTTTCATTAGCCCAGAGGAAAAATTGAAAATGGCTCTAGTGGAGATACATACCTGATATCGAGTTTAAAAAATGTTTTGAGGACTGGATCAAGGTTTGGCATAAGTGCGTGGCAGTCAACGGGAAATATTTTGAAGGAAACAATATCGATTTTTAACAATAAACTGGGAACTTTTTGATCAAGGAACATATGTTCCAAAATTTTTAATCATTTTTTTTAAGTATAGCTTAAGTTATCTACTAGAAGTTTTTGTTTGTTTGCTTGTTTTGTTTCAAAGAATTAAAGGTTGAGAAAATGTTAAAAGCTAGCTGCAAGCTAAATTTCGAATTATAAACACGATAAGAGATCTTAAAATTTATAGGAAACATGAGCTGTTTGTGAGAAAAAACTTCACCATGGATAAAAACCCTGAAACTCAAATTGTATTTTTCCATTTAGAAGGCTGAATTTTAAGAAATATTTTCATCTGTGCAAGTTTTAAACATAGTTCTTTTGTTAATAACAAATATTTCACTCATTTTAAGGTAATAAAATGTCAAAGGAATGTCATAATTGTCCCTAATTTTTTAGTTATAAGCTATCTGATTCAGATAAAGAACTTTTCTTATATAATATTTCTCCGTTTATAAAAGCACAATTATACTTGGCTAAAAAATTTAATCAATAAAGCAGAAATAATTAAATCCCCACTCTATATAGATTTTCTAAAAGGGCTTATCCTAATTACACCTTGATTGCTTCTAAAATGGTTTCATTACTTACCAAATTGATCAAACGTAAGCCAATCTCTCTTTAATATTAAGTAAAAGGCGGCTTAAAATCAAGTGTACAAAGGCGTGTAAAAATCTTAAACCAGTGATTGCTCCTCTGGGGGTCAGTTTTAATGTGGTTACATTTAGAGATTAAATGGGGATAATGTCATTGATCTCATTTATAGTAGGCAGGTTTGCTAATTGAAATATATTATAAAAAAAAAAATGAAACAATACAAAAGTAAAAAATATTTTCTTATTTATATATTTGAGCCTATATTTAGTTAAGGTAATTGAATAATTTTAAATATTTATTATTCTCTGTTAATGATAAGTATTGCTTATCATTTGTTTTGCTCTCCATGTAACTCTTAAATTATGTATTCCATTCGTGTAAGGTTTTTTCAAGTTGTTTATTTTTGTTATACTTTGAGTCTGATAACAGTGACAATATTATGACTCATAAAGTGAAAGTTAAGGTGCAGTACTTAATTCTCTTCTGTTAAACAAAGGAGAAAAACAATAAAAAAACAACAACACATATTTGTGAAAAAGGGAATTTGTTTGTTTGATTTTATTTTATGTAACATTACTATTTTATTGTTTTTTAATATTATATCTAAAGCTTTTTTTCGGTTTTTATTATTTTCAGTTAAAGTTTACAAAACGTACAATTTGGTCATGAATATGTGTACGGGGGAGTGGGGTATTTAAAATTTGTTTTTCATTTTTTTAAAAATTAATTCATAATATCTTAAAAATCTTAAAAATGTCAAAATTTCAAGTTGATCAGAGAAAAATTGCCGAAGCTATGAGTATTTGATTGTTCGTTGTTCTAGAGCGTTTAAAAAATATCTTCAAAATTTGTTAGTGTTACCTGTAAAATTGCAGCTAATGTGGCTGCATGTATTTTCAACGAAGGTTCTTTAGCTTTGTTGAATTTTATGCAAGAAATGCATATTGGTAGAGGGCCAAATTATCACGAATGGGTGCGACAAGCTGACGAGTTGTGAATTAGTAGAGCAGAAGAGCAAGCAGCGCATGACAGTAAAGAAGAAAGATAGTTTTGGGTAGACCAGGAACAAAAAGATGCTCTAGATCTCCTTGATTAAGGATCTTTGCTCCATAGATCTAGCATGGACGACTCACTCAGACAATAATAATAATAATAAAAGAATTATCGAGTTTTATTTTTAATTTTTTAGTGAGAAAAACTTAAAAGCGTTTTCCTGAAACTTGTTATTTCCGAAGTCAATGTTCACAATAACTGAAAATCTACTTGACCGATCTTTTTGAAATTTATGAGCAATAACTCTACACATGTTTCACCAGGTGTCAATTGAAGCTTCTCCTGTTTAATAATTAGTTATTATTAATTTTACAATAATAAATAAGTTGATTTTTTTAAGCTAAAATCTTTGGTTTGGCTTCAAAGGCTACCAAAAATTAAAAACTCAAAAAAAAAAAAACCAAATCCTTTCGAAAAACATTTCCTTTAACAAAAAAATTTTGGTTTTTTTTGTTTAAGATGATTCTGTTGCGAGCTATGATGAACACTGCAAAAAGGCGCTGCCACACGTTCCATTTTTGACATTTTCCAATGAAAATTTCGAAGAATATTTTTTAAATGTTGTACTATAATAGAGAAATTAGTAAATTAAATAGAAGAGAATAATAAATATTTAAAATTATTCAATTACCTTAACTAAATATAGGCTCAAATATATAAATAAGAAAATATTTTTTACTTTTGTATTGTTTCATTTTTTTTTTATAATATATTTCAATTAGCAAACGTGCCTACTATAAATGAGATCAATGACATTATCCCAAAAAAATTCTTGAAAACTGGCTTTTTTTCATCTAAATTTCACTCTTATGCAATTTTCATAATTTTTGTAAATGAAAATGCGAGATTTTGGTTAAAATACCAGAAATTATGCTTTCATGAAGTTATTAAGGTCATATTTATAAAACTAAATCGACATTCCCTAATCCTTATCCGTATAAGAGTGACTTAATCACCACATATTTTCATACAATATGTCTCAAAGTGTTTTCCGTAACAATGCACTGCTATAAGATCCATACAAAAGTTGTCTATCCAATATTGAAATACAGGTTTTACACTGCAACGTGATTCACCCTATCAAATATTTTGTCAAAATATGTGATGGTTAGGGGGCCGTTTTAGCCAACAAAGAAAAAACGATCAAACCTTGGAATCGGCGTATAAAGCAGGGCTCCCGATTGAACTTTTTTAATTAGATTTTTGATGAGCTCCATTAAAATATTTACCTCTTAAAATCAACGGATCCTATTTTGTAATTAAATAATTCAATAATTCTACAATCTAGGAGTCTGGGAGTTTACTTCTTTTTTTAGATTTTTAATAAGTTGTGATAAAAGATTAACCCTCCTACCCCTGTATAATAAAGATATAGATATAAATTTAATACAGAACTAAAAGTTAGAAAACCAAAGTCAAAAAGGGATTTCTTTTATAACACATAAAACACATCTAAAAAAAACTAAATACATGAATATTAAATATTTAACTTAAAGAATTTATCACATTAAGAGCATCAGCTACAACAAATTAGCTCCGATCATCAATCACCTTTTTTTTACTAGTTTTTTTTTTTGTTTTTTAAACTTAGAATTGCGCTTGAATTGACATTCAAAGAATGCGATCATTATTTGTATGTAACTCAAGAAAATATTCTTTGAAATGTTTTAATTAGAAATCAGTCCATTTATGATTTATTCCAGTTTTGTTTTTTGAGTGATAATGTATGGTCATTATATTATTTCTATTAGTTTAAAAATGTTATTTATCAGAAAACAACAATTGGTGGAATTTGTGATGATATATCCTACAAGTTTGAATATCGATAAATTCAAAAATAACTTCTTTTAAAAATTTAAAAAACAGAAATAAAAACTTAAGGATAAAGAATCTGTTTATTCGATAATAATGACTGAATTTCAAATCCACTACTTAAATAAAAATTTTAATTGATAATTTTTTTAACTAATTGAGAAATGCGTAGAAGACTATTAAGTAGGTTTTTATTTCTTTAATCTACTTTTAATCTGTAGCTAGAGAGATTAATAAAAAAGCGTCTTAAATTTAATTACGGGAGATCGTTGATAATAAATTTTTCTAAATTAAAAATACGGAAATTCTGCATCAATTAATTTTTTTTACGCGTATATATTATTTATATATGTATTTTATTTTTATTCTACTATCAATCAATGACAATTTGGCATTCATTTATAAAGTTGCATGAATGCTGATTTTTTTATTTTAATAAATATAGCATAAAGCTAAAAAGTTGTAAGGTAAGACACCTTGCATTTAAGCTGAAAAGTGAATTATGCTAATCAAGGTTCATCAGATTTGTTATACGATCTCAAACTATTTCTAGCGTTAAAGTTGAAGGTGATCAAAAGTTTTTTAAATTCGATATTTGGATTAAATAAGTGTCAACAGCTTAAAAAAATTTTTAATTATGTAAGCAGATAAAAATGTATGTAAGTAAAGGGTTTAATCATGTAAATATGTATGTTAATGTACTGTTAGACAAGAAAAGCTTATTAAACCGAGGAAAAATCTTGAATAATTAAATAAATCTCTAAATAAATAGCTAAATTATCAATATAATAAATTATTTGAAGTTAGTGTACATCAGAGAAGAGTTAATCTTAAAGAATTCAATTGTAAGATAAAAGTCGACAAAATATTTTTAGCTATTTTTAAAAATTTTTGTACTCTTTGTATAAATTAAAAGCTAAAACAACAATTGATTTTTTTAGTCATGTAAACAACAATACACTTAAAGACTGCTTTTTATTATAAAAACGAAAAAATGTATTGATTTCGATAAAGTAGCTTTTGGAATTATAGTTTAAGAAAAATAGTTAAAGGTAGTCTGATAACAACGAATTTTAAGTCTAAAATCATAAAAAACTGCTCCGTGGGAAAACTTCAAAGTATACTAAATCAAGTCAACAAATGGACTACAGATTGGAAGATTAAGCTCAACAGAACCAAATCAACTCACTGAGGAAAAAAGACAATAATTTACATGTATATATCAACGGAGAACAAATTCTGCAAGCACAATCAACTAAATACTTAGGTCTTCATCTAGACTCTAAATCAAACTGGAATGTTCATGTGCGACAGAAGGCCAAAGAAATTAAAGAAATAACAAGGAAGTACTACTGGTTAATTCGCAACTGAATCTAAGGAACAAAACATTAATATATCTGGCAATAATAAAACCAATCTGGACATACGGAATACAACTATGGGGATGTACGTACAACAGGAAAATTTTATTCAAACTACTCAAAATAAGTTCCTTCGACTAATTTCAAACGCATACCGATACGTGACAAATAAAGAGTTACACGAAGACCTAAAAATTAAATGGGTAAAAGAAGTCATCCAAGAACACGCTGCAAAACATGAAAAAAGACTCCATCACCAACCCAAAATTGAAGCTATACTACTTCCGGACACAAAAAACCAGTTAAGACGGCTGTATCGTTTGAAGCCACATGAACTAACATAGTAATAATGATAGTAATACTAACACTAATAGGGAACTGATCACAGGATCATAACTCCCGCACATGTCCTACACACTCTTGTTAATAATACTAATAAATTAATTGTGTAAATTAAGATTGTAGTAAACTAAACACTGGATAAAAGAAAAAAAAAGAAGTTTTTATTCTAGTTGGAAGGGGTTCTCTGTCTACCTGCGATCATGTTCTCTCGTAAAGCCTTTCGAACCCTTATATATATTTTGAAATACAATAACCAAATGTCACCCTAATATAGTGACCAGATTGAAGAAATTGTAGATAGAATACTAAGCTATACCTTATACCTGGCGTAACTTTACCCAAAATTTTAAATGCGTTTTTCTCGAAACTACGTTTTCCAAAATTCTTGCCATCATTTCTCAAGTTCTACTGAATCGATTTACTTGAAATTTGGAATGAGTATTTTTTATACATTTCTCTATAGTACGGACTAAGATTATAACAAACTTTTATTATTTTTAAAAAATTCGGAAATGTAAAAAAAAAGATAAAACAAACTTCCTTTCAGAAAGTGACAGCTTTGCGGAAAAAGTTGTTTTTGCAACTGTTTTTTTGCATAACTCCTCTGCATTAATAATTTTTTACTTCAGATTACTAAGAGTGTTACAATCGTAACAAGCTTCCCGCGTCATTTTTTGAGACCCTCCACTTTATCATCCTCTAGTGATGAGCGAAATTGGTCTTGGTCTTGGTCTTGCAAATTTTACCAAGACCAAGACTCAACTCTGCAAGACCAAGACTGATTTGTGCAAGACCAAGACAAAGACCAAGACTTTTACCGAAGTAATTGCTAAAAATACTTAGTAGATCCCCGAGAGATCTTTTTAATGTGCTGTTTTATTTTATCGAGAATAGAGTTTTAGTGTTTATCAAAACATTTTAAATAATATACTTACATATTTTTGATTGAGTTTTGATTGAAAACACAGTGATTTAACACTGCTAAACACTCATCTACGGCTCACGCTGACACGTAACATATATGAGTCATGTATGTGACTTTTCTATACGTATTGAATTTTTGTATTATACCTATAACGACTTATGTTGTTTATATTTTACAAGTCTTTACGTTTTATAATCTTATACTTAAAACAAATGATTTACAACTTATGATCTTACATACATAAATGAAGTCTAAGATAAGTGTATAACGATACGTTTCATACGTATTATTGAAAACATGAATGTTTAGCACGTACAATCAACCCAGTTTTTAAGCGGTATCTTTTTATGCAATTTTTATGCAAGAAATAAAGAATTTTACAATAAAATAAATTTTCAAGACCAAGACCAAGACTCAACTCTGCAAGACCAAGAATGTTTTGTGCAAGACCAAGACCAAGACCAATACTAAAACTGATAATGCAAGACCAAGACCAAGATACCAACGTCAAGACCAAGACCAAGACCAATGTGGTCTTGGTCTTGTTCTTGGTCTCGCTCATCACTATCATCCTCTAACTTTTTGAATTTTTTCACTTTTTTTTATGTATTCTTGTATCTTGTAAAATAATAAATAGTAAAAATATGGTTGGTTTCTTTTTTATTGCACTTAAAAAAGAAGTTTTTTAAATCTCTATTCAAAAACTACTTTTTAATTTATTGAACTTCCGCCTTTTTTCTTTATCCGTTTTAGGAAACGAATTTAAATAATCTTATTATCAAGGCTAATATACTCAGCTTATCAGACCTTGTTTTATTTTTCAAGTTTAGGCATAAATCAAAAATAATTTCTAAAAATTTTTATCAAATATTTTTCAGTTCTTTGTTTATATTTATGACGTTATTTTTGAAAATCTCTAATACAATTAAAATACTTAAAAACTTATAGCACAAATTATAAATATAAAAAAATATATATAAATATATTTCCGTTGATATAAAAATGTATCAGTTTATACAGTTTAGCAGCTGTAAATCAATTCCATAATAAATTCAGCAGCCCGAAGTATTTATCTGAACGTTGTACCTGAAATGAATACTTTTATAGCCAGTTATAGAATACCAACCGTAAACTATTTATCATTTCAAAGTTCCAAAATGATAGTTATACGCACAAACATATATATTGGGGTTATATACACAGATTATTCAAGTTGATGCTTCCTTACAGAATGTTCATCTTGACAACGGACGCTAGAGACAAGAGAGATTTTTATCTAATGATCTTTGCAAAAAACATTCATATAAAGACCTTCTTATCTTCGCTTTTGTATCATCGATTGAAAAATTCACTTGTGCTTGTTGTTAGTTTTTCCATCGTTTAATAAAAGGTGCCTTGAGGTTATCCCTAGACACATGAATGGAATAGATCAACAACACTTTTAGATAAGGGACTGATTTTATAAACTTGTTTTAATGACAACTGCCTTGTTTCATGGAATCTTTGTTCTAAACATTAATTTAATATGTTCCGCTTTTAATATGGAAAATAGTTTTATTACTTTTTAGATATTTTTTCATATATTTTGAATATTTTGTAATAGCTTTAAAGTCTTTAGTAGAAAATGATGAAAAAAAGTCAACAGTGATTAATGTGAATTTTCGGTAAATTGTTTTTTAAAAACAAATATGGTTTTAATGCGATTTTATAATTTTACTTCGCTTTTGTACTTAATCGTATGTTTCTATATGTCTGTCTTATTTGCACAAAAGTTTGACGTTTTATAGTCTTTCTCCATTAAAGCTTATACAGTGTATTAGCTTTCCGTACAAAAAAGTTGTTGCTCCATTGACAATATTCTGTATTAAAAAAAAATGCCACCATTTAATTCCTTTTTGACACATAAATAGGGGAATTTTTAATGTTGGACAACCTGCTAATTCAAAATAGATGGCAAAATTCCCTTTAAGCAGGGTATTCACTATATTTCTGAATCAATGATTCGGCTCTTACAATTAGTTCCCATTTAAAGTATATGGAAAGCACGAATAAGAGAGAAAATATCCAACATGTTGAATATTTTACTCACAAATGATTCAGCCATATACTTTATATTGGCTGAGAGAGCCGAATCATTGATTCGGAAATATAGTGAATACCCCGCTTTATGCAGCCCTTCAAAGGCTGTATTAACTACAAGATTGTGACATGCTTAATACGCGTGTTTTACCCATTTCTCCATACATAATTTCCATCGTTGTATTGTAATAATGAGTATAAGCTTCGGTGGAGAATGGGTATTATGCAGCCTTTTAAAGGCTGTGCAACAAGCTAAATACACGTGTATTACACGATTGAGATCCATACAAAATTTCTTTCCGTATATTGTAATAATATGAAAATGGAGAGTCTATTAGTGAATTTTAAAAAATGTTTACATTTTGCATGGTGAGACGGGCATGGACGTAGACTTTTGCCAAAATTTTAGTAATACAAATAGGGGCCATATTAATACGATATTTAGTTATGAAATTGAAGACTCGATGCCATTAATCTGTAATGAGCACGGAATGGAAAGATATACAACAGGCTTTAGAGTTTTATACGTCTGTTAAAAAAATTTGTCCATGAGAAAAATATGCTATAATAAATAAGTAAAATAAAATGACTGAAATTATTTGAAAAATTCTTGCAAAGTTTTAATGAAATAAAAATGAGCAAGCGTTAAATTAAAAGAAAAAGTATAGTACTATACTTTCAAATTTGCAATTAGGTGTGCAATATTGTATTGTGTTGATCCGTCAAAAAAAAAAAGAAAAGAAAGACAAACCTTTTCGGGAAGTTCGATTTCTCAATATTTGTTGAAACCTGCGGAGTTTGCTTTTAAAGTAGCCCACAATATTTCAATTAAGGTCAGTATCCTGCATGAATTTTGTGTCTTCTACTAAAGATTTTTCAAGTATCAATTATTTATATTTCTTAATAGCTCGACTTTCTATTACAATAATTTTATCTTTTCTACTGTGACTTTTTTATGTTTCACTCATATCATTTTTTAACTCCAACCAAACATTATTTTTTGCTGGATATTTGTTAGTGTTAAGGGGTTATTCTTCTTAAACGCCGGAATTGAGGTATTTTTTCGGACGCCATAAAACAAAAACAGTAAATATTTCTAGTATCAATTTTTTTTTACTTATAATTTACTGATATTTTGAAAGTATAAAATTTTAATAATATTAAACAATAAAACAAAATTGTATAAACTGCAGGCTGGCAAATTGGGAGCTCACCAAAAAATGGCGTGTTCGTCCCTTTTGAAAAGTAACTGTTATGGCTACTTTCTGCCTGTAAGGCTCTTTGAAGAATTCTTAATATAAAATTATTGTATAACGGGCAAATTAAGAATTAAAAGTATCTTTTTTAATTTAAATATTTCCACTATATTTTTCACTATATTTTTGCTTAGTTTTAATGACATTTGAATTTCAAATGAAATTTGTGTAGCGTCTGTTATTTGACGTAAGCGTACGCGTGTTTGAAATTATTGTTATTTTTAATGTAAAAACAACCATAGCTACTTTCTCCATGAAAACGTAGCTATTAGAGTTACTTTCTGCATGCTCAATCTGTGAATTTTTCACCTATGCACTTTTCCACCATAAAGCACACAAGAATTTGTCGAAGAGAAATTCACTGATACGTGATTTCTCTACTGGGAAACTACAGGAGTAAAATTTTTATAATAAATACCCAGTTCAGTTCAGTTGTTCAGCTTAATATCTGCTGCATTCAATCTCAAACTTCTTCAACAAATAATTATATACCATAAGCTTCAATTTGGCATTGATTTTAAAGAAGTATAATTTACAGTATTTATTTTATTAAAAATCAAACTTATCGGATAATTTTTATTCTAGACTTCGTGTCAAGGTAATTGAAACTTTTCTTGTCATCTTTTTAAACTTTAACTTAAGATTAAGTCTTTTGGTGAATATATATATACATATATATAATAGAAGCGATAACGTTAATTTTCTTTGATGTGACAAATACCTGTTCACGCAATTATAGAATATCGGAAGACCTTAAGTAGTTACTGCTGTGATAACGATCCTCTTTTTAATAATATATATTTCCTTATTTGATGGCGAGACATAAGTAAACGTGATGGAATTTCAGCTGATCAATACAAATGGAAACTATTTTATATATCTCTAACAATATCTACAACAGAAAATATTATGAAACCAACTCACGTAACGAGATCCGATAATCTATATATTTTCAGAATTTTTTGCTTTAGTTTGGTTTAAACTATCCCAGTGCAAAATATCAAATGAATATTATATTGAGACGTCTGTAATTCTATGAAGATTTCATTTTTTTATAATTACATTTTTTTGTTTTAGTTTATGATAGATTTGTTTTTATATAACTCGTTAGAAATTGACTTTATAGATACACATAATATTTATTAACTTAAATTTTATAGAGGGTAGAGAAGACCTTATATAAAAATAGACCTTTTTTTGTTTTTTTTTTTTTGTTATATAAAATTCAACACCTTTAGCTTAAGGATAGATGTATAGCAAAGAATACCCATATCTAACTTAACAGGTTACTGTGTATCTTTTGTTCTTGTTTCTATTAGTTCAGGGATAATTGATTGATTGCTTTGTATGAAAGTCGTAAGTTTTACAGCCTCTGGGATATACTATAACAGTAAGAATCATGAAGAGTCTGCCTCGCAGTATTCTTTTTGATTATGTAATTAAATTGGTTATTTTATCCATATTTAACACCTTTGAAATAAATTTTATGAACTTTAAATATTTTAATAATTTATCGTGTATTCGAAATATGTTTTTTGTTTAGTATCATCGAAATCCTTTCGAGTTGATTATATCTATCTAACAACTGAAATTTATATTATGACCTATTAGGTCATTGCAAGCAAGAAGAATAGAAATGAATTTTGTTTTTTTTTTTTTTTCTAAACTTGTAATTGTTAATGTAAATTTGTTTCTTAAGAACTTGAGAGGCGTGTAATTAAAGACTCTTGATGGTAATTTGAAGATTTATTGCTTAAAAAAAAAATTATAATAATTCGGCTAAGATCAAAAGTAAGTAATATAAAATCGGCTGATAAAGTCGTATCTGACACGCGATGTTTTAGATGAGTACATCTCATGGCACACGCTTCTATGTCTTAAATAAATTTAAAAATCTAAGAGTTATTTATAACGATTATACCTTGTGTGTAACTAAATCGTGCGTGAACAAATGACAAATTGTTTTAAAGATCTAAAATTTATATAGCATGATATCTGATACTTAAGTAGAATAGCAAAAAAGTAGATATATATCTTTTTCTATTATTGTTGTCTCAACAAAGATAGTAGATAATAACAGTATTGAATTTATGCAAAACACCCACATGAATTAGTTTTAGCTCTATATATATGAATATATTTCAGATATTGAACAAAAGTTTAACTTTTGTTTGCATTTATTTAAAAATTTTGATAGATAAAATTTTATTTAACACAGTTACATACATTTAAATGCAAATAGTATTAATATTAATACAAAGTGTTATTTGCAGTGGTTTTACTGGTAGGCTATTAAGAGCCAATTGACAAGAGAAAAACATGAATATATGAACGTAGGCGAACAAGCATTGCACATTTGTTTAGAAATATTTAATACATATATTAAATGGTCTAATTTAGCCGGATCTATAGGCATTGAAATGACGTATACTTGAGTAAATAAAATGTCAATTGTATACCTTCTTAATATCTTGTTAGATAAGATCACTTGTTATTATTATTATTATTATTAATATTTTTGTTTTTAAATAAGGAAATTTGAAAACAAAAAAAATGAAAATGAAAGAAGTTTGAGGCCAGAGACTACTTAACTAATAGGACCGAGGTAAACACTGTAAATCTTGAGTGTCATTTATGTGTTTTTTTTTTAAAAATATTTGAAATTTTTAGACCTTTGAGAGGGTAAATGAATATCAAAAATCTGTCTCCAATGAGGAATTATGTAAATAATTTAGTTTGAGTTTTGTGTAAAACAAAAATACACAAAGCAACTATTAAGACTCTCAAAAACTTTTTTTCTCTAATTTAAAATTCTGTGTAATTGTTTTTTAAAATATTTTTTGACATATTTGTATAAAGTAGTTTATTTCTTTCAAGCATCCAGAACTCTAAAAAAATGTATATAAGATCATGTTTCTTTGACGATTTCTACCTTGTGAAAAAGACAAAATTATTTGTATATATCTTAAGGCAAAATACATTTATCCATATTAATAGTATAAAACTTCATATTTATAGAAACTGTCAAATTTATTTCATTTATTTTACGTCAAAGTTCGCAGATATCCACTATTTTTAACAACGTGTGATACGATCGATTGTTTTAATGAAACAACGTTTCTTTCTTTCTCACATTGGGCATAATTTACTTTAAGAACTCGGATATCTCTTACAATATCTCGGATATATCTTTTACAACTTTGCTTTTAATAGGCAATGATAATTTTATGGATTGTTTTAGTAAGAAGGCGATAGAAGGTATTGTAATTGTAACACTATGCTTAAAGTTTGTAAACAACTGATTCACAGGTTTCATGGCTGCTTTTGATGGAAAAAAGTTCAACTTATAAAACTAAAAGTGTTCTTGTTAGGGTATTTTTTTTTTCTTTCAAAAATCAATGGTAAGTCAACAAATAAAATTACTTTGAATTTTATTAATTTGAATATAATAAACTTAGCATCATTTAAACTGGTCTTCTGGTTTAGGCGCTCGAATTTTGGGTGTTTTTTCGGATGCCATAATAAAAAACCTATAAATATTTTTAACTAACTTTCCAGCCCTCCCAGTAATCTGTAGAAAAAAATTTTTCTTACTTCTTCAACAAAAGGAATATAGCTATGGCACTACGAAGAGTTTTTTAAAAAAAAAGTTTTTTTGCACAAAATGGCGACAGTTTGAAAAAAAAGCTGCGTGTTTTTCCTGTTTTTTTCACCTATCGGAATTTAGAAAAAAAACAAAAAAAAGTTGGAAAGAATTCTTCGTTGTGCCATAGCCTGTTTTATAACGAATTTCTGTACCAAATTTTAATTGAACCGGTTAAGTAAAACTTGAGATATCCTTTAGAACTTTTCGAAAAAAGTAAAAAAAAGAGAAAAACGTGTTTAAAGTTTTAAAGACTGAACTGAACTAAGCACTAAATGCGTCACAAAATGGGCTGTAACTCCGAAAATAATACGGAATTTTGAAAAATCCTCTTGAGAACATTCTTGTAAGGAGTTAAGCTATGAAAATATGCAAAGAAAAATTGATTTTTTTGAATTTCTAAACCAGAAGACCCCTTAACTAAACTTCAGATTGTCATTAACCCTCTACACTTACGCTTGAAGTTCATAACTCCTTAAAGATTATATAGATTTTCTAACAGTGTACGGCTAGAGATCGATGTGCTAGGTACTGTGGTGAAGATTTTGTTGAACGGAAGAGTAATTTTACTTTTCTTTCTATTATATAAAAAAATTTGGGCTCGTCTTATGAGAATTTTATTTCATATCTGTCACTCTCTATTATAAAGGATGTCCCAAAATTAGCGCAAGATTTGAATTTGTCCCCATCTGTACAGAGAAGTGAAGCCATTTGACAGCTGATAGCTTAAGGTTAGTAAAAATGGTGCTTTATACGATAGAACAACGTGTTTTCATGGTTGAACAATATTTCAAAATTTGACCACAATTTGAAAACTTTTGTTTAAATATGGAATAGTGATTTAACTTCGTCAATTGTGAAGAGATTAATTGAAGACAGACAGACTGGATCAATTAGTGATAGTAAGCGCACTGGTCATCACTAGATTTCAGGCTGGAGGCAAAAATTACTTTTTTGAAAATGAAGCTGGTCAGGCAGTTAATGTTACTAGTTCTCGATGTTGCGATATGATAACAATTTTTTTTACCTAAATTGAATCATATTGATGTGGACGACATTTGGTTTCAGCAAGATGATGCCACGACGCACCATACAGCCCATGAAACAATTAAATTACTGCATGACACATTTCCTGGACGTGTACTCTCTCGTTTCGGTGATAAGGACTACCCCCCAAGATCGTGTGATTTAACACCACTGGATTTCCTTTTATCGGGTTATTTAAAGTCAAAGATGTATGCAAATAAGCCTTGAAATCTTTATTTCAAATCTTGCGTTAATTTTGAGACATCCTTTATATAGAAAAGACTTTTGTCGTCATGTATGAATTTTTTTTATATATCTCTCTCTCTCTATCTTTGCAATATACAAAACGGTTTTCTGTCGTGTATGAATATTATTTATATATATATTTCTCTCTCTCATTCTCTCTTTTATATAAAAAAAATGCTCACAGTGATTATTGCTTACATAGAACAGCCGTTTTTCTGTGTCTGTAAAGTTTCTCGGAAGGTAGAGAAAGGATAAAAGATGATAGTTCCGAGGGAAAAGAAAATATCAGCTCAGACTCCAAAAATATGAAAAAAAAGATAAAATGTTTTAATGCAAATGAAAAACTAGAAAAATTACAGAATCATCCTTCATAAAGTCTAGAACAAAGAACTGTGAAAAATTTTTACCTCTTATTTTTTTTACAGATAATCAAAATCGATGCGTGTTAATTATTTTAGCTGCTCAAAGCAATTCAATCATTCTTAAATCAATCATTATGTGTGATATTCATGGTATTTTAAGTATGATTTCAAAAGGGAACAAAAGTTATAAAACTCCCTAAAAGGAGTTCTTTCAAAAATCTAAACAGTATTCGTTATATAATTTTTGTGCAGTAAAGCCAGACAGTCCACAAAAGATTCATCTCAGCTGGTCAAACAATTCGGGACATAATTTGGAGATATCCGGAGGTTTTGTCTTCACGTATTTTAATCAAGAAATCATTATTCTTTGTATTCCTATGATATGGATTCATGTAACTTAATTCAATTCTCGAATATCAGAAAAAACGTTTTTTGTTGACATTTCATCCAAACAATAATAGCACTTAAAGCAGTTTCTTAAATTGAAATAAAATAACTGTTAAATTGCTGTACAAATTGCTTAGCTCGTAATTGCTGACCTTTAATTGAAGATAACCGCATTGTTAAGAGCTCTACAGTAAAAAGAACTGAATAGGAAAGTGTTAAAGAAACATTTCAATTTTATAATACTTTTAACTAGAAAATTAATCCTAACCAACCTAAGAATCTTTAATATAATCTTAAAAACTTTTTGAGAAAATTATTAAATCCAAATCCGATTTAAGTGATCCTTTTAAATCAAATCGAAGTATTACTTTTATTCAATGGTATCTTAATTAAAAAATATTTTCATAGTTCCGACAAGATATTTTTTTTTGTGTTTGTTTTTCTAACTCAAAATATACTCTTATAGTACCCAAATTGGAAAATGAAAATCTTGAAGATAGTTAGTACAGCGCAGTACATTAAGTTATATATACACAATTTAATTAAGCGGACAGATATCAACGCTTTATTATTACCTCAGGCAACTTGATTATTTATTGTTCACCCATTTAGGCAATATCAAGCAAATCAAATTAAATTGACGTTTAGCTGACACACAAGAACTGATTGATTGGTGTAAGAAGCTGTTATATTAGTAAATAAGGATTTACTGTAGCTACAAAAAAAAAATTGAATTTTTTTTAATAGAGACGTTAACTGAATATATTTCTTTTTAAGTGAAATTAAAAAGCAAATTAAACAAACATTCATTTTTTATCGATGGTTAAAAACAAAAGAAAAGTAAACATTTCTTCTATTATTTTAAACCTTTTATTTTCCATTGTATGCTCTCGATTATCACTTTTAGTATAAAAGAATATTTATTTAGGTAACTTTTCATAAATTGCAGGACTTCTATATGCTTTATCAGGCAATTCCAGAAAATTCCAGTTTATAAAAATTCCATGGAAAATTTAGAAGAAATTTCAAGCAAGAGCATTCACTAGCCGAAATTTTGACCCTTCTTCAGTATCTTTCACCTCAAAAATAAGAACTTCCACTAACTCCCTTTGGGCCTCTTGATATTGAATTGGGACTTATGTAGGCTCAAGTGGTTGAATGGACCTACTTTACTATTTAGAAACACCAAAAATAAACAAATTTTGAGTTTGCAGTCAATTCTTATATCCTTGAATTATGCCATAAACATTGGAAACAAATTTTCTGAGGAGGATAAGATTCTCACTCACTCAGTCTTAATATCATTTTCAAAATGACATTGATGTTGTTTACAATCCTTACTGTACAATTTTATTATTTTATTATTAATTTATCGAATAAGCAAAAATTTTCAAAGAATATTCTTAAAGTAATTGAAATAAAATTAAGACATCTTGAATGTTAAACAAGTTAAACAAATTTTCAACTGAAATCCGCCACGAACAATAAAAGACTAAATGTAACAAATGACAATTTGACCTTATTAAATAAATTGTAAATAAAAAACTAAGGGATTCCCTTTTTTTTATTGAAGTGTTGATAGCAATTTACCCGATAAGGGTAAAATTGATGCTATTAACCTAAATTGAAAAAAAATAAAAAGAAAATTGGAAGAAAAGAATTTGTTGGGCTTATAAGAAAAACAAAATTTTACATGTTCTCTTGTTGCTGTTTTCTTCTTTTTTTTTCAAGTGTTATCCTGGAAATTGCTTTTCATAGAAAATAATTCACGCCAATTATTTAATTTGTATCTTTAGTACGTTTTCTTGAATCTTTTAAATATATTTTTTTTGATCATTTTTTTTTAATAAAAAACTTTAAGAAAATAAATTCGGATCATTCATGGATCGATTAATTATCATTGTATTGGGCTATTGGGCTATTGGTCCAATACCAAGATGGCAAACATTTTTACGACAAGAGATTGATTCCACTTCTGATCTTTACTGGCAAAAAACTGGCCCAAATGATATTTGACGTCCTGATTTGAAGTGAAGGTCTTCCAATTCAAAAAAATTTACAGAGACTGGAAGAAATATTAGTCCGAAGGGGCTAAATCTTGAGAATATGGTGAGTGGTTATATTGCTTCCATTCAAGCTGCAAAAGCTTTCTTTGGCTAAGGACCAAGCTTATATATATGAGGTTTCGCATTTCGTTGTGGAGAACTATACCTTTTCTGGATCAATCTTGGTCGTCTTGGCTAAATGTATTTGAGTCACCTTCTTTTTGAGTATGTTTTTATATTTAGCATTCGGCTGTTTACGTACACTTTCAAACTAAGTACTTCGCAGTATACTTTTTAGATTTAATATTTAGTACCCAGAGGGTTATATGTATATTGGCTAGGGCAGTAGAAAACATTGATGAGGTTCATTTCTTGGTGATTAATATCCTAATAATGCTTGTGAATAGAAATTTGATCTATATAATGATGTTTGTAGTCTGGTTGTGGATCATTAGACCATTTTTTTTTCCACAACAAAAGGCCTTAACCACTGTTGTCAATACTTATACTTCTATTGCTATTCTAGACTCAATTAATTTTTTTCGATAGAAATCAATGATTTTGATGTAATTGATTTATTCATCCCAGAAAATGTTTCATTTTTAAATCACACAACTCATAATTCAAAAGATATATCATGAATTTTAATTCCGCTGAATTCTTTCTTGTGAGGAGTTATTCTAAAAATTGTACTTATGGGGAGAATTCGTAAGCTTTTAGGTAATTAAAAAATAACTTTCATTACGTCAGCTTAAAAGTCATCAAAAATTATCCCAAAAAGATTTTGCCGAAAAAGTAATCACCTTGCAAGCACTTAATCCACATTTCAAATTCCCCCAAGTACAAAATAAAACTCTTAATCACAATTTTTTCTGTTTTTTTCTTCTTTTAATTAACTTTTTAAAGTTGAAATTAAAACTTTCTCTATAATTGAATTATATTTCTCATTTAATTTATGAAAATTGAAATTAATATTGTCAACTACTCGTAGTCCAAGGAACAAAATGTAACCATATACCACAGCATGATATCATCATCAGTACCGAAAAACGGAAGTGTTTAAAACATCGAGCACTTTATTTATGCATAAGTATGGTCATTCCATGGTATATATATACAATGCTTGATTGCATTTTGTTGAATTTAAATCTTTAAATAAAACGCCCACATTATTTAAACTGGACATTATCGAAATGAGCTAAGCAGGAGCGCATAACAGTAGATGCAAATTATACTAGCTATACATGCCAATTATGTTTAAAGCTATGCAATTAATCCATCGGGAAACTTAATTTCCCTTAACCAGTATTTTATATTTTGTTATATATAAAATATAAATTTCCATCGTGGATATTAAAAATATTGTCTAGTACTTGTGTAAACCTGGTATATCATCAGTTGATCATATTTTGTAATTGTTGGTCAACTTCTCATCGATATTCTAGTCTCGATAAGCGTGGGCCGTCATTCGACTAAAATAAATTATTGTTTGCGATTTACCAAATGGGTTCTTTGAAAGAAATGGAATTGCTTTTCCTGAATAAAATATGGGTTCATGTTAGACACGTCTTGTATACCTATAATATATTATCGAGTAAATAATGTATTTGAATTATTAGGATATACTGATTTTAATTTAAATGTTTTTGTTTTGTTTTTTTTTTTTTGAATTATGTTACTAGGAGATTTTTTAGCATTATTTGTGCACCATTTTAATTTTAATTACGTAGAAAAAAATTTATAAAAATTATATATTGTGTAAACTTTATTAATTCTACTAAAACTTTGAAATGAATTAAAGTTATTAGCCATAAATCCGTTTGTAAAACAAAAGTCATTAATGTAGGAATGAGAACTACTGTAATCCTGGTGCCGAGAATTACAATTTTATTAACACTCAAATCGTTCCTTGAAAACAAAATGTTGAAAGTGAAATACGAGTCGTAATTTTCATTTTATCACCATTTCTTTGGGGATTTTGCTTCTTTTTTTTTTTGGTTGTTTTTTTTTTTTTTTTTTGCACTGTGAATTCCAGTTTCCAGTAATCAGAAGAATATACTTTTAGATGAGTTTCTTTTTTGTTTTGTTTTGTAGATATCATTGCAATTGTACATCTTAATTAATTTCCTACAACAAATATTAATGGCTAGTGGCATTTTAAGTAAAGTTTCATCTATCATTAAATAAATTTATTTTAGCGTCGGATATTTATATGTTCTTCCTTATTTAAGTTCCTTACAACTGAAAAATTAAGAGAACGAATTTAATTAAAATTAATTAACTACTAAATTTTCAAGGGAATTTTTTAACAAAAAGTTTTTTGATACATACTAACATTGATTATTTCTATAAGGAATAAACCAATAATATAATTATAATTCTAAACATGATAACAAAAGTTTCAACAATTTTCGATTGATTTCAAATTTCTTTTTCAAGTTTTATAATTTGATTTTATTCAAATCTTTAACAAAATTGTTATTGTTGAAAAAGTTTTTTTAAATATTTAAAAAAATAGAATCTTTTTCAATTTTAAGCTCAGAAGCATAAAATTTGAAGTGTTCTGTTTTGAACTTCTTCAAAATTTTATTCTCTTTTGATTATATGAAAATAAAATATGTATTCCATTCTGTAGATCTATTGGTCTTAACGACAGGGACGTCTAGGATTAAAAGTCGATTGAAAGCTACCGTATCTTAGCCATAATCCGCCATGAGTTCATATTACTACTTTTAATTCGTTTCTGTTTAGTCAGATAAAAGAGCAAGTGGCTTAACATAGTCTCAAAAACAATCTCATGAAAACAAACAGAGGATGACCTATTTCTTTTTCTAGGAATATTTATGAAATTGTCAGTGACCTATAAAATATGCATATAGGACTTATTGTCTAGCTCAATCATCCCGACAAGGTTTTTTTATATTATATGTAAATAATGAGGCTAACAATAGGACAATAAATTTAGATTTTGCTCTAGCATATCAATTATTGGCCAAAATACTAATATACTGGGCCAAGTTATAGTGCGTTTTCACTGCCGTTAGTACTTAGTATTTAGTACTTTTTTAAAAGTATTTTTAGGGAAAATCTCTAGAGGTATCCAATAAAAATACTTTTAAAAAAGTACTAAATACTAAGTACTAAGTACTAACGTCAGTGAAAACGCACTATTAGACAGAATTCATTTCTTCATAAGTTTTCTTTGGTTCAATTCTTGCCAATTGGCTATTTCTTCAAAATAAGACTTCCAGCCTTATAAAATCACCTTATTCTTATTAAAATTTGTTGTTTTCTTTAACCCTTACTTAGCACACTTCTCTAGATTCACATATTTGGCGCATTAGGGTGCATTACACCCCAGTGACTAAAATTGTTATAAAAAATAAACTGTAAAGCAGTTTTACTTGAAAATTTGTTTATAACATCTTGAAAGTACATTCTAAAAAATAGTTAGGGTAATATTGGTAAAAATCCAATAAAAGTATACTAAAAAAATTCCAACAGAATTAGTATTTTTATAAAAAAATTCATAAATTTTTTCTCTTTCAATTTAAAGAGCTGAAATTTTAGGGAAGTCTTCCACTAATATGTCACTACAAGATAATAACAAGCAGTTACGTGGCTTTATCAAAAAAGGTATTTATTCCAAAAAATGTAAATCGGGATTTGGTGTAGAAACAAACTATGCTTGTATCTTAATATTTTAGTTTTTTTGTGATTACAATGTTATTGATTCAATTATTCTAATTGCTTATTTTTATAATTGTTAATTATATTATCATGACTTTAACAACAATCTGAATTTTTTTTATTAGAAAATATTTAAAAAAAGCTGGTGACACAGCTCTTCCAATGACGTCTTTGGAAACAGATGATTTTTTGTGTTCACTGTATCCCAGCTGAAAATTACCTAAAATCAAAAACCCATTAAATCCAATCAAAGTATCATCGAATCCTTCCCTAAACGTTCTTTGATTATTTTTCTCTTCATTTATAAATTTTTGGTGCTCATTTAAAGTGAAAAATGGTATTTTCAACGAAAAATTCCGTCGTTTTGTAAGTGGAAAACTCTGTTATAAACGTTTCTAAAAAGTTTTAAAGCTAAAAAAGAATAAAATGAATGAGTAAAGGAGAAGACACTAATTAGTCAATAACTTTAAGAGTTTTGCTCTGACTGACTTCAAATTTTGGGATTATATTCTTGAAAAAATCGATAGTGCAAACCCTTACCCTTTAAAAAATTTATACTTTTTCATATTTTGATGTTCAGCGATACTTTTCAATGACTTTTGAAATTAATCATAACAGAAAGGAAAATAAAAAAATAAAACGGGAAAAAACAAAATGTGAAAATTATTATACCAAAATATTTTCAATGTTAAAATATGGCAAATTTTCATACGAAGATGAATAAATCAAATTAAGTAACTTGAAATGTTTGCCAACTGTTATTACTGTAAACCACAATGTAAAAGCAATCTAAATGGGTTAACCCTCTTGAGACAGCATTCATTTATCATCCAAAAATCATAAATTAAGTCTTTATTTATGGTATTTTGATTGAACATGGTACATTTATAATACACAAATATCCTTTATGGATATTAAAAATTTGCCCTTATTTATAATAGATAGATATAATGATATCTATCTCAAAACTAAATTAGATTTAGTCAAACTAAACAAATAGTTTCAACAATTTAACACTAATTTTATATTTATGCCACTTCTTTTCCAGTTACAATATTAATTTAAAATTTAAATGGAAATTTTATAAATATGCATAATTTTAACATATTATCATAAATAATTTTTAATTAATATAAAATATTCTTCAAAAAAAATTATTGCTTTTGTACTACAACCAAAAGGCTGTGTCCATCAGGTGCCCATCAGGGTGCCTGTATAATTTATGAGTTTATTTTTATAAAACTGCGCATTTGTTGAGAGCAATTTTTATATTAATTAATTTCAAGCAAAAACCTCGATAACGACATTTTTTTAAATTATTAAGATTAAGCAATTAACTTCAGATTCAATTTGAATTCAAGAAATTTATTTATTTTTTTGTTATTTTAATGATTTAATTTTATTTTTTGTTTATTTAGTAGTTTTTGACTTAAACATCATTCAGTAAACATTTAGACTGGCCCAGATTGAGTTAATTTCTTAAGTTAAAAAAATATGAAACATTATTTATGTTTTTTATGTGGTGCAGATAGAATTGCACCTAGTGCACAAAGTACAAAGAGGGGGGAATATGAATGGATATGAGATTATGTTATTTTTTTCATAACATATATACTGTATTTATATAAGATATTTTAATTAACCTTTTGGGCATTTAATTAATCAGCAAAAATGTATACCCATCCAACCGGGAAAAAATGCAAAGTTGTTCTAGCTAATTGTCAGACGCTAGCATTTAGCTTGACCGAAGGTACTATGAATGATTAAAAACTAAAAAAATATTAATCTAATAATGTTTACTTTTAATATTAACAAGATATAGGGATCTTACTCACTCACCAGGGAATTATTTAGATCTCTTAGGATCACATACGTGACATTCAACACGCTGCTAATTTTTGATTAAACACTTTTTTAAAGTATTAATTCAAACTATAATAATTTAAGTAAAACTTGTATCATAAATTTTAACAAAAAAAAAACAGAAGCAAACCAAAAGTTATTTAACGTCTCAAGTTTTATTTTAAGGCATAATGAGCAAATGATGAAATTTAAAAATTTGCGTAGGTGTTGGCAATTAAATGTGAATTTTTCATATAATTTCATCATTTTTTGCTAGCTTTTACTTTTTTTCTTTTTGGGTACGAGGGGAAATTGATATTTCAAAAGTTTATTAATTTTTAACCGGATGTTTATAAAATGTTTGGGGGACCGTTGTTGTTAATATCTGAGCAGATATGGTTAAGTAAATCTAATGTAATAATTGTTACGATAGTGACAAAAAGATAAAATTATATTGCATCAAAGCCTTTTTGATCTTATTACCGCTTTCATATAAAATTTAAACGTTTGATTCTTATTAGAGATTTGAGAATTTTTTTATGTTTTCCGGAAATATGGAACCTTCACTTCTTGGCAATTTACAAAATATGTCTGAAAATTAAAATCTATGACAGAATTAAAAACAAAGATTAATCCATTATTTTGAGCTATTGTAACGGCATACATCTAGTACCTACAAAAAATACCTCTTGCTCCTCCAACATATAAGAAATATTTTTTTATAACCAAAATTCATGATTCAGAAAGAAATTATGAAAAATTTTCTAAAAACTTTTTTTTGCTTACAAGTTTACGGGTGAGATAACTTTGGTCCTGTCAAGGTTTATTCAAAAGAATAATTTTTTAAGGGGGTATTCTGGTTTAAAAATTTGCAAAAATCAATTATTTTGTTGTATATTTTCATAATTTCTACAGCTCATTTTATGACGCAATTAGTCTCAGTTCAGTTCAGTTTGTGAAATTTTAAACACGATTTTCTTGAAACAACTTTTTTGAAACTGCGTGCATGATATCTCAAGTTCGACTTAACCGATTCACTTGAAATTTCACTTGAAAGAAGCACTACGAAAAGTTTTTTAATAAATTTTTTTTTTTTTTAAACCAGAATAGTCCCTTAAAGGACAAAAAGAAATGAGAAAATTCTAATTAATTTATATTTCCTTTAATCCTTACTAAAATCTAAAAGTATATGCAAGGCTGCAAGCTATGATAGAAGATAAAATTTAGATATGTTTTCTTAGAAATCCACAAAAACCAAAAAAAATACAAGATAAACTCTTGCATTTTAGGATTTGTTTACTTCAAAATAAAGAAAATGTTATTCCTGCTTCTAATTGATGAATATTGACACTATTATCGCAAAATATGTTCACCTATTATTCATTTGAAATCTCGAGGCAATGTAATTAATTCTATTCCTGTTCCTTAACTGGACCACACTACATGAACTTGTTACTATGCTTGTTTAGGCCGATAGGTCAATGACTGTTATTTAACCTGCAAAATATTCAACTATATATATATATATGTGTAATTTTATTACTACTACGTGTTGTTATATTATAGAAATGATGATATTCCCCACGTAATCACTTTAGTTATCAGTTGTGGAATTATAATCGTCTTATTAGCACGTTAAACTACTGATGTCGGTTTATTTGAACAGACATTTGTGGATTTAAATTTGAAAATATTAATAAAAACAAAAAGAGAAGAATTTCTTAATTGAACCAAGATTTTAGTTCTTGTTTTTCCCGGGTGAAATAACATTTTTTTTTTGTGTGTTATTCTCTAACTTAATGTCCCTCGAATTGGCGACGATCTCAATTATGCAGTCTGTACATATATAAATATATCTTCTTCTTTTTTTGTTTATCAAAAGTTAAATCCGGTTCTAATAGTCTGAAAGATGTCAGATAGAAGCTAACCAAAAGTTTTATTGATTGGACGCACCAAGAAATAATTTGCATAACTTTTTCTTAGAATATTAACTTCAAGGTGGTAAATTTATGAGAGATAAATTGGATGCGACTAAACAAGTTTTTGTATATTATAAATTTTTTTTTGTTTTCGTCTTTTTTTGCTAACTTGTTGCGAAGTGATCTGTTCCATAAAATATATTATCGATTGAATTTAACTTTAAATACTAGAAAATGCGTATTTATTTAAATGTTAAGTATAAAATGAAAAATAGCGAAATATCTATAAAAAAAAATTGTATTTAAAGTTTGCTAAATATAATTTTTTGTTCAATATAAGTTTAATGATACCATTTAATATAGGTTTAAGACTACTCTGACCGTTAAATTATAAAAACTGTAAAAAGAAATTGTTAAAAGATTTCAATGAGGGACATTGATGAAGTTCCTGTCTTAAGAGACTGGATTGAAGATTTTTTATTGCGCAATTTAAATTTGTTCACCTTATGTTAACAAATTATTATGATAATCTTTATGTGTTGTAAAATTAACGTATTATTTTTCTCTTGCGTTTTGTATTTTAATTTTATGATTTACACTTGTAATCGATCCTAAAGACTTAATTATTTTTTAAACCAAAATTATTGCTATTGCTTATATTACGTTTGCTTAGAAGTATATATAAGAAAAATATAATATTCCGCTTTAGGAAGTTGTATTATTATTATTAGTTTTTATTTTTTTGTTAAATACTTTTTATTAAAACTTTAACAAGCATTCATTCATTGCAAATATTTACATGAAATATGAGAAGCTATAAACTGCTCATTTTTGATTTAAATTTTTTGTTCTAAA
Source organism: Acrocera orbiculus (assembly GCA_947359355.1). Classification (NCBI taxonomy): domain Eukaryota; kingdom Metazoa; phylum Arthropoda; class Insecta; order Diptera; family Acroceridae; genus Acrocera; species Acrocera orbiculus. The sequence goes on along the minus strand of OX375756.1, from coordinate 26,327,186 downwards.
ATTTTATTCAATCTAAAAGGAATATAGTTTTAATAAGTCGCGGATTTACTCATTTTTCAAGTGTAGGCTATTGAATTTTTGCCGCTCTTTCCTTTATAGTTGTCAGTTCCTAGGATATTTTCTATATATAGAGGTGGGGTAATACATAATACTTACACAATAATGTATACTCGGTAAACGTAATTAAAAAAAATTTTTTTTGCATACCAACAGTTAAAAACTATGAAATTCTTAATTAAGTTACAATCCTTTTTTTTGTGAATTTTTCTTAGCAAAGTCATCGATGATATCGTCGTAAGTAATTTTGTTCATTAATTCCGACTCTATGCATAAAAGAGCTAAAGCGTTTAATTTTTCTTGACATAAGGTCGATCGCAGATAAGTTTTGACCCTTTTCAGACATGAAAAGCTTTTCTCACCCGAACAATTCGTCGCTGGAGTATATGTCCAAGTTAGAATAGATGTTTTGCAAACCTCTTTTCGCAGAAATGTAGACAGACTTTCCAATGATTCAGAATTTGGTTTTACAAAAATTTTTTTCGAAGAAATGTAGCTTTGAAAATGTGTGCATTCTTGAACTAAGTCAGTCTCTAAATCATTAGAATACATTTTTACCAGTTAAACAGCTTTGTTTGTAAGGGTTTACTCGTATGATGACATTTCACTTATTTTCGTCAGAAATGAAAACTTTTCATTAGACTTGTTGTAGGCCTCTTGCCTTTTTTCCAATTCGGATACGAGCTCAATTCTATCGCTTTTTTTTCGAAGTACTTGAAATTTTCTCGTTGATCTACGAAAAACTGACGAAAAGATTCATAAAGATCAGCTACAGTAATCGAATCTACGGTAGAAGAATGAATTTGAACATTCACTTTGTTTATTCTTTCTAAATTTATTAAAATCAATATTTATTAAGAGTTTAGGGACGCATTGTAATATACATACATGCATATTTAAAATTATTGAATACCTATTAAAACCACAGAAGACAGTCATTATAGATTAATTTTATTTGAAATATTTTGTAATTATCATTTGACGCTTAACATCTTTGTAACACATTCACAAGGGCTCCGAAACTCCTTAGTTCCATTTAGCCATAATTCCTTCAGGTATTTTAAATTTTTGATCGTAATTTACTATTGATAATTATCACATATAATAGAATGTATGATGAACTAAACTGTTTAGTAGGAAACGTAATATCCAATCTAGTAATCAATGTGCAATGGAAAGAAAAAGGAAAAATATCTTGTAGATTTGTAGAATTATACAGGGAAATATATCTTGTAGATTTCTTTCTGCAAGAAAAAATGAAATCGTATCATAAAAATTTTTCTGATTTTTGTAAGACAGTAAAAAAAATCGGTCCCCAAATTTGCCGCCCTAGGCTCCAGCCTACTCAGCCTGCTGGTAAATCCGCCACTTGTTTTAATAAATTTAAGCTCTTAAAGTTTAAAAATGTCGAAAATTCGAACCAACAGGAATTTTATATAGCAGCAAGCTTTGCTACCCCGACCAGCACACAAGTAAATGTTTATCTACTTTTTTATACGTTTATACAATAAATTTGCAACAAATTTGATGGTCTGCGGTTAAAAAAGTTAAAAACAGCACTGATTACAGGCATATGCCTGGTGCTGTATTGGTCAAAGCATGCGAGGCACCGCAGTATGTCTAGCAAGACATTGGGGTATATTTGAAGGCGCCTCAAGAACCTGACTCACTTTGGTTTTTTAGGCTAGTGAGACAACAGCTAAGGGGAAAATTCGAAATATTTAACCTAAAAACCAAAGTGAGTCAGGTTCTTAAGGCGCCGTCAAATCATCATTTTCTGCTGGGGATTTTAAAAATTTGTAATTTTCGAATATTTAATTGTAGCACTCTGACAGCAAGCAGAGTATGGGCAATATACGCACAAATGTCAAATTTATTATTACCGTTAGATTCATAACATTTTGTTGAGATAAACTGTAGAAAAAAAATTTAAAATGCAATTTCATAGTATAATTTATTTATTCTTCTTAAAAGAAACAATATATAATAGATAAAATTTGCAAAAGTAAATAAAACAAACAGTAGTTTTTAAGGCATCTATTTTCAAGTAAAGTTGTACTAAATCAATTTACAGGTCCCAACGTGTATTTAATTCCCAGAAATTCCCAGAAAAAATAATTTTAATATTTTGTTTTTAACTAAATTAAGCTCAACAAAAAACAACAGCTTAATAGATTAATAAATTTTACTAAATAAATATTAAAATCTTTGTCCTAAATTCAACCCAAAATTATTCCATTGTTTTCACTTTTTCATCAGTAAGTTTTCCCTCAAAAGTTTCATCAATTTTAGGACCGATAAGAGCTTTAACTAAATATTCAACCGAAGGTTTTTCTGCTGTTTTATAAACTTTTAAACCTTTATCTTCCATAGATTTACGAGTGCTTGGACCAATAGCTATAAGTTTCTTTTCATTAAAATTTAAATTATTTTTAATAAAATATTCATAACAATAATTTACACCGGAAGGACTAAAAAAAGCTAAAAATTCAACATTATCATTTGCTAATGAATTTGATAAATTAGCACCAAGTTCTGGATGAGGTATTGTCTCATATACTTCAATCGGATCAAGTAAAAATCCTGCTTCAGATAATTTTAATAAAATTGTATCCTGTCGTAAATTTCCACATGGAAAAAGAAATGGTAAATTTCTATTACCATCATATTCTTTTCTAATATAATCAGCAAGATTATTAGCATTACCAGTCTCTTTGCCTTTTGTTTCTAATCCATTAAGACATGATTTTGCATGTTTATATGTTATTTCTCCTATGCAATAATTATATAATTCCTTCCATGCTAGTGGTAGTTGTTTTTCTAAAAGTGCTTCATGGACAGCATCTATACTACGAGGACTGGTAAATATAATACCAATATATTTGTCTGGTGACATTAATTTTTCTTTTAATTCATTTAATTTTTTAAATTTAAAATCTAATGGTGACACAAATTTTGCAAGAAAATTATGTTCTTGTAGTATTTTTGTGTAATTTTCAGAGCTATCTGACTCAGATTTTAAAATAATTACCGTCTTCATTAAAACAAAACAATAAAAACTAGTATAAAATAAATAAGCAGAAACAAAACGACAAAGTCAGCTGTCAAATGTCAAGTTTATTGATAGTCAATGGAACAACTCTGCCATCTATTTGTGAAACTATTGAGGTAATTGAATTTGCAAGTTATGTCCGAGAAGGTGAACATACATAAATGCTTTTTTGTACTTTTTGAAACCTTTTAAAAGTTTCAAATTTTCTTATTTAATAAATCATTAGAAAATCTGTAGTTTTGATATTTGTGTAATTAATTGTAATAATATCTATAATTGATTAGTTTCCTTCAAGAAGGCTTGAGTTGCTTTCTTTTTAGATTGTAGCCTAAATTAAGAAGTTTAAAAAAAAACGGAATTTTAAATTATTTCACAGTTGAAAAAAAATTAAAACACAATTATAAATTATCGAATTCAGGGAGCGTGGCTCAATTAGACTTTTCGCGTTGCTAACGTCTTTTACTCGACGCGTATGAAAAAATCAAACCCAAACCAAAATTTAACTGGTATTTATTATTTTATATTTTAATTTATTGGAATTAATATTAATTAATTTAATATTTATTTTAATAGAAGTCACTAATAGAAACCATTCACAAAGCATTTCATCCACTTAAACTCTTTAAAAATGAGCAAAGTTCGTAATTAGCATTTAACCAAATTCCCAGAGTTCCTACTGGAAATTAAACACTTTTATTGAAATAAGCTCCTAAATACGTTATTTTAAAAGAACATTTACATTTTAATTGCAGTTAGTTAACTTTAGTTCTAACATTCTTTGTCAAAAAATATCTGTTAAAAACTCAATGAATTAATGTTGTAAGTGTTATTCAAATTTTATTAGAACTGAGTATTAGTTTAAAAGGATTATTCCTCAGGGAAATTTTGATGTATAAATTTACCTTTTTTAGTACTACCTCCACGATGGGAATTGTTAGAAAAACTGTGATGTTTACATATAAAAACAATTTAAGTTCCATTAAGAATGACAATTTCTTTTAATTTGACTTTTTAAGAGGATAAAAGAAAAATGAAATGGTTAAAGTTTCTCATACAAAAATCATATAAAAAATTATATCTTTAGTTTTTCTTTTTTTTGTTGATTTATTTAACTTAATTAATTACTTCAATCAAAGGGTTTTTAGGAACTACCCTTTTATAAAGGTATATATACTATATGCAAAGGGATCTAAATACAGACCTAGAATATTTGTTTTGACTAATTTAAATAATATTCTTTAAATAAGCAAAAAGATAAAAGAAGTAAAATTTTAAACTAGATGAATTAAGTTTGTAATATATGTAAAGAGAAAAATTTTCCTTTCTATGAAGAATATACTTAATATTTTTATTTAATTTAATTTTATGTTGATCCTTTTATCTGTTATTTTTACTTTGTTGTATTAAAATATACACAATTTGACCACATTTCAATACGCAATTTTCATTTTATTTAATTTTCTTGTTAAACATAGTTCGATTCACTTCATGTGGTGCTTTAAACATATCATGATTGGAACCTGAACAGAATATTCTAGTCTTTTTTATTTAATGGTAATGATCAAAATAATATGTATTTACACATCAATACAGAGTATGAATGTTAATATTGTTCTAGATTATAAATATCTATCGGGGGTTTATTTACCAAAAGTAGATAATAAACGTGGTATTAAACGCCTTAGGTAGCTACCACGTGTTCTGCATTCTTAACGAATACTTATAGCGTAGTATTGAAAAATATCATAAAAAGGTATTTTATGAAATATGTTATTTTAGATGTTTAATTCTAGGGATTGCTATTTGAGGGAAAAGTTTTATTTATAAAAATATTAGAACAATTATATATGGAAAATGAGAAGTTTATATAAAGTTGTGATGATTTATTAGCAACCATATATAGATAGCAAAAATTCTTTGTGAGTATATTAGTCCTTCTATGTAGATTTCAAAAATAAAAATTTTTTAAATATCCCGAAAGTATTCTTAAGCTCTTCCAAAGCTTATGACTTATTTGATTTATGAAAAAATAATAACATTATGATTTCTAATGAAGGCCAATTTTATTTAAAATTTAATTTGTGTCTTGGGGACGATTATTGCTACTTTAGAGAATTTAGCTTGATTATGTTGTAAGAAAATTAATACAAAAGTTACAATCCTTTTATATTTTGCAGAATTTTTAATGACTGGGTAGTTTTTTTACTTTTACACAACTTTAGCAATGAAGTTGGATATTTTGATTAAATTAGGAGTGCTTTTAATGCTTTTTTGCAAAGTACCAACCTGGTTATGTGTTGGAAAACTTTTTCAAAATATTTAGATAGAAAGTATCTAAAGAAAATTAATGTCTGAATTTATTGTTAGGCGTGGTAACAAAGGCAATCACTCGGAGCTTGGAGCTACTTGTTCTAGAATTTTGATAATTAAAAATAGAAGTATGTATTATATAACTAGAATTGATCAGGACTTAAGGGAGTATTATCGTTTAGAAATTCAAAAAAATCGATATTTTTTTATATATTTTTATAGTTTAACCCTTCAAGAAAATGTTCCTTAAATGTTTTTTTTAAATTTTGAATAATTTTCGGAGTCACAGCTCATTTCATGATGCGTTGACAAAACCAGTTGGTAGCTCTACTAACATTGTGCCAAACTTTTCGTCAAATTTTAAACGTATTTTTTTCGAAATTTTACGAAAGTTCTACTTAACCGATTTACTTGAAATTTGGCAAAAACTTTTTTTATATATTATAGAATCATATATACTACGAATAGTTTTTAAGTAAATGGTTTTTTTTTTTGATTTTTAAAAACAGGCAGAAAAAGGCAGAAAAAACAGAAAAAGCGTAACTTATTTTTCAAACTGCCGCCATTTTGTAGAAAAATTTTGTTTAAAAAGAATCCTTAGTAGTGCTGTAATTTTTCTTGAGAAATTAAAAAAAATTTTTCTTTGTGAGATCATTGGAAGGACATGGACATGCCATTTTTTTGTGAGCCCCAACTTTTCCAACCAACAGTTTTTTCAGTTTTGATTCGTTTATAATATTATTAATATTTTATCCTTTCAAAATATCAAAAAATAACAAGCAAGAAAAATGGATGGTAAAAATATTTACTGGTTTCTTTTTATGGCGTGCGAAGGAACACCTAAAATTCGGGTGTCTAAACGAAAATATTCAAATGAGTTTGTCATCTTTTTATACTGAATGTAAAAAACTTCAATAATGTTAAGCTCTCTGTTATTGAAGTGTTATACAACCCTAGTAGCCAGAAAAATTGAAAGTAAAATCAATTGTTACACTGGAGTTTTGAGAACAATTCAAAAAAAAAGAAATCAGAAGAATTCAAAAAAATGGAGCCAATATAATTTATGAAGTAGTTCATATAAAATTAAGCTGCGGACATTGCATGTTGATTATGAATCATGTGAAAGTTTAGTTAGAAATTTAATAAGAATTATAATGACTTCTGTTACTCAAAAGCTGTCCTTTTCTTGTACAATTTAACTCTTAACCAAACAAAACATCTAATTATTAAATTATGGTCACTCTTAATATCACTTCAATAGTACCATTAAAAATTTTATAATAATTCTATCTAACTACCAACATTATAAGACATGGTAGCCACAATTTAAGCCTTAAAAATTAGTTCTAATTTTACTCATTTGTTATCTTTAATTAAATCTTTTGCATACATTCTTAAAAGATGTTCTTTTCCCTTTTTTCATTAAATTTTGAAAAAATTTAAATATGCAAAGTAAATGATAGTCATTTTAGTTTTATTTTATAAAAAATTAGGATCATAAAGTGAAAAGATCCAATTTAAAGGACTACGTGATTAAATAGCTTTTTTATATAAATACCTAAATAATAGACGAGTGTATTCCCGATAACTGCTCATATTAATATTATCATAAGCTAACACGAGAAGGATATAATAACTGCTCGATTTCTTAAGGGTAATTTCTTGGTAATATAAAATATTTTCGTGCAAAGCATAACAATTTTGTAATATTACTTCTTCTTTTTACTACTATTTATAGCTAGTATAGCAAAAATAAAAATAAACAAAAATATTTTTTTCTTTTTTGCTTTGAAAAATTTACATAATCATTCCATTTAGGAAAAGTTTATCCTGACATTTCATAGTAAGTGCTTGAAAAAAACTTTTTATTTCTTTATAGTGTGAAATGGGTCACCTTACAGGATTATACGTTAACAAGACAGGTATGTTTTAACCTTATTTTCTACAAAGAGGGTAAGTCCTCTTAAATTAAATTTTATTTAAACAATTGTGTAATTTTTACTGAAATTTATCTCCTAAAAATAAATAGCGAAAATATTTTGCACTGATTTTAAATTTTTATTTTCTATTTATACTTAACTTAAAGTTAATTTTATTTAAAAACTTTCTACATTTTTAAGAGATACTAGAAAAAATTTCTAAGCTATTTATGATACTATTAGTTTCATTTGTACTCAAAAATAATCTGATTAAGAGGATAGAGGATTAATCATAATAAAAATAAATAAAATAGAATTACACACAAATGTGTATTTATTAAACAAATATGTATGTATGTGTTAGAGAAATGATAAAATTATCCATCTAATATAGAAAATTTTTTTTGATATCTCAGCCATCAAGAGATGATATGACATTTTAACATGATCAAAAATTTTGTTGTTTTAGAAAAATCATGCCATGGATATGTGTGTGCTTTTTAATTCTAAAAATAAAAAAAAAATTATTTTTAATATGAAAAATAACTAAATTTTATTTTCTAAATTCTTCATACTCCACGATATTTTCGGATTAACATTGCCCAAACATCAGGATAACGAGTTTGAAGAAAATTTGTTAGCTTTTGTGCATTTTGTGCCTGCTGCGGTGAGCAATTACGACAATTTCGTCGGATAACTTCAGGGAGAGCAGCTGAAAAAAATAAAATAAAAATAAAATAAAGAAAATTAGTTTTTGATTTAATTTCAATGATTTATTAAGGAAATAAGTTTTTTTTTACCAAGGACCAAGTGTGCTGGTGATAAATAAAGTAGCTATAATTTTTTTATTTGGTGAGTAAGGCCTAGGCAAGATGATTTTTGATCTGATACTGTCGTCTGAATAAGTAAAACTTTTTTGGCCCTTATATAATTTTTTTTGTGGCAACATTATATGTGTCTTTTTGGACATTGGATTTCATATCCAAGTCACACAAAAACATTTTATTTATTTTTATCCCCACAAAAAAAAAAAAAAAACAAAAAGCTAACAGTTTTAATCTATGTTCAAATAAATGTCATTAATGACTTTAATGAATATTGTTTCTAAAAATCTGTCTATTATTGAAACAAAACTGTTAAAAAAATATTTCTTCTAGCCGAAAATTTTCAAGTGTGCACAATGGCACTCTGTCTATCTGATAAAGTCAGGAATAAAATAAATGCTACTTACGAACTTTGTAAGATTTTTATCTTCTTACTTTGATCAGATTTATTTATAATCCAATTAAATAATACTGAAATATTTACTCTTACGTTTGAAATCTTACCTTTAGTAACTTACAAAGTCAAAAGGTACGAATAATTTCTATACATTGTAAACACATAAGCACTGACAGCTTAACATTTTTTCCAAAACAAAGAAGGAAATTTAGTGTGGGTTAGAGTTGATGTTATCAAATTTTTGTGAGAGATTTGTTTTAGCTTAAAATTAAATTGTAAATTAATAAAAAGGTTTTAGATCAACAGGAAAATAAAATTAATAGTAGTTGTTAGTAACCATCATTTATTTACAGTCTAGTGCAGTTAAAGTCTACTTTAGTTAGGTAAATATTGTCATAAAAATTGCTTAAGGATGGTATTTCATATCTAGCAAATCTATAAGTATGTACGTAAATTTGAATTGTTCACTCAATTATAAGAAGCATAAGGAGAGGTAAGGATTTCAGCGTAAAAAAAAACACTTTTGCGTGGATTTTTTTTATGAATATGAATTGTGCAAATTTATTTGTAGATTATTAAGCATGACTTTAACAATATTTTGTAATTTTTTGTAATTAGAAAATATCTATAAACAATTTAAAAATTTTTGGTGGTCATTTAAAGTGAAAACTGTTATTTTCAACGAAAAATTCCACCATTTTGTAAATGGAAAACCCTTTTGATGTAAGAAATGTTCTAAAACTCAACGTCGTGGGTGGGGGGGGGGGGGGGGGGGGGGTATATTATATGTAGGAAGAGTTACCAAGTTTAAAGTGAATGGGTAATGTAGAATTTAAATCTCCGTTAACACCAAAAAAGTAGCTTTCAGTAAAATGCGTTTAAAAATTTTAAATGATAAAAAAGAAATAATGTAAAGGCGAGGAGACTATCTACTCAATAACTTTAAGAATTTTGCTATGATCGACTTCAAATTTTACAATTATATTCTTAAAATATTTAACTATAAGAAGAGACGAAAAAGAAGAAATCAAATGTGCAAATTTTTACCACCCCCCTTCTTTAAGCTCAATGTTCTTTGTATTTGTTTCCAGCTGTTATTTAAATTATTATTTAATTGAGTTTTTATTATACACAGTATGTCCCAAAAATAACCGAACTTTTTAGATATAGAATAAAACACACATGATATTGTCTTTACAAGTTATTATTATTTATTCAAAATAGGTTCCATTAGACTCAATACAACGTTTGGCACGATTAATTAGCGCATGCATAGATTTTTTTATGTCATTTATAGGAATGTTCTTCAGCACCTTGGTTACGGCTGCTTGAATGGCTGGCATATCATCATAAAATGCTCCTTTCATCTTGATTTTCATTTTTGGAAATAGAAAATAGTCCATGGTGATAGATCAGGCGAATATGGAGGATGGTTGATGAGAGAAATCCGTTTTTTCATCAAAAATTCGTTCACTTTGTTAGTCTTCATTTAATTCATGTGGAACAATATGCGAACAGACCATTCTTTTACCCAAATCTTCAGTTAAAATTCCCCAAATAGTGTTTTTACTCGTATTAAATTCCTTAGACAACTTCTCGTAGTAAAATTAACATCGATACCAATGATTTCACGGACTTTTCCCACCAATTCAGCACGATTACTAGCTTCTGGACGACCTGGTCATCATTTAAATCCTCACGACTATTTTTAAATCGTGTAAACCACGAAAAAACTTGAGTAAGACTCATACAATCATCACCATAAACTTTTTTCATCAATTTTTATGTTTCAGCGAATTTTTTTTCACAAAATTTTATATTTGCTCTTTGTTCCATTCTTGTTTTGGAACCTTAGCACTTTTCTTTCTGTTATTAAAATGGCTGTAACTTTGACATCTGTCATCTGATTTACATGAATGTAGGTGCGTTTGAAAGAGGATGAATTTTTCTTTTTAACGATGCAAATTTTAAATAAACTTATTTATAATTTTTAAAAAAATTATATGTTAATTTTTTCACATTTATATGAATTGTTTCCAGTTTATATATTTATGTTTTCAAAATATTTTATTCAAAAAATATTCATTATTCTTATAACAAAAAAACTATATTCTATAACTTTTTAACAATTATTAATGTAAATATCTACTTAAAAAACCTTATGTATACATCATCCATTTTTTTCATATTATTTTCTTAAATTTGAACAAACAAAACTCATTACTTTTTACTTTACTTATTGCAAGGAATAAATATCCCTTTAATATATAAGTATTCTATTTGTCAAAGTAAATATATGTGTTGTTTGTTTATATGAAAGCTCGTTAGTAAAATGAAAATAAATTTTATTTAGACCACATATGAAAAATTTTGAAAGGAAAATGAAACATATGACTTAATAGCATTTGAAACATATGAAAAGAGGATGGATAATAGAGGGTAGCTAAAGTTTTTCCTACATGTTGTTTTAAGTTAAGTATTTCTCTTATATAATTTTATTGAATTTTAGTAGCAAAATGAAATAATTTATTTTATTCTTATTCGTTTCTATTTATTGTACTTGTATTTTAAAAGGAGTCAATCTTTCGATCTCTTTATAATTATAATATATTTATGTATTAAAAAATTACATAGACGAGCAGTTGGTTATATAAAAATATACACAAATGCCAAGTGATTGAAAGAAGAGACATTTATCTAACCCCCGAGTTTTACAGAAGTTTTTGAAAGAAATAATATTATTTAACCCATTCGAGACAGCACATATTTTTGGAGACTATTCCCAGAATCTATCATCACTTTCACTATCACTACTCATTTTTTTGCAATTCTGATGGTCCTGGCTTTGAGTCACTCATTTTAGGGGTTAAATTGAAACCAAAATCAAATTTAATTTGTTCACACTTCAAAGATAATTTTTTTTAAAAACAAGTCTTGTTCTAATAGCCGCTTCTTCCATACAGACTGATAATTGCAATTCAAAATCATTGCACACACGGTGTGCAATCGGTGTAGAATGGATTAAACTGAAATTATCGTTAATTTCCAAAACAGGTAATTTTACCCATTCTTAACGTTTTTCATAAAAAATAAAAAAATTGTTTAACTCAGCATTCACATTTTTATTACCAAAAAAGAACTTAAATTTTCCCACATGTTTTTGGTCCTGTAGATATTAAAATCTCCTTATATTATTTGAAATATTTTTATTGCATACCTCACGGAACTAATAGCTTGTATCTGTTTTGTATTATTAGAATGTATCTCAAGTTTAACATAAAAATGTGTGCCTGGTATTTATAAAAAATTTTATGCCACCAAATGTAATTTTTGGTACATAATTTTATACCTTAGGTACGTCAAAAAAAAAAAATGTTTCTTTCAACTTCCTAACAATTGAAGTGTTTATTTTCATATGTTATAGAGATAAATAACTGATGCTATTGTATATGTTTCGGCGTTAGTAAAAAAAATATGTATTTTCAACCAAAAAGTAACATCTTTTCAAATTGAAAAAAGAAGAAGCACATAATGTGCAAAGATTTGTAGAAATTTAGTTTTTAGACTGCTTACATCTTAAACGGTTGATGTTTTGTTTTTAATTACCTTAAATAATGTTTTGGATTTAAAAAAGCTAAAAAAATGCTTTAGTAACAAGAAATGTGTGCTCATTTTTGCTTCCAGAACATTTGTAAATTTTTAAGACTAGAAAAAATTGAAGTCTATGTTTCTTAGGAGCCATGTAACATTTACTCGTAATAATAAAACAATAAACCATGTAATAGACACATTTAAAAGTTTACAATATTGTTTTAAAACAAACGTCAAATAATAATGACTTATTTTTAACTTCATGTAATAATATATAAGTATATTTCCTATCTTCATTTTAAATAAAACTAAAATCTTTTCAAAACTATTTTCTAGTTTTTATCTATGAGAAAATTTTATTTGAAAAATTTATGAGGGGTTAACTTCAATGTTTTTTGCTTCTTTAATACTTCAAAGCTTGAAAGGATGGAATGACATTTATTTTTATGGTTGAGTAAAGCAGTAAATTATTATGTTCCCATGTATGAAAATTTCCTGAGATAAAAAAACAAATATTTTTCTCTTTGCACCACAATTAAATGCATTTTTATAAGTTCCATAAGATATTTTTCTTAATGGAAATGTTTGGATTATTTTTTTCTCTTGGAATGTTTGAAAAACTACACTTTTTACTCGTGTTAAACTAATTGCGATCAAACTAAAGATTTTACTAGATTTAATGTAAATAAAACTTTAATACAAGGATGAGTCACATATTAAAGTGAAAAATGAAAATTATTTTTAAAAGCTAAAACTCGTTGATTGGTTTAAAGTTCTATTGTTAATACTGTCTTAAATAGAGATGGACTCAGGGGATCAATCTCTTTTCCCTCACTTGGCTAGCAATATTTTCGTAGTAATTTAAGGAGATGTCTAAGAAAATTAACAAAACAGGAATAATATTCGCCCCAATCGCAAAAACCTATCCCCGGCATGACTGCTAATACTTTTTTTTTTATTTACAATAAAAGGTAAAAAAATTTGGAAAAGCAATATAAATAAAAAAACCATCCACAGAGGCTTAATTTTAAGCTCTTCTTAAGTTTACCCTTTAAAAGGTGTTACTTAAGAATCTAATCCCAAAATATAAAAATTTCTAAGGTAGATTGGTTTTCTTATAATCTAACTGGAACTATGAGCAACAATTTTATATAAGGGCATGAAAGTAACTTGGAGGCAATTTATTTAAGCTTACTAAAAATTTTAAAAATAACAAAAAATATTCTTTTTTATCATATTTATATATCGTAATAAGTTAAAATAATTTGGCTGAGCTTAAAGAAGAAATTAAAAAAAAATTTTTAAAACCTTTTCTAAATTATTAAAAATAACTAAAACTTTTTTGTAATATAAATAATTATATTTTACTGTTTTCTATAATAGAAATAGTTTCACTTTTAAAATACTTTTAAAATGTAGAAAATTGAAAAATTTTTACTACCAATCTTTACAGTTTTTAATATAATTTACATAAAAAACATATGACAGACGTAATTTATTCAAGTAGAAATTTTTTTACCACAGCACAGAGGAAAATTTAATTTTTGTACATGAACAAAATGTTCTCCTAGTGATAATATGAAAAAATAAACAATGTACAAAAATATCCTTATTTCATTCCACAGTAATTTTTTTTTTAAATAAAATTCCCACATTGTAATTTACTAAATTTAAAAAATTTTTTAATTGAAAATTATTAAAATTTCATTTTGATAATAATTTGAAATAGAATTTTAAAAAAATAAGGAAATCTATTTGAAAAGGAAAATTCAAAACAAAAGAAAACAAATAAATATTCTAACCTTTTAATTGTTTTCCAAGTTGATCACAGGGACTCTTCTCTAGGACACACATAATTTGCCTGCTGACAATGAATTGATTGTTCAAAAGACGAGTAATATTTTTGTCATCAGCCGTAGTCCCTGATACAACAATTATTACTGCAGCTAATGTGGCGACACAAATAATTGTTGTTGTAATTTTAAAAGACATAATTCCTTGAAGGTTTTTATGTTACAAACAAACAAAATTATATACACACAAAATATTTATAATTTATAACTAAATTGGTTTCTATGGAATTACTTTAGCCACAAAATATTTGAAATATTTTTACGTTTTATATTTTTTACCAACAAAATAAATGAATGTGTGCGTTCTCTTAGAATTTTAGATAGCAACTGTGTAAAATTTTATGATTTCGTCGTCCTCTTAACGGTTATATTTTATATACATCACTTTTAGTTGGCTCTCCGCATGTCAGAACTTAGTTAAAAGCTTTTCTTATTTAGTATATTTTGTACCTTTTTAAGTATGAAAATTCCTTTTTACGTAGAACCATATGAATTTGATAATTATTTCAGTTATTTCTATACTAAATATTTAGAGAAGACTATACCACAACTGCCTTTTCAAAAGGATATATATGTATATATAATTCTTGAACATCTGTTTTTGTAATCTTTATGTCTTTCTTTGTTATAACAATCAGAGATGAGAGTTTTGGTTATGCTAGATATAAAATAGATAAATATAATTATTCAAGTATTTACTTGAAAGGTGTTAGTCCTTGAGTTAATTTAATCATATCAAGATAATTTTAGCACGTTTCCTATATTAGTACGGATTTAATTAATATTTTATTATACTTGTATAGGGGCTTTAATGTATATAAATAAAATAACCTTCTCTTTTATTCGTTATAAATGTTCAATATTAGCCCTTTTTTAAGGATATAAAAGAATAAGCTACTACTAGAAGTACGGATAAAAGGTCGTTTTATACTTGTAGATATATATTGTGTCCTTTTTATGAGCTTGAAATTAAAATGTTTATGTAAATTAATTAATTTACATGTTTGACAAGTCTCTGTTTTTACAAATATAATAAAATGTATGTAATAAATTTAAATGTGTACTGTAAAGGATTCTTGATTTTGTACTTATTGAAGATATAAAAAGAGACAAATCTTTGATAAAAGCAAAAATAAAATTTATAATAATCTTGATTATATGGGAATAATAGTTTCTGCAGCATTTAATGAATTTTTCAGATAAAAATAAAATGGTACTAAAAATAAGATTATTATCCTCTTAGATACAGACTGAATTAAGATATATGACTTTTTCCTCTTTTTTTTTGTATTTTCAAATAGCAAAATTCTTCATTTCAATAAAACAAATGATTGTTTGGCGTTGTCAAAATTAATCCTTATCATTAAATGGAGTTAAAATGCGTTTTTCGAAGTGATTTCTAAATATATTTACGATAATGCTTTAGATGTTGGCCAAATTCCTTTGGGTCTCATCAATCTCCAATACGTGCATATTAGTTTGCAATTAGGAGGTCGAAAGGAATAAAAGAAGGCTTAAAATTTCGATTCGTATAAACTATTTAGCATATTGCTGTCTAAATTTTAAAATTCAGAATATTTAATAATTCTTTCCATTTTTAAGGATAAAGAAAATTTAGATAGCTTTGCTTGATAAAACTTTATATATGAACCTAATTTAATTAATCTTATTTAGCCTGGATAATCAGTCTGTCATCATTGTGGAAACAGTTTTGAAATATTTCAAGCGAATAGCAAATTTTTTCAAGTTGATATTTACTATCCCAATATTTGATATCAATATATATCCTTTTGAATATGCTTCCATTATAATTATAGCCAGGTCGTCAAGTATGATATTTATGGATAGTAAGAAAAATTGGCTTGATAACCTAAAAATTTAAGAAGTTATTTTATCTATGAAAAAATGTAGACTGGTATTTACCATACATTTTTTTACATTAAAAAGTTAGGTTGTTCAGATGAAAGGTATTAAATCCTGACGTATGAAATACAATGAGCACAAAAGCCAATTTTATGATATTTTATTAAGTAAAAGATTTGCCTATTAAATTACTGTCTAAATTGTAGAGCTAGATACTAGCTTTGGTGAATAAGAAGATAGAGTTCTATAGTTCATGTAGTATTTGCCATAGTCACTGTTTATTTGTACTATTTCACGATAGTAAGCACTCTATTTTCTTTGATTTTCACATCAAATACTCCAGTTGGTTGTATCAAAACTCAACTGCTTGGTTAAATTGATCACACATGTACTAGACCCTATCAAACATTTAATTTTGTCCAAACACTGTTTTAAACAATTACAGCTGTCATATTGATTCCATGTTCTATAGTAAATATGTGTTCAAATTTAAAATTAATTACATTTGTGACAAGAAACAATATCAAAGAAACTACTTAATACTTTTGGTCCTTTTTTTTATTAAGTTTATGTTGAACGTATTTATATAACATTAGCTGTACCCAGTGAAATTTTATTGTGTTTTAATTTATTTGAAAAGAAATAATTATTTAATTTTTTGCCTATTCTATTATCTGTGAAGTTATTGTCCAGTTTACTGTTTCTAAAATGCGTAACAAATAATTGTCGATAAGTGAAGTATTCTAGTTCTAGGTTTAAGGCCATACAATTAGAAAAATTAACAGTGAATTTAATTGATGACGATTTAAAATATTGGAAACTACCATTTTTATTGAAATTATATGTGTATTAAAATTCAGAGAATGCAAGACTGTCCCTTTTTTAGGTGTTGGTCACTAGGTCTTTACTGCAAATTTCGCAAATTGGTTTGACTGATTGAAATTAGGCAATAATGGTACTGCACTACACCTAATAATAATAAAAATGTACAATTTCTCATGGGTTTTCGCAAGACACCATACGTCAATTTAGTGAAAGAAAAATACTTCTTAACCCTTTGTATTAAAACAACGTGTGGGAAGAGACGTGATGCTACTTCTGTGCTTAAAATGAGAACTTCGTATCAGACATTTATTTTTCCACAGAAAAATATCGGAAGGTATCAATTTTATATTTTGTTTAATTCAATGAATTTGATGGAAAACTTGCCTCTAATGGAAATTAATTATTTCAACTTACATTAAATTTATTCCTGGGTTTTCACGAACTTATTTAAAAAATTAATTATGAATTGTCAAATTCTTGCTCCCCTTTTCAATGAATAATCTCTAATAAGATCAAATTTGAGATTGAAAAGCATTCATTCCATTACTAAGATTAACTTATTT
Organism: Acrocera orbiculus; assembly: GCA_947359355.1. Taxonomy (NCBI): domain Eukaryota; kingdom Metazoa; phylum Arthropoda; class Insecta; order Diptera; family Acroceridae; genus Acrocera; species Acrocera orbiculus. The sequence continues at coordinate 26,309,932 of OX375756.1, read as the reverse complement.
TAAAGGTATTTAAAAAATGTTTCTAAAGTTTAACACACTTTAGTCATGCATTTAAGTCAAGTATTTTGTACTCAAGAATAAATTTAAAAATTGAAAAATCGGAAAACAACCTTTTCGTTATTACCTTGAAAAACATCTCTTGTTATAAATAAATTTTGATTTTTTGGTTTTGGATGATTCTGTTGCGAGTTATGATGCGCAAAGCAAAAAAAACCTTTTTTCAAGGTGCCTCCAGATATTAACTGCAATTCGCTCACTTATTAATATCTTAAGATAAAAATTTAGAAAAATATTGTTCAAATGTTAAGTTATCTTATAAAAACTAATTCAATAAACTAGAACTTCTTGTATTGCCATTAAAAATTCTGGAAACATGCCTATCAACAAATTAACCGACCCTCCCTCACTTAAAGGTCAACAAATGAAAATGAGGGTATCTGTCCTTGCATTTTCAAAGCATTTTCATTTGATTTTTCTTCTCGAAAAAGAATAACCCAGCGGTTAAAACGCTCTTCTTAAAAAAAAAAAATCGCATAAAATCCTCCCTTGGCATGCTTTTGCTATCCGGTCCCAATGTTAATTTTCATGCATTCTGGGAGATGTAGATTTCACACGTTTGCCTTCAAATTTGCATTCAAAAAGCACGTAAAGAGCTGATTTTAACCGCTGGGATCTTTGAAGCTCATATACTTTGTGAGTGTTTATAACTGCTATAAAAATTTTTAACAAAAATAATAATAATAAGACGTTATTTTATTTTAATTTTTAGCAAAAAAATTGGAATTTAAGCTTTAAAGGCTTTAAAGATATTTGACATTCCGAACGAATTAAAATGCGTTTTCAAAATCTCATTTTTACATAGTATGACACTGTGAGTCTTTCAAGGTTTTAGTCTGCATATGTGAAAGTGGTCTAAGTCATATATTTCTTGTTTCGAAATATTTAATGATTTGCATTTGAATACTGAATGAATTTCATGTAAATTCATGAAATGTTGAAATTTCAACCACCTTCTAGGGGTTCATTTCTGACGATATCGTAAAACTTACTTTAAATAAATTTAGTTTAGAATCATGTGGTGTGTTATAACTGAAAAAATCATTTTTTTTTAAATTTTGACTTAGACCAATTTCATAATTATGGGCACATATATCATTTTTCTAAACTGGGTTTTCTAAAGTTTTATGAAGACGAAAAGAACGATTAATGGCTTAACTTTTCCAATTTATTCAAAAATATGAATATTTTGTTCTTATTTGATATCCTTTCCAATATAAACTGTATGAAAGAATAATCTTCTTCTATTCTTCTATTGGTGTGATTAAATTTTTGCACATTTTATTGTGATTATTTTTTTGGACATAATCTTTGACTTTCTGGCTAACTAAAGTCAGGTATACAATTTTAAACTTAACTTACTGGGACTTATTCACATATTTTTCAAATGTACCGAAAACCATTGCCAATGGAAGTACAAAAAAGATATAAAAAAATTAAATAGAATTGCCATGAAATCTTAAACTTGACTTTACATTCCATTCGTGAAAGCCGAAGAACATATAATAGATCATTTCTTATGTGTGATGGGGACCAGTACCTTTATAATAAATTCCGACTAATATTAAAAAATTAAATATTAAAAATATATTTTTTATAATTTTCTTGCAATTTTTACCTAAGAAATTCTTAGTAGTAAAATCATGTCCATCCACATTAAAGTTCAAAACAACAAATGACTTGGAATGTGGTTATTTAAAATTCACCAAGAAAACTTTTATTGTAATTCCAATTAAAGAAATGTCCTATAAAATTATAAATCCAGTTTTTATATATAGTATATTATTTTATGCCTTAAATTTGTGAATCAATTACAAACCACAAGTGACCGTAAAAAAATTTCATATTAATCGTAAAAACTAAAAAAATTACCCAATCTGAACTAAAATAATAAAAAATTTTGCGTTGTTATATTTGTCGAAATTAATTTTTTTCAAAAAGGTCTCTCATTGTGATAATAAAAAAAAAATTTAATAAAAATCATGGAGATTATTCAGGACACGTCTTCAATTAAAAAAATACCTGTTAGTCCATTGTGAATTTGGTACCAATAAAACCTTTTTACCTGCTTGCCATTTTAAGTAATAAATTTGAAATTTGGTGGACTCTTAATTAATCTTAAAAAAGTAAATTCAGTGTCTTATATATAAAACGTAATTTTATCAAGAAGTGTAAATAAAAATTAATGTTTTGCTAATTAAGTTAGCCTATACCTTTGACTCAAGATGACAGGTAACTGCACCAACATTACAGTAAAAAACTACCACCTTTGAAATTATTTACATGAACATTTTTATTTTGAATTTGCTAGGTATGGACTATTCTACGAGATATCGATTTACAGATTTTACAGGTGAGAAGAAAGGTGTTATGGAGTTAACAACTTTTTGTAACTTTTTAATGCACAAATAAAGTAAATTCCAAAATGAAGTTTGTTGTCCATTACTTATTAATTCTAAAATAGCTGAATTTCTCATATTTTTAGCCAAGTTTCAGCTTAATATTGCTGCTCGAGTATATGTTAAGACATTTCTTCCTCAAAGTCGAAATTTGAGTTTTTGTAATGTCTCATTTCTATACGTATCTCAACTTGAACAATTTTACAAATTCCAAAATTCATTTAAACGATTTCAAAACTTATTCACGATAGCCCACAAAGAAAGTCAAAAACAAAAATATAAAACCACGTAAAGAAGTGTTTGTGTTTGCGATTAAATATTAGTAAGAAAGTAATGTTAAGATTAAATTCAAAGGAATTTTGTCAAAAATATAATCACTTTCGTTATCAACATTCGTTTGCCATCTAGAATGCAAATTTTTAATCCCGGACCAATAAAAGTAAAGTTTTTTTTTGAGTAAAATATCTTGAGATGGCTTTTTGGACTCTATTTTCAAATTTTTTGCCACTAAGAAAATGTTGTAGGGATCGGAATTAATCCGGAAATCCGGGGGTGCAATATCGGTGGGTAAATCAGTACCACTCATTCCAATTCATTAATTTTTTCTAGTGTTTGCCTTACATATTGCATCCTTGCATTGTTGTGTTGCAGTGGTTTTCCTGTTGGCACGCGCTGAATACTTTTCAATTAAAGATTGATTCACTTGATTCAATTGTTCACAATAAAGGTCTGCATTAACAGTTTGTCCAAGTTTCAGCACTTGAAAGTGAACAATTCCATGAATAATCCAACAAACACACTGAAGTTTCTTTTTGGGATGTAAAACTGGCTTCCCATTACATTGCGATACTGCCTCTTGTGTTTTGGATTATCATACTGGACCCATTTTACGTCTCCAGTAATCAAACGATCAAAAAACGGTTTTGTATGATGTTGTTTATCGGCATTGCTTGAGTTTATTCTCTTCGGGACACAAATACCTTCTCTGCTTATTTATCCAATCTGCTTTAAATGTTCCTGGATGGTCCACCAAAGTTGGTCAAGAATATTTTACAGTTCCTCGATTGTTTGACATAGATTTGCATTTCACATAAATCGCTGAAAATATGACCATTTGTTGTCTCTTTGAATTTTGTTTCATTATTTTAATCGAGTCAAAATGCTTTCCTTTTAATGACAACTTGAGTCGAGGAAAAAAAAAGTCCCCTATTTGTCTAGTTTTTGAATGCTGATTTTATTTCCATGTAGAGAAAGTAAGGATCCATTATCAATAAAAGGGAACTACTTTTCAATTACAATGACAACTTTTTCGGGAAAAAGACAATGAATTTTATTCTAGAGTAGCCACGAGGTCACTGTTCTGGCTACATTTAGAATGCCCTTTTAGGTTCAGCCTGTTTTACTAAATTAGTTCGCACACACACTTCACATATATTTAAATTTATAGTGGACTATACCAGGATAATCGAAGAACACAAAACTTTTTTGACTTACTTTGACGTAAGATTTTTAATTTTTAGTTTTTGGGGCTGCTATTAGCTATCCGAACCCACAAATCCAGTTTTTATCACAAGTCATGATGTACTTTATCTACGTTGGTAATTATTGCAAAGGAGCAATAATCATTGAAAGAAGAATAAAACTTCATAGGACTTAGTTTTATACCAAAATTTACAAACTATCAATTAAAGGTTAAAAAGAATGGCAAAAAAAAAATATTTAATTATAATTACTACGAAAATAAATTAAGTATCGAAATAATTATCAGTCCGATGAAATAACTCAAAAGATGAATACAGCATCAAATAAATCAATATAAAATCTCAAGACTATGTCAAAAATGAATTATTTGTTTCACTCCACCCCCGCTTCATATAGAAAAGAAAAATGAAAGTTTAACATACAAAAAAGCTGTTTAGAATATGATAATGAGACATAAATCTTAAATTCAAGACTACGATGTTAAGATGTTGGGAAGATTTATGTATATTCCAAAGAGTAAGTAGATCAAGAACTAAATTTTATCTAAAATTCAACAGTGATCAGGATTTGTGCTTGATAGAACAAACAATGCTTTCAGGGTATATAAACTTTACGTGACTCTCTTCCAGGCATTGTTGTCCCCTTTCGTTTTCCTTTACTGTTTTTTGTTTTTTTGTCTTTCGAAATAATGTTTTAAATTGGGGTTGGCTTCATATAATCAATCAAAATATAAAAATAAGAAAATTTTTCTTTTGCTATTTATATACAGATGAATACACCGTTATTTATTTTTTGATTGATTTTACTGGTGTTTTTGTTGTAAATTAGCCAATTTAATTAATTTTTGCCTTTAACTTTTCGCCCACTTAAACTTGGAAGCTATTAAGACCTTTAAAATTCTAAAGAAAACAAGATAATGACAATTTTGAATGGAGTGACATAGTAAAGAGCTTAAATATTTTTCTTTTAATAAAAAGGACAAAATGTGTCTTTTAAGAAAGCTCAAATTTAAAAAAAATAATATTAGCTCAAATTTTAGTAGTAATATCAGTTAGTGAAGCAGTACAACATTTAAGGTTCACCTTTTGAATTATTCTACTCAGACAGCAGTACTATTTAATTTCAGCATCCTTCAGGCTTTCATTGGAGGATACCCTCTAGCTGCTATATGGTTAATTAGTAATGCTGAAGTTATAAAAGCAAACAATAACTATACAGGAATTTTAGGAAATATCTAAAAAAAATTTTATGAGAAAACTAAAAACTGGGAATCTGATACTTTTTTTACACAAAGAATATAAAGTAACGATTTCTATAGGAAAGGAAAACAAGAACGAATTCAGGCTATTTTTATAATTAAGACAAAAATGTTTTAGGAGGAAATGATATGTCGGCAAAGCTCATTTAAAGTGCCTTTAAAATATTGCAAAGTAGTTCATATATTTCCCAGTAGAATAATCTCCACAGATGACTGGAAATGTAAGAAATATTTGTTAGGTATTTTTCTACAGTGACTAGCAAACAAGTGACAATAAGTGACAAGGCAAGGAATCATGTTTCAAAGCTTACTTCTACTTAAGAGGGAGGTTCGGTTAATTCGTTGTTTTCAAGAAGTTTTCTTTGCAATATATGTAGTTCTAGTTTATTTAATTAATTTTTATATGATAACACAACATTTGAACAATGTTTTTCATAAATTTTCAATTTTTAAATATTACGAGCGAATAACAGTGAATAGCTGAAGGCGCTTTGAAAAAAAGTTATTTTGCTGTGTTCATCACAGCTCGAAACAGATTCATCTAAAACCGAAAACTCAATATTTATTTATCAAAAAAGATGTTTTTCAAGGTAATGACAAGGGGTTCCTTAAGATTAATAAATATTTATTGGTAAATATCAAATAAGAGCCTGATATTAGATGTCTTACAAATTTTGAATTTTTGACAGTAGTCTTCCTTTTTACTTCCCTTGGGACAAATTTTGTACTTGTGAAAAGTAATATTTCAAAACTTGACTTTTTTTTTGTATTCTGACTTCTTAAAATCTGGTTTCTAATTTGTAAAAATAACGTCAGTAACTTCTGTATTCGATGTCACTATTCAGATAAAATTTTATTATTTTGTATACTTGGATAACAAAGAAAAATTTCTTTGATTCCTTTGTATGAATTTGAAACGCTTAGTTTTTCGTATGGCAAAGGATTTTAACGTATATAACAAAACAAATTTGACTAAATATCAGTTATTAAAGTGTAATTTTAATATGTTGTAATTTAGTATTCAAGAAATTTGGAATAAAAAGCCAGATCATTTAGAGGCCGCCAAAATTTTGCTGCACTCTTGATATTACTTATACTTGAAATTTTTGTTGTAAATCAATATTTCCCATCTCTTTCCATATACATATGTACAAGTTATAAGTACAACAAAAAATTAAAGTAAAACAAAAATTTGAGGTGCAACGAAAATTTCAAGTAGAAGTAAAATCTAGAATGCAGCAAAATTTTGAAGACCATAAAGTGTCCTTCATGATTCCATGAAACAAAAATTTTTGTTCTACCTATGGCTAGAGAAAGTGCATCATCCGTTTTTTTACCAAAATTGCTCTGGTGTGAGAAAGGATTTAACTATTTGAAGTATACGTGTATTATTGTAATATTTCCAGTCGTGTAACATAACGTACTGTGAAAGATTCTTATTATTAGAAAAGTTGGTGATATTTTTAATTTTTACAATGTATAGTGGTGAAAGTGACAAATTAGTGTGTGTCATTTGCTTTAAAGACAACGATAAAGTGACCGTGTTTAATGAAAAACCACTAAATAAAGGTAAAGAGGTGCTGGAAATCCGAAAAAAAGCATGGATTGAAATATAAAGACATTGCACTACCAAACAATGTTAATTACAAAGATGGTTATCATACTAAATGTTACAAAAATTTCCTGGTGTGATGCAAAAATATCAAATTCCAAGTCCCTCTGATATATCTTTTCAAGGTAAGTTGTTATTTTAATTTTTTTTAGATTTATATACCTACACAAATAATTTTTATAATGTATTCCTAATCTTTAATTGAAAAACCCTGTCCATTTAGTCGGCTTATAGTGCGTTTTCACTGACGTTAGTACTTAGTATTTAGTACTTTTTTAAAAGTAAATCTCTAGAAAAAAGTAAATCTCTAGTTTATTTCTCAAATAATAGTGCGTGTTCACTGAACCTAGTGCCTAGTACCTACTCAATAATTATTATTGACATATTTAAAAACTAAGCTAGAGATATCCAATAAAAATACTTTTAAAAAAGTACTAAATACTAAGTACTAACGTCAGTGAAAACGCACTATTACCACGCTTACTTACATCAATAACTATAGAATATATTCAATTGTATTATGATTTTTTTTGTTTAGTTTGTATAATTTCTCAATTTCTGCAAACCAAATTTTTATAATTTTCATTTCATCTTTTTTGTTCTATTTCAAATACATTAAGTATCAATACTTTCACTTTCTTAAGGATATTATATAAATATTTTCGGTTACGGTAAAGGACATGACTATTAAATATTCTTATACCTTTTACCTGTATTGAACATTATCATTGTACAAACATGTGGTCCTAGTTTTTTAGTTAGTCGAATGTGTAGAAAAGAATATTTTTATAAATTACAGCAGTTAAAAGAAAAGCTTGAAACAAATTACCACAAGAATTTAAAATTACATAAAGAAGCTTATGAAGAAATTTGTAGCTTCATTGATGAAAATATTATTAAAAATAAAACATTTTACTTTTTTTCTACTTTATGTAATAATTCTGCAAATCTTATTAATGATATTGCATTGCAAAAAGGGGAAACTTACGATTGCATTTTTAATAAAGTTCACTTGGAGGATAAATTAAAAAAAAAAGATGACCTTCAATTTACTTTAATGAATGGTAAGAAAATTGTAGGACCATAAGGTTTTTTGGCGAACGAAGATTCAATTAAATTATTACAAGAGGAGGATATTCTTCATAATGCTGCCTTCATTTTACGTAAAATAATTGTAAATATGAAAAAAACACCATGGCCAGAAGATTTGAAAACCTCTGATTTGCTAAAGGGTGAATGCACAATACCAGAAGTAATAACAAACTTCTATTCGGTTATAATGCGTGGCTCCCGCTACAAAAGTAAAAAATCTGAAGAATGCAAACAAAAAATTTCTTCTATGGCTCAAGATCTAATTTTTAATGTTTCCAATGGGAAAATCAAAACAAGTAAACATATTACACTGGGTATGACGCTTAAAAGTATAACCAGCTCCCGAAAAGTTGTTGAAATAATGAATAGGTATGGCCACTGCTGTAGCTACCATACAATTGAAGAATTGGAAAAAAGACGTTATAAGTTAGTTCAAACATTTTCTTTCGTGATTACATTTCTTTTGCGTTTTTAATATAAATGCATTTCTTTTTTCAGATAATGAAGAAGAAGCGGCAAAATATGAAATGAAGAAGCCACGACGTCCGACGAAAATTAATAAATAAGCAATTTACTTTTATACATTAAATAATAATCAAAAACAAAAACTAATTTTATTTATAATTTTATTAAAAAAAAACTGAAAAAGCTATCGGTATACTATATTGAGGAGCTATCCCTCTCACTATACTTACATATGTATATCGCTGTTGACTCGCACTTATGTTAAACATTTAAAATCACCAGACAGGTATATTTCACTACGAAAAGGTGTGTTATTTTAGAAATATCTATGTTTAGTTACGAGTATTATGCCGAAAAAGCGTTTTTCAATTTTTTTAAAAAATAACTTTGATAGCGCCTGGCAAAACTTTAGCGGCCTCTAAATGATCTGGCTTTTTTTTCCAAATTTCTTAAATACTAAATTACAACATATTAAAATTACATCGCCCCAAAAGAACATTTTTTGCGAAAAAAAATTCGCAATCAATAAAGCCACCTAATTCTACAGCCAGGTCTGCATTTTTGCACTCAGATATTACAGAAGTAAGTATTAAATAGGTTTTCAAGTTGCCAAAAATATGTAGTCAAAAATGTCTACCAGCTCTTGGACTAATATGAAAATGGCGATTTGTGAGTAAGTTTTTAAACGTATATGTTAGAAAACGAGAGAGCCATTTGACAATTTAGAAATTATAGTGAATATAGTCCCCATAAAAGTATGAAACCAAAACAGCTCTCTATATTCAGGATTAAGAAAAATACCACAACAAATTTACAAGTAAACAGGCAAAAATTTAAAGAACAAAATTAAAGAGTAGTAATGTCTTGAAAATTTTCTTGTCTTGAGTATTTGACTTCAAAATTTCTTCTCCTTACGCTATTTGCCTTATTACAATAAGAAGAATCCATGCATCTTTCGGGTCTGAAATATGTTTGCCTTGCAATATAAGAAGCTTTTGTCTATATTATAGTTTATATAAATTTTTGCTCTATAAGATATTTATTTTAAAAATAAAAACAATTATGTTTATCAAGAAGTTTTTATGTATATATTTGTTCTTTTGAGTTTTATATCTAATAAATTGGAAGAATTTCATAAGTTTAAATTATAAACAGAAGCTCCTGGGATATTATTTTATCAACAATGTTTAAAGTCTTATTATTCAACTGTAGATAACTAAGTACTCAAACAATATTTCAAAAGTTTTCAAAAGGATAATTTGTAAGTATAAATTCTCTTCAGTAATAATTTCTACAATAATTGCGTATAGTTTTTATTGAAGAAGTAAAACTTTACTAAAATCTTTTTGTAAACTGCTTAAAAAGTTTTTAATCCTATCCAAATAGACTAAAGATGAATCCATGAACAATTTAATTCACTTTAATTAGTGATTTTATTTAGAATAGAAAATTATTTTCTATATATATCCCTAAATAGAACTACATGTTTGAATATCTTTTAATTAGATTCTATTCACAAGATAATTAATTTACTATTATTAAATCGAAACTTTCTGTGTTGCTAAAAATTTTCTGAATAGTAAGCAATTACTAAATATATGATTATTTTTCAAATCGTATGCGTGTAAATTTTGTGAACTATTTGAAGTTTATGTCTCCTTTAAAAATTTAACTTTGTATTATGAAACTAACTACAGAACTAAATTAGATTAATTAAATTATTAAATTTGTATTCATTCTATTGGTAAAATTTAAGTTATGGATTATAACTTCTAAAAATAGGCAAAATTTTCTTACAGTTGAATAACTTTAGGTTTTTCCGTAAAATTTCGAATTCTTTTAGTAATGATGAATTTAATTTTGTCTTTTTATCGAATTTCAAATCAATTTATTGAATCAGTGAGTTAGATCAAAGTTCTCCTTAATAATGATTTTATGTAACTTATTTATTTGTTTTCTTTACTAATACATTTAGTATTATCCTTTTGTATTTATTAATTTTTTTTGGACTGCATTATTTATTGTGTATGTACATTAGTTGTTAGTACAAAATGTAGAAAGATGAATAGAAATCAATTGAGTGTAGCATAAAATATGAAAAGGCTTTCTTCATGCCTTCTTTATGAAAAGAATTAATTAAAATATATTTAAAAAGTTTGTTAGAAAATCTTAAAGACTAAATAAGCCTTTTTCAAAGTTTTTAAAATAGTCTCTCTTTAGGAGAACAAGGTCAGTTCTTTAAGGCTATTCAAACATTTTTATTTCAGTCTCCCAGAAATATTTAGTTTTATTCCTCATAAATAAGCATCATAGCTCCCGTAATAACTTCAAAACTTGTTACCCTAATCCTCTTCTATAAAAGATAAAAAAATCTGTTAGTTGAAGATGAAGTTTGAATTTTACCATAAAAAATATCAGAAAATAAAAAGGATAAAATGAACATTTTGAGTGTAAAATGCCTACGATATTCTGTTTATTAAAAATCCTGGAAAAGGGATGACTATAAAATTCAATTATTTGTGCATTGAAAGGGAAAAACGCAAAAACGACCTCATTTCAAGAAGGAAATAGTTCTGGTTTAACGTTAATAATACACCCTATTGCAAGTCCTTACAAAAGATGCAGGCTATTTAACCATATGTTTTCTCGCTGGGGTCCATATCCTTAAAGACCAATTATAGACACGATTTCTCAGGTGTCATTTATATGGCATCGTAATGATTTCATTATTCGCAGCTATTACGGTAGAAATAAAGGAGCGTTTGTTGCGTATGACGGCCTAATCTTATTCTCGCTGCATAAATTCCCATTTTCGATACTTAGTTTTACCTTTTTTTCAACCTTTTTGTTTTGTAAATAATGTAAATGATTACTTCATTGAATACTTAATCAATTCTTTGCTCCCCAGCAGAGATCCGCACTTCTTTTTCAAGCTCCCAAATGTTCCCAACTTAACACATTTATCCAATTCAGTCATTCAACTTTATTTCATTTTTTGTTTTATATAGTTTTTTCTCCTTAACCACCAGGGCTCTGCCATCTACTAAATCCTCACTACTCGCTTGTTTTCACAAATATGACTTTCGTTGCTAGGTAGATTCTCGAGATTCTTATGAATTTTCCATTGACACAATCTACCTTTGCTGAAAGCAAAATTTGAAAAATATTTTGCTTCATCCGTCGGAAGAAAAAATCGCACTTTGCACACCTTACACAAATTCTTTCAAAATCATGCCCGTTATGTAAAAATTCGAGAAGACTTGTGTTCCCGTTTATTGTAACGCCTTATAGTGAAGGCTTATTACTCATTAGGAATTTCGGTTAGCTAATTTCTTTGTTATGTTGACAAAGTACCTTCAAAAGGAAGCAGGTAACAGTTTAACTTAATCAGCAAGGACAAAAGTGGCTGCAAGACACTTCCTAAGTCTTTATTGACTTTACATACATGAGTGAGAAGTGTCAATAAATTTTATACAAATAAGACAGGTTGTTGAAAGTTGCTTCCACAAGGACTTTTTCATTGAAAAACTCTAGGTATAAATAATTGACACAGAACTATAACTATAACGTCATTGTCATTAATCATTAGACAAATTATATCTTCAATCTTTATTTAGGAATTTTGCTAATCAAATAACTATTTTATATCTCACTGGAAGAATTTATTTGTATTCTTGAATTTTCATTTATTCGAAAATTTTTCATTTTACTTGGAAACTATAGGTAACTACCATTAGCTCAGAGGATATTAATTTCCTACTTCTATGAGTCAGGGATATAAAAAGTATGACAGAATTTCTATACAAATTTTTTGCACTGTTTTCAAACTTACTTTAATATTTTTATTAAGTCAAATTTCTGCCAAAGCAGAAGTTTTTCATTTTACATGGAAACTATAGGTAACTACCATTAGCTCAGAGGATATTAATTTCCTACTTCTATGAGTCAGGGATATAAAAAGTATGACAGAACTTCTATACAAATTTTTTGCACTTTTTTCAAACTTACTTTAATATTTTTATTAAGTCAAATTTCTGCCAAAGCTGGTTTTGATGTTCTTTGCAGCAATAAACAAATTTTTATTATATTATATCCTCCTTTTTTTTGTTTTTCTTTCAATTCAGATCTATATAATTAAGTTTAAATATTAAATAAATAAATATTTTTTTCTTCCTTATACTAAAGAATGAAATCCAATATAAAAGATACTTGAAATTTTAAAGTGATTAACTTTTCCATTGATTCCCTAGAGATACACACAACATTCTTACGCAAAAAATAGATACAAATAATCCAATTTTTATAATAAAATACAATCTTATTTATTAGCAATGAATTATAAATGTAGTTCGATTGGTTTTTTCTATGAAAAAGGTAAAACTTTAAGACATCTGCTTTTTTTATGCTATTTTAATCTTCTTAAATGGCCCAAAGTTTACCTTAACCTAAACTAATATCTTAGAAAATTTATTTCTTCGTCTTAATACAATATTTAAAAAAAGCACAAAAATAAAAATCAATGAAAATCTCATCAGCAGAAAAAAATAATTCCCCGTTCTAATTTTTCTTAAAAAATTATATAAAATAAATAAAAACTCAAATTTTTTTTGGTGGCTAATTTATCTTTTTTTTTTGTTCGTTTTTTGAATTAAAATATTTTAATATTTAATTTTTTAACTATTGTAAATATTTATTATAAAATATTTATAGTTATTTAAAACAAAACAATAAAATTGCTTAAGCGAGTTCCTTATGCCGACTTAAATAAAGTCCTTTAGGATCATATTTAGCCAAAAGTTTATGCCAGTCTTGTGCTTTATTAGCTCTTAGGTAATTAATTATTTTCATTGAATTCTGCCTTTGAGTTGGTGTACATTCAGCACAGTCTGTAGCCAAGGCTTTTGGTAAAGCAGCTAAAAAAATAAAATTGGGAAAATTGATTATGAATATTTTGAATACAAAATTTATATACAATATTTTTCTTGATTGTTTACTGTAGAAATTGTGTCAAAATTTTTATCTTAAACTTTTTTTTGTGTATTTTAATTTCCTGTAACATCAAAATTGAAAAATGTGATTGGCAGGTGTTTAAAATCAATTATTTTAAGAAAAAACTATTCTTTAAAGAATAAAAAAAACTTTAAAGAATCAATCGATTTTATTATAAATTCTATCAAGGAACCAAAAATTTAATTTTTAAGAGAAGTTTCCTAGGTTTTTTTTTCGTACAAAATTCAAAAACACCTGCAGTAAAATGTAATAAACGACTAAAAATAAAAAGTCTAAAGACAGTGGAAAGTTTTCTTCAAAGAAAAATAACTTAAACCTTGGGGGTTGTACTTGAATCATAATTTTCGAAATTGAAATTTCTAATTTTTTTTCTTTTACTTTTGTAATTTTTGGTACACAAAATTATTTATTTAATTTTTAATTTGCATATTTGAAATCCTCTTGAAAATTTTTTTTTTGGTTTGCTTATAACATATAAAAGATGAAGAAATTAATTTTATTTAATATTTGACGTTTAGTCTTTTTGTTTATTTTTCTTTTTTATTTATTAAGAATTTTAACATTCATCAAATATTATGTGCTTGAGGTTAGATTAATGATTTTATTGTTTGAGATCATATCTATTAACTAATTTGACTTGTCTGAAATAAAAGTCATTTTCATTAATACAACTTAATTAGTCTTATTTCACTATTTATAGGATTAAAATAAGGATCGATAAAGTACATTAAATATATTTTTAATTACAAGACAGTCCAACTGTAAGTCGAATATACCTTAAAGATATATTGTTAAATGTCTTGCGTGACTTAGAAATCTTAGTTGAAGTTGAATTTTATGAACTTTCTTTTCACTTTTATGTTATTTAACTATTGATGTGGTGATTAATTTAGAGGTTACGTATTAAATTGTCGTTTTTTTTTAATGTTTTTCTTTCTCTTTCCCTCTCTCTCTTTTTCTCTTTTTTCTATTGCGTCTATGATTTTAACTATATAATTGGAAAAGAGAAAGTTATTAACTTCTTAGTTAACTAAAGAAAATTACAAAGAAAATTAACTTGTTTTATTTTTTTTGGGATTAGTAAAGAAGTTGTTTTAAGTTAATTAGTTAAAGTTCATCCAAGTTGCATAATTATAAAGAAGATTTTTTGCCTTTTTGTTTGTAAATAAATAATTGAACAAGTGAAATCTTGTTTGACGCTGTCAACGATGCCAACTAAGTTTTTATTTAAAGAAATTATCTCAAAATTTCTTCTAATATGTCTAAAGACCCTTGAAAATTTTTTTATGCAAATAACTATTAGAATTTTAAGTATCTGTTTTCAAAATCTATGAAACGAATTCTAAATTAGGAGTGATATAATAATAAAAAGTACTTTTATTCGTTATTTAATGAAAAATCCTATCTGCCCTTAACCAATTTACAGTCAAACTTAATTTTTATTGCACTTCTTCACAGCTAATTCTTCTTTGGGTAGGTGGCTTTTAGTTGGGTCAAGTCATTTGGAATATATTTAAATTTTAAAGAAGTAATTTTTTGAAATATGTCACATATGAAGCAAACTGCACGTAAATCTACGGGTGATAAAGCACCACTTAAACAATTAGCTACCAAAGCAGCTAAAAAAACGGTTCAATTAAAAAACCTCATCGTTATTTTCCAGTTACAGTAGCACTTTGTGAAATTCATCGTTATCAAAAAAGGAGCAAGCTTTTGATTCGTCAATTACAGTTTTGTACATAAAATCGCTCATGATTTTAAAACAGATTTACGTTTTCAAAGTTTAGCAGTTATGGCTCTTCAAGAAGTTAGCGAAACACTAATTTATGCGCTATTTATGCTAATATTATGCCAAAAGATATTCAATTGGCACATCGTATCTTTGGTGAGTGCGTTTAATTGATATTTAATAAAAAAAAATATCTCATTAAAATGAATTTCAAAAAGGAAAACTTTAATTAACCTCATATTTGTAGTCTGCAACAAATGTGGTAAATGTACGTTTAGCATAACATTAAATAGCTTTAAGTTATATTTCGTATATTTTTTGATAAAATTCCAAAAAACCCAATTGGTTTTTCTATTTGCAATGACTATGAAATCCAATTTGCAGTTGATAATAACGTTACTAGAATTTTAATTAACTTTTTAGCTAATAAGTAAATTCAAAGTATAACCAAAATAAATAATATTTGAGTAACTTTGATTGCATCATTGAATCACCCTAAATCAAAGATGCAAACATGTTTTAAACAATCAAATAAAAATTCTGTAATTAATTATCTGCTAAATTTAATTTAATAATGAAATTTATGAAAATAATGGAAAACAATTTCTCCAAATTTTATGTACATACAAATTTTTCATACATTACTTTATCAGGATATAGAAATTTTTCCCTTTTTAAATTCATTGGATATGTAAATTATAAAATTGAAGGATCACAAATAAAAATTCACTTCACTGATGCATGATTGAGGTATACTTCCTTTTGAATATTTGCATAGTTTTAAATAACTCACTCAGTAGAAGTTGTTGGAATTTTTTTTGTTTTATAGATGAAATTCAATAACTCCTTTCTAGCTTACAGTTTTAAGTGCAATTGTTTTATTTTCTTATTGTTGTGAAATTATTAATTTCTTACATATCGATATCATTAAAAGTGATAAACAATTCTATTTGTTTCAAGTTTAATATAGATATGAAAATTAGCAAATAGTGCCCTCAGATCATGTGACATCTTAAGGCCAGCTGCCGCGACAAGATTTTAGGCCTAAGAGCAGTCGCAACTACATTCGACGACTCAATTATTTTTCTGCTAGAAAAAGGGTATATCAAAATTTGGTTAACAATTTATTTGTTTTAAGTATAGCTAATATTGAGTTAAAGATTGTTGTCGCCGTGACAGTTGCTACTGAAGTGGTCGCTTTAGTCAGCGTTACGCTTATGACTCACAAGCATTTATCATTTTAGACGACTTAACGTATTAAAAATAGAGATTTCTGCTTGAAATTAATTGGAGCGACTCACTTACGTTATTTTTTTTTTAAATATAAAAAAAAAAAACAAATTATAAAAATTTTAACCTTTCAATGTTATCAACATTGTATTTTATTTAATTATAAGCATACATTCCTCACCACAACTCACATTAGATTTTATACAAAAGAAGCTGATCTTGTCTGCCAACTACCACCGATAACTAATAATTAGCTAACAACTCACATCAGGCTATATACCATTTTATTGGAGACAAAAAGACTCATTAGAGCTTGTTATTAAGTTTTATACCGCCAAGTTTTAGTGATTCTTAAGTATTAGTCTACAATAATAGAGAGAACAGGCCGAAAATCTGAAATTTATTAAAAATGATACCGAAAAAGAAACTGAAGGATTTGTAGTCGCCTATTAGTTTGGATATAAAAAATTTGAAATTTTATGTACGTCTTTTGCGGAAAAATATTTTTACGGACGTGCTAAAACCTTGATACATTATTCTAAACATCAATAAATCACGATGGTAACAGACTTGTGAATTATTTTTCCTTTTAACCGATGTTCAACGAAATATACGTAAATTTTTGATTCTTTTTTCAAAGCAGTAGAAATTTGATGTTTTCTTAAAATTTAAATGCTTCTCTTTAAAGTGATTATCCATTTGAGAAAAATATAGAATTGTGCTGTCATACTTCTTGTTTCTACTGACAATTCTGTTTGACAAAATTGTAGCTCTAAATTAAACCGATGTTTGATAATTTGATCTAAGAGAAAACATTCTTCCTTGAATCCTACTACGTACTCAAAGTGAATAAAACAAAAATAGCCAGTTTGATTTGTCATCATTGGACCTGCCAGCCTGTTTTTCTATTGCATCAGAGACAGGAGAAAAATTTTAATAAAATTTCTACAAATGCAACTAGCATTTGATTTTGTTACCAAAACAGCTTCTTAAAGAAATGACTTAATATTTCAAGGATCACTTTTTTTCCTTCTTTACTTTAATTAAATTTAAAAAATTATTTAATTTTATTAATTTTTCAAAAGAAAAAACAATTCTTCTTTGCTACTTACTTTTTAAATCTCGTCCTGCTTGTGGACATGGTCCCTTATCTAAAAGACATTTTAAATAATGCTGTACAAGTCTTTGATTTGATAAAATTGCATCTACATCCTCATTATCAAAAGAAT
The DNA here is from genome assembly GCA_947359355.1 of Acrocera orbiculus. Lineage (NCBI taxonomy): Eukaryota > Metazoa > Arthropoda > Insecta > Diptera > Acroceridae > Acrocera > Acrocera orbiculus. Next base: position 26,292,369 of record OX375756.1, on the reverse strand, counting down.
TTCCTTTTTTTTGACCAAAAATTTCTGGTACTATTGCTAAAGAAATTATAGCAATAACAATTGTAAACAAATTCAAAGAATTCATTGTAGTTTTGATTTTGGAGGGTGTAGTAATCAATCTAAACAATAATAAAAAAAATGTAAAGATTTTTATATTATTGGAAAACTAAAAGTAAAAAATTCAAGCATTTGTTAACTAACAAAAAAAAATAAAACATAATTTTTGAAAAATATTTTTTAAAAAACTTCAGCTTTTGAATTATTTTATGAAATAAAAATCTCAATGAAAAGTTTTTTATTCACCTCGTTTAGATATAAAAAATATTTTCTTTACTTCAATATAATTAAATCCATCAGATTTAGCTTTTCTAAAGTTTTATAAACTTTTCTACCTCTGGGACTATTTATATTCATTGAAAAACTTTTCCGATTTTCCTTTTGATTGTAGAAAATAAATTTAGTTTCAATATTGTCCGTTTTAGTTTTCAACATTTACAACAAACTGTTTCTGATTGAGATATTTTTATTTTACATATCAAATTTGTTAATATTTTCGTAAATAATGTTCTTATATGAATTGGAAAGATCCTAAAAGTTTCTTAAAGGAAAATATAATTTGTATTTTTTGGCCATGATGTTATTGTTTATTCTTTGTATTTATGACACTGAGTTTTATGTCTACTTTTCAGATGAAAGGTTCAAGAAAATAATGTTCAGATAATTTCAAGACATTTCAATAAGATTAAAATCTTAAAACAACGTAATTTATGCATTATCGTAATTAAAATAAAAATAATAAGTGGCTATAAAGTCTTTTTTTTAATGTAACTGTGACATTTTTATTGGAAAGCCCTTTCAAAAAGTAATTAACTTTTATTTATTTCAAGGTTGACTAAATGGCCTAGAAATTTCTTTGACCTTTTCAATGTAATGAAATTTCTATAAATATTTTAGTTATATGTACATACAAAAGTCCTCATTTTTGCAATTCATGAGTTTTGGGAATAAATAATACGACAATTATAGTGGAATAATTACAGTAAATACGAATAAATTTTATTATGAAATTTTTTTTATCATTATTATAAATTTTCGCTGTAAAATATATTCCGTGGAAGTATGAAATTCTAATTATAATTTTACAGATACCAAAAGTACACAGAAATTTTTATAATAAAATTTATACGAATAAACTGTGTGTGTGTAATTCTAAAGTTAGGACTAGAACAATTTTCACAAAATTTTTTAAATGGAAATATAAAATTAATAATAAGTTTCATTAAAATATTGTTCTTTCTTTTTTATGCTTTACTTATTTCCTTTTAATTATTATTTATTTAACACTGAATAAAAACTTCGTCTTTTATCTTTTTATCAAGAATATTAAAGTGAAATTTTTTACATGATATTTTTTCATAAACAGCTCCATAAGTTAAAATGCATCTTAATTAAAAACTAATACAACCAAATACTAAAATTTAATTAGTTAATTTATTGTCTTTACTTATAAAACTATAGACTAAATGAAACCAATTTAATAAGCACTTTTTACACTTTTACCCAATTTTCAATAGTTTATTACTACTTAATAATATTTAAAAATTTAATAAAACAGTAGACACAATTATCTCACTTACATTTTACCTTAAGTTAAAATCAGCCTCTTATATTCCGTTTTCACTTTTAACTACGACCAATATCTAAGCACACTTGAAGACCTTAACAAATCGACATCGTCTTATATGAGACAATCCCTCACCACTTCATATTGCAATGTCCATCAGTACTAGTTAACTTGATATTTCCCTGTATATAAATATAAAAGAGTATAGGCTTTAACGTAAAAAAAACTAAAACGTTTTATATATCTGACAAATGGTTACATATAAACCAACAACAACAACAACAACAAAAACTATACAAATATAATTTACTAAATAAATTTCCAAGAATTGGCTTAAAATGCAAGTTGAAAAATAACGAAAGTATCTCTTCTGGGCTAACCGAAGGCTATATGCAATTAAAGACCCGTTGAGAGAGTAACAATTGTAGATTTATGTTAATATAATTTCCTGTCTTATAAGTTAACTTTTACATCAAAGCCCATTTTGTCTATTTAATTCAAGCTTATTAATAATCTTGCGTAACTAAACTTGCCTATAAATCACCTAATACCTTAATATCTGCAGATAATATGACGGTTTTTTTCTTTTAGTTTTTGTTTTGTTTTGCAATAAAATAAAAAAACAGGTCAACATAAAAAATTTCAACAATAACCAAAAAACAAAAAAATGGTGCATTCTCAAAAAAAAAGTAAAATAACATACAAAACTAAATATTTCGCACGTTTTTCTATACGCATAAAAAAACGTGACTGTTTAGTTAATTGCTGTACTCCAGCTTAAATATAATTATCGCATATTAACATTTAAAAGTTAATTTTCAAATAGTTTTAATAAAAACTATTGAATTATTGTATGGAAATTAAGTTTTTTGTAATTTGTTGTACTCAAAGATAAATTTTGATTTAAAACAATCAACTCAAATTAGAATTTTTAATGAATTATTTCAGTTGTTTTGTTGAACTGCCACTTTTTGAATATAATCATTAAAAATTTATGATTTATTCTTACTAAAATTAATTGAAATTAATAAGTTCAACTGTTTTTAACCATCGTAAAATTATATAGAATTTTGTATAAAGCAATATTTTAAACCTTGACAAATAATACTGACAAAAATTATTTAAATTTATAAAAACAATATCTCTTAGCCTCTTAAATTTCAATTTTTTATTGAGCATTTTAAGGATACAAAATTATTATAATTTTTAATACTTATATTCTACTTCTTGTTTTTCAAAAATAATTTATATCCACTTATTCCAGGCACAGACAAAGATACTATATATAAGTAACATCTTGCTTTGTTTCAAATTTACTGCTGGTAGCTCATATTTTTTCCATTATAATCCCCCATAATTTAATAAATTGTATAGACTACACAAACATAAACAAAATGCAAAAAAAAAAACAAACAAAAATTAAAAGCTACGGGATATGGAGGTCTCTCTGTCTACAAAACAAGAAACGATGTTTTCCACATAATTGCATGATCAGCATAAAAAATAGTTATCACCAATGACAAAAGCATTTCAACAGCTTCACATCACTTTGGTCATTTTTTTTGTATTCATTATTTAAAAAAATAAAAATAAAATAAATTTAAAAAAAAGTTTAACTGCAAGAAAATACTCGACAAAAAAGCTTTAAAATTATAGCAAAACTTCTCAAGACAAGAACCATATTATAAAAGTTACTGGAATTGCTTGCTGTAATACATAATTACCCCTAGGTCTTACAAGTGCATATTTTTATTAACAAATTCAAAAAATCTATTTTTTATGTATATTTTCATACCTTTTCCTAAGAGGATTTTTCGAAATTTAAATAATTTTTTGAGTTACAGTTCATTTTGTGACGCTTGAACAAAAGCGGTCCCCTTTGACCTCAAACTTTAAACGCGTTTTTCTCGAAACTACTTTCTTCGAAACAGGTCCATGATATCTCAAGTTCCACTTAACCGATTCAATTGAAATTTGGCACAAAGCTTCCTTATATATTATAAAATCGCAACTACGAAGAGTTTTCTAGTAAATTTTTAAAATTTTTTATTTTTAAAAAATTCAAAAAGACCAAAAAACAGGAAGAAATCGTAAGATTTCTCTTCAAACTGCCGCCATTTTGTGAAAAAGAACTACATACATTCTTCTTTTTGAAGAATTAAAAAAAAACTAGAACACGCAATTTTTTTGGTCTACAGTTTTTTCAATTTTAATTTTTTATACCCCTAAAATATCAATAAATAAGTCTTGTGGCTACATTGATATACATTGTAGTAACGGACTTTTATTGAATGAAGATAGAAAATATAGAGCAAATCCTATAACTTTTTCGTATTTATTGTTTAACAAAAAAATAAAATGAATTTAAGAAAAAGCTTAACTGCAAGAAAATAATCGACAAAAAAGCTTTAAAAATTATAGCAAAACTTTTCAAGTTACTGTATTTAAGACAATACAATGCACATTTGAAAATTGTAAACAAAATTTGTAAACATTTTAGTAGAACTACTCTAGTATATAAAGATTTTTCATTAGTAATCGCAGTTAACTTTATAGGGATCATATCGTCTACCATTATTTACATGATGCCCATTCATTGTAGCAAATACTCTTGAATAAATTTCAGAATGACGCTATTGTGACGTGAAATTTTTTTTCGAGCTTATCGATATAGTATTTGCTGTATTAAATGAACTGTCTTTGTTTTCACTAACGAACAAATCTTTTGTAATATGCTTTCTTATATGATTTTTTGCAGTCAAAAATTTAAATTACAAAAGTAGCATTGAACAATAATAAAAACTTGGTTTAGACTGCAGGAAAATAATTTTTCATTGTGTTTTTTTACCAAAAAGTTGACTCCGTCTGGTAAATTTTTCTTTGAAAAAAAAAACAGAAAAATAAAATAGAACAAAAAATGAATAGAAAGAAAAATAAAATCCAAAGCCATATTGTCTTCACTGGTCACAGCTAGAATTGAGGAGAATATCTGCAGCAAAATCGAAGTAAAAACTTTTGTTAGTTCCGATACCACTCATTGTGTTTGGCAAATTTGACATAATTTCTAAATCTGTTCAGCAGTTTTTGCGACAGCTAAGGGACTCAAGCTTAGAAATTATAATTGTCTTTAAATTAAAAATAAAAAAAAATATTTTATATAACTTTTATTTAAATTTATTGTAAATTTATATAGATTTATAAATATCCTTAACTTAGTTTATAAACGTGATGTAATTGGAACTTTAATTTATGTAATTTTCTATATTTGAAAATTTTATTTAATACTGTAACTTTAGATAGTTTTATTTATTTAAAACCCTTAATTTATAAACTTCTTAAATGGTTATATTTATTTATTTATAACTTTAGAATAGTTTTATTTATTTAGTTTACAACTTTAAAATATTTTATTTATTTAAAACTCTTGATTTATAAACTTCTTAAATAGTTATATTTATTAGTTTATAACTTTAGAATAATTTTATCTATTTAATTTACAACTTTAAAATATTTTACTTATTCAAAATTCTTAATTTATAAACTTCTTAAATTAAAACTAAAGGTACACTCTTGTGTACTAATTAAATCGACTGCCAATTATCAACTAAACTCTTTATCAATTACCTGTTCTATTTATATCATTTTTTCATTAGTTAATTTTCCCATGGTCAAATTTATGATTGCTAAAACAGGTATCTTGTATCACTTGTTTCTCATTAAGAACAGGTGCTTCTATATTTCCTATTAATACCAGGTGTATGAGAAAATGCAAGCAATAGTTATTTTGATGGGAATTTAAGGTAAGTATTTTGTTTGGTTTTATTAAGAAAAGGAGCATGAGAAAATATTACGGGCAATAGTTTATTTCTAAGGAAATTTAAATATAAGAATGGAAATTTAGATGTAAGAATTTTTCTAGGAAAAGAGTGTATGAAATATATTGTAAAATGTATTTCCCTAAAAGCGGAATTGTGTGAAAACAAAAGTTATATAATATTTTCGTTGGTTCTTATAACACCCCCATCGTCAGCCTGAGGCTCCGACGAAGCAGGTTTGATTCTTATTTTTTGTTTATGTATTTTAACGAATTTTGTAAAAAATAAAATCGTGAGTGCGATTATAAGAACTGAGAAATTTATAATTAATATTTCAAAATAATCCTTATGTTTTTTTTGTTCAATTTCAATTATTCTCTTCCTATTGTCACTTATATTTTTAACATTGAGTTCTTCTAAATTTATCAAATTTATGGCTTTATTTTCTATTATATTTGTAAAGAGATGAGGTAAAATCAATACATCTTGGATTTTTTTATAATAGTTGTCAAATGACTTATTATTAATTTCTACTTGGCAGTTTTCATATTTTAATAAATTGTTGCCCATTATATTTATTTTAAAATTGTTACAATTATGAAACAGGGCTGTTTTCTGAATGTTTTTAGTTATAGTGATACCTGGTGTTATTTCTTTAATTTCTTTATGTTTAAAAATTTTCATTGTACAATGCGCTACTTCTAACTTTAAAATGTTTTTAATACAATTATCATTAACATCGATTAAATTCTTTTTCAAATTGTTTTCTACTTTTTCTTTATAAACGTTATTGTTATTATCTAGCAGAACAATGTTTTCATCTAGTTGAATGGCCTTACTTATGTTATTGGGTAAGGGTTCTATTAGGACTTTAGAAAGGGGTTTCTCTGAATATATAGGTAGTGAAAGAATGATAACGATCTGGGTTTTGTGGAATGCTACTGAAGTTCTGATGTCTTTTAAGGATTCTATGTCGTCTATTAATTTATGTTCTTCATTTGTTAATATATTCCTTGATAACAATCCTAATTTACTTGACATGAGGATTTGTTCGATATCATCTATATGGTTTCGTAGTAGGTTTATATCGTAGTTGATTTGGTATAGATGTTCCATATGGTCAATTTTATTTTCTATATTAGCTACTTTATTTTGGCTTTCTATTGTAAAATTATTGAGGTAGGCTGAAATAATTTTTTGTTGGTTTCCTATATGGTTTGTTATGTTTCTTATTTGGTCGGATATTTCTCTATTGATTTTAATTTGTTTATTACTTTCGTTAATTAAGTTCTTGTTATTGCTACTTATGATATCTAGTTTAGTTTTTATTTCCAATTCATCATTGTAATCCATTGTGCCTGTAATATATTTTAATCCGGTGCCTATAATATTAATGAGACCTCTACTTTTTCTGCTGTGTGGTTTCAGGTTGTTGATTTTTCTATTCAGGATGTTAAAATTATGTAGGACTGTATTTATCATAGGGTCTTCTACGCTAATGTTGTTTCTTATGGTATTAATGTTTTGTTGGATTATTTCACTAGTTTGTTCGTATTCTGTTATGTTTATAAGGTGTAGTATTTTTGTGAATTTCCTTATGACTTTCACTTCTCCTAATTTAATTGTTAGGTATCCGTTGTTGTTGTCAAAGTTCTGTACTTCAAGTGTTTGTGATAGTGTGATGGAGAGTATTGTCAGTAGTATTAGTATTGGTTTAAACATCGTGTTCTGTAAGGAGAGTTTAAAATTTAGTCAGTTATGTTTTCGTTTCGTTCTGTGGGAGTGTTAGTTTGGTATTTTTTCTTTCTTTTTGTGTGGGATTTATAGTATTTCAATTTAGTTCGTTTATCTACATAGTGGTTGTCGTCTAGTTTTTCTAGATCAACTTTTTTAAATTTTGCATGGTTTTTGCCTCCTCGTGTATGTTTTAAATAATTTGGGCCTGGTTCTAGTTCTACTTCTTCTCTGTTCCGATTTATTTTTGCGATATACTTCTCCTTAAGGTTTTGTACCCTTTCTCGTATTTTTTCGTATTCTTCTGTTTTTACTTTACCATTTATGAAATCTATAGGTTTTCTGTTTGTTGTGGAGTGAATGGTGTTGTTGTAGAAGTTAATGATTTTCAGTATTTTCTCTTCAACTGAATCAGTGTCTTTATTTTCGTCGTGTCGAAGGAGTCTTAAATGCTCGTTTATGGTATTGTGTAGTCTTTCAATATCAGCATTTGAGGAGTGGTTATTATTGGATGTATAATGTATTTGAATATCCTGGTTGCTTAAAAATTCTTTTATTGGGATTGCCTTGAATCCTAATTCGTTATCTACAGTTATTTGTTTTATTCTGCCCGTGAAGGAGATATATTGGAGTAAGGCGCGTTTGAATTCGATCCATGATCTATTATTAATTTTGATGGCTTGGGCGTGTTTTGTGAATTTGTCTATAAAGGTGAGAAAAAGTGTCTTTTCAAGACTGTAGAAAACATCTATGTGTACTAATTCGAGTGGTTCCGATGGTGTTACTGTAGTTTGGTATTTTACCTTTACAGGGTTTCTATCGTATTTTTCTATATTACATATGTTGCAATTATTTATATATTGTGTTATTCTTATTCTTAGTTTTGGATTATAGTATTTTTGCTGGAGTTCCTTATTTACCTCTTCTATCCCTCTATGGTTGTTACATAAGTGTTCCTCTTCTATCAGTTTGGCTAGTATTTCTTCGTCTTCTATATCCTCTAATATTCTGTTGCATTTGAGGATCTTAAATTGCGGGAAATGGGTTTGATGTATATTCCTTATAATTTGGAGAAACTCGTCATTTTCCACGTATAATGCATTTAAGCATTTAGGGTTGAACTTGGTTTTTATTAAAGAAATAGCAGTTTCATTATTCAATGATTTGACGTGTATTATTTTACGAAATTTATTAAATTTAGTCTCTTCCTTTGTACGTAGTGACCCTGATTGACTTTTATTTAATATTATTTGATATTTAAATACGTTTAGTGGGGAATGGGTTTCAGGGATGCCTATAGTGTTACTATCGTTTTCGGTTTGTATCATATTTATATCAATACGAGACAGCGTATCTGCGTTTAAATTTTTTGCTCCTGCCTTATATTTTATTTCATAGTCAAATTCGGCAAGTTTGAGACGCCATCGAACGAGTTTTGAGTTTGGTTCTTTAATAGAAAAAAGCCATTGTAGTGGTTTGTGGTCTGTTTCAATTAGGATTTTTCTTCCGAAAATATATGGGCGAAAATACTTAGTGGCCCATACTATTGCAAGTAATTCCTTCTCAATCGTACTATAGTTGATTTCATGCTCGTTTAGTGTACGGCTGGCGTAACAAATTGGATGTCCGTCTTGAGATAGTATCGCACCAAGTGCGTATTGGCTCGCATCCGTAGTTAGAGTAAATCTTTTTTCGAAGTCTGGATACCCAAGGATTGGTTCAGTGATCAGAAGTCTTTTCAAAGTGTTGAAACTTTCAGTGTATTCTGGGTCGTTTATATTCATTTTCTTATCCTTTTTCAAATATTTTGTCATTGGTTTAGCTATCTTTGCGTAGTCTTTTATAAACTTCCGGTAATATCCAGTGAGTCCGAGAAATTTCTTAATTTGTTTCGGTGTCTTAGGTAAGGGATAATTTTTAACGCAATCAATTTTCCGCGGATTTGGTTTATATCCTTCGGGTGTTACAACGTGTCCTAAAAATTCGGTTTCTTTCTTCAGAAACTCGGATTTGTCAAGTTGTACAGTTAAGTTTACTTCTTTCAATCTTTGAAAGACTTTCCTAATGGAATCCAAATGTTCTTCTAGAGAAGTGGAAAATATTATTATGTCATCTAAGTACACAAGGCAAATCTTATTGATATAGTCTTTTAATACGAAGTTCATGAGGCGTTGAAAAGTCGCAGGGGCTGTTTTTAATCCAAATGGCATCCGTAGAAATTCGTAGTGTCCGTCTTCGACACTAAATGCGGTTTTATATATATCATTTTCATCTATCTCTATTTGGTGGAATCCCTTTGCAAGATCTAACGTGGTAAAATATTGGCAAGTACCTAATTTACCTAGTATCTCGTCAATATTTGGGATTGGGAATTTGTCATCAATAGTTACCTCATTTAATTTACGGTAATCGATGACTATTCTCCATTTTTGTTTTCCCGTAGCGTCCAACTTCTTCGGGACGATCCAAACGGGTGCAGAATAAGGTGAACTGCTATGCCGGATGATACCTTTTTGTAACATTTCTTCGATTTGGCTTTTTATTTCCTCCTTATGGATAAATGGATATCTATATGATTTAGCTTGAATGGGGACATTATTTGTAGTTCTGATTTGGTGTTTTATAATGTTAGTGAAGGATAATTTGAAATCTTCATTATAGAATATGGTGGAATAACGTTTAATTAATTGTATTAATTTGGTCTTTTCTAAGCTATTGAGGTGATCGATTCTTAGTTGGTCTATTGGTAATTTAGGTTTATATTCTTCTAACATATCAGTGTTTTTTATTATATTGTAAGTTTCAATTTTATTTATTTCTTTTGATACATCTGTACTAGTATCTGGTGTGTGAGAATTGCTTTTCGTCATGGGAAATGTTTTATGTTCGTTTAGATATAATTTTAGAGTTTTATTTTTTGTTTCGAGTTGTTTGTTTCCAAAATCTATTTTTGCTTTTATTGGAATTAAAATATCGTTGCCTATTAACCCGTCGTAATTGTTATGGAATGGATAGACGAACATTTCGATGGTTTGATTTTGGATTCCAAACTCTTTGAATATCGGTATAGTTACCTTTTTTGATATTTTCACTTGTCGATCAAGGGTTTTGATCCAAATATTTGGTGGTAGAGAGGATAAAAATTTTGGGTTACATAAATTAGGATTGATTATTGAATGTGTTGCCCCAGTATCTATGATGAATTTTAGTGGTCTAATTTTTCCTATAATTATTATATATGGTAATTGGTTGTTGAGGCCCGTAACCGAAAATTTGCAGGTTGTGAATCCTTTTGAGGAATTCTTTCATTTGTGTTAATTTCCATAGGTTCAGGAGGAGGTTGGTGTTGTGTTGTATTATTAATACCATTTAGATTTCTGTATGGATTTTCGAATGAGGGGTTGAAATTTAGAGAGTTATGATTTTGAGATCTAAACTGGTTATGGTTTGAATAACTAGATCTGTATTGAGGTTGATTATAACGGTTAACGTTCATTGGTAAAGTCGTACTCTGCTTGTTATTGTAATGGGGAACATTCTGTGGGTAGTGTCTTCCCTGGAAATTATTCTTGTTTCGATTGTAATTGTAGTTGTTAGTAGGATTCTGAATTCTGTCGTTTCCTGTTTTGTGTTTTGTATTCGCGAATGTAGTTTTATTGTTGCTATGGTTATTATAGCGAAGATTTTGTTTTTCGCCGTAAGACCTAAATGCGTATCCTGATTCGTGCAATATGTTAATTGCTTCCTCTAAGGTTTCTGGATCTCTGCAATACAGTATGGATTTCATTGGCTCTGGGATTTTATTTTTAAAGATCACTAGTGCTGATTTTTTATTTGTAATAATCGTTTGTTCTACTACTTGTTTTTCCTCGCTCAAATTGAGTTTGGTTTTAACATTTAGCCTTCTTAATCCTGTTTTAATTTCATTATAAAAATCAATTGCATTAGTCTTAAATGTAATGCTTCTTAAATTGTCGAATAATTCTTCTAAACTTGCTCTATCTCCAAAATTATTGATCAGTAGCTCCTTTATTTCGAGCCAAGATGTGATATGATTATTAATTTCTAGGACCTCTCGTGCTCTACCTCGTATTTTAGATTTAATTATGTCGGAAAATACACTTTGTGCAAGATTATCATACCGTAAAAGAGTTGGGTGCATTTTGTCAATCAAGTCAAGAAAATTCTGTAGATCTCTAAAGTCACCAGAGAATTCCGGTAAGTGTCCTAAATACTTGAGTGGGTCTACCGTTAGCGTAAGGGCCATTTCTGCAGAGGAACTTTTGGTCTTTTTTAAGAGATTTTCTGTATTAGCGATTGCTGGTTTGTCGATACTAATGTTCTGCATTAGTTCTAACAACTCGTTCATATGAATATTTATAACTAACAAGATTCGGTGTATATGTATATTTACGGTAGAAGACAATTAAAAAAAAATTTTGCACAAAATATTATCGAGTTTTTGTTTTTTTTTTTTGAATAGCGAACTTATGATAACATAATTTTTATCTTATTATTATTTCCTGTTGTACGAGTTTTACATATATCTATATATTTATTTTTTTTTCATACATAGCACAAATGTGTTCTATTTTAAACAATGACACATCTTTCCTTAGTTCTAATTAATTCTTAACTCTAAATTATAATTAAAAGACATACCCTTATTATCTGTATGTGTTGTCTAGTTGTACGGTGGTTGAATCTGATTTGATGTTGGTGAGCTGTACGGCAGTAGTCGATTTTGAGTTGTTGTAGACTGATCCCTTGATCAGTTTATTGGTGAGTTGAGGACTGATCTCTTGATCGGTAAAAAAAATTTTCGGTGTTTTAGTTATTGATCCCTTGATCAACAAACACAAAACTATTTGAAGTTCTAATGCACTATTAAGTATAAAAACACAAGTGAACCTTTTTTTTTTTTCACAAAACTTTTTGTAACTATTATTTTGTTCACTTAGCGCATCCTACCGACTGCGCCAATTATAATTGTCTTTAAATTAAAAATAAAAAAAAATATTTTATATAACTTTTATTTAAATTTATTGTAAATTTATATAGATTTATAAATATCCTTAACTTAGTTTATAAACGTGATGTAATTGGAACTTTAATTTATGTAATTTTCTATATTTGAAAATTTTATTTAATACTGTAACTTTAGATAGTTTTATTTATTTAAAACCCTTAATTTATAAACTTCTTAAATGGTTATATTTATTTATTTATAACTTTAGAATAGTTTTATTTATTTAGTTTACAACTTTAAAATATTTTATTTATTTAAAACTCTTGATTTATAAACTTCTTAAATAGTTATATTTATTAGTTTATAACTTTAGAATAATTTTATCTATTTAATTTACAACTTTAAAATATTTTACTTATTCAAAATTCTTAATTTATAAACTTCTTAAATTAAAACTAAAGGTACACTCTTGTGTACTAATTAAATCGACTGCCAATTATCAACTAAACTCTTTATCAATTACCTGTTCTATTTATATCATTTTTTCATTAGTTAATTTTCCCATGGTCAAATTTATGATTGCTAAAACAGGTATCTTGTATCACTTGTTTCTCATTAAGAACAGGTGCTTCTATATTTCCTATTAATACCAGGTGTATGAGAAAATGCAAGCAATAGTTATTTTGATGGGAATTTAAGGTAAGTATTTTGTTTGGTTTTATTAAGAAAAGGAGCATGAGAAAATATTACGGGCAATAGTTTATTTCTAAGGAAATTTAAATATAAGAATGGAAATTTAGATGTAAGAATTTTTCTAGGAAAAGAGTGTATGAAATATATTGTAAAATGTATTTCCCTAAAAGCGGAATTGTGTGAAAACAAAAGTTATATAATATTTTCGTTGGTTCTTATAACACTTAGACTCAATCAGGGAAGAAAGTTAAAAAAAGTAAATGTTTGAGTTGTGACAAGGAATTCCATTGAGACCAGCTTAAGTTCTAAGATGGAAGATTCAATAACAAAATACAAAGTACTCGTCCCATTATATTTTGTTCCTAACAGGGTAGTAAACATATTAATTTTATTGACTAACTTGATCAATTAAATAATTAATTCTCGAAGTGTTTTGTAAATTAGAAAAACTGCAGTAATGAAATATTTTTCTTTAAAATGATATAGGACGCCAACCAAAGCTTTTTGTAAAAGCTTTGAAATGAAAGTAAACGACTCTATTCCTTTATCTTCACAAGTTGAGAAACTATCGGCTGAATTTTTATCATCTTGAAAAGGCCACTAACCAAAAACTATAACTATAACTATAAAAATAATATCCAAGACGATTTGGAAGAGACTTGCCTTAAAAAATAAAAACGAGGTTTTCTACCAGTCTAAAAAGATTCTTTGGCTTTTAAAAAACTGAGGAATATGAAGTTCGAATTATTGGAGCGTGCTTAGCTTATTCTATGAGTCGAGGTCCCTTTGACATCTACCCATTTCCAAAATTTCAAAGTAGAAAATAATACACTTTGAAGTTCCTTTAATGATATGATAACCGTCGGCGATAGATATTTTGCAGGCTTTCCAATTTTACAAAGAAGGAATCCATGTGATAAAGTATTTGACAAAAATCATTAAAGTAAATGGGGACTTCAAAGTTGTGCTCCTTAATTGTAGTTGGTTTTCTAAAAAGATCAATTTCTTTATAATTGCTCAAATAATCTGAACAATTAAATTCATTCCAGATTATGAAAAATATTAAAACAATAAAAAATTAACTCATCATAAAAGTTTAATACAAAATTGAATAATTTCGTAATTGAAATATCTGGGAAATGTCTAACTAATACAATGATCGCCTATGCTATATAAAAAGCTTTTAAGCATTTTAGCGGATTTTTGATTAAAAAAAGGAAAAAACTTTTAATTAATGATTAAAACTTATCTTAAATCTAGTTTGTATTCAATTTAATCAAAAATATTTAAGAAAAGAAAAAATCAAAGTAAAAAGCAAAAGTTTATTATACATCGTTGGATAAAGTACAAAGGAGTGCATCGAATTTTAAGAGCATTTCACCGCATTTTCCTACTGAGTAGCTTAAACTTTTTGAATATGCCCCTCAAACTTTGGTGACATTAATTTCATTCACAACAGCTTTTTTTGTAAGTCATTTAAAATACTTTTGTGCATCATTAATATTTATATTTAGTTGAATTTCTCGAAGCTCTCTTTAACCTTCCTTTGAAAATATTTACTTTAGTCTAAACTGGTTGCGTGATTAATTAACACTTTTGCTTTTAACAAAACAAATTTATTCGAAATTTTTCACTAACTTTTACAAATTTCTTTAGTTTTTTTAAATGATATTTTAACAGAATTTAAGAACATTTTGTTTGCATGCCAAAATCATGTAGTATTGCCATATGTCTATAAATAGTTATATTTATGTATTATAGTTTATGTTAATGTTTTCAAATTTAACAGAAAAATTTATTTGATTTATATGTTTTATTTTATATTTATTATGCCTAATTTAAATATTAAATTATAATAGATATAACTTAAATTAAGATAAAGTGTTTAGATATCACCCATTGAAATACAAAATTTATACTAATACTAGTAACAATTAGGGAAATTGGTTACCCCCTTTTTACTTATAGTGTTTCTTATCTTTAGTCCTCAAAATAAATTTAATTTTTGAGTTGTTTTGGTGAGACTTGTTTGAATTTTTTGCTGGCTAAACATTTAACAGGCCTAAAACGGCGTATTTTACACAGTCTAAAAATATACAAAAAAATTTCTTATTAAAAATATAAAATAAAAACTTTCCAAGATTAAATTATTATTTTTGAATATAAGTACATCCTTTTTTCCACAAAGAAAAATTTAAAACTAATAAAAATTTTCCTTTTATAGTATATTCCTTTAATTATAATGATAAAAAGAATAACATAAAAAACTTTCTAAAAACACGAAACTAAAAAAAATCAAAAAATAAATATTTATTTATTTATGTTTTTTGGATACTTACCTGCGGATTTGTACGCAACATTCCAACAATAAGTCCAGCTGTTGCTGTAAATTTTGAAGTAATTCGATTAAGAAAAGTTATGAGAGGATTAATCATAACTACTTCCTTTTTAACATAGACCTAAATTCAAAAAAATAAAAATCAAATTTTGAAAATTATTAAATATTTTTATGCATCAAATGAATACTGACAGGCCGTCTTGTCTTTACTATTATTTTTGGAGTTGGTGATGGTGAAGGACTAATTAAATTTGGATTATTTTTTACACTCTATAATAAAATAATTATAATTAAAATAAATATAATTTTTATATAACGAATTAATATTTACTGATATTTGTGATTCATTAGGTTCATCACCGAAACGAGTATTTAATGAAACATTTTGCCTATTATTTAAATTTTGTCGGGTTGAACGTGGTGGAATATCATCATTAATTTCATTTGCTGTATCCAACTAAAAAAAATTTAGTTTTAATTGAGATAAAAAATAAAAAGAAATACTTCATTAAATTAATTTTACAATTGTAAAAAAAAAGTGTAATTCAAAAATTTATTTTTGTGTGTAAAACTTTAAAAATATTGAATTAGTATGGAGAAAGAA
Source organism: Acrocera orbiculus (assembly GCA_947359355.1). Lineage (NCBI taxonomy): Eukaryota > Metazoa > Arthropoda > Insecta > Diptera > Acroceridae > Acrocera > Acrocera orbiculus. Next base: position 26,276,592 of record OX375756.1, on the reverse strand, counting down.
TATTACCCTATCCGTGTCCCTATTTTGAGTTGCTGTTATTCGCTTAGTAACCTCTATTCGACTAGTAGTTCGAGGACTAGTGATAATAGAACTCAATTTTGATTGGCTTACTGAAAAATAAAAATTTGTAAATTTGTTCTACCATTAACCAAAAGGTTTGTAGCTTACCAGGATTTAATTCATTCCCATTTATCGTATTAAATTGTCTATCTCTTAAATATTCTTCAAATTTTGCATGATATTCTCCTGTCGGATCGAATTTTTCCTTCAATGCATTATAGTGCTGTGGATAATCGTAATAGAGAGCAGTTATAACCTTAAGTGCACCCTCCTTTTGACTAGACCAACATCTTCCACATTTAGTATGCAAAGCTTCGGGTATGATTCCTAAAAAAGTGACTCAAATATAGTTTGATGTTTTTTTAAAAAAAATTAAATGTCTTAATTTTTATAAGCATTCTCATACATTCATTAGATAATTCAATAAAAACGAACATTTATATACAGTGTGAACGATATGAAGTGTTAACTTTTCAAAAGACCACGATTTTTTAGTTGTAATAAATTTTTTTATGCAAGGAAAAAAATGTGGGAAAATTATCAAAATTTTAAATTTAATTCACTTTAACTCGTGTGACCGCCTTTTGACTATGACGGTACAAATGTAATCCTGCGGTATATTATGCCATTCACATTTGATCGGCATATGGCATATTTTTTTGTAGTCACCTTGCTCTCTAAAATGGACCAGATGAAAAAGTCCATCGGATTCACGTCTGCAAAATTCAAGAACCATTTTGTGGACGAAATGAAATGTAGAACATGATTTTCCAGCCACTTTTGCTTCACAAGAGCTTTGTGCGCCAGGGCTTTCCTAATCATTCCAGATGCCGTTGCTATCTTTTTCGATTGACCATCATAACGTGCAATACACGAACATTTTATTCACTTTGAGGTGACTGAGCTCACGAACGATAACTGGTTCTGGTTTTCCTGACAAATATAACACAGTCACACTATTTTGTTTGAGTTCCATTTCGGATATTTTTTATTTCACTGACATAAGATACGAATTCTTTTGCCAGCTTGTAAATAACACCAATGAATTGTCCAAAAAACAAGTACGATGTTGCTGTACTGAGAAGTTTCCCTGCAAACATTTTGTCGGAGTATCGTTCGCCGCGATACAAAGCGCGGAGTGTTAGAAAAGTACGCCAAAAAGTATGCCAAAGAGTGAGAAGAACCCAGCGGTGAATTTCTCCTTCATATAAATGTATGAAGATTTGATCACGAAATATTCTAAGTCATAAGGACTTAGACTAATTCTAGACTAAAGACTAATTTCTGTTCAATTCTCAAAATTCATGCAACAAATAAGTTAAGATCTCTGTTCTTTGACAATGTTAGTGTAGTATTTTGTTTGCTTAAGTCGCGAGTGCTTGTTTTAAATTTAGTGTATTTTGTTTTAATGCGTAAACAATTGGAATAATTTATTTTTAATTTAATAATTTATATGTAATTTATGTGTTTAAGAAAAACAAATATATTGTTTATATAAAAAAAAATATGAGTTTTCTTTCCCCTAACATAATTCATTTTCAGTAAGTGTGACAGAAAGACAAAATGTATACAACCCCTTTAGAAGTCATGAAATCGCATGATATATCTATAATATAGTAGATTTGCTATAACACCTATACATTTAAAGATATCGCGGTTTGTATCGTTTGTCGGATCCGAAAATGAACTAGCGTTTTTATCGCGTGCGAATCCAAACGCGATACGGATCTGGATCCGATTTCGGATGATTTGTTCGTAGAAACGATACGAAATCGGATTCGTTTTCGTATCGCAATGTTTGTAGGGTTTATCAGATATGACCAGTGCTACGTTTGTAATATTTCATATCGTTTATCCTGTAGGATAAAAAGGCAATAACTAATTTGATTAGCTTTTGAAATTTGGCGGTAGATATTTTTTTCGAAAAGTTGTACTTAAAGTACAAAGGCGCTTCTCACCGCTCTTAAATATCTTATTTATAACAGTGTCCTCTGATAGTGATTCTATATTTTCAACCTACTTTATGGAATTTTCACTTTGAAAAGTTTTTTTCACCTTAATACAGACTGAGTGTCAGTATATTCATAGAATAAGAAACATCAAATATAAGAAAATTTTGTTTGGAAACTCCCAGCACCAATCAAACTCTTGTCAAGGTCTTGTAATAGATTTATTTATTTTTAAAAGGGTTTAGCATGAAAATTAAAAAAAATAGTATTTCATTTGCTAATTAGTGAATATCAAAGATTTAATTAACCAAAATTATAGAAAAAAACTTAAATATTTTATACCAGAACAATACCAGTATAAATATTTTTAACTGAATTCAATCCAGGAAAAGAAATCTTTATTATATATAAAATATAAATATAGTTTAATTATAATATGATATTATTATCATATCAAAAACTATAACTACCTCAAATGGGTTCAATTACCCTATTCTGGCCTTAAAAGACAGCTGTCTTTGAAGACGAGGAAGCTATTAATAGCTTAGATAAAATTGATATATCGGCTATACATAAACATAGAATCAACAAGGTTAAATATGGTATTTCCTAAGAAGACTAAAAATAAATCTCCATTGAATTTAATGTAGAAGATAAATCTAAAATATACTTTTAAAAATCATACACTCAACACATTTTACTTATAGTACGTTGTATACCCTGCAACTCAAGATCATAATGTCCCAAAAGAAAAACTTTTTCTTAACAAAAAATCAATTTACTCAAAATTAAAATTTATTTTTGTATGTTACGTTTATTTAGTACTCGTTTCCGCTAAATGAAGCTAACTAAAATTCACGGTGTCCCTCATGTAATAAAAGTTATGTTTTTAATAAATTCCAATGACAGATGCCCTATGGGTTAATTGAGTAATAAATATTTTATTTTTTTACCAGTAATACTTTAAATACTATGAATGCTATCATGTGTAACTTCCAATGCAAAAAAAAAATCAAAACTTTCAATTTTGTGTAGCATATTGAAATTTTTAATGATACTCATTTTTAAAAAAAATATTTACTGAGATCTTATTTAACTGGTTATATGAAAATTAAAATATTTCAAGTGGTAATTATATTTTTAAAATAATCAAGTAACTGTCTAATTTACTTCATAGCCGAGTGCCCTTATAGTGTGTCGGCTGTAAAACGAAGCAAGAATACAAATTTTGCATTTAAAACAATACTAGTAGCTTAAAGATATAAATTTTAACCAGTTATTCGGGGTTAGCTCATCATTTAAGATTTGCTATGGATGTAGGATGTAAAACATATAAGGTAATTAGTATGCAAAATTAATTGTGGTCTATAAATTAATGGATATAAAGTAGGCCAATAAAATAAGTAAAAGTAATACGATTTAAGTATTCGTGTGCTATTTATATAACACCAAAAAATATTAATATATGAATCTGTAAAAATATTGATCTCTTTAAATTTCTTTTTTTCAATTCCTACTATTAGCTCATACTCTCCATAAATCTTGTTCAAATATTCAATCGTTAATAAAATACTTGGTTATTCATCCATTCATCAAGTTCGAATACAATCTTTTTAACTTGTAGTGGATGACACTTGATGTTAAAACAATTTTTTCAAATATTTATTCATTAATTAAATTTAATTAATTTATTTTAGTTTTATATGGGAGGAAAACATTCCCTTCCGGGTTCTAGTCTGAGTCAAGAAGGAAACAAAATGGAAAATGAAGCATGTGAATAAATTAGTGAGAAAATTGGAAACTGTGTATTTGAGAGAGAGATTTCCTAAACTAAAAAAATAAATGAAAATTATTTATAAAGGACTTTCTGTAATATATTGAAAAAAGAAATTCGAACCAAATCTCGTCGAAGCATACAAATTTTTTTATTTGATTTTCAATTAATTTTTAATACTTAAAATAGAGTTTACTACATCGAGCAAGAAGTCCCTGAGCCGAACAACAGATGGCGCTTCTAATTTAATATCCATATGATTTTTAAAATGTACCAAGTGTCAAAGGTATACTGTCAAAATTTCATGACAATCCAACCATTTATGTGTGACTTACAGTGCTTTTAGTGACGCTACTTTTGCAGTTTTCAAAACAATGGATTCAAAGCAATTCCATGTGTTGGTATATCATTGCTTTTTAATGAAAAAAAAATACTGTTTAATGTCAGGAATGGCTTGAGAAACGTTATCCGGATTCTGCTCCATCGAAAACAACCATTTGTCGGTGGTATGCTGTTTTAAAACGTGGTCGTACCAACAACGATGATGGTGAACGTCCTGGACGTCCAAATTACGCTGCTATACCAGAAAATATAAAAAAATTTTTTGATGAAAATTGTAATCAACAGGCAGCTTAGTTAGTAAAATTCAAGAATTTCAGTATTTTTTACGTGAAAGTGAAGAATGTGAGTTCAATTCTTGCAAAAATCAATAACTTTTTGTTAAATTTTTGCTCGTATTCATTTTATCCAAATGATTTCCGAGAGTGAGTAAGCAGTTGTTGCTGATCTAAGTAGGAACTGACTTTAAAAAATTTTCTTTTATATTACTTGTTTTTATTCTTGTTATCATATTCCCTGTTAATTGATTTATAAATGGTTGACTGTTTTCTTCTAAAATAAAAAGATTTCCTTCTTTAAATAAAATGCTCTTTGTATGCTTTTGTATGAATAATTTGTAGTTTATGTAACCAAATAATATTAAATCACATATAATTTTTTTAAATAAAATCTATATCATATAATGTTCAATATGAAACTGTTTTTTTTTTGTTGTCTTATATGGCTAACAGTGATGTGCCAATTATGATATAGACATCAAAGTGAACGACCGGTGCAGTAGATTTTGAGTTATCATTATCACCGACTTCGAAAAGAACAAGTTTCAAGAAAACGGTTTACAGATTTGCTCACTCATTGCTTACTCTAGAACAAAGTACGCTTTTGGAATGATTAATGCTTGTGAAATCTAAACTACTGCAAAGATTTTAGAATAGTAGTAAGATTTGGCTATTGTAAAATCACATGTGAATAAAGGGGAAGAATTAGAAAATTTTAATATTTCTAAAATTATAGCAAGTGAATTTGTATTAAACTTAATGGGTAGTATAAAGCCTAACGCAGATGTCGCTTTGGTCTGCGTTAGGCTTAAGGCTCATTAAGACTTTATAAATGCAAGAAAAAATGATTTAGGTGTCTTTTTATTTCCATCAATAAATGAAAAAAATTCTTTAAACTATGAAAATTTCAAAAATATTCATCTTTAGAAACTAAAAGGCAAAATTCTACAAAGCTTATTGGGTAGTCCAAGATTGATAAATGCTAAAAAAAATGCGCAGCTCTTTCCAAAATACGTTTCAATTTCAACTAATGAGATCATTTCCTCACCTTTGAAATGACAATAGAAATTATTGTTAGTATATTTAAAGCTTTTAGATTGTTTTTATTACTTTCCAATAGTATTTACCGTCCAACAGATATTGTAAAATATGAGCTATTTTCTTAAGCTCAATTCGGAATTAATTCTTATGTTTGGGCTTGTCTCACATTCTGCTTTAAAACCAAAAAAAAATATATAACTGTCTATTTATCTACTGATTCAACCGATTCATTTAACTAGGTAAGAAGAATATTAAGTTAAACAGCTGTTGACTCCCTTTTAATTTAAGTTCTAAACAAAAAACACCTATTCCTCTAAGTCTGAATAGCTTTATTACTATTTTCCTGTGCCATCCTGCACAAGTCCTGCTTATATAAGCACACCTCAACACTAGTAATAAATTAATATAATTAAGATTGTACTAGCCATATCCCAATGAGGATGTTTTGAAAAAAAAAAAAAAAAAATTTAAATACTCAATTCTAGTAAATTCAAGTAAATTATATACTCAACAATCAAATATATTTACTTGCTACCATTTTGAAAGCATATTTACTTGTCACCCGCATTTATTTTTAAGTACAAAAAGTTTGGGAGCCTCTGACTTAGATCATCGACTTCTTTAATTAAAACAAATTTTATAAACAATTTTCATTTATGATTGTTATTCGTTTCTCTTTATATTTTTTTTGTAAAAACTACAAATGGCAGTTTACTAGCAAAGAATTAATAACTGTACAGTCTGATTTTTAGGTATGTTAAAAGTTAACGGTTAATTTCTGGTAATTATACTCATAAAATTTTATCATTTATCGTCATTTGCTCAGCATTAAAAGTAAAAACAATATTTTATACTTTTATTTAGATGAAAAATAAACATTTATATTTCTTGCGAAAATTCGGTAAATAAACGTTTTTATATTTTTTGATAATTTTTTTTTTTTAATTTAAAAATATTTTTATGTAAATTCTCTTGTTAAAAGTGTGTACCAGCCAAGAAAGCAGTTAACCTCATTAAAGCAATATTTTGACCTTATTCAGGCATACGATGTATGCGTATCTTAACGGGAATCTATGCAATGTACACTTTAAGTTCCACTTTTCTTATATTTTGTTAATTAAAAATTTGTCAAAAAGCGTGAAACTTCTGATTATGTTAAAAAAAAAAATTTGTAGCCTTTTTTCGTCATTCATTTTATGCTTTTAACAGTGTTAACTGTGTTTTTATTTACTTAATATATAAACAAGTATGAAATCAAAGGCCATTGTACTTTTTTTAATTAGTACGTAATACGTACATATCTAATTCTTAAATAGTAAACAAAATTTTACGTGCTTTCAAGATTATTAATTTTTTAATAAATGAATGATATAAAAAAACGTGTGATGTATTTTTAAAATAATTTAAGTTAACCACACCTTACCGCAAATACTATAGGAATCAATAATAATTTATGTGATTCTTTCAATTTCTAAAATATATCTTCCGGTATTATATATCTATGACTGAAGGTCAATATTAGTGTTAATATTAAATGTACTTTTTTAACGGTTTCATAATAAAATTACAAACATTATACATAGGACCTTGATCAATTTTAGTTAAGAAAAGTTGATAACTAACCTAGTTTTATTTTAATAAATTATTGAACTGATAAATTCCAAATATAATTTTAATAAATAAATGATTAGCACAATAATGCAAAATGTTGTCTTCTTTTTTTTTTGTGTCCATGACTTAGCACTTAATGCTAGACACAAATGCTCGCTTTAGCTTTTATCTCAATAGTATATATACATATAGATATGTATATAATATACATATTTATAAAGTTTGTAGCAGTTAAGCTTGAAACTATTACGTTGCTAAAAATTTAAAAAGCGTCAACAAATTAATCTTCTTCGAATTACTAGAGTAGCTATTGTCAAATGATAAATGATTATGAAATTTATTATAACTGCCTTCAAATATGGCAGTTTCTTAAAGTTATAGAATAAATTATAATTATATAATATTTTGAGAAAAACTACGTGTCAACCACTAATTCAAAAGTAGTTCTTAGGTTATTTGAATTTTGTAAACTTTTGTAAATAAAAATACTTTGCAAAACTCTTTTCAAACATTATAAAAAGATGAGTGATTGTAGATATTATATTCTTCAAAACCATGGAAATATATCTAAAGAAAAATTAAAGGTTATGACTTAAAGAAAAAACTAAAGGAGCTAATATATTCACACATTTTTCGATTCACATTTAATTTACTTATAGCCTTTCTTCATTGAGGCTCATAAAGTGTATTAGCCTCCGGTACAAAAAAATCTTTTCTCCATTAACAATATTCTATATTAGAATATATGATGGAAATGTCAAAGAAAGTACCTTAAAAATGAACATTAAAACATCCAATTGCACAGAAATAACATTTTAAAAGAGTTTAAATTAATTAATTAAATAATATAGAGACATAATAACCAAATAACACTTTAGATAATAAATAGATAACATTTTCTAATGACATAATAAATAGGGGAATTTTTAATGTTAATTTGTTGGACAAACTGTAAATTCAAAATAGATACCGAAATTAGCCTTATACAGCCTTTCAAAGGCTGTATTATGAGATACGATTGCAACATGTTTAATATACGTGCATTAAATGATTCTTCATATAAAATTTTTTTCCGTGTATTTTAATAATGTGTATAAACTTTAATGGAGAAAAGATATTATATATACTTATATAGTTTTCTAAATCCTTAAAATCAAAAGTTTATATTTTTCTTGTAGCCTTGTATAAAAAAAACAAGTGACCTAACATTTAAAAAAAATATTTATTATTTAAGATCATACACATATATTTTAGCAGTTGGTAGAAAAATAAGCAGTTCGATGATAAATTCATGTACAATTGCCATCGTTATTTTCAAGGATTTATGACATAGTGCACATTGTCTTGCTAAATCAAGTACTTTGTTTTTTTTTATATGTAATCTTTTTATCATATTTTTCTTTAAGCGCACAATGTAAGCATCTCTATTGGTGAATTTTTGCTTTTCAGGTTAGTCGATGAAATGAATAATATGTAGCATCCCAATGTCAACTTCTAGACTTCTATTTATCAATGTATAGCATAGCATAGGAAATAAGTAGTTTTTTGTATCATCAAAATATATTTTACTGGAGTTAAATGCTCATTTTCTGGATATTTGAAAACATTAGATACCGCAAAAAAACGGTTATTATCTATTTAAATTTTTTTTTCTTCATAAAATACCCGGAAATAAGTTTAACCGTATTTTCTTACCTGTCATACTTTAATGACAAACAAATATGAACATATAGTTATAAATTTTTAAATCAATTTTCTTTAAATTCTCTTTCTTTTTTGTTGATAATTCCAAAAATTTATACTCAAAGACAAAATCTATTTAATAAAATTCTCTTATCGCATCATTAAAAAATATTATTAAGAGCTATAATTATTTATTTAAAAAGGTAATTAATTGCACGTAAACATTAAGTATGTTTTCTTATCAAATTACGACAATTTTAATAGTTTTAATTGTTTGAATAACAACACCCAAAAAACAAAAACAGTCAGAGAGTAATTCAAAGATTTGTTCTATGTTTGTTAATATCGTTAAATTCTAAAGAATATACATTAAAAATGTCAAGATATCTAATATGATAAAAATTTAACAATAATATTCATTGCTTTTAAATTTATAGTGTTCAAAATAGAATAATTTTCATGGGAAATTTATGAAAGCAATTTATTTTGATTTCGTTTTTTTTAAAATTCGACCTTGAAAAACGAAAGTAGATTTGTTAATAAATACAAAAAAGAACAAAAAAAAATATTATGTATTAACAATAATATTTTCTATATAACCGAGATCATCAAGAATTCTATAATTCTAATAAATGTTATTGAAAATTCATCCTTTAAACAGAAGGACTTAATTTTAAGAAAGTCAATCCTACTATTATGCTGAATCATTTATTATAACTGTTTAGTTACAGTGATTTATCAAAAAAAAAAAAAAAAACATGTTGAGACCTCTAAACTGCGTTTGCCATAAAAATACGGAAAAATTATAATAACCTGATATTTATAATAAATATGTTTTGGTTTTTTTTCTTGCTGTCAAATTAAAATATGTAGAAAATAAGGAAAAACTTTCAAAATATTAAAAAAATGAAAAAAATTAAACCTGTTTTATAAATGTTTTAATAATTTTTTATTATAATAAAAAAAAAAAACACACATATTATAACCCTAAAATAAAATTCTTCATGCCAGCTAAAAAGAAAAAGTTGTAATTTGTGAATAACTGTTGAATTACGATACCTAGAACAATAATATTGTCCCTAAATATTTACAAGACTAAAAAACAAAAAACAAAAGGCACTAAAGGTGACACGCGCTACAAACACAATAAAAACAATTAAATAGTAAAATTACTATAAAGATAATTGCCACTACTATAAATAAATAACGTCTAAATTATGATATGACATAGCAAAAATTAAATTTATATTACATAACCACAAAAACTGTCAAGCAATTATTTAATAAATGTTTACGAATCCTAAGAAAAATTTTAAAATTCAATCAGAAATAGATTAGCTAAAATAACAGTAAAAAAAAAAAAAACAGAAAACAAAAATCGATTGCAACTGGTACAACACAGTCTAACTAAAATGAGAGTTGCATCTGAACTCATTAAGAGCCTTGAAATTGAGCCAGTTTGCAATATTGAGAGCTACATAAAATTTCAAGGGCATTTTTAATCAAGTCTTAATCATTTCTGTGAATATAACCATACAAAATTTATGGATTTTATTTTATTTTTTTTTTGTTTTTGTTTTGTTTTTCAATTTTACCTCTTTACAATATAAGTGTGAGTGGGCTTTTTTTCCTTCAAAAAATATCCGAAACAGATACATTTAATAATTTAATCTTTGATATTTTTTATATGCACTCAAATTAGGCAAAAGCAAGTACATTGATGTTTTTCTTTATTTTTTAGTTCAAATCGAAATAGAGATGGTTTCTTTGAATATATTAAAACTTCACTAAATAAAAACTAAGCTACTTAAATTTATTTTATTTTACATAATTTTATTTAATTTGAATTTTCTTACAAAAACTTTTTGAGAGCAGGTTTTTTGTATGATGACATCATAAAATATATCTACAGGGTTGAGACTATTATAAGTCGGTTTAATCCATGCATCTATTCAAATAATTTTTTGTAATCGAATTATATATATATATATATATATGTATTGAGCACATGCAATATTTCAGATGTATTTGTGCATATATCAAAAACTAATTATAGCTTTAAATTCGATATATCGCAATATTAAAGTATATACAAATTTGACATCAGATTTTACAATTCTTTGTATTGATATCTTATTTTCAAATTATACCGTTATTTTTTTAGAGAGATATTAAATCAAACAAAAAATTATTTTACATAACAAAATTTAATCTTATAAATCTTTTATCTGCTCTATTTTAGAAAATTTTTTTGCTTATAATAAATATGCAACATTTATAGATAATTTATGAGTTCACGTAATTATCTGATTATTATTTTAGTAAAATATCTGTGAAATAGAATCTTCTCAGGTTTTATTTAGAGTATGTTTCACAAATCTAGCAAAGTTGCTAAGATTGCTAATTTAGGTAAGAGAAATGAAAGTAAGAGTAATTCGTTCATAAACTCAACGAAATTATGCCAGATACACATCAGTAGTGAATGTAGCTCTATTTCAACAATGAAAGAGAATTACTTTTCAGTCATAACGCCTACTATCTCCGGACAGACATCAATGAATTTTATTAATAGATGGCCATAAAATTCGATGTCATGGCGACTTTCTGCATGAAAATATGACCAAAAAGTAGCTATAATGCGCTGAAAAAAAGAGGTTGGTTTTCAAGTAAATCCATTTATTTGATTTTTTATGTACTGAAATTAAAAAAATATTTTTTAAGGTACATGTCCTAATTAGAATGCTAAAAAAACGAGTATTTTTAACATTTTTCTCAGCTCCTTTATAAGAAAATGATTTTTTTTTATTATATTTTCGCATATTTTAGCAGTAAAAGAAAAGTGCTTTTTTTGTTTTTGTTTTAATTTTTAAAGTTACGTCCAGGAAGCACCAAAGTGAAGTCTCTAAAAGAAAATTGCTCCATGGCCCACAGTTAATCTCAGGATCAGCATGTCTGAAACAAAAAATCCAAACGATTTTTCAAAACGAAAGCTTCCTTGGGGCCATCCATAAATTACGTCAAATGTTAAGGGGGGTCAAAATATCATGAAATTCATGTGACGTAATTTATGGATGGTCCCTAGGTAGGAATTTACCACATTTATCGGAAAATTGCAAAAAAGAAAAAAATGGCGGAAGTTTAAAAAAAATTGAAAAATCAGCGTTTTTTCTCACTGTTTTCCATATAAAATAAATCTAAAAAAAATTTTTTTGGATCAAATTGTGATAAATTCGTGTGTAATACATCTTGATGAACAAAATGTGACAAAGCTCATCAAAATCGGCTTAGTAGTTCCGGAGATTAACTGTCGGCCATTTAAAAAAACCAAATTTCGTGAAAAATGCGTTCAAAATTTTCCGTCATCATGCTTGTAGCTTGGAGTGTGTACCCACTTTCAGCTATTTAACACAGTTAGGACTGGAATTTCTTTACAGTCTGAGGAAAATAAAAATACAATAAAAAAAATGTACCTTAAATCAATAATTTAAATACTCAATTCTAGTTAATTCAAGTAAGTAATAATCAAATATATTCACTTGCCACCTGTATTTATATTTTTCAATGTGGCTACTTTTTGCATGCTAAACTAATGAATGTTTCATAAGTGAATTTTTCAACATGATTCATGCATGAAAATCTCACTGATTAGTAATCTCCCTACTAGAATATGGTTGTGCTAAAGTAGTCTCATCTCTCTCACATAAATTAGCAATTTTTGAAATACACTCTTAATTATTTATAAAAATTGTTTTTTTCTTTTGTGTTGATTTTCATGAAATCGTATTTTTTCTTGCCGTTCCTAGTCTTATTTTTGGATGAGAAGAAATTGACGAATACTCGGATAGCCCAATTATTGAAAATTTCAACAAAACATCGAAAAAAGCTTTGTTTTTATATTGTTGTTGTTTTCTCTCCCATACATTTTATATGGGATAAAACATCCAAAATACATCACTTATACTTGCGAGTGACATGTGTGAAATTTTGAAATAATTTTTTAATTCCGTACATTTTGGTGACGTCTCCTTTCGAATGAAACTGGCTTAAGTAAAATTGGTTGAGTTTAAATACCTTAAAAAGGGAGTACAAAAAAAACCCCTTGTGTATTAATATATAGATTATTTTAAAAAAATGCTTAACTTGACTACCAATTTATTTTTTATTTTTTATTAAATCAATTTTTTAAACACAACATTTCAGTGTATTTCAAAAGTCTATGAAAGATAAAATATGCATATTTAAAGCATACATATAGTATAATTATGAAGTAAAACAATTGCTATTTAGCAAATACAATAATTAAATGTATAAAAAAGAAATATTCTTTAAATAAATACTTTAGCTATGAAATTCCTAATTTGTTGCAATTACATTGCCATTAAAATCTTGCATCAGAAAAGTGTTTGCAGTATTTTGAAATCAAGCTTCTAATTAAAAGTTGAAATTTTTTCTATTAATCACTTCTTTATGCATTTGATACAGCTTAAATGATTCTGATTTCTGTTGTATATATTTGTATTTATATTTTGCACAAAAACTTTACTAGAATTTATATATTAATTACATGACCAGATACAATCTTAGATTAATCTATTCCTCAACATTTGTGACAAACCAATCATATAAAAGAAATAATTTTTTCCCAGTTGAATATTTCATAAGACAAGGTCCAAGTAATTAACCTAAAACACCGCTCATGCAAAATACAAGTACTTTTTTAATGTAAATCACTTCTTCTCAAGCATACCCGAATGAGGCTAAATAAAATTATTTTTTATGTTTATATATGTATACATATATCCTTGTTATAGTTGTAATATGCATTAAGTTTTAAACACATCTAATTTTTGATAATGGACCAAACATTGAACATTTTTTTATTTGCTTGTTTTTTCTTTTAACTTTTATATTTATGGATATAAATAACGTGGAACGGAATGACTTTAATTAAGCTAAAATAAGATATATAGCCGTAAGCAATATTATTGTGTAGTAGTTTTCAGTTAACTTGTGTACTAATTCTAAACGCAATTTTAATATCTTTTAAATAAAATTATATATAATAATGTACTTACTTCGAAGATCTTTGCCTTCTGGAGGACAAGGTTTTTTATTAAGTAAGCAGTCAACATAGTTTGTAACTAGCCGTGGACTGGACAATATTGCATCAATATCTAATTTTTCATATCTGAAATTACAATTAAAATGTACATGAATTAAAAAGATGATTTACTATAGCAATTTAATTTTTATTTTATTTATTTAGTGGTCGGATTCTATTGTATTTAATTTAAACATTTTTACAATTTCTCACCTAAAAGGATTACACTATCTTAATATTTGAAAAAATTAGTTTATGAAACTAACTTTTTCTTGAATATAAGAGAAAATGTATATTTATTTAACAATTACGTTAAATTTTTGCAAGTATTTTAAAAAAAAATCGAAAACTGGCCAAGGTGTGAATCATCTTAAAAGTAAAATAAACACTTTTTTACGATTTAGCATTAGCCAAATGTTAAAAAATATTTTTTTCTTATTTGAAATTTTTATTATAGCGTAACACATAGAAATATTTTTTCTATTGGAAAAATTTTGTTTTATAGGAGGGGTAAGGAAAACACTATTTTCGTGAATTTTTTTTTCTTATGAATATAGATTAAGCAAATTTATCTAGGAATGACCTTATCAACATTTTGTAATTTTTTTATTTCAAAATATCTACAAACAAGCCTTTGGAAACGGATGATTTTTGCTGTGCACTGTATCTCAGCTGGAAATTACTTGAATACAAAAATCCATAAAATCTAGTCAAATAATCATCAAAACCTCCCCCCAACGTTTTCTGATTATTTTTTTGTCCTTTAAAAATTTTTGGTGCTCAATTAAAGTGAAGACTGCTATTTTTGGAGAAAAACTTCGCCATTTTATAAACTGGAAATGGCCCTTAAAGTAAGAAAATGTTCTAAAACTTATCATTTGGCAAGGGCGGGGGGTATTTTATGTGTAGAAAGAGTTACCAAGGTAGAATCGATGGTAATGTAGTTTTTAAATGGCAGTGAACACCGGCTTTGAAGAAGACGCGTTTAAAATTTTTTGAATTTATACAAAAATACAATGAATTAGTAAAGGAGAGGAGACTAATTAATCAATAACTTTTTAGAGTCTTGCTTTAATCGACTTCAAATTTTGGGAATATATTTAACATTTAATAATATTTCTTTTGTGAAAGATAAAAATAAATTTTTACAAATTTTTCTTTGCTTGTCATAACTTTCTCTTGAATATGAAATATGATAATATGTATACCATGAATAATCTTGGGTAGACGGCTTATGAATTATTAACATATGTCCAAAAATCAATTTTACATTATTAGAATAAATTAATTGTTTTCTTGTTGTTGCCTGGAGATCAGTGTTTTCTAGATAAACCCATAAATCTTTAGACATATCTCCTTAGATTTTTTTTAAAATTTACGAAAAAGTTTCATATTTCAAAAGAAAAATATTTGATATAAGATCTTCAATTTAATTTCTGGTTTTTCTTGAGCTTTTTTAAGATTTCCCGCTATATCTTCAATTAGCAAATAATAAAAATATTCCACTTAACTACCGTGCAGGCAACTCTTTTTTTTTCATATGAATTTTTATCATTTTGTTTCATTCTCTTGAAATTTTTCGTTTGCATAAAAAAAAACTGATATTTTTTAAATTAAAATATTTTCCACACACAATAAAATGCTAGCAACGAGAACAAAAGACTAAAATGATTTTATTTTTATGCCTTTTAACACTTTATCGACTTGATGTCCTTGAAATTTTTTATCCAAACAAGAAAGACGGAAATAATCATTAATTATGCACTTTTCATTAAAATTAAAATAAATAAATAAATAATTATAATAATGAATATGTTAATGAAAAAATAGTATTATCGTTACAAATAAAATAATTAAAAATTTTTACACAATATGAAACCAAGTCATATCGGGAAACTAAAAATCTTTTTAGAACATAGAAAAGTTGATAATTTTATTTTATCTCAAACTGAAATTAACTGTTTTTACGGTCATCGAAATTGACATTAAATATAAAAAGAAATAAATAAAATTTATCGTTTGGATGCCCTTTATTAAAATTCCTCTACAATGTTTTGCTTTGTTGTTGTTTTTTTTCTGTTTTTTTTTTTGATTAGTTTAACGTTATAAAGTCAAACAGTGTCGCCAGAAACGTATATATAATGTATGTATGTATATATGTATATGTATGGTAAATGTCAGCTTCCATGCAATTAATAAATGCCAAAATAAACTGTAAGTAGTATAAGAAAAAATCAAGTTTATTATTAAATTTCCTATCAGTAAAATTTGTGTAGTAGTTAAATTAAGATATTATGCAATCGCTGACAGAATTAAATTAACTGTTAACATCAGTTACAAATTGTGTGCTAGTAAAAATCAATGACCATTATTTGGCACGTTTAATTATTATCACTAACTGAAATTCATGGCATGAGATTAGTTAATTTTAAATTAGATTCAAATTAAATAAAAACCACAAAAAAAAAAAACAAATAAGCTTTTCAATTGAAATAAAAACTTACCTCTTGCTATATAAATTGTTACGACCTGTCTCAGCTTCGGTTGACTTAAATGTGACGACTACAAGTGCACTTAAGACAACAATTACTCTTTGCATTTTAGTAATTTTTCATTGGTTGTGTTAGCAAGGCTGAATTTATAATTAAACTAGCTGCCTTGAAATGTTGCTAGCAATTTTCTCTATTAATCTGGGATAAATAATCTGTAAAGAACAAAATTTTGTTGTCTTTTATTTGATTATTCTCAATTTGAAAGTAAAGTTTTATTTGTATGGATTGCGGTTTTTTATTGACGGTCAACCAGTAAGTTCAATTGAGCATAGATTATTATTATTACTTATATGTTTAACTAGCAAAACTATTTTTAGAATTATTAATTATTTAAGTTCAATTGTGTCTTGAACAGTTAGTTTGAAACTCAATAATTAAAAATTAGACAAAATTTATTTAGTTCTCTACGATAAAAGTTTAAAAGTGCTTCAATTACAAATTTGTATTACAAGAGAAAAATTTATTTGCGACCGGTTTCACAGTTCATACTTAAGTATACCTTAGCACATCTGTCGACTTGAGCTTATACTTTAGGAGATTTCGAATTTCACATTTCTCCCTTATAACTCTTAAAGAGCCTTAGGCTGCCTGCAGAGTGCCGGCTTACAGCCGAGCTGACACCAATTCCCATTGCGATAGTCTAATCTTTGGTAGGCTTGCACTCTGAACACTTTAAGCATTTTTCCTATTGATTTACCCATAACAACTTTATAGTCTTCGGTATCGGAATCGGCGTCAGCTCGGCTGTAAGCCGGCACTCTGCAGGCAGCCTTAGCTTTTAGTAGAAAATTCCTAATTAATTGTTATTTTAAGCAATTTACCCATTGGGTACATTTGACGACTGAGAATCGTCATGCACTGTCTTACCTTAGGAGCGGATGGCGAGTCTAAGTCATCATTGGAGTTGAGGCAATATCTAACTGCATATTTACATATGTCCCTGATATTTTAAGAATAAATAATTTCTTACGTAAAATCTACTGATTTTAAATACTACTCCAAGCAGCAAACAATTAAATTGGTTTCATATGCAAATATTTTATCAAATAAATCAGTACCCAAGGGGTTTTAATTGCACCCCTGAATTAATTTATAAATAATTAAATAAAAAAAGATTAGTAAATAATTTTTTTATGTGTCAATTATACAATAAAACTGTAAATTTGTGTAAATAATTAGCAATGTTTTAATAAAATAATTTTAACCTAGTTCCTTAGTTTTACTAGAATTAATCTTTATAAAAATAAATTTTAAATTAATTCAAGGAAAATAATTGATCAAAACAAAGTACATTCTATTTTTATTGAATTTGTGTTAATTATGTAACATTTTTCTATTGTAATGGATAGCAAAAAAGAAGACAAATTATAATTATCTGATCTAAAAATAGCTTACAAAATTCAGCACCGATAGAGCTGAGTTAAAGAAATCATAAAAATGAACTGTTAAATATTTCTTAAATCTTAAGGAAGACTTAAGGGCACTATTCACTTGTTCTTGCTTTCAAGAAAATTCCATTTCGTTCCATATAAAATATATGGAGATGGCAGGTTCGCGAAACAAAATCAAAGTTCTTTGAATTTGTTTCGAGCCCAGCGGGAAAAAGGAGTGCTCCTAAAAAACTTTTTGAGCACTCCTAAAAAAGCATGGAGTGCTCTCCCTTCCATAACATCGTCATTGTATTTTTATCATTGCATGTCATCAGCGCAAAGCACTCCATTGTTAGCGCTCGAAAAGGGGTGTAGAAGCGGGAAAAATGAGTGCTCCTAAAAGTCTTTCTGAGCACTCCAAAAAAAGCATGCAGTGCTTTCCCTTCCATAACATCGTCATTGTATTTTTATCATTGTATGTCATTAGCGCAAAGCACTCCATTGTTAGCGCTCGAAAAGGGGTGTAGGAGCGGAATTGTTTTTATGCAGCAGAATATTTTTTATGCGTCCTCTATATAATATAATGCATGAAATAATATAATAATGAAACTGCATATTATGTTATGAGTATTTTTAATTTTTATTATACTAAAATTTTTTTACATTTACTTTTTATTTTTTTCTATATAATTCCATCGATAATGGCGGTTTTTCGCCAAGCGAAATCCCTTTCGCATTTCATCCTCGAAAGCTTTGTACCCTAGTTCTGGGGTTTTGACAGCATCTAATAAATTATAATATATAAAATATATGTGATTATAACAGAAAGGAAGATCTCACCGAAAAGAAAAGTGTTAAATAATTTGTAATCCTTGGCGGCTATTTTTTTTGGACGCCATCCCAGTTTATATCTAAAATAACTAAGAAGTTTTATGAACGACAATATTATAAATAATATAATTATTTAATTTCAACAAATAACATGTAAAATATACTTACCAAGTTATTAATTAATTAATTATTATTTATTTAAATTTTTATTCACTTTATTTCACTATTTTATTCACTTATTTTATAACTTTATTTAACTCCTAAAAATCATGTGCGCGCAAGTTGACTGAAGACTGTGTATTAAATTGAAAAATGATGTCATCTAGACATGCGCCCTACATCACAGCATGAAAATATGTACATTGTAAACAAAAAAACGGCATGTGCCTAAGAACACTAAACGACGGAATTATAAAACTCCAAAGGCGCTCCTGTGTCAGCTTATTTGGAGCACTCTAGTTGTGCTCCAAATTAAAGCACTTTGTTAATTTCCCGCTGGGGAACTGCCTATTAATTGCGTTTGTGTTAGTTGCTGAATAAATACATATAAGCCAAAAATTCATTTTACTATAATAACTAACGTTAACACTAAAATAACTAACGCTAACACTATTATAACTAACGTGTAAAAATACAGCGTGTACGTATACAAAAAAGCAGATCGTGTTCTTGAAAGCAAGAACAAGTGAATAGTGCCCTTTAAACTGAGGAGAAGCTTAAGTATCAACTGTGAAATCGGGCGTTAATTGTACGACTAATTTTAATAAAAATCCCCCAGAACCATATAACCAGAGAATTATAGACTGGGTTTTAGTTTAAATCTAGCTTAAAATGAAAACAAAATGGGTTTATGTCTTTTTTTCACCTTCAGCTTTTGGCATTTGGCTGTAAAATACAATTTTCAATACTGTATAAATACCTATAGTTATGAAAATAGCTATAAAGCCAGAGTACTTTGTCTGCATTTTTCAATATATTAGATTTCGAAGTAAAAATATTTTATCAAGTTATATTGCCTTTTAGCTGAGTTACATTTTGCAGGTAATTAGTTCTATGCATTTGTATAGGTATTTACTTTTAACTTGATTTATGGCTAAAATCGTACTCTCTAAACCTGGGAATAATTTTGAACCCTTTTTAATTTCCATAATAATTTTATTTAATACCGATTACATTTGCCTTTATTTTTAAATAATTCCATAAGCCTATTCGGTATACTCTTAGTTAAATTCGCCCAAAATATCTGTGGCTAAATTTTTCCATACTTTTTTTAATTCTGATTTTCAGCTCGCTAACAGTGCGAGCAGTAACAGTAACAGTAACAATTAGTAACAAAACTGTCTACTAAAAACTCAAGAAAATACCATTTTACTTGAGATTTACTACTTTCAGTGATGTTTGAAATAGGATGTAAGCTAGATAATAACTTTGATGGTCATATACTTGAAAAAAATATTTCCTTTTCTAATTAATTGATTTTTTATTTATTAGAAAATTTCTGATTTTAAAGCTCTTAAGGGTTGGTTTAAATTCAAAACTTCTATACTAAATAATATTACTTTTCATTTGCTATAAATTTTCATAATTCAATGTCAAATATTTTAAATAAATTAAAAAAATAAACACATCCTGCTACCTACAATCATAGCAAATAAACCAAGATTCACTTTAAATACTAAAAAAATTATTAATTACAATTCATTATATTTAGCGTAAAATATATGATTTGGTGTTTTATAAAAATTTGACATTATAAATCTATGAAGGACATTAACTAGGGACATTGAATTATATTATTTACTAGCCTTTTATAGTATGACATCGAAAAGTACAAGCAATTAACATTGAAATCATGGTTAGCTAGTACTCAGTTTATATCTGTAACCCTAAAATTGAATATTGCCATCACTAATGAAAATTCCAGGTCAAATCTCACGTGTTCATTACAAATGTTGCTAATTTTTTTAAATGATACGTGGGTAAATATCACTGAAGCATAAATTCAAGAATTTTATACTTTTATAATAACGTTTGAAAAAATTTTTAAAAAAATCCTTCAGATTTACAAATTAATATTTTCTTAAACTTTTGTTGCAAATATGAACAAATTTAATTAACTAATTGGATATTTTACCTTGGCATTGGCCATTCTTTTTGAAATTTTTTTTCCAGTCAAAGATTATTTTTTATTTTGCTTAAATAAAGAAAATAAGATGTTATTTTTTACATATTTATGTAAAGAAAAGTTAAAGAAAGTTATATGACTTTTATTAGCTATTTTTGATAATTGAAAAATAATTGTTGTTGGCCTCTTCATAATTTTTGAAGACCTTAAATTCAAAATTTCATCGTAATTTTCAATATAGTAAACTGAACAGATTTATGGGAGAAATAATAAATGCATAAAATCCGCTTATTCAATGTAAACAACAAATAGAGTTCGAGGTTATAGGGTGAACACTCTTATTATTAAGAAAAATTTAAGATTTATGCAAGTTATTATTTTAATACTGTGGTAATGACCTACTATGCTTTATACGGAAATTTTCTAAAAATATAAAAAAAATTGTGACCTATATATTTAGAATAAATACTTTTGCCACAACAAACCACCAACATGAAATTTATATTTCCCATGGCTTAGATTTATCATTTTTATTAAATTTTTCATTTGTAATTCAATTGCATAACTGTCATTTTTACAAAAATACATTAAATGGTAATATTATTTTAAATATCATAATACTTAACAGTCAGATCGAGTCTTATCCTGTTTCGAAAACTTATATAATAATTTTAATTCAGCTTATATAATAATCGTTTTCAAAAGTGTACGTGAAATAATAATACCCGTCTGCCTAAGTTTCTTATTCCATCCTTAGCAGTTATCATATATTATATTTTGAGATTTTAAGTCCCATTGTCTACATCAGCAAATTCCAAACTGTGGGTCGAGACCCACAGGAGGTCGCCGAATAACCTCAAGGGGGTCGTGAAGTTTTTAATTTCTGTTTTACATATTTAAAAAAATATTTACAAAAATCTATTTATTGCAAATTTTTTGTTGCGATATTACTTTATTAAAAATCCCTGTAAATGCCGATAATACCGACTTTTTTCTCTATTTTACATCACTCTTGTGCTATTGTGAAGTACGTTGGCTATCTCGTTCAAAATTTACTCAAAGAGTGTTCGAACTTAAAGACGAAATCGCAATCTTTCTTGCTGAAAATCACAAAGACGAGGCATCTTCCTTTCGCAACGATAACTTAATTCTTAAACTTACCCATTGGGATGAAATTTTTAAAAAATTAAGTGACTAAAATGAATCAATGCAAGGTTCACAAATGCATGCTCTGATTCATAGAGACAAAATGTGCTTATATTATTTTACTGTTTTATCTAATAAGGAGGCCGCCAATTTTTTATTTTCTTCTTATGTGGGTCGCAGTATCAGAAAGTTTGAAAACCGCTGGTCTACATATTTTTAAATATTTAATAACTCCGCGGATTTTAGAAGTCAATATAAAACTAACTTCAGTTTTTGGTTGAAAGAAAGACTATAGGTACCTGAAAATGAAGGATATGAAGAAAACAAAGAAGCAATGTAATTGATAAGAATGTGTTCAGAGGAAACATATGTGGAAATGATCTCAGTTTAATCATTTCAGTTTTTTGATTCTTCACAACTGAGCTAAGATTTAGAATGCTATGTCATGAACAGAATCGAGTTGCTTAGTCTTCACATGACTTTCTTCAAATATATGATAACCGATCTTGAAGATGCAAAAGATCTGGTCTGTAAGTCTATTAAGGGGATGGTGTTTATGGTGGATATGATGTCCACTAATATTCTTTAATTATGGCAACTTGAAGATTCAAGTAGTGTTACACTACTTCAATCTTAGTTACGAGATTCCGTACGTTGTTACAATGCACGTAATCTAAACTGAATTACACAATTATGCAACTGAAGCCACGAAGATATGATGAACACCTGCTGTTAAATAAACCGCCAAATAATGATAACTGCTCACAAAACAACACCAATGTATGATAAGTAAAACACAAAAAAACTGTCAAACTGAATCAATAAAATCGCCACTGATTTATAAAATTAGAACTTATTATTGAATAAAAGTACAACTGATTATTTTACAAAATTAAACTGAATATTACATAAAATTACAACTGATTGATTAAAAAACTGAATACTGACTTAAGTTACAACTGATGATTCAAACTGATTACATGAAACGCATTGGTTCACTGATGGATTGCCAATGATCTCTTTTTAAATGTTCACCTATATTTATAACAATTTAACATCAACTTCCTTACTTGCAAATGTCTGCAAGTAACGAGAATATTCTCATGCTACAGTTATCATTAGAACATTCCGGTAGACATCCTAATCAACAAAAAATAATGTTCACTTGCAAACACTTGCAAGCATATAAACAATTTTGTTGATAAGACCAGACCACTAAGATATCTGATCTTCACAGCAAGTATTTGTTTATATTTAATCTTAAGAAATCTTATTCTATGCTATTAGGACTACAATGTTTTAAACTATTTATCCTGATTCAACATAAATAGTTTAAGTTCATATTATAGTCACAAGCAATATTTATGACTATATCTTAGCTTCCTATGCTGCTACAATGTATTACATTTTAATGTGGTGATTCAACAGATAGTTCGGTTAATTTGTTGAAAAAGCAAGTTTTCAAAAATTTCTTTTGGCAATGCAGGTTATTTTAGTTTAATTAATTAATTTCTATATAATAACACAAGATTTGAACAATATTTTTCCAAATTTTAATTTCAAAATAATAATAAGTGAGAGAGTGGCTGTGTAACAAAAAATTGTTTAGCGGTGCGCTACATAACTCGCAAGCCAAAAATTCAAAATTTATATATTAAAGTAGATATTTTTTAAGGTAATGACCAGGGGATTTTTTTTTTTTGTTTTTACTTTTGCTTTGAATAAAATATTAAATACCGAACCATCCCTTTAATCAAATAATAGCAAAGATTTGCAAAGATTGCAAAATAACTTTAATGGATATGGAAGGCAATCAAAAGGATAGATATAAAGATTCTGTCAGATGGTTGAAAAGAAATCTACTCAAGTTCTCTTTGATTGTGACTTTCTCTTCTTGTTGTGTCTTGTTTTTATTGCATGTTTTATTTTTACGCTATTTTAGAAAAAATATTTAATTCAATCAAAAGTGTGTCGCGTAACTATGAATTTACACTCAACAATAAATGAATTTCTAATAAGTGTACAACAAAAGTGACATTCACTTGAGAGAAAACAAAAAGCATCATAGTATCAAATTTCATTCAGAATTAAGATTATTTAATAAAATTTAAGCTCAAGACTGTCAACAAAAAAATAAAATAAAAATAAAAATTTCTGCATAAAAATACTCAGAAATGGATGCAATTTAGGACACTTTTACTTTCAGTAAAACCAACAGATACCTGAACTGCTACTCTACCAGAGAAGGTCGGATAAAGTTTGCAAAATGTCGTTGACTGTCTGTATATCTCTTCGTTGTCACTAAATATATAAACAACTTTCTCCTTAAGAAACCAAAAAAAAGAGAAAACCTTCATTTGGTAATATAAATTAATTTTATACTTAATTTAAATATCAAAAATTATTTTAATGACTTTATAGCAAAAACACAAGAAGTTTTTTGTTTATTTGCCATTTAAAAGTGTTAATTTCAATTAAACAAATTTAGAATATTTTTCGATGTTAATTTCCGTAAAAGAAACAAATACGCTACAAAATTTTTATAATTTTTAGTTATTTTTCATTTAAAAGAAACAGAAAAAAAAACTTTATGATCCAAATAATAACAAATGAAAAATTTTACTCGTGTTGATATTGTGCGTTTATTCTTTGTTAGATTTTAGCATTTATTTTATTTTTCTTAACATGCTTACTATAATTTTTTAACAAAAAAATTTCTTATTTTTTAACAAAAGATAAATAGAAGATTTTTGTTATAACTTTTATGAGCTTTGTTTTCTTCTTTTTTTTTTAGAACAAATTCAAAATAGGTGTTAAAATATTCAAAAATTTTATTGTATTTGATGATAATAATTAATGTATTAGCAATGAAAATGGAAGATGTTTTCCAAAAATTAATTTCAAATCTTATATCCTCTTTATATGGTTTGAATAAATTAGAAAAAAATTATAGAATCTTTAGTGTTGAGGGTGGTAATTCTATTCAACTAATCTTTTCTTCTTTGGCTAAAATATGACCTCAAACAGCTCTGTGTTCAGAAATGAATTGAATTGTTAGAAAACACTTGGTATGTGTTTTTGATGAGTAAGAATACTTTTTTTTTCAGTTGCTTTCCTTTGGTACCAGACAAAGAACGTAAAATAATTCTGTGGAATGGAGATTTAGGTGTGGTTTTATGTTCTAAGTATATAAAAATTTATATACTATATAGATGCGAAGGCTAATCTTATGGGTTTTTTAAGCTCGTATTATTATTTTGGGTATAAAATGTATTAAGCATCTTAATATATTTACGGGAGCCCATAATTCTTTTAGGCAAGTACAAATCCACAGTTTTTCAAGTTCCCGTAAAAAAGTTGACTTAAAAAGCTAACTATATATGTCCACAGTAGTAAAATTTGAAAGTTATTCTTAGCACCCACAGCTCCAAGTTTTCTTGAGTAAAAGAAAAAGTATTCAACTCAATATTAAGAGGGTTTAAAATCACAGGACCAAAAGTACAAAATAAATGTTCTGAGACAAATAACCTAAGCCTTTTCCTACTCATTCTGTAGATTTTTGGCTACAGTTAAGGGTTGTAAGCCACAATTACATTGTATAAAAGCAAATAAAATCCTTCAACAATTACTCCTAAGGCTCGTGATTTGGTATCTACCCTGATGAGGTTAATACACGTAAAATTTGTGCAAGCCAATATTCAATACACTTGATTTTAATTTCATATCAAGGGCCAAACTTTGAACAAAAGAAACTTTACTAGTTTTCTTAAATTTTATGAAGGAATTTCAACAATAAAAAAATTATTAGACAGTTAAACTTCTCCACACATCTTCATCGAAAATTCTTAAAATATATTTTTCAAAAAGTTGCCCATAATTTTGAATGTTTCCGTAACGATAATAACAAAAATTGGTATTTCTGACAGTACATAATATTTACTAATATTCTGTAGAAAATACTTGAAAACTATTAAAATTGCCGTAGTAGAAACTAAAGCTTTGCATTAATCAAATTTTCTACTCTATCAAATCTATCAAAATAATAAAATAAATAATACTAAAGTGTGTGTTAAAAAATCCATTTATCCTCCTGAAAAAACCATCAAAATTATTCGAAATAACAAACAACTAAAATCGTTAAATCTGAACGTTTTTACATTGCTATTCATGTGTCATAGACCCTTCAACAAATATCTCTGCAAGGGAAGGAAAAGAAAAACCCATAAGCACGGCTTTTGCTAGTGGTTTGAGCAGATATCTATTCATTTTCTCTTTAATATATCACGTTTTTGCCAAAAAGTACAAATCATCTTCTCCTTTATTCTCCTTATTATCGATATCCCACGAAAATAAATGAAAATCCTTAAAACACAAAAAATTTTTAAAAAAAGGATAAAGAAAGACAACAAAATTAAGAATGAAATTTTGACACAAAAAAAAATCAAACATGATAAAGTTCTAAATTATGCTAAAAATATACAAAAGTCCCATAGAGCCAATTTATGTAAACAAGGCTCTAAATATTTAATTAATAAATGCCAGTTTTTTACATTTTTAACCGTAAAGTTAAATATTTCTATATTTTTTGTGTTTTTTCAAAGGCAATACTGCTGAAAGAATCTTTTTATAGATTCAAAAAGGAAATAAAAGAATGATTTACTCAGATATAACAATATTAAAGTTTTCAATTGTGTAACATTTTCTATAAAATATACACAAGATTTTTTGTACAACATATGTGCATCTTGTTTGATTGATTTTTATTAAAATGCAAATTCAATAGAAGAAAAATTTCAAAAGTTCCCGATTTTTAAATCTAATGATTAATACGAAAAAATAATTATGCCTGATATTTCAACTCAGTCACGATTCTAAATCTCTTCAAATATAGGAAAAAAATAATTGAAATTTACTGCCTAACTTCAAATTTTCTTGTTAAGAATAAAAATTTACTGCTTAGATTTTTATTGTAGATATCCTTTAGAAATGACAGTTAATAATAATGATTAAAATTAAAATTGAAAAGTTGAATAATAAAAGCAAAAAAACCCTTTTTGTATTTTGATTAACAATTTAAGCCCTCCAGACGAATGCATAAAATTATCATAAAAATTTATGTAATTAATGTATAAAAAGGAATACACAAAAATTTTGCTGACCAAAATTTTAATTTTCGATCCAGACACTATTGGCATTACTCGTATAAGAAAAAATCATCTCATCCTATAAATCAGCAGAAGAAATAAAAATAAAAAACTACAAACATCAGACAAACAGTTTCCTTATGCATTCTTTTTTATTTATTTTTGGTGTATGTTAAAATTATTTTTAATTTGGGGACAGCAAAAAAACTTGTTACTAACATGCAAAGTTTCCATAAAATTGAAATAAGAAAATGAATCAATTTAAAAACGCATATAGAAATGTTAAAAGTTAATTTAAACAAAAAATATCCAGCAAAAATTTTTAAATGTATTCAAGGAAATTTTATTAATATTATGTGAAATTTCAAAAACAAAAATAATACTTAGTATGAATAGAGAAATCCAGTGAATAAAACACAATAAATAAAACACAAAAAAATTATTAACACTTATAACACAACAAAAAATTTTTATAAAATTACCTTTAACTAATTTAGCTGTAATAAAGGAAGTTTTTTTTTATTTTTAAAGACAATCAATTCAAAATTAACGCACAATTTTTCTTTAACAGAGCAAAACACGAGTACACGTCTTAACCGTCGATTACAGATCACGACTGAGTAGTAATTTGCTTTGACTGAAAGTTTTATTCAGATTTTTCAGGTCTACTGTGGCTACTGCTACTGACATCTTAAAATATTTAGATATATCACAAACCGGCAAAAATTTATCATTGTCTTCAACTGTTACTGTTATGGAAAGTCAAGGTGCATTTCATTTGAGAAGGAGGGACCCATACAATAAAAAGGGCTTCTTTAAATTTAAAGTTTTCTATTTCATCAAATGACAATTTGTGCAAAAAATTAATTTTCTTTAATGTTCAAGAATGTTATATTAATTTGTGGGAATTTTTTTAAGTTGTTAAAAATTGATTGCGCTGGCATTGTATCTATAAATAAATATTATTTTTTTTTTTTTTTGTTCAAAATGAAGATTTATGCGATACCTTGAATTACGCTAATCTTCATATTTTTAGAAATAGTTAAAAAAAGATCTATAATTTTTTATTTAAATTTAAACCACTTTTTATAGTTCAGAATATCATTATATAGATGAAAGGTATATCAAATATTTAAAAATCAATAACTTAAAATATTCACAGCATGGGGAAAACATTTATTTTTAAAAAAAATTAGAGGACCCAATTTTACGGTTAGATTTTTTTCATAACTAAAGAATTGGAAAATCTATAAATGGGAAAACTCATAAGCAAAAAGTATATTAATCTTAGTCTTAATAGAGGAGGGTATAAAATATCAAGGTATATTAAATATAAATAATAGGAAATGGCCCTCCTATTTTTTTTTATAGTCGTCATGTATAAAATTGTCTCATCACTAATTAAGTTCAAGGCTTATGTAGTTGGTGTTCCCAAGGAATTAAGAGATTGTTCTAGTGACTAGTTTAATTTATTTGTTATAATTTAGAAATTAATAATTTTCTTAAGAAAATCTCTATTTTCCATATATCAAAAATACAGTTTCTAAAACTTTCATATTTTTTTCAATTTAAGGAGTCAGACCCAGTCAAGAAATTCATTTTCAATAATTTTTTATTTTTAGTATTTCAATAATATTTTAATGAATTTTATTCTATCATTCTTAAATGTCAAAAATATTTTATCTGGAATTAGTTAAGAAAAATTGACTGCCATTTTGGATATAGGAATTTGTAATGAGCAACAGAACTAATGATTTATTCAAACTAACTTAACAGGCGCAACTAGAGTGACCACCTAAAAATAGGGTGATTTTTGTGAAGTTTTTTACAAAAAAGTATTACATCAAACGTTGTGACAGATATATTTTTGCATAAATGTAAAATATCATGTAAATTTTTTGAAATAAAAATATTTGCTTTTCAGCAAGCTATCTATCATCATCTAATGAGTCTTTAAAAAAAGAAAATTTCTCCCACTGCTGCAATGATTCTGACCTTACTAGTGCTTAGAATCCAAAAAATCAAAAACATCTTTGAAGTAGAAAATATATCCTCAATTATCATAATTTTACTAAAAATCTGATGGTTTTTGGCCTGGCAAAATTATATTTTTTATCCAATTAACAACAAACAAACAAATACAAAATATGCTAAAAGAAGAATCAAATCGTTCGGATGATTTGTTCTCGAGTTAAAACTGCAGCAAATTTGAAAAACGTAGTTTTTAAAAATAAAACGCCTTTAAAGACAAGTAACGTGATTTTCTAACAGAGGAAAGTGTTTGAGATTTTCACTTTAAATTTTAATGTTACTTTTAAAAATAAAAAGTATCAAACAATGCAAACGAAATTTTTTTAAATTTCCCACTAGTTGTGCCCCTTAAATCAAAGGGTAATACTTTCTTGAAATATTATTTTAATCACAAATGAAAACTTTATTATTCTCTTCTTATATAAACAAAATGTTAGGTTTTAAAATTCAAACCATAAACTTTCGTCGTTTTCTTTTTATATTTAAAATAAATTGTTGATCAAAAAACGAAAAACTGCTTGGTTTTTAATGATAAAAATATGTGCAAAAGCTTTACTAATGCAGTGACCACCATAGCTAAAAGTATAATTTCAAGAAAAACACGTTTAACATTAATTCTTGTGGTGAACATTTATGCAATAAAAATTACTTAGAAAAATGAAAAATTTATGCCATTGCAAGCAACATTTTTAATTTTGTTTTTTGGTTTTCTTTTGCATCAATAAAGACAAAGAAAATATAGAAATTATTCTTATCTGGATAAGATTTAAATTGCTGGAGCTACAAGCAATTAAAGTCAGAAAAAGTATTTTTTGAAAATCACACTTTCGCATTTGATTTTATTTTAAAATGAAAGAAATTTTTTTCTTTAATATTTTTTCATTTAATGTTAAAGATAAAAAGTTCCTAAAAAAATACTTTAAGTTCAAACTCATTTCAATTGGGCAGAAAATAGAAATTGTTTGCCTTTTGAGTGAAAAAACATTGAAATTTTTCTTAAAAGTTTCAAGGGACTATCTTAATAACTGACAATTTTTAAGAAAAACAGTTATTAACTGTTTGAAATATTCAGGAAATATCATATTTATTTGTTAAAAGTTTCAGATTTCTATAAAACTTTCAGAAACTAATTCATATCCACTTTCTTTTTTCGGAATATATTGTATAAATCTGAAAGTTTTATCAATATTATTGCGTGAATTAATTAGATTCTATACAAATTAACCAGTTAACTGTTTAGGACCAAATCTCTATTACAGTGTGTTCGACGTTTATACTCGTCGTCGTTACGATTGACAATGAAAGCTATTTTATTATTTTTTGAGAATTATTCAGTTTATATTATTGAAATTCAATTTTTCAATTTATAAATTGAAATTCTCAAAAATACAAAATATTATTACTAATCCAAAACCACATTATTCATAATCCTTCCAAGGCATAAATATATAAAGGTCGTCTGTCTCTCACATAAATATTGATTTCAATATTTTTCTGAAACTTTTGCATCTTTTTCAAGTTGAAATGCATTCAACTTAAAGTTAATTAGTGGACTATCATTGTTTGGCACTGATTGTTTAGCACTTCAAAAATTGAGAGTTTTTTTAAAATCAATCAAAGTGACTTACTAACATCCTTATGTTCATGAAAGTAAATGATAACAATTTCAACTATTAAATGTTATCAAAATTGTATTTTATGTAATTATAATCACAAATATGCAAAAGAAAAGATGTCTTTGATCTTGGTTGCCAACTGTCAAATCAAAATCATTCATATTTAATTTTATACAAATAAATTTTCTTTAATCTTTTCTGTTAAGCCGCCAAGCAAGCAATAACTAAATTGCAATTTGGGTTATATATAATTTTAGTGGATACTAGCGACCTCATTGGCATTTAGTACTAAATTTTTTAAACATAAGCTCAACAAGTGGTGTAAAATGGGACTACTTTTCGAAATTTTCCATAATTAAAATAAATGAAGATATAACAAATTTATTTACATCAAAAAGGTTGATTAGAATTTTTAAATTTCGTCTTGGTGTTTACCTCTTTGATATTTTAATATATGAAATTTTGTTTGTCATCTTAATCAATTCATTTCTATGAATCCCAAGTATCAGATTTATTTGCTTAGTTAATAAAACAAAAATTTCCAATATTTTATTGTCTTCAATAAATGCAAGTATTTTATTGCTATGTCAATTTAAAAGCATTAACCTTGAATTTTAAATCACATTTAGTGACTATAGATTTACACTTCATCACGGGGTATAAATGCATCTGTTATATACAATTTTTTTCAAATTTTCTGATCAATCAAGTAATTAATTAAACAATGCACCTAATAATATAATGTTAAATTACCAAAGCCTCACCTTGAGATTGAATTTTGAGCTCAAATGCCACTTTTTCAGGAAAAAAATATTAATATCTACTTTTTTTATTGATTATATTCCCAAAATTTAAATGACGTAGTTCTCCCAGCAACAAAATATTATTAAATTTATTTTAGATTATTAGTATTTAACCTTTAAATATTTTTGACTGCATTTTTGGATTGAAACTAAAAAACTAATGTGTATGAGTAAAATTGCTTCGTGTTTTCCTGTGTTTTTTCGTGTTTTTTGAGACTATGTTTGTCCATTTTAGAATGTGTATGGGAACTCTCAAATGTATTAATTTAAATCTAGTTTGCTCTTCTAGTTCATTGCTCAATATACTAGACAACTCATGGCAATACTGAGGGGAAATTTTGAGGAAATTTTTTCTTTCAAGAATTATTTGGTAGTGAATAACTGTGGAAGTTAGGTTACGTTTGACTGTGAATATGATGTAAAACATTATTTACAACAACTAAAATAAGCAAATTTTCGACAGATGAAATATGTACTGATCGAAAAGTATTAAGACCCATTATAAATATTTATTTTTATATATGGTACAAATAGTAGTACATTTGTCTAGTACTCTTGCCCACTGTAAATGCACTTTACAGGGCAACAAAAATTAATTTTTTTCTGTTGCCCTGGATAATTCCACGGATTTCTATTATTTCAAGTTCACAGCTTTCGAATATATTCATGAAAGTACTTAATTGGCTCTAGTTTTTGTGATTTTGAAGTATTTCTATTTTTAATAATTTAGACTTTAAATCAGCATTTCAGAACGCGAATTTATCATTAAGTATTTTTTATCTCGTTTCAGTTTGCATTCTGCACATTTTTTTGGCGCATAGATACATCACGTGATCCCTCTCTCCGTTTTCGCCCCATTCACTCTGTGTAACTGGTACTAGAATTAAATGATTTGACAAGATTAGAGGACAAACGCCGCGCTTCTGTTTTTACGCGCAAGCTACTAATATTGTGAGGTTAATAATAGAAGGAGAATGCTTTAAATATATTTGTAAGGCATTTCTTAAGTTGAGTATAGAAAAGATAAAAGCTGGCATGTTTGATGGTCCTCAAATTCGGACATTGATGAAAGATCCAAACTTTATAGAAGTTATGACTAATTCTAAAAGTGTATCTTGGAAAAGTTTTGTGATGGTGGTAGGAAACTTTCTGGGTAACCATAAAGCCACAAATTATAAAGAGATTGTGAAAATGATGTTAGAAAGCTTCAAGATTTTAGGAGCAAATATGAGTATAAAATTACACTTTCTACAGAATCATCTGGACAGATTTCCTGAAAATCTGGACAATTACAGCGAGGAACTTGGATAGCTTCCACCAGGATTCGAAAGTGATGGAAGGACGGTATAGAGGTAGATAGGACCGTTACATGATGGCAGATTACTGTTGGTGCTTGAAAAGAGATTGTCCCGAAAAAAATTACAAAAGGAGAGCTTATAAAAGCCTTTTTTCTGAAGATTAACCTACATATTTTATATTTTTTTCATATACTAACCTTCTATGAACTGTAATTAAACACAAAGCAAAACAATTAGTAATAATTTTCAATAAGAAAATGATATTTAAGAATAGACTTGTGATTTCTCTTTTTGTTTTTACTGATTCATTAAGTAAATATTAAAACAAAGATTTAAAAGACCCCAGAGCCAATCTTTCAAAACCATCCACAGTTTAGTAAATTGTTGGCATAGGAGTATTCGAAACCACTCTTAGATCAAGCGCAACAAAACTATTGTTGACCAGTGTAGAGAAATAGCCTTTGTTTATGGTGAGGCAAGAGTTTTGCTGGCAAAACTCTTTGATATAAAAGTGAAATATCAATTTCAGTAGGGAAATTTGCTCGACTTCATTAGTAAAAGAGAACTCCTTTTTAGTAATAACGCCTATTTTTTTCGGGAAAAAGATCAAAGAATGTTGTTCATAAATGTCCACAAAAGTCATCCTGACTGAAAAGTAGCTTTTATGGCTACTTTCCGCAT
This sequence comes from Acrocera orbiculus, assembly GCA_947359355.1. Classification (NCBI taxonomy): domain Eukaryota; kingdom Metazoa; phylum Arthropoda; class Insecta; order Diptera; family Acroceridae; genus Acrocera; species Acrocera orbiculus. The sequence continues at coordinate 26,243,159 of OX375756.1, read as the reverse complement.
ACTTCATCTATAAATATTTTATAATTGAACATTCACGCATGAATTCATGCAGGAGAAACTCACTGATGAGTAATTTTCCTATAGGGAATTATAAAGGTCTTTAAATTGTAATAGAAGACTATACTTTCTCTTGATTTGTTTTTAACTAAAGATCAAAATAAAATATTTTAACATTATTTAAGAAATAGTAAAACTTTCGCCTATACTTAAAAATTTACTTAATGAGAAGCTTCTTAAGGATTTATCGCATTGGATCTTCAATCAAACTTTTGCAAGTAACTTGTAGAATATAAAAATTAATTTTGCGTCATTACTAAACAATGAAAGTAATTTGAAATATCTATAAAAAAATTACTTTTTGGTTTTTAAATATATGTAAACATTTTATATAAGTTGAAATATATCAATAAACTTAAAAGCTTTACTGTAATATAAGGTAACCTTCCAGTTTAACAAGAAATTGATGTGACTATTAATTTTATAGTTAAAACATTTTAACAAAATGTGATTAATCTGTTTCAATTATTTAAATCTTCTAATTTAATCAAATGATGCAACAACAAAAATTATTTAAAAATAAATTTATTAAACCAGAAATATAAAAATATATGTTAACCGATTTACTTTTATTTAATCTCATCAATATACGTCAGAAAAATAGTCTTTGACGTAAATATAATTTTTACCATCACTTGTCATTATTAGTAAATGCATATATCATATGTAAATTAACCTTCAAACCGCAAATTTTCTCATAATTATGTCTAAAACAATAGATAGTCTCATTAACAATAGATAAGAAGCTTAGAATAAATATTACACTAAAAATAAATATGATTAAATAGAGTAAAAATAAAGAACAACTTTTAAAAATGTTTTTTTTATTTAGAATCTGATTCTCGCTGATATTTTTCTTCCAAGCGATTATCTATTGCAATCATTCAGAATTACATATTAACCCCGTAAAATTCTATCTGACAGAAATTTTACCCAATTAAAAGGTTATAATTTGTGCAAAGTTTGATTTTTTATTCGTTCCAATCCACATCGCTTCCTAAGCTCAAAGTAGTTAGCGTTAGCTGAAAAATTCAAGGCTTCAAAATTAAAAGTTACTAATTAAAAACATTATTTTGTAAAATAGCAAGCAAATTAATAATTCACATGCAATTTAAATGCTTTTTCCTGGTCAATTTTTTGTAAAATTTCATTCATATGCGGCGTTATGAACTCAAAGTGTGTGTTTATTTAGTTTATAGAGTGTGTTTTGATCTCTAATCTGCGATCATGCGTTCTGATCACATGCTATCTCTTCTCTATTAAATCTTTTTTATTTTCTCTTATTTGCCTATATAAAATGCGTGCTTGCGACATCGTACTTCCTCCGTTCAATTTGTAATTCTTCAGCTTATTCAGCAGTACAACATTTTTCAATTTCCAACTTTTTGACCAACACTTTATTCTGGGAATAAAAATTTAAATAAAAAACAGTTTTAGTTAACTAAATTAATCTACCTTCCTCTCTGTTCCGTTCCCAACTCTTTTCTTCTTTCAGCCGTTGGTCTTCAGGCTTTACGTAATTGCATAATTATTTGCTTCCTTTTTCTAAAATCTTTTTTACTTTTAGATTGAAAAATTTTAATTAAGAGGTTTATCGATAATCCTGGTGGATTTATATTTTAAAAACTTTTTCACGGCTTCTTTGAAACATTTCACCCTTTTCACTAATATCCTCGGTGGTGATAAATTTATAGATGCAGTATGCAAAAAGTAGCCATCATAGCTACTTTTCAATCAGGATGACTTTTTCGGACATTTGTTAACGAAATTCTTAGATCTTTTCCCCGAAAAAATTAGGCCTTCTTGATTTTAATAAATAGAAAAAGTTCAGTATAATCAATTAAATGCAAATAAGTTTTAATCAATTGTCTTTTTTTTTTCTTTTTGCCAATAATAAAATTTTGACCTCAGTTTTAAAGGGAACAATGAGAATGAAAAATGTGAATGGCAAATTGTATTTTAAAATTATAATTGTTAAGTTTTTATTAAATTTTATTAGTCAAAACCGCTTAATACGACATCGGTTAAAACGACCAAAATAAATAGTCCCGACGGAGTTCCATATAATTGCACAATATAATTTACCGCTTACCGTTTTGAACGACCACTTTTTCTAATATTTTCAAAGAACTTAATCGGTTTTAACAACATGCAGCATTCATTTTACATTTTGTGTGTCTATTTTCAGAAATTTTATGCTCATAATTAGTAAACGTGTAGCTCAGTTATAGTCAATACGCGTTCCTAATAGTTTTTTAAAAAATTCACTGTGGGCATGTCTGCACAAGATATGGTATAGTCGTCAAATGAAATAAGAAAAAATAGTACAGGAAATTACTGTAGACATGGAGTCATAAGCGCTGTTACTTTACTTTGATTATGAAAAACACGAATTTTGACTGTAGCTTTTCATCCCAGTAAATGACTAGAATCAGTTTGAGGCCATACGCAACGCTTAACACATCGGCTTAGTTTTTTATAATTTTTCTCAAAACTTATACACTTATACTTATCCTTATAATAAAACTTTACAAATACGTTCCTACATTTTTAAGGCAAAAAATAATGGTACCGCTTTTTACGACTATCGGTTATTACGACCGAAAATAATGGTCCCCTGGATGTCGTATTAATCGGTTTCTACTGTATTTTAAAAAATTTCAAAGAAAAATAAAAAAAGAGTGTCTAAATAAAATTGGTGCCAAGATTTGAAGATTTCAAAAATGTATCCAAAACTATTTTTGATAAAATTTTTTTTATAAAATCCAAATATCCCCATCATCCTCAATCCCAAAAAATCATTTTTTCTCACTCAGAACTTCTTTTCTTTGGCCTACTAATTCGCTACCGGTTTAAAATAATGGAAACAGTACGCCTAGCATACTTTCGGGCAATATATTTACTTAGTGTCTACATTATCTGTTTGGACAGCGGTGTTATTTGCGATAACCGCGCCTCAGAACTATAAAATCTCCTACGCTTAGAAAACAAGTAATTCTTCGGGAAACGTTTAGAAAACAAGTGATACTACGGAAAACGTTTAGAAAACAAGTGATATTTTGGGAAACGTTTAGAAAACACAGGGAAACAATTTCATTTAACGGTAAGATGCATTTTAAGTACATTGACTATTTCCACTTTTTATTAAAATTTAGCCGAAAGAAAAATGTGTAGCAAGATTAAAATTATAGAAATTTTTATAATTAAAAGTTTAGCTGAATAAATTTTATAGGATAATAGATTTTAGTTATGATTAAGAAAAATTAAAGAAAACAACAAATTTCAATAAAAATGTGATTTTGTTTGAGTTTTAAGGAAAAAAATAAATGTTGGTGAACACAAATAACTTTGAAGAACCCTTAATATGTTTTTAGCTGCCCATGAATGCATTATGAGGTCTTTTAAAATAAATGATACATACTATTCTTGATCTTACAAGATGTATGGATATTTAACATAAAGATGAAAGATTTCTTTTGTTATTATCTTCTAGTCTTGTTTTTAATATAGAACAAACGGTTCCAACTTAGGTATTTATTTCTACAAACGCTTCTTATAAAAAAAGTATTTAATTTTGGTTAAGGAGATTTCTTCATATTACAGTTGGATTGTGACATTCCGCCAATGGTTGGGAACACACGCGGCCAGCTGTGTAAATAGTCCGATTATTTGAACGTATAATTAATTCTGATGAATTTGTTGATGTTGCTTGATTCATTGAAGTCGTACGTTGTCTATTATTTCGACAAATACGTGGAGATCTTTCTTGTGAATCAGAAGAATTTGATCTAGATGATTTAACTGGTACTGTTGTTGGTAATGCTGGACAACATTGTCCATCCAGAACTCTAATCTAGAAAATCAGATTCTCTCGATTTTCTTGCTAAAAATCATGACTAATTTTTATATGAAAATAACTTACAACAAACTCAAAATTAAAATAAACTTACATAAACTCCTTTTTTAAACTCAATACGATCTTATGCTATTTTTTGGGAATTTCGAAATTCAAGAAGTTGTAAGGAACCAATTCATTTAATTCATTTTTTATTATATTAAAATTTTGAATTAATGAAAATTTTTTAAATGGTTACATAAAACTCCTGGAATATAAAAACATTTATTCCAATTAAACAAACTTTACTGAAATTAAAACCTTATTAGATTTGTTTGGTTTAATCAAAAATTGTGATTTTACTCATTTTGTTTTGGGTTTTCAAAAAAATAATATTTTTATAAGAGGATAAAACCAATGCAATTAAAGCAAATTTGAAATACAATATTCATATAGCAAGCAAGCACAAATATAATAAAAATATTCAATTTAATACGTAACTTTTATTAAAAATTTATACCATTTAAAACTTTCACTCTAATTCTAAACTTTAATTTTGCATTTAAATTTTAAAATTCATAGGTTTTTCACATTAAACTTGCTTTGAAAGAAAACTTATAGCCTATAAGTGTTAAAAAAAAAAAGTACATTGTAATTAATTCTAATGACTTAAACAAAAAAATTAATTATTCACTTTCTGACCTTTGAATGCAATTAATTAAAACGAAAAAAATATATCAAGAATCAGACAGAAGTAGTTATTCTTATTAACAACATTAACAAACTTGACGTGCAATTTCTACCATTAAATAAAAATGAAGTTTTTACAAATTGTTTTGTGCATTATCGCGCATTTTGTAATAATTATTGAAAAAGAACGCCTTTTATCAGCCTTCGGGAATAATAATATTGAAGCTGACTAGTGTTGTTAGCCAGAATATACTTAATATTTTCCTAAATTAAAAAAGGACTTTTTGGAAAGTTTGATCAAAAAGGAATTATAAGGAAAAGTGTTTTGTAATAATTATGTATACAAAAAATTAAAAATTTGTTAACTATATTGAAGTTTACGTTTACCCAATTACCTAAATTATATTTATATTCAATATTTTTCTAAGAAGTTTCCTCATCAGCAAAGCATTCTAACAAAAAATTTCTTTTCTAATTTTTACTCTTGAAAGTTTACTTTTTAAAACAACCTTATTTATCCTTAATTAAGTGATTGTAACTATTAATTTCTTAGTTAATCAGAAAATTTTTTTAAAATCAATTTCAAACGAACATGCCAATAATATTTTATTGAACAGTTTCTTTTTAAATTAAGTTAAACTGAACCCTCAGTAAATTACACTGGTCGACAAAATTAACTTTTTTTGTGCCACACGAACTTTTTGGTGTTTTTTCAATAATAGAGGCTGTCACTAGTAAAAATAAGCAGTTTTAAAGTTTTCATCTCCCGTCAATTTTATTTGGTGGAGGAACATTGATTTTGAAGAAAAAATAACACTTTTCGAGAAAAATTAATAAAAACATAGCATGGGAAATTATTTTCTGGTTTAATTTATGGTATAAATATTTATTTATAAGTATTTATTATTATATATTAAAGTCTACGACTTTCTAGAATATTTAGCTTTCGGTTGATCCCTATTGATCGTCCAGCAGTAGTCAGCCAACATCCTTACACTCCATCTACACTGATAACGCTTTTCTATATTTGAAATGTCCTGGTTGAACCTTTCTCGATGCGCATTGCTTACATCTCCCAAATTTTCAGTGAAAAAATCTAGATGTAAGTCCAGGAAATGGATTTTTAGCGACATATTGCAACCAAAAGTTTTATATGACAAAAGCAATTCCTTAATCAGTTCTCTATAGTTATCACTCTTATGGTTACCTAAACAATTTGCAGCTACATTCTTAAAACATTACCATGCTGATTTTTCCATAACGTTAAATTTTTCTTCAAATTTTGAATCTTTTATTAATTCTGTGATTTGCGGTCCTACGAAAATGCGCTCTTTGATTTTGGCATCACTTATTCTGGAAAATTTCTCTTTTAAGTACAAAAATCCGCTTCCATTTTAATCCATTGCCTTTACAAAATTTTTAAAAAGGCCTAACTTGATTTGAAGTGGTGGTAAAAGTACATAAGAAGGGCTTACAAGTAGTAAAGCCTTCACATTTTTCTACCTAGGGCGTAGAGATTCACGCACAGGCCATATTCTTTCAATGTAATGATTTCTTTTTGTCTCTGCTGTCCCATTCGCATAAAAAGCTGCAAAATTTAGTAAAACCCCACTGTAGTCCAAATAGTAAGGGAAAAACTTTTAAATCACTCCAAATTTTGTATTTGACTTGACTTTTTTAAGCAATAGTTTCATATTTTCATAAGTTTATTTCATATTAAAAGCGAGTGCTAGTGGAACAAAAGAAAGTACATTGTCATTATTGAGAAGAACTGCTTTTAAGCTTGTTTTGGACAAGTCCATAAGGTCGCAGTAGACTGATGTATAGATATAGCGCAGAAGTAAAAAGTATGGGGCCCGTGGCATAAGATGCAAAAGCATTGAAATGAACTTAGAGTTATCACAAAAAAACTGAGGGTGATTGAATCAAATTCATCAGTTCATTTTCGTAATATGGGTAGGTAGTTCTAACAAAATTACCTACCAAACTTCGTGTGGCAAAACCACTGTTGACCAGTGTTATTGTAGCTAACAGCAAAAAATATGATACCAAAAAAAATCAGGAATATTAATTAATTCTATAATTCAATTTTAATCGTAGCTATTCTTTAAGTCCATTAAAAATAATTATTTCGTATTAATTCTCTGAAAATTACTTAAATTTTTTAATATATAAAAAACCTTAAATTGTTGAATTTTACTTAGTTTAAATTTTCAAAATGATCTTTACCATTTTTTTACTGGTGCCAATAAATAAAAGTATGATAAAAAATTTAAAGATATTGATTTGGGTGCAAAATACCGCATTTTATAAGAACAAAATGATCGGTTACTAATATTATTTTTCACTAGTTTTGTTATAAACCCGAAATTGGTTCTCTATTTCAATCCATAGATTGTTTATTGGATTAATATCTTGACTTTGTAATGTTGTTTATTGATTCTATTTTGACATTAAGCTGACATTTTGATGTCAGCTTCAAACGGAACAATGAGAATGAGAATCCATACTTTATAACAATTTTAGCTTTGTGCTTTGGATCATATCTTGTTTAAAATAATAATTTTTATTTTAATTCCAATTTTATATAGAATTAAAGCACTAGCACTTAGGTTTTTTTGTAGAGAAAAGTAAAAATACATATTTTTATCCATTGTGCCTTCGATAAATTCCAGATTTTCAACTCCACTTGACGACATACAGCCCCACACTATCACTAATCCACCATCATATTTTATTGTTGATCTTCTAGGTTTTTCAGATCGAGCTCAGTATTCACTTGTATCTACGCAAACTTACGTCCATTAGACTCCAAAATGTTAAACTTACTTTCATCCACATAACTGTATATATGATACTGAAGGGAGTTGGTTATATTTAGCCTCGAAAAGACGCAATTGATTAAAAGTTATTTCCATTTGATTGATTATACTGAACTTTTTACTATTTATTAAAATCAAAAAGGTCTTTAATTTAAATTCTAATAAAATATAAATCATGTAATAAAAGTGAATTGATTCAAATTTGCCAAATTAAAACATTAAAAATATGTAAATAGTTCAAATTTTAAAATAATAATTTATATTCCCGTATCTAGAATTAAAAATGTAATCTATACAAATCTCTATCAAATGGAGTTTAGTTAAAAAATTGTAAAATTTCTTATATAGCATAAAATACAAAAAAAACAATTAATTCAAATTACTATTAAAAACTTTGTTTTGACAAGGGAAATGATCAAAACCAATATCATATAACAACAAAAAATTTATTTAAAAATAAAAAAGGACTGTTTTATAAATAATAATACATTTTTAATCAAAGAAAACTAAACAAAAAAAAAACACACAGAAAATCATGCAAACTGCTTTCATTTCTTTAAGTTTAGATTTTAATATTCTTTGCAGAAGCTTCATCCATGTATTTTTGTGAATACTTATTTTCTGGATCATATGTTTTCTTCAATCTAGCCCAATCATCTGGTCTCTTATTAATTAAATGTCTAAGAATTTTTTCAGTATTTGTTTTGACTTTTTCATCACAACTTTTACATCCATTTTCTAATGCTCTTGGTAAGAGTTCTTTTAATTTTTTTCCATCACGATTGCACATCTGATTACCTAATAAACATTCAATATAGTTTTTTAAAAGACGTTCATTTCTTAAAATTGCATCAACATCAATATTTTTAAGTCTTTCATCATGAAGTGCTTCTTCAATTGGATCAGTCTCACATATAATAAAACTAGCATAAAAAGCTAATATCACGAATAATTGAAATTTCATTGTACCTAAAAATTAAAATAGAATTTGTTATCCAATTTTGATGGCAAAACTTAACAAAATTTAACAAAAAAAGGAGTTTTTAGCCCTAATTTATTCTCAAAAATTTTAACTAGGAATTCGGACTTTTTTACTTCCTTTTGAAGATACTTCCAAAGTGTGTACTGGATTTATTCAATTTAATTCAAATTAAATTTGAATATCAAAAAAATACGTTTTATCTATATTTAATATTTGTCAGTCATAAAATTTTAAAAAATAAAATTTTATGAATATATTATAATTGGAATAATTATTTTAAAATAATTTATGCTAAGATTTTAATCAAAAATGAACAACAATTAAATTTAATTTTTTGTAAGGACTTCTATACGAATTGACTTGAATTGAAGTGGTTTGACTTTTTGTTCTGTTTTATATATTTTAATGCTTTGAAAATAAAAAATAAATAGTTAAGAGATTAATTCAAAAGAGTAATAGTATCACTCAAATTACTTTACTCCTTATTAAATATGGACAACTTCCATATAAAATAAAACTATTTTTTGTTGAAAATTTTTCGTTAAACCTCTTGGATAAAATATTAATTAATAAGATTCTTCAATAATATTAAATAAACAAATATATGTTTATATGTATAACTAACGTAATTACTTTTAGATATAACGCAATATGCTTAGTTCAAAGGTTTCCCAATTTGAATTTCATTTTAAAATTAAAATATTTCAAAATATAGTAATTGATTCTTAATTAATAATTCTTATGTTTAATATTAACAAAAACTCAAAACACAAAATATCTAGAACAAAAGATTTCTATATACGAAATAAAACAAGTGAGGAACTTTTTTTTTTGATTGCGTAAAAAAAACACAACGCGTATAATACAACGGTCACTTGTCTCATATATTATCTTAAGTATTATTATCAAATAACACACTCACCAAATTTGTGTAATATATATTATATATATTATAATTTAAAAATAGAAATTAACAATTTAATCTTTGAAATTGAACTGATACCTTCCGTTTATTCGCACAACTCTTTTATAGTTAAATTTTGCTACAAAAAAAAACCAAGCAGCTCCCTACTCAAAATAAAACTGAATTTCATCTTGCAGTGTTGTTTATATATTAAAAGTTTTTATAATATACGCAATACATATTTAACTAGGTAGCCAGGTTTGAAGAATTATATTATGCACACATTACGTAGATTTCATGTTTTTTTAATGACAAAAAATAAGAAAAAAATAAAAAATAAAACGATTTCAGTGCCGTAACCTCGCGAGACTTCAGCATCTCTTTTATATATATATATATATATATATATATATTTATATTCGGAAAATAATCAATTTTAATTATGTGGTTTAACCGAAAATTTTTGCTCAAGTTTTTTTAGATTAATGAATTAAAGTTTTTTTTAAATTGATACCTATGGAGAGCAGGTATACAAGTCCTTTTTGAAAAACTTAAACGGATTTTATTTTATTTTAGCTTAGATTATTATAATGGATTTTTTTGTTGAAAGACGTTTTGATAAACTTTTGAAATTGTTTATTGTACAAGAAGTTTCATACTTATCCACTGTATGTAAATTCTTTAAAACTATTGAAAAAAAAAAAACAGAAAACATATTATATTTTTTCTCTAGTTTAATGTATCTCATTAAAATCAAAATGTTACACATCTCTTACAAATTTAGATTTTTTTTACCATTAATAAATTAAATATTATTTCCATATAACATATATTCCTATTAGTTCTTACATAATAACGTTAGAATTCTTACATAACAGCTTTGATAACTGATAAATAAATCCGTTTCTTTTTTTTTTGTCTATTTTTAAAAAATAAAAGATATATATTCATAAGCTAAACATAAAACATTATAGAATTATTTGCAAAAAAGAAAAAATCAATTAATTTAAAATTCATAGAAATACCCAAAATCAGAATATTGGAAATTATTACCCAGCCCAAACTGGTTTCTATGTTCACAAGTCATTATTATCTTACAAGAAAAAAAATAATATATTTCATCAATAATGATTTAGCAGTTTCCTTTAAATTCTTTTAAAAGTTAACAATTCTAACAAAAATTTCTAGAAATAATGTAATTTCTATATCACTTTTTCTAGGGATATTTTATTTACTATATTAAGTGGCATATATATATCAATAAATTTAAGGAGCAGTTTTATAATAGTGATAAGTCTGATAAATTTGACAGGCAAATATTGAGTGGCATAAATTCGTCCGTTTTTATTAAAAGATCAGTTAATTTTAGTTTTAATTATTACCTCATCTGTAAACTACCATTTTTGACCACCGGTAATATTGTGTATGTTTTTAGATTAAGAACTTAGCAATTTTCCCAATTTTTAGATTTATTACTCTGTCAGTTACGTATGCTTTCAAAATTATTACCCCAACAGTTAAGTATTAAATCATATGCAAATCAAAAAAGAAACTTAAATAAAATTGATATATTGTCTAAAACTAAATCTATATCACTAGTGAATTTATGAAATTTAGGTGAAAGCTGAAACTAAAAATTCAGCGAAATTAATTTCAATAATATCCAAAACATAAATTGATTTCATCGTCTGAAATTCAATTCCACTCTCTATAAAATTAAGTAGTTCCTCTTTGTTAAAAACAAATATATATATATATATAAAAATAAAAGAACTCAAATAAAATTTAATTTATAAATATACAGCTAGGTAATATTTACATGTATATATATATATTATTTTAATATACATTCAAAAGATTATTGCAGTTACAGTTTATTATAACTGGTTTTGCTCAGACTTAAAGTTCAACAAAAAAATAATATCAACAAATAAGTTCATGGAAATTTTTCGTAAATCATAATAGAATGATGATTTTACTTAATCTCTTTAGCATTGATTAAAATGCAACTTTTCAACTGTCAAGTTAAAAAAAAAAAAAAAAAAAAAAAAAACAAAATAAAATAAACAAAAACTATAGCAGTGAATCAGCCTGAAAAAAGATTTACTGTTTTTGAATGGTGAATTTTTGAAGTAAATCAACAAAAGAAAGAATAAATCTATTATATTACCTTAAGACAAGTTTATTTTTCTTTTTAATTTGCTGTATAAGACATTCAAATAGACATTGTTGAAACTTGTAATACATATATATATTTTAATTTAGCCATTTTTAGTTTAAGTCAGCATTTTTTGTTTTGCTTTCACACGCCTGCAAAAGTACTAAATGAATTCTCAAATATTAAAGCCAGCTTGAATATTATTAACTTATTTTACTCAAAGTAAACTGTGCTAAGCAGCATATATTGTTAATAATAGAAGGTGATTTTCTTGCCAAATAAAACTAATAATAATAATAAATCAAAATAACTTTTACATGTTTTTAATAATTTAATTTAATTAAATAATAAATATTTATTTTAATTTTTTTCTTATAAAAATATAAATTTATGGATAAATATTAAATTCAGAAGAGAATTTAAATAATATTTCTGATATTGATATTATTTATATATGAATCCTCGACTTTCACTTTTTAAAACATATTTACAAAGATTTAATAAGTCTGATGACATTTAAATTTCCTTGCCATCCCAGCTTATATATATTAATCAATTCTCTTCAATAAGCCAAGGGCTTAATAAACATTTTTACAACAACAATTACGTAATAAATCCATTAAAGAAAAATAAAAAAATAATATTAGTGTCAACCTAAGAAGAGTAGAGAGCAAAAATATTTTTTTTCTTTTTTTGTAAAAAAAACCATAGAAGGAAAATATATACAACGTCAAATATGCTTCAAGTTTTAAAAAATTGTTTACATAAAATCAAAAAAAAAAGAAAAAAAAACATCCATTGCCAATTTTGATAAAAAAAATAAGTAGACAAATAAGCAAAACAAGTTTTTATTTATTCTATGTATATTTTATACAATGAAATTCTCATGAAGCTTAATTACTTAAAGCTTTTATAAATTGCATGTTTTTTAAGAAAAATAACATTACAAGGGCCTTAAGTTGAATAATTAAATTTTTATATAAAACTATGATAATTTAACACATAATTATTTTATTGTTTTAATAAAATATAAGTGCAAGATCGTATACCAAACAAAAAAAACTTGTTGTGTTTAAAAATGAACTTTAAACTGTTTTTATTCTTCTTTATAATAATATGTGAAGCACATGGATTCCTCAAGGACAAGTTTGATAAGTCTGAACTTGAAAATGTTACAATTTTGAACTTGAATTTAGTTTAATTACAAAAAACTAGGATTCCTACTCATATAAAAAAATAGAATTTTTAAATATTAATAAATAATTTTGGAAGGCTGTGAAATATTCAAAAATTATATTTAAAAGAGGAATTGAATCTAGGAAAAGAATTATTGTTGTTTTCATTTTAAATTTTAAGTCGCTGCATTTCAATGACAAATACATTTATTTTTTACAAGTCTGTTATAGATAGGAAATAAATTTATGACTTTTTTTGTTTTTTTTTTTTTTGTCTTTTGAATTGCAATAAATTAAATTACCCTGATGGGTTATTCACCAGGTTTTGCTTTGAATACAAATTAATTATAATAAATTATTCTCAATTGATAATAAAATTATATTCAGAAAATAAACGAAAATAAGCAAAAAATTTTTTATGAGAAAAATATAAAATATTTTTAGTAGAAATACAATTTGTAAATTCTCAATGAAAACAGTGTAAATTTCAAATCATGATCAGAACTAAAAGACATTTTCCAAATATACAAGATAAATAATCTTAACACTTAACGGACCGGTCAAATCTACTCTGTCTTCCTTTTCAGACATTTTTCAGAGGAATTAAATAAACATGAATATGTTATGTGTGTATTTAAAGCGTTGTAACTCCAATAAAACTTAATATTTTTTAAGCGTGTGATATGCTGTAAAGCATTCATCTTTAGTTTCGCACCTTTTTCAATACGAGCTGGAGACTTTACATAGTTTTTGCGGATATCTTTTCTTCCCTGTTCCCATAATTTTTATAAGGGTATACTACTACCTTCTGAATCCACTTTTGTAGTTCTTTTTGTTGGTTAAATGAGTCGTTCAGAAGCCAATGTGGATAAGTCCAAAAATTCAAAATTGAGAAAATTAATTAAGGTCCGACCGAGAATGATTTTTTATTCTCGGTCAAGACAGAGACCGAGAACGAGACTCAAACATGGCAGCTAAATTGGGTAAAATAGTTAAAACTTAAGTAAAAAATTGTTATATTTTCTGTGTATGAGTATATGAACATTTTTAATAACTTATATGCACAAAACAAATGCTACAAAAAAAAAATTTAAGAAAAATTAATATCCACACTAACTGGCGCCACGTATGCAGTCTCGGACGCGGCCGAAAATCTCGGCAAATTTAAGCCGAGAACGAGAACCGAGATCTTGGCCTGGATTGCGGCCCAGACCGAGTTCTCGATCGGACCTTAAAATTAATGTTTCTTAATGCATTCATAACACATAACACATGCAGAGGCTATTAAAAAAAGGGCTTTTTGACCTACAGAAAATGAAAATATGAGTAAATTCTTTGAATACTAAGAAATATATTATTTATTCTATTAAAATTTGCAAAAATCAGAAAATATGAAAAAATGAACTTATCCACATTGGCTTCTGAGCGACTCAAATATTAGTACCAGTTTCCGCGGAATCAGAATCATTAATTGCTGCTCAGTAATCAACCTATTGGATTACTGAGTATTAGTTATACTCCTGTAGAACCAAACAAAGGCTCTAGAGACATTAACTTGTTTTGAGGTGTCCATTCACCTCTATTTAATTCATTATCTTCAAATTCAATCTCTTAAGAAAATAATCAACGTGCTATTTTTTTCCTGAGAGATAAAAATTCACTGTCATCACTTGGAACACCACTTTCTTGATCAAGCTTCTCAAATCAACATCACTTACGGATAAGTTTACTAAAAATCGTTATAAAATCGTTAGAAATACATATTTCCTAAAATCAAAACTAAGCCATATGAATAACAGGCAAAGAGTACTATAAATAAAAGTATCAAGAAAAAATAACAACGAGAATAAAAGAAACACCCTACTAATGCAACATAACAAAAATTCATATCAAAATGTAGATCTATATGGCCTGTCCTAATAATTTAGAATTGTAAAACGTAAATCTATAGGGCCCGCCCGTTAAGGGTTAATAAAACGACTAAACTTAACTGAATCATGATTTTCATTGTTTATTTCTACAAGAAAAATGTGACTACGCAGAAAGATGTTATTTCTATTAGAAATTTTTAGACTTTGACTATGTAATCTTCTTTAGTGGATTGAGGAAAAAGCACGTATTCCTTTTTCAGCTGCTACAAGAAAAGCCAATAATGGATCTTATTATGGCAACAACACAATTTATTGAAAACGATTTTCTTAAGTTAATCGGGAAAGACAAAAAACCTATAAGAAAACAATTTTAGGGGTTGAATATAACATCTTAATATTCTTATACTATAACTAAACAATTTTTAAGAATTTATTTCTTATAAATTAAATACCAGATAAAAATTAAAAGTTATTTAAAAAATATGTCAATGTTGTGACGACTACAACTAAATAAGAAGCGGGCCATTAAAAGAACGAAAACTTATATTAACTTAACTATAAAAATGTAGCCATGGTTTTTTTTTTTTTGAAAATATAAGTTTTAGTAGAGTTAAAGGGAAAAAAGCTAAAAATTAAATAATTTTTTTTAAAGCTGTTTAATTTCAAAATTTTGTCATTTAATTTAAAAACAAATTTATTTTTAAATACAAAATCGTTGAAATTTAAATAATTATTTTTGAAAATATATTTTTTTTATATATTTCTTTTTTTTTTTTTCTTTTTTTATTATAGCTTATAACTAATTCAGCTCAAATTTGAAATATCTTTTCACACTATATGAAATATTACCTATAAATTAATCGATTTAATACTTTTTATACAATTTTTATAGCGAAAAAAAAAAATACTTTTTTCTTAAAATTAAATTTACAACAATATATTGCGATTATATCAAAACATATCAATATCATCATGATCGATTTGAAGATAATCGTCATCATAGGTAACCAAATTATCACTTGAAAAAATTGCTTTGGAAACCAATTTTTCTGGAGTTGGATCACGTACATGATTAATTGCATGCGAAATATATTCTGGACTCTGTTCTAATCCAACATTTGGAGATGGCGGTGGGTTAGCTACTAAAAAATTCAAAAAAAAAAAATAAATAATAAACTAAATTAACAAGAGATTTAGATAAAATTTTAATAAAATACAAACATGAACTACTTGCTTCCGGCTTTGCATGTGATAATGTTAATAAATCTGTTCGTTTTGATAATGGTGTTAACTCTTTATCTTGTTGATATAATTGTTTTTTAAGTTCAGCAACTTTTTTGTTACGTTTTAATGCTTGGGTATTCTTTTTTAATATTTTATTCTTTTCAAAATCAAAAATTTCTTCTTTAATTAAATCTGAAATATCTGAATGGTTTTTAATTAAATAGAAAAATATCCCCCCTGAAGTTCGCCGTCTTTCTCCGTTCTAATATAATGTAATAATGATAAAAAATAATTACTAAAAAAAAATATATTTAATGTTTTTACCATTATCAGCATTCCGCCTCTTTTCTCAATTTTTTGTACTTCTCGAAACGCTTCAAGACAAATATCCTTGTCGACTAATTCAGTAATCCGAGCTATAAAAAGAAAAAAATAATTGTATAAATTTTCTGGATTACTTTGTTTCATATAATTTACTTATTATATCTTCCCTTTCCTCACGAAGTTTATCAGCAATATCACTAGCTATTTCATCAGTTTTATTGTTCAAATCTACACTTAGATCTTTTATATACCTTGGTTTTATATCTTTATTCTTTTTTAGGCTAAGTCTTTCTTTTACTGGCCGTTTCGGTTGATCATCATATTTGACTCGTTTATTTTGATTATATGGATCTCCATCAGAATATTCTAATATTGTTCTATGCTGCCTTTTATTATTTTGTTTACCTCCATCACATCGATATTTGAATGTATAATCATATGATTCTACATTACGATCAGCATGTAGACCTTTATTAACTTCAAAACCTCGCATATTTTCTGTAAGGGATTCTTCTTGTAGGCTATCTGACCAAATATTATATTTTTTTGATATATTCATTTGATTATTTTGTTGGGATCCAATTTGTTTAGCTATTAGATGTGTATGTTTACGTTTCTTTTTTTGCACTTTTTTTTGACGTCCGGCTATAAGCTCACTATCTGATTCAGTAGATGATTCACTGATTGGTTCAAAATCAGATATATCTTCTGCTTCTAAAGCACCTACAATTTTCATAGGTTCATGTGTAGTTTTTATCAATTCATTATTTTTTAGTTTAGGTCTTGCTAGAGGTGTATAACTGTCATCACTATCTGAAATCTTTGTTGTAATAAAAATTATATATTTTATTTGTAGAAAATAATAAAAATAATCATAAAATAATTACCTCTCCTTCTTCAAGTCCATCAGTAACATTTTCAGTATCCATTTCTTTTTAATAATAAAAGTGACTGCACATGTAACCTTACTTTTTTCCAATCAGATAAGTTTATAATTGATATAGTGCAAATGTTGTTGAAAAGATAAGTAATACAGAAATGTGTCGAATCTCGTAGTTCCGGAAAAGTTGCTTAACAAAAAAAAGCCATCCTCCAAATTATAATTTTATTTTGGTCTTTCCTTCTGCCAAGAAAAAAATAGTATTTTATTTGTTAAAGATAAATGCTTTAAATTAAAATAAAGCATAAAATACACCGGTTAGAAATAAATTACATATCGGAAAAGGCTTAAGTATGAAAGTTGTTTTTATATTTTATTCATAGGCAAATTTTAATTACCTTTTTCTAATAGCATTTCAACTAAATATCATCTGAATAATTGTATAAAGTTAAACTTATACATTTATATGATTGTTGTAAAGTAATTACAACATTTTGTTAAATTTATGTACAATAAATTGACATTTCAAGTTTGGTGCTATATATAAAAGATATGCTAGAACCTGTCACATCCAAACTCTATTGTGCATTTTTCTTTCATTCGAGTTTGGTAAGATATCATGATAGTTTTCTTATGATTAATTTTTTCAGTTTTTAGGTCTTTTAATATATTTTAATACATTAAATTATATTTATATATAAATAATTGATGTAATGTGATATTAAATATTAGGTTAATTAATTACAGTAGGGAGAATAAGATTCAACGCTTTGCAAAACAAATAGCATGCGATCAGATGCGACGCATTACAACGCATCTTGAAAACCATATATCAGAACACTGACATCGCTCAAATTGATCCCATTCCAAACAGATTCTATTTTTCCATCCAGTAGGAATTTCATTAAAGGGCCTGATAATTATACATAATTAGCAAATAAGCAAATATGCATATAAAAATTAGGATTAGTCTCTTCCAAAAAAATTAAATAATTGAAGTAATTTGTAGAAATCGCATGCGCGCTTTAGCATGCGCGTTCTTTTAAGCGGATGACTTCTTTAAACAAGTTTGACGTCTGTAATTCATTAGGAGTTCAGTTTTTGTTCGGACAGGATGGTTTTTGTTTGTTAAATTAATTAATTTAATTACAACCGATTAACTGTGTATAAAATCTTTTTATTTTTGTGAGAAAACAGAAATTTTTCTTCTATTATAAATAATTTTATGGTAAATTACTTAAAATATGAGTATTAATGTTAGTCGGACTGTTGATTTGACCTAAAATGAAAATTTGTTAAAACAAAACTGCGCTCCCTAAATTTAATTTTTATCAATTAAAATTTTTTTATTTTTATCAGTTTATGAGACGCTACTATCATAAGGTATAATGGATAGAAATAAATCAAGTGGAGGTTCTCGTTCTGGAAAAAATAAAGTTGGAGCCCCACATCATGGTAGTGAACTTTATGCACTTGGTACAAAATCTTCGGCTCGTGATGAAAAAAATAAAGTGATATCATCTGTTAAAACAGTATCAGAACGTAAACGAGAATCAGTAACAAGCCTTGGTACGGTTTCTAAAAAACAAAAAATAGCTAGCAATACTGGATTAACAACATCAAGATTAAGTGGAGAAGGAACAAGTGGTTTAAGTTCAAATATAGAACCATGGGAATTTGCTGTTATTGAATGTGAACCGTATGAATTTTTAAGTTTAGTTTTAACAGAACCACATGATTCTGATACAATTATTGGATATATATGCGGTGCTGTTAAACTCCTTTCAAGTGCTAGGTATAAAAACGATACAATATTTGTATTATCATTAATTTATTTAGCAAAATTACGTCCAACATTGTTTTGTAATGATTTAATAACATCAGCCCTAATATCATTTTTAAAAAGGGATAGCCAACAACATGCATATAAACCTCGTAATAATTGTACTTTACATGTACTTGCATCTAATTTATTAGCACGTGGATATAGTGAGAAAAAAAATTGGCCTGAAATATTTTTAAAGATATATATTGATGATGCATCAAATGAACGTATTTGGGTTGATAATGTTGATTGTTCACCATTCACTACAAATATATGTACAGCATTTGGTACAAAAATTCCACCAAAATCAATGCTTCAACCGGAATCAAATATCTTATCACAAACGGGACGTGAAAATTTAGGAATTGATGATGATTCTACAGATAATTCAATACAAACCGATAATATTAGAAATAGTGAACTGATGTTAGATTGTCCAGTACAAGATCGCTATACATCATCTACAAATATTGTTGAAAAATATGTTTTAGATGTTGTTAAAGAACAACTTAATCGTCGTCAACAACAAGATTGTTCAACACGTAATTTTCTTAAATTTTTATCAACTACAACAGGTATATGTGAAGTAAGAGCACTTGCAGTCCCTAGACTTGAAATTTGGATACATAATGGAAAACTAATGAAATTGGCACAAGAACTTTTAACTTATATTTGCTTTAATGTAACCGGGCAATCGATTCGTGATCATGAAGTTCTAGCAAATTTAGTTAAAATGAGATTAAAAACAAAACCATTAATTAATATTTATATGTTATGCTTAAAGGAAATGATTAATTTGCAACCAGATATTTTATATATCGTTTTGAAGAATGTTGTACAAAATGAATTATCGAACGCAAGAAATCCAAATAACATGGGAATGCTCGGTATATATATATATTTATATTCTTTTAGTTTCAAAAAACCTAATCAAATTTTTAACTTTTTTTTTAGCTAATATGTTTCAAACAAAACCAGATCAATCTGCTCGCCATTTAGCTGAAATATATCAAGAATTTTTATTTCAAAGAGAAGATTGTTTAAGGACATTACGTGTTTTTCTACGTGAACTTATAAAAATGTTACGTTATGATATGAATTTAGTTGAATTTAATAAAACATTTTTAAGCAATCGTCCAAATTTAATACAACAAATACAACAATCAGAATTTCGTGATAGAATTTTTATAACAATGGCTGATCTTGCTTGCTTATGTATGTTTTTAACTGTATCACCACAAGTAAGAGAAGCTAATGTTTCATTAAGAGCTGGACGGGATATGAGAAATTCATCGGTTTTAATTAGTTTTTATAGTCAAATATCACAAATACAATTAGATGTATTAACATGGATGCATGAAGTTGTACCAACACTTTTTAAAAATGCTAATAATGATTATCATCAAATTTTAAATAAAATTTTACTTCTTGATGCACCAGAACAATATTCAAAATGCGATCAATGGCCACCAGAACCAGAACGTGCTGTACTTTTACGTTTAGTATCAGAGACACCAATACATCAAGATACAATGTTAAGAATTATATTAATTGGAATAACAAAAGAGATACCATTTAGTGTTCCAGATACATTAGATGTAATTGAACAAGTTGTCAAAAGAGCTTCAGCATTAAAACCTATTGATTATCCAGCAATCGAAGTTAATAAGTTAGAAATTATTGATTTTCTATTTAGTATGGCTGAATATCATCATCCTGAAAATATTCAATTACCAGTTGGATATGAGCCACCTAAATTAGCTATATCAACATTGTATTGGAAATCATGGGGTATTTTATTAATTTTATCAGCTCATAATCCAAGTACAATAGGCTCATTCTGTTGGGAACAATATCCAATGCTTAGATGTTTAATGGAAATGTGTATAACAAATCAATTTCATGATTTTAAAATAGCTGATGAAGAATTACAGGTTTGATTATCATCTAATATTCTTACATTTATGTTTTTTTATAATAATTTTCAATTAATTATTTAGGTTGCTTCACTTGAAAGAACACAAATTTTAGAATTTGAATCACATTTAGCTGCAGCTACCTCAAAAGTTGTAATTAATGAACAAAATTCTTTATTACTTTCACAATTAATGTTAATGGATCCAATGGGAGTACAAAGACGGCCACCAAATCAAGTTTTAGATCAACTTCAACAATTAAATATAACCCATAAATTGGGACATTTATTATGCCGTAGTAGAAAACCTGATCTATTATTAGATATTATTCAGAGGCATGGTACAACACAATCAATGCCATGGCTAGCAGATTTAGTACAAAATAGTGATGGTGATTTTAATCATTTGCCAGTACAATGTTTATGTGAATTTCTATTATCAAATTCAGCTAATATAAATATTGAAAATAGTAGAGATGCTGAACTATTAGAATATTTAAGAAAATTATTACAAAATGAATCATGTGAAAAACAAATTACATTTGAAGTACTTGAATATTTTTTAAGACGATTAGCATCAACAACAAAACAATCACGTACTTTAGCTATAAATGGACTTAAATTACTTTTAGAAACATATAAAAATGAAACAGAAGATGAAATTCTATCATCAGATTGGTTACTTAAATATTTACCACAAATACCACATTTTTTACATTGTCGGGCACTTATAATTGTTCAATTACGTGCTGCATGTCAAACTGAAAATAATCCTGAATTTGTTATGGCTTATATTCAATTTATAGCTAATCATACATTATGTGATGCTGTACCAGATATGTTAGATCATGTTATGGATATGTCACAATTAATTGTTGAACGTAATACATTATTCCAACAGATAATACCAACATATTCTTTATCATCAACAACATTAAATGAACAACTTGATGATTATCGTTTACAAACACTTAATTGTTTATTTGTAATGTTTAATAATTACATAATAAAATTACGTGAACATAAAAATACATATGAATGGAATGAATATCCTGATTTATTAATGGTACATTTTGAAGATGGAGCACAATTACCAATTCATTTAAATATAATTCATGCATTTGTTATATTATTAACACATTCATCTATAAATTTACCAAATTCTATACCAGTTTTAGATTATTGGTTTCCACAAGGTCGACAAATACCTCAAGCATTTACAATTGATACAAATGAATCTGTACAATTGTTACCAGATTGGCTTAAATTAAAAATGATACGTAGTCCAGTTGATCGTCTTGTTGAAGTTGCTATGTATGATTTAACACCAGATCAAATAGTATTATTTGTACAAAATTTTGGTACACCAATTAGTTCAATGTCAAAACTTTTAGCATTATTGGATCATGCAGTTATAGAACAATTTGATTCAGTTAAAAATTCAATACTTAATAAAGCTTATTTAGCACAATTAATTGAAATACAACAAGCACGTGGTGCAAAAAATGGTCATATAACAATGCAAGCATTAGATCTTCATGCACATACACAAACAACACCTGAATATCCAAAAAAAGAAACATTTGTTGTATTAGAGCCAGTTAATTTAGATCAATTTCAAACAATTTTACCATTAGAAAGATCATTTAATAATAAAAATACAAAAGATATTGAAGAAATTATTGAATTAGTATTAAAAGCACCAATAATTAGTAAACATAATAATATACAATTTAGAAAACTTATAATACAATTGGTTAATGAAGATCGTGAAACTATGAAAAAATGCGAATTAAATGATTTAAATTCAAGTATTTCAGTCAAAGTATTAATGCATTTAATGAGAATAGCTGAAAGTCAACATGGTTTATATTATTTTCAAAATATTTTTCAAAAATCAAAAGTTTGTACATTATTTCGTGCATTATTTTCAAATTTACCCGATAATACAGATGCACGTAATTTTATGACACAAGTAATTGATAAAATAATTGAAATTATGTCTAATTCACCAACAATTAATAATAATATTTTATTACAAATTCTTGTTAATAAACGTAAATTATTGATTAAAAATACACAAGACAAGACAACATTATGTAAAATTGAGAATAAAGATTTATTACAAACATTACTTTCAGCACAAATAACTGAACTAGAAAATCAAGGTAGAAAATTTGTTGAAGAATTTATTGATAGTAATCGAACAGCTAGTTTAGTTGAAGTTATAATATCAATATTAAATTGTGCAAATCTTGATATTAATCCAAATAATAATAATAATGCTATGATAACATTTGATAAAAAAGGAATATTAATTGATTGGTTAGCTGAAGTTGATTCAGAAATATTAAAAGTAAATAAAAATTTACAAATTGATCTTTTATTTAATTCAAATAAACAAGAATTTCGTTTTTATATGCTATCATTGTTATGCCATCAAGCTAATTGGGCAACATTATTTGATTCGGTTGAACAATTACTTAGCATTTTTAAACCAAATTATGATTCAACAGTTGTCTTAAATTTTATAGATGCTTTAATACAAAATCCAAAAATGTGGCAAGGTAGAGATAAAAATACACCAAAACATGAAAAACCAGAATTTATATTAAATTTAAATATGAATCAAGCTAAAGTTTTTATTGAATATATACTTAAAGAAAGTTCTAATCATATTGAAAATATTAAAGAAATTAATACATGTGAAATATTAAATTCACGAATAATTTTATTATTTAAAATTATTGATTTGAATGTTTTTAATTTACTTAAATTAACTGAGTTTATTAAAAATTATAATAATTGTACAGAAGAATTAAAACTTCAATTATTACAACAAATTTATTTAATGGAACCGCCTATAAAATTTATTGATGATGATCTTTTGGATGTATATAATATAAGTGCACCAAATACAAAAGGTTGTAAAGCTGATAAAGTTATTAATTATATAATAATGACAATAGCTAATTTACATACACAAAAAGATTGTCTTATTTTATCAAGTGATGCTGAACTTTTGATACGTAAATTAGCTGCATCACATTCATCATTATTTTTAAGACAATTACCAGTACTTGCATCATTACTACAAGGTAAAGCACATATGCAATTAAATTTATTACGTGCAGAATATCATTTATCACGTTTTCATCAAGTTCTTGGTGTATTTGAATTACTTAAACCATTAATATTTCTTGATACATATAAAGGTGAACTACAGGTAGCACTTGATTGTTATTTTACATTACTTGAAAATCATATCCGGGCTAAAGAAGTAAATGCTATAATGTTTAGATTTATTGAATTTCTACAAGCATATATTAATTCAAATCCATCAAGTGCTATGATTTTTATAGAACAATATACTGATTTATTACAAGATTTAGAACGAAGATATCGTTCATATACACCATTACATCAACTTGTACAAGGATTATCATTATTAAAACATAAAGAAAGAACATTAATATTAAATGAAGATGATACAAAAATAAGTGATATAGAAACAGATGATCAAAATTTACAAAATATTGAAATTGATGATATTCCAATTGGTACTGGTATATCTGAAGTTGATAGTAGAGGTGCAGCATCATTTGCTGTTGGTTTACCAAGACAATTTCAAACAGGTACACATTTTAATGCACTTGTTAATACTATTAAACATTCAAATGCTGAAGATATTATATTACCATCATTACAAGAAATTAAATATAAATATAAAAGATCTGGATTTCTAAATGATATTTATGATCGTCTTTTAGAATTGATATTTTCACCAAGTACACAAATACGTGAAAATGCATATTGTCTTTTAATAAGACATTTAAAACATAATCCAGGTAATCGAGATATTAATAAAAGTGCTGTTAATGCTTATATTAAATGTTTATGTGATTCAGATTCTATGTTAGCTAATTCAGCATTAGAAAATCTTATTGAAATAACTATTTGTTTACAAGAATATGCACCAGAAATATTAAAAACTGCTTTTAATTTAGGTATTCAATCAAGATTAAATTCAGTTTCACAAATTAAAAAATGTATACAAACTTTAAAATTACAACATGCGTGCTAAAAAAAATCCATTTTTATAATGTTTGTATGTATTCAAAATGTGTTTTTGTTTTTTTTTTTTTTTAATTTTAGTGAAACATAATGTTTTTTTTAATTGAAAAAATATTAAAAGTATGAATTATATTTTAACTGTATGCTGGATTTCATAGTATTAAATATATAAAAACTTTAAGTGTGGAAAATAGATAAAATTATTTTACAAAGAAAAATTCTAAAAGTAAGAACTTAATTTACAATACTTTGATATTTTTTTGTTATCACAAAAATTTTTTATTGTTTATAAATATAAACAAAATTTGACAATATTTTCGTTGAATTTTTTTGCTTGTTATCTTAAAAAAAAAAGGCAAATTTGAGGTCATGTTTTGGGTTTTTTATTTCTATTTCTATTTCTATATTTTTATTTCTTTAATAATATTTGTGTTACGAAAAATTGCAGTTTTGTTTTTGTCAAAATCTAAGGTACCTATAACAATGTTAACGAGACAAAACATCTGCTCAAGAGGTCGTGGCTAGTTTAAGACAGGTTAAAAGTTTATCTTTATGTATGAATATTCTAAATATTAGCTAATACCAAAATCAAAACAGGCTGGTCTTTAGTCACAAATAATATCTGACATAATAATAATAATATGTACTAATTTATATCTATAAGATAAGCAAGGAAACAATAGGATAGGTATAGGTTTTGTCAGAAAGCTGGAAAGAAATCTTTGATTACAATAATGTTTGTGATGAAAAGATCAAGACACTTAATTTTCTATCAGTTTACACCGGGGAAATGGGAAAGTTTTGGCCTAAAGGAGATTGAAATTGATATTCCGTTCTAGGCGTGTTTATCGGAAAGGATAATAAATCTACAAATTGCAGTCATATTCGGTTCCGAGATTATTTAAAAAGAAATGTCACATCTGCTTGGCTTGTATATAACCGAACTTGGTCCATGGTATTTTTTTTTATTGGACAAAAAAATCGACATATGAGCCAACTTGTTTTCAGTGGATTCAGCTGCCAAAATTAAATAAAATATCGTATTTTGTTTTTAATATTGTTCAATTTAAATGTTGTATAAAATAGAAATCACTTCCATTTTATAGAAAATTTTAGCACATAATAAAAAATTTATAATTTAATTCTCAGCAAGTGACGTTTAATGTTATTACTGACGTGAATAATTATTTTTTTATAGTTTCTGTCACTACATGAAAATTATTTTATTTTATATATTTTACTACATTATTGTATAAATTTTAAAAAAATTAACAATATAACGTTTAGTAAAAGAAACATTAAATAAACACAACCAATTGCATGGTAATAATAACACAGTACTAGCAACATTAGGAATTTTTGCTAAAATTTATGTCAAAGGAATGAAAAGGTTCGTAACAAGAAAAAAAAACACCGCCAACTACCAGCGAAAATTACTAGAAAAATATTAAACATATGATAATTAAAAACTAAAAATATTTATAATTATTGTATGGTTTATCCGCTCCAATGAGGAAAACTAGATCACAGACTCAAGCCGAAAATGCTCAAGCAAAAAAAAATCTACCAGACGAATACTATACATTACATGTAAGTTTTTAATCCAGTTATAAATAAAAATTTTGACTTAAATGTGTTGAATTTAAATTTATTGTAATATTCTTTTATACATTGAAATTCAATTTTTCTAAAAATAATTACTTTTTTACTTGTTAAATATAACTGTCGAACATTTAAATATTATCTTTTTAAACAAAAAATTAACCTAATTGTTCAATATTTCATATCTTTTATTATAAAATACAATAACTGTTGTTACCTTAATTGTGTAGGTAAAAATTATTTTTCAAATTTATAAATTTCAATAATTATTGTTAAAAGCTTTATTTAAAAAAATAACAAAAAGTTTAACTTACAAGAATTTGTATTTTTAATTTTTGGTTAATATTTGAAAAAAAAAAATTTTTTAAGACTAGTATTTCATTAAATATTAGGACAATATTAGTTATAGTAATCGCTGTTTTCGAGTATTACGAAAATTATATCTTTAGACTTTTCTCAAAAAATATAAGTTTTTCTTCGGTAAGTAGAATTTTTTTGTTTTTTAAATAAAATTTTTAACATTTTTAAAGTTAAATGGTAGTAAAATAACGTTAGCCATATGACTTACTATAAAAATTTATCAATGTTCGGCTTTCTGATGTATATAAATATTATAAAATTCTTTCGCATGCGTCGTATTGCCTTCAATTGAATAATTTTCAATTTTGAATCCAAAAGAAAAAAATTGCATTCACACAGGTGAGAATTATAATATAATTTGACAAAGGAATCAGAAGCTAAAAAAAAATTTGTGGTTCAAAGCTTTGAACTAAACACAATTTATTGAAGTTTTATTAAAAAATTACTTATTTTTGTTAAAAATCTAATTTTTGGAGGGATAGATATATTTAAAAATAAAATAAAAGTTAATTGATATTGATAAATCTTGAAATTTTAAATTTATTATTGTATTATTAAATTTTTAATTGAAACCTTGAAATTTTAAATTAATTGCCTTGAATATTCGCAGCAAATTTCTTATTTCGAAGAACTTATATCTCATTTTGATAAAATTTGAAATAATACACACAAGAACTTACTTAAAAATTTAAATAAAGAGTTCTCATTATGTTCTTTGTATAATATCTCACAGTCTTATTTTATACTAAAAGTTCAAATAACAGCTGTACATGTTGCAATTATTTGATGATTATGAAAATAAGCTAAAATGTCAAATATTAAGGGAATAACAGAATGTAATATATGCCAAGTGATCTTCCGAATGGATCCCTTAATTATAACTATTAAATATTTATAAATTGCACAAAAAATATGCATAGAATTTTATTAATGACTTCACTCCCTATATATTTGGATGTGTTATCTATCATGTAAAATATTTTGGTTGTACTATTCACTATTTTTTCCAAGTCCATCATGTGGCTCTATCGTCCCATATGGAAATGACGACTTGTGAATAAAAATTTAAACATGCTTAAAAACTTACAAATCTTCATTTCCATATACTTTATATGGGACGAGAGACCCATTTGACAACTTGGAAAAAGTAGTGAATATAATCTCCTTTATATCGTTAGATTTATGATTTGTTTTAGTTTTTAATTATTTAAATCCAGCTTCTTTAGTTCATGGAAACAATGTCATAAAGTTCAATGCAGATATTCTGTTGCCCTTTTTCCTTTCTGCTAAAGCGAGTATTATAATAAATTTGGGGTATATTGAACAAGAATTTTAATCTATACTGTTTTCTTGAAAAGGGATAATGATAATGATAAAATCAAATTTTGACATTTGTAAATGTATAAAAATTTGATTTTATTATTATCATTATTTCTTTTCACGGAAAGAGTATCTGGTTCCTGTAATAAAAATGTTCTTTGGAAATGCCTTCGGTAGGGCACGTATTTTAATATATTAAGGGCGGATTTCAAGGGGGAAGATTTTCTGATTCAAAAAAAAAATCAGGTGTTTTGAGACATAAAAAAAATGAGATATAAAAATACAAAACAAAACCAATTACTTCTTTAATAGCTTTTAAGTTAAACCAGCAAAAAAAATAAAACAAAAAAAAATTATCATCATATGCATTTTATAATATATAATAAGTATTTACGAATAATATTAAAATTATTCACAGTTAGTAAAATAAAAATCACTCGTCTTTTAGTTTTTATTAGTAACTGTAATTTCCTAACAAATCTCAAAAGTAACTACTACAGTTGAACGATTACTTTAGAAAATATACAGTTAACTATGGTTTAACAAAATAAGTAAAATGTACTGATGTTAAAACGTAATGAAATTTGTTCAAATGTTACTTTGTTTATAATATATAAAATATTTTACTGTTGATTTTAATTAATATGATATTGAGGTAAACGGAGAATAATTTAAAAATTGTAATATACTAACATCTAGTATGGAGTATTCAATACCGTTCAAAATATAGATATTGCTTTTTATATTCCTAGTATTAGCTTGCTCAAACGCCTTCAATTGTTAATAAAATCTTTTCTATTCATCCATCAATTTTCCATCGTTAATTTAACCCTTTTCTATTTATCCAATCAAGTTCAAAAAAATCTTGTTGTGTTGGGAGTGCATGACAATTGATGTTAATGCAGTTAATTTAAATATTATTCTTACTGTTAGCTCATAATGTCCAATATCTTTTTGGAACTTTCCATCGTTAATTTAACCCTTTTCTAATCATCCAATCAAGTTCAAATAAATTTTGTTGTGTTGGGAGTGCATGAAAATTGATGTTAATAGAGTTAGTTCAAATATTAATTCATTAATTATATTTAATAAACTAATTTTAAGTTTTATATGAGAGAAAAACTTCAGAAAACTGAATGCAACGAATTCTGAATTCATAAAAAAGAAAAAACAATCTCAAGTAGGAATATACCTTAAAAAATTTCTTTTTATATTACTTGTTTTATTATTATAAATCTTAATTTGAGCTTTTACAAAAATATTAATCTAATTAAATATTTTAAAGAATTGTATTAAAATGTATAAATTATATTAAGTATAAAATAATACATTAAGTGTATCATTTGAATAAAAATTGTCAAAAAGCAAAAATAATGTAACATAAATTATAAATAAATTAATTGGAACTGGCATTTTTCAGCCTACTTTACAATTATCTTGCAATTAGTATATTGAATGCATTATGAGCTTGGATTGAATCTTTGCTATAATAGCATTCGTGTGATCACATATACAACCATATAGCTGTCATCCGCCATGTTTATTTCAAGCTATAAAATTGTGTTTGAGAATTGACTTTTGAATTGTTAAACTTTAGATATAACTTTTATTGTTTTTTTAAATTTTTGTTTAACTATTAAAAACATATTATTGCAAAAAATGGAATTATTAAGCTATAGTTTATCAGGTAATTAATTTCATATAAACAGGCCGGGTAAAATTGTCTTAAAAATTTCATAAAACTTTTCTTTTTTTTTTGCTTATATCTAGAACAATATTAATGTACCTTAATAATTACTTTGAGAAATTTTAAAGTAATTATTTGCAAATTTGTTCGAATATATTACTTTTATAATTTTAGATAATTGCTAGAAAATGATAATTTTTTTTTAATGTCAAATAAAATGGTGTTGAAACATATGTAATTGGGTATTAGGTATTGTCAACATTAAACAACATTACAAAAAACAAAAAAATTCTGAATATAAGAATGTATTCTTAATAAAAATTACAATATTTTAAAGTATCAAATTATAGGATAAAATTTTGCATAAAGCAATTGGTTCTGATACATATAAAATAATTTAAAACTTTTATCTTTACAGAGTGCCCTTATGTCATTTCGTGTAACTGACTTACACCGATTATTTCAATTAATTAATTTACCACACGCAGGAAAAAAATTAGATTTACAAAAGAGAGCCTTAAATCTATTAGAAAAAAATTTTTATGAAATATCTTCTAAAATAAAGGAAATTCAAAAATTTTCGTAAGCTAAGAAAATACATTTTAAATATAATATTATTTAAATTTTTTTTATAATTAGTGTAAACGAAGAAAATAATATAAGATCAAATTTTGGTCCAACTGAACCAAAAAGAATGTATCAACCAACAATGCAATTACCAATACAATCGGATTCAAGAAATCCACAGCCACCATCAACATTAGTTTCAAATTCTGTTATACTTCCATTTTCAAATAATGGTACACAAAATTATCCAATTCATCCAGATGTACGACTTAAAAAACTTGCATTTTATGATGTACTTGCAACCCTTATTCAACCTTCATCATTAGTTCCTTCAAATAATCAACGGATGCAAGATGCAACATTTTATTTTACATTAACACCACAACAAGCTACTGATATTGCTAGTAATCGGGATGTAAGAAATGGTTCAAAAATTGAACATACAATACAAGTTCAACTTAGATTCTGTTTATTAGAAACTTCATGTGAACAAGAAGACTGTTTTCCAGCTAATGTTATTGTTAAGGTTAACAATAAAATTTGTCCACTGCCTGTAAGATATAATTCTTTTTTTTTTTTTTTGTTTGATTTGTATTAATTGTAAATAAAATATTATTAATTTTAGAATCCTATTCCAACAAATAGACCTAATGTAGAACCAAAACGTCCACCACGCCCGGTTAATATAACAGCAAATGTAAAACTATCTCCAACAGTTACTAATTGTATTTTAGTGCAATGGTGTCCTGAATTTACTAGAGGTTATGTTCTATCGGTTTATTTAGTAAGAAGATTATCATCATTACAACTTTTAAATAGAATGAAAACTAAAGGAATTAAACCGGCAGATTACACACGTGCATTAAGTAAAAGAAAATAAAATATCTTTAATAATAATAAACTTAAATAATTAATAATAAATTTATATTTTAGTTAAAGAAAAACTAAATGAAGATGCGGATTGTGAAATAGCAACAACTATGTTAAGAGTTTCTTTGATGTGTCCTCTTGGTAAAATGCGAATGACAATACCATGCCGGTAATAAATATTTTTTTTTGATTTATTAAAAAAAAACTTAATCAGTAATTAAAATTTGATAGAGCTTCAACTTGTTCACATCTACAATGTTTTGATGCATCTTTATTCCTTCAAATGAATGAACGGAAACCAACATGGAATTGTCCTGTCTGTGATAAATCAGCTTTATATGAAACACTTGTTATCGATGGGTTAATATCTTTCATTTTGTATTTTATTTAAAAGGACGTATAATTTATTATAAATAAATTTTTTTTTAGTTATTTTCAAGAAGTGCTGGCTTCTTCATTGTTAAGTAATGATGATAATGAAATTCAATTACATAAAGATGGTTCATGGAGTACACACGTTATGCGTACTGAAACACAAATTTTAGATACATCAATTAAATCGGTACAAAAAGTAGAAGTAATATCTGATGATATAGGTATATATTAAAAACTTAATAAATTCAATACAATTTAATAAAAATAATAAAATATTTTATACAGAGGTTATAACAACTGAACCAGCTGTAAAAATGCAATTGAATTCAGTCGATATAAATACAAAAAATGCTGTACCAGTTCATATAACTGCAAATTTGAATGGTATTTTAAAAACAAATGAACCAACATCTACTACAAATCCAGAAACAGTATATAAATTAATATTTAATATTTAATTTTTATTTATTTAACAAAAAATATATTTAGGTTGATTTAACAATTAGCGATTCTGATGATGATGATTTACCATTAAAGAGAAGAGCTGCAACTAAAACAAATTTAGGAGGAGCTTTTACAAATGGACAAAAATCACATATTTCTATACCTAATAAAACTCCAGGTATGTATTTAGTTATTTTTTTTAGTACTTTTAAAATGTGTAGATATTTAGAAATTTTTAACTGATATTTCTGTATTCTGTAACCGATATTTCTGTATTACATGTGTGGCGTTGATCATTTTCAACTAATCTGTCGCAATTTTGCATTCATTTTGAAATATTTTATAATATAACTTTAGCTAAATGATAAAACTAGAATTTTTTTTTAAATATTGCATGGCTTTTTTTTTAAAAAGGACATAAGCTCGATGTATTCATTAGCAAATAATTTGTATAATTTCCTCTACTACCAATTATTATTAATTTTATATTTTATAAATTATTTTTAAAAATTTTAATTTGTGTCTTATATTTTGTTTTTTTAGTAAAATTTTTATTTTGTAATTATTTGCTTTTAGAAAAATCTGTAAAAAATAAAAGGCTTAAAAGGGGAGAAAAGGTCTGAACAACACATAAATAAATACGGCTCTTAATTCAAATATAAATTCATAAAATTTGATTCGTAAAAGCCTAAATTAAATATGTTAAAAAATTTTTTACTTCTAAAACAATTTTTTTAATTTGATTTACTAAATAATAAAACTTATTTTCTTGCACGCTTTCTGGATTTTTGATATTGAATTTAATGAAAATTTTTGTCTTTTTCGTAATGATAGGTATTATCAATAGTCAAAATGAAATGGAGTGGATAGAATTAAATAAAGACTGTTAAGAATGAATTAATTATTTCTATAAATGTATACTAAACTCAACGATTGTGTTAATAATTTAATATTTTATTTATTTTACTTTCTTTTTGTTTTTAAAATCATTTATTTAAAGTTTATATTTTAATACAATTAAGCAAAAAAAATTTATTTTGTTTTGGAAAGAAATCATTTCCTCTAACAATTTTGTTTTTACTTTGTTTAAATTCAATGCGTTTTTCTGTATAACCACATCACGTGTAATTTATAAATATGTAATAAATAAACGCTTTAAATTTAACAAAACTATAAATTAAGTGTTTTATTAAAAGGTACTCCTTTTAGATATAGTTTTTTTTTTTTGTATTTCAATTAAATAGATGAAATGGTTTCTTGATAGTTTTCATTTTTATTTATAGTTAAAAATAATTTTTATTTAGTTTTTGTTTGTTTTCATTTAACCTAAAGTTGAGTAGTTTTTATTCCAAGGAAAAGTTTGAATTTTTGCTAGTTAGTTTATTTTTGTTATCAATATTGCTTTAGAATTTGAGATTATTATAAATATTTGTGCCCCTTATAAATTAATGTGGATTTTGATGGATGTAGATATACACTTTACCCTAGAATATTTATCCTGTAGAAAAGATATTTCCAAATGTAAAATGTAGATAGAAAAATTCGTCAAAAAAGTAGATATAACTGTATCACACTCATACTTCATATATGAAATTAGTCAAGATTGTGATTTATCAGGGCATTCTAAAAGAAAATTCATAAATGTTTTTGGCACTTGAAAATTTTTCTCTTTCATCAATGATTTATGGATAATTTCCAAACTGGGTTAATACTTGACTATTTTGTATGCTTTAAGATGCAATTTTCTATGAAGATATAAAACAATAAGGTTATATTCAAATTTTTACTTGGCTTTTAATTAAATGAATTTAAATTAGTTGTAAGATAAATGATCCATATAAAAATCTGATAATTACATACCGTTATACACTACAAAGAATAAATTTAATGTAAATCAAAACTTCTATGTATTATATAATTGCATAAAATATTAAAACTTTAAAATATTTAGGACTTGGTGATCTTAAAATATTTACCAAGATTCCTCAGATTTCATTAATTTTGGGTTTAAACAATTTCATATTCATTTTTTGGTCTGCTATTTCCTCAGATTATTAAATATTTCTCTAATAAAAATAATGATTTATTAGAATGTAAAATTTCTTTAAATTCAAAGAAAACAATTAAAATTTTACACTTCTTACTATAATTGAAAAATAATTAATTATTTGCTATTATAGATAATTTTTTTAATTTCATTATTTACCCTAATTTTTATTTTTAGGAAACATTCAAATTTAGCCGTTTTAAATCACAAGAAGTTCATCTTTTACCTTAAGGTTTGACGACTAACTTAAATAAAAACTAATTATACTTTTCATTATTCAAAACCAAAAAATCCCATTTTTCTTAACTCTTGCATTTTTTTGAATGAAAAAATTTAATAAATTTCTTTTACGATAAATATAAATTTAATATTAATTTTTAACTTTTATAATAATTCCAGATATTATGAGTTCATCTATTATTTCTTTGGATTCTCCTTCACCACCTTCAAGTCCTAATAATCACGAAATTGATACAAATTTATTGACAGCTTCTGGTATAATATGTTAGTTAAAAACTATATATAATTTATTAAATATTTAATTTTTAGGAGTTACATCAACAACAATTCCAATGTACAATTGCCCTTTACCATCTGATATACTATTACAATCTACTGAAGATAATAATTATAATCTTAATAGAATGGAGAACAGTCGGTAATATAGTTCAACAAAATTAATTATAATACAAGTGAAACATTACAGAAATTAAATTTAAATGTTAATTTCCAGCTTTGATACCCAAAATACAATGAACAGTGTTACAAATTCATTAGCATGTCAACGATTGCTGAATCCTCCATTACAAGGATCTAATATGAATGTCGTTCATCCTTATAGAGAAGCAAATGATCAATTAGGCAAATGAACTATATATAAAAATTTAAATGACAAAGTTTTCTCTTATTTCACAATAGAAAAGATGTTTAGATTGTTATAAAATCATCCAAAAGTGGTGATTTTATTTTTGTTTTGTTCAAGTTCTTCAATCATTTATTAAGTACTTTAAAGCAGTATTTTTCTTCAAATGTCCTTAATTCCAAATATTTTGCCAACAAAAGTTTTAACAACATATGTACAAAAAAAATAATTATAAGATAATAAATAGTACTTTTTTACAAAATTATATTTTAAAAGTTTATAAATTTAAAGATATTCATAATTTTTTATCGGTAATATATTATTGAATAATTTTATAAGGATTTCATTTAATGCAATCAATCTTAGGAAAGGAATGAAGTATACAACAAAAATATTTCTTTACTTTGAATCAGAGGAAAACTCTGATTTTAACCGGTTATTCAAGAATTGAAATATCGTAATGAGCTAAACTAATACATATTTAGGTAATGTATTATTCACCAAAAATTTAATAATAATTAATTGTAATTTTTGCAGATTACAAAAAGTAATAACTTTAACTTTATTCCACTATAAAACACAATTTTGAGAGAAAATTTTAAAAGTAACGTCAAACAATGCTGCTTATAGCTTCTTCATTTAATGTTCATATTTTTTTTAATATTTCTGCTTAAAATTCCTTATTTGAATTTCTTATTGGAATTTCTTCAAGATTTTTTTTGACAATACAGGTAATTCTAGTTTATTCAGGTAATTTTTATATGTTAACACTACATTTGAACAATATTTTTCCAAATTTTTATTTCAAAGTAGTAATAAGTGAGCGAGTGGTAGTGAATATCTGGAGGCGCCTTAAAAAAAAGTTGATTTGCGGTGCGTATCATAACATGCAACACAATTATCCAAAGCCAAAAAATCAAAATTTATTTATTAAAAGATATGTTTCTTGAATTAATGACGATGGATTTTTTTTTCTTTTGGCAAGGAGTGAGTGAGCAAAACTTTAAAGCGTTTTGCTGAAATTTGTTATTTTTAAAGTCAGTGTTCATGATAACTTAAAATCTACAGGACCCGAAAAGTATTTTCTTTTGAATCAATAAATTTTGATTTTTTGGTTTTGGATAATTTCGTTTTGAGTTATAACCGTAAAACAGCTTTATCTCAAGGCGCGTCCAGATACATATTCATCTCCATTGCCACTACTTTACTTAAAGCATGCCTTATTTTCGACAAATTACACTTTAAGACTCCTAAATATAATTACTAAAGTCATATTAGTTATTCTAGCACATAAATAATGAGCGAAAAAATAACGACAGCATAGTTTTTTAACTATGATGAGTAGAAAGCCAGGTTTTAAATTGGTTCAATTAAACAATAAATTAATATTTCTTACCTATTAATTTTGAAATGAAAATGAAATCATTTTACACTAAAATCAAAACATGTATTAATGTTTGAACTGCCACAATGCCTAATAATAATCTACTCTTAAAAAGAAAGAATCTAAAAATCAGTCTAATAATTTGGCTATTCAGAGAAATACTAACGAATCCTTTTTAATCTCTACACACCTCTAAACTACAATATTGCCCCACAATTACCTTATTTAAACTCGCAGTTAGTTTTATGTTAATTTAACTAAGAGGCTACATGTAAAGTTTAAATATACTAACTTGATGAACATAAAGGATGCCTAAAGGGATGCAACTAAGGCATTTCAGATTAAAATAAAAAATGAATATCATAAAAAAATATGCTAAAAAAAACATATGCTTTTTTAAAAAGCAATTGAATATATTTAAGATAAGATGACCTTCAAAAAAATGGTTTCACTTGGATTAAATGCAGTCTAACTAACTTCATACTCATTCCATATCCTCATATATAATATTCCCTAAGGAAAATATCCTTCTGTTCCTACACAAGAAAGACATTAGAAAAGATATAAAGCCCCAAGTGTTTCTTGATAAGCATAAAACCAAAATCTTTTTTTTTGTTTTATTTTTTTTTTCGCTTTTAGTAGGGTTGCACTATCCTTTTTATCTCAATGGGAAAATTGAATTTATCCATCCTTGTTTATTTTTATCACTGGACACATTGTGGTGATATATATACCTACATATATATGCATGAAAAGGAAGGCTCTTTACCCTGTTATAGTACTTTAAGTAAAATGTTTGTCATGAGGGATAAAGGGGAGACTAAATATCGATTTTACTGCATTAATACTGTGGGCTATCTGAAATGTTAACTCATAGAATCCATAAAATGTCCTTAAGGATGTTTAGAGACAGAATTGTTAAGGGATCAGAATAATAAGGCATAAAAATTGTTTACACAAATTGTTTGAAGGGTGTGGTTGAGAATGGATTAAAGATATATATATTTTAAGAAAATTATAAAAAAAAAAAAAACAAAAAAGTAAAAGCAAAATTTTGGTTGAACTTCAAATTTTTAAATTCAGTTTTTATACTTCTTTTTTTTATATAAATTATTAGTAGTTTTTTATGTTTTTTCTTGGTTAACTATACTCGCTTATATATGTATGTACAAGGAACTGTGTGCCATTAATTACCTTTTCATTCCTTTGACAGAGTTATCTCTTCTCAACAAATTCCTCTCATAATCCTTTATTAAAGTGCAAACTACTTTATTAGTTTTTGAATTAAGAATTTTTACATATTCATCTTTCCTTTTTTAATAGTTTTTTAAAACTTTTGTAAAATAATTTTAATTTAATTTAAAAATTGTAAAATATAAATTTAACGTCAAAATTAATAAAGTCAAATTTTAATCACAACAAAAAAAGGATACTTAAAATTTTATGATTTAATGCAAAAAGTTTATGAAAAGCTTGAAAAAAAAATTATTTCCTTTCATCAGGCAATACTAATTCATCTAACATATATCATACTATTGCAATGTCAAAGCAAATAACCCACAAATTTTTGTCAACCTGATTTTAATTTTCTAAAAGTTTGTTGTACAAATTTCTATAGAACTCGGATTTAAATTTGATTAACTAAAAATGTTAATAAAATCATGGAGTAAACTTTAATTAATTAACAGTAAAAAAAAAACAAAAAGAATATTCTTATAGATTAATAATGCAATCAATATATGCCCAAAGATAATATATAATTTTTTATTAAATGTTTATTTGTTAAAATGTGTTATCGTATGCGTAACTAATGTATATCATATATGTATAAAATGTTGTGTGATTTTTATTTGCAATGTGAATATATATATATATATATATATTATCTTAAATAATAGCGGCTCGCTTTATTAATTGTTTTGTTAGTGTATGTGCAGGTGTCAATCAAATGTTAATAAATTGTGCGGTAATATAAATGATTTAGAAATCTACTTAATTGAATTTTAATTACACTTGATATTATTAGCCACGGATTAAGAAGTCACGTGGTATTTATTAAGTTCAGAAATTATTTGGTAAGTTTGAAAATTTTTTTATTCCATTAATAATTGAAATAAGTTTTAATTAGTTAAAAGTAGTACCAGATGCACAACGTTGCTATACAGTAAGAGCTTTATTGACTAAAAGTGTATATAGAGCTATTTATTCTGTTACTTTTTGATAATGAAACATGATTTAAGGATTATATTTGATATTTTGGCTCTTAATTATAAAAATAATAAATAATTTATGAAATTGATAAATATATAAAATCAATCTTACAAGGCTTTGCCGATAATAAATTTAGATTTAGTATATATTACTACTTTTAGTTTTCGGTTTAATCCATAAATTATATAAATGACGTCAGAAATTAAAAAAATGAGATAAAATTTGAATTTTTAAAATATTACTTTTTAACTCTTCAAAATTCTTTTTCTTGTGGATTATAAATTTTGTTTAAATTCCTTTTTTTTTGCTTTGTTTGTATTTATTTAGAAAAAAATATTCATGCTTTTTTTTGTAAATCCATATCCAATTTTTTAGTATAGGGTTACCCCCCATGAAAGATTTTTCTTTAGATATAAACGAATTTTGACTTAACAATTACTTAACTAACCATATCAAGCATATCAAAAGATGTAATTATTGAGATGGATGCTTCACGCTTGTAAATTACTTAAAAATGGACGTCGTAGCGTAAATGAGACTTTATTCACTATAAATTTTTAAATCGTCTTACTCGTCCCATGTAAAGTATTTGTGAGTAAAAATTTAAATATGCGTTTAAAAAATTGATCACGAATCGTCATTTCCATATACTTTACATTGGTTGAAAGAGCCATTTGACAATTTTTAAATTTATAGTGAATCCTAGTGCTCAGGCGTATTTGAAAAAGCAGCATTGGATTCTATATTACTTATATTAATGTAGTAGAGTAAACGTGTGTATTAAAATTATACACTTGTGCCCGATTTCACAGTTCTAAGTTAGCTATCAGGTTGCCTACAGAGTGCCGGCTTACAGCCGAGCTGACAGCTTGCACTCTGAACATTTTCAGCAGATTCATATTTATTTACCAATAACGATTTTATAGTCTTCAGTATCGGAATCGGTGTCAGCACGGTTGTAAGCCGGCACTCTGTAGGCAGCCTCAGTTAACTGGAAATGTGACTTTAATGTCCTTTAACACGTTCGAGGATGTGAGTGCTATAGGCATTCAAATTTTAAAACCAATTTTTATTTATTTAATTTTATTAAATCTTAAATTTGTGAAATTAATAAACTTTTCAAGTAATGACCAACTAACGGTTAATATATGACATTTTAATTACTTTTATAATATATGCCTCATCAGATTTCAGATAATATAATGTTATAACTAGTTTTCGAAAAATTTCCTGCCTATTTTTTTAGCTTACTAAAATTTTTTCTATCCGTTAAGAAAAAATTTCCGTTTCAAAGTTCTTCGTTATCTCTTAAACTCTGTTAAATTCTTGGTTTTAATGCCCAAATTTGTGTAGTTAATCTCCAATTAACATCTTTCAAAATTTACTTTTAAACTAATGTGGTTTCTGTAGTTTAGTTTGATAAAAATAAGTTAAAATGAATTAAATTTCTTGAATAAAAATTTAGGCTCTTATTTTATTTGGCTATTAACTTTTTTTTAAATTGTATAAAAATTTATTCGGAATTTAAAAAATCCTAATTATATTTGATTGACAAAAATTAATATTTGCTCTTTAAATTGGAAAGTCGTGGAAATTTTTTGATACTTCTATAAGAAAATAATGTTAAATATGTTACTATTATGAAACTTAGTTTTGCTTATAAAACACACTCATAACGAACTTTAATTACCTCTCTTTTATTAACTTTTTAACGTCCTGTTTTATATTATATCCTTCTCATTATGTACTGCACTATAATTAATGGTGCCGTATTAATTAAAACTAATAATAGTAATATTCATTTGAGGTTTTGACTTTATAACAAAACTGGTTTCAGCTGATGTAAAAAGTCACTTAAAAAAGTGAAGATTAAATATTGACTGTGAAACAGATGAAAATCTTAATTGATGATTTAAGTTAACTGATAATTAACTAATCCTCCTGTTAACTCAGAACTGGTTAACCGGGCGTCGTCAATATTAACATAATTGAATAAAATTTGTTTTCTAAGGATTTTGTTAGAAAACGCATTTCTGGTCACATGCAAAGTTTTTACAGTTTTTAGTTCCAATTTTTGCAAATTTTATAGTTTCAATTTCTCTTTCCTAGTTGTTTGTCTCTCTTATTCAGTACTCTCTTGTCGTAAGAGTGTGTCAGCCTATATGTGAAGCTCAAAAATTAACTTTAAAAATTAAAAGTGAAATTAAATAAGTGAAAAAAAAACAGAAAATATTTCAATTGACGCTTACCTTGCGTTCGAGTAGAGTGATGGATGTGTGCTTGGAAAATCAAAGCACCCCGTCAAATTGGTCTGGTCCAAGCCAAAAAATTACAATGATTTTCTACAAAGAGAAGCATTTTACAGGTACAAGATAGGAAACCTTGACCAGGCAAGGAAGTTGGACAAAGATTCCCTTAGAATGTTGACGGGACATAGTCTTCTCCTTAAGTACCTCTATAGACTGGGAAAATCAACGACTCCAAATTGCAGATTCTGTCACGAAGTGAAGGAAACGCCTTACCTATCTTCTGTTTGACTGTTGGAGGTTGGTATCAAAGAGAGTAAAGCATCTTATCACTCGACAAGTGGCCTGTATAAATTTGAGAAATATCCTAGCTCTGGAAAGGGAACTTGATATAAGGTTCCCATCATAGCGTAAAGTACAATCGACTGAGTCTGGTCGTGGTGGTCGTTTCCCTTTCTACCACTACTACTACTACTACAAAGAGGAGAAATTTCTTTTTCAATAAATTTTGCAAGACGAGAGCTTTTATAATTTTTTCCCCCCTTATAAATTCTGCACGTGTCAGAGATATTTTACACTTATCCTGTAAGAAATGCTTTCCGACAATATAGTTAACGGACGTACACCTTCCAATCGAGTAGGATAGGAAATATTTAATATTTAATTATTGGGCTAGGAGTTTTTATCAGTTTTTGACTCATATTTCGTCCAAATATTTGGAAATTTTTAGGTTTTTTATAAATATGGATAATAAGTATAAAGATGAGGTTGAAATTATTTAAATTCATTACCAATTTTTATATAAATTCAACAAATTCTCTTTTTGCTTTGTTCCCTTTAATAAAATAATTAATAACTGTAAGTCAATACATTAGAAGATGACTTATGAATCTAGCGAACGGCATAAGAACTAAACCTAAGAAAGTCAAAATTTTAAAAGGCGAATCATTAATCAAAATTTCCAAAAAGTTTGTTAGAACAAATGTACCATGATAAAAATTTATCTACATTAAAAAAACAAACAAACAATTAAAAAAAGAAAAAAAACTATTGCAGTGCTTTTATATAAAATCAGCAGCTAAAACCGGATATATGCATGAATGTTCTCAGTATTTGTTCATGTTTTCTCTAAACAGATAAATTCAGTAGCTTTAA
This sequence comes from Acrocera orbiculus, assembly GCA_947359355.1. Classification (NCBI taxonomy): domain Eukaryota; kingdom Metazoa; phylum Arthropoda; class Insecta; order Diptera; family Acroceridae; genus Acrocera; species Acrocera orbiculus. The sequence goes on along the minus strand of OX375756.1, from coordinate 26,201,293 downwards.
ATTAATTTAATCGCATGAAAGGAGCAAAACCATAACGAAAATGTACAGCAATCGTATCGTATTTATATCAATCAAGAATTTTGTTTTTTTATGTCAATATTTAAAAAAAAGTTTTAAGTGATTACAGCAATTTCAAAAGCTTTTATTTTTGTTAATTAGTTAAAATTTTGTAAATAGGAAAACAAAAATTTAGCTGTAATTGTTTAACTTTTTGTTTTTTTTGTTTTTTTTACTGTAATTGGTTGAAAAAACAAGTAATTAAAATATTTCTGAAAGAATTTTCCTTGATGTTTGTTTTTATTTTGGTTTTTTTTTTTTTTTTGTTACAAAGATCTCAAGATTTTGTGATGATTAATGGGTATTGGGTTGACAGAAGTGATATCTTTCAGCGATAGGGGGGATATGATTGCAATCACTCAAACTTTCTTGAGCTTCTTAACTTTTTTTCTTTGATTACAACTGAAACATTATTAGTCAAATTAGGACCTTAATTCCCCCTGATCTCAACACTTTCACTATGCACTGGTAAAAAATATCAACGCACAAAATTTAGTGTAAAGTATTTAATTCTTTTGAACGGTTATGCTTGATTAATGTTGAGGGCTTAGCACAAACACTTTCATATATAGCGGTCTCATTTTCTTGATTTCAAAGTGGTCAAGTCGGTTGTTATGTTCAATGACCTTCAATAATACTAGTCCCAGGCCGGGGGAAGTTTGCGAAATGTAATTTTTACAGATCACCCGTTTTTAAGTTTAATAAGTTTCGACTAATAAAATGTGTTTTTAAGTTGTTAAGGAATCCATAACACTAAATTTATATACCCTCTCTATACACTCTATACATGGTGGTCCTTATTTGTTAATTTGACTATTTAATTTAACTTTTTTCCTTATTGCAATTACTTCTGAAAACAATTAAAAATTTACGTAGAAATTTTTACCATATTTTTACTTAATATAAAATTCTAAACATTTAGAATTTTAACAATTTATCAATTGTATTCCAATGCCAGAATTTGTGGACAGAATTAAACATTTCTGCAATAAATGCAATTAAAATGAATTTTATTATTACATCATCAGTGTATATACTCAGCATGGGGGGTATCAGTTGAATCTAACATGGTTCTTGTTATGTTCTTGCAAAACTAATTACACGACAAGCAACAGAACATTATATTGTGCACGCATTTAGAACTTGTGTTAAACCTAAATGGTTAAACTTTACATAAAGATCGCCACTTATTTTTTGATATCAATGTTTTATAGTTAGGAAAAAGACAACATCTTTGTAACTACTAAATAAAGATAAAGTCAGCTGTTGAGGTCAAATGTCTTTCCATTAAAAATATTGTCCCAACCATATTTACACTCAATATGCTACTTTTTCCATGTTATAAAAATTTTTATTTTCTTATAACTTTCTGACAAAGATATTTGCATTTTGCATGCAAGTAAGTTGAATAATTTCCAATTTGAAATATGCCCTCATCCAAAGGAAATATCCCCTAGCTCTAGTACAGGTACTCCAACATCTGACAAAAAACAAAAACTACCGACAAAACTACTTGTATACAAAGAAGATGAAGAAGATGAATGGAGATATATAAAAATCTTGTGGGGGGTTTCAAAGCATCAGCTAAACAAGTTTTTCCTTTTTTTTATTTTTATTTTTACTTTTTTTTTTCGTTTACCCTAAAAAAAGGAATCAAATATGCAAATTTTTTGTTTAAGCAAAAGCTTCTTTTTATTTTCTTTTATTATTATTGCTATTCTTTGTTTGCTTGCTCTTCTGTTATTGACTTTTGGATGAAAATCATGGAATTATAAATAGTATTAACGATAGTCATTTATTTAATGAAGGGTACTTCAATTTTCTGAGCTATTATAAGAAAATGAATCGTGATTAGATTGTACTTTGATGTTAAAGGCGAAAAGATTAGGTATTTTTAGTAAAAATTGGGGTCTATAACTCCAAATGAAAAATTTAATTTTTATATTATTAGTAAATGATTTTATGGTTTAAAATTGAATAATCAGAGAATGTAATTTTATATTTTCAAAGAATGCAAAGATAGGCTATCTAACATTTGTCGTTTGAAGATGTAATAAAAAAAAAAAAGGGTGGAAATATTTTTAATGTGATTTTTTTATTCGAGAGCACAATCGTTGTCGTTATTTATGGAATGAATACTACTTCTTGTAAATGGCTTCCATGGCTGGCCTCACAGTAGCCCATTCGTTCAGACCAATTTTTCAGCATATTCTCGTTTGTATGTGACAAAATCTAGTCAATGACTAGACGGATCTTGTTCTTCGAAGCACAAATTTTCGCTGGAAATTTGGGATAACACTTTTTCTTGACCGCTTCTAACAAATAATAGTCCAATGGTGTCGAATTGCAGCTCCTCAATGGCCGATTCATGCCTTGTGACGTGTGGCACAAGTTAAAACCAAGTTTTATCCAGGCTCATATGTTTGATTTGTGGAATTAAATACCGTTAGTTATTTTAGCTCTTTTCCAAATCAACTTTTAAGTTAAATAGTAAAATGTGTTAGGATTTCACTTTCCTAGAGTTAAAGTCAAAATAGTTGTGCACACATAGAGTTAAATTAAAGTTTTGTTTTACTTAATTCCTATACTAAAATCCTACTTTTTTTCTGTTTCCTATATATTATCGGTTAATTAGTAAAAATATTGTTTTTATAGTTTGAAGTTTTCATAAAAAACACAATATCCCTAAAGTCAAAATTTTTTTATTCAACGAAAATTTAGAAATTCAACAGTAAAGAAATTTATTTAAGCGAAAAAACTTAGCGATGTGAAAACGAACAAAAGTATTGACATGAAAAACTCATCCTTAGCTTGTCGGAAAGCAGATCTGACTGTGTACTAAATAAAAATTCTACAAGGAGAAATTTTCTTGCATAGAAGAGATGCAAAAAATAAAAAAATTATAATAATGACATTTTTCTTAACGTACTTTTTGATGCTAAAAATTTTCCACTTCTTTTATTTATGAACATTTTTCTCCCCTTATCAAAAAAAGTATTGAAGCTTCCATTTTAACCCTTTATTCATTTAACCGTACTAGGAAGATAGATAGAATTGTTAATCATGCAATTTGAAAAGGAATGTTGAATACTTCCTGTGCTTTTTGAGAAAAATAATTTTTCTAAAAATCTAACAAAGAAAATACTTTTTTCCAGGGTATTGTGCTAACAAGTATGCCACTAATTGTCCTTCATATTTGTTTTTTCTTTTCATTTTTTAGTTTTTGAATATTATTATTCATGATTTTTGAATAGGAGAGTTTATTAGGGTCAAAGGTTTTTTTTTTCTTTGTTTTAAAAAAATATGTGTATCTGAAGGAAGAAGGATCATTTTGGTTATGTAGAAATGTTTGTAATAAAAATAAAAATCAAATAAAGTTTACAAATTGGTAACAAAAATTTGACTTTATTATCCCTGAAAGTGAGAATGTGGGGACATTTTTTGTGAGTTTTTACGTCAATACTGTAGTGTAATAGTTTCTGATAATAGTTTTTTCTTTCTCAAGGTAGGCAATAAACAAATTAACGTGAGTATCACGAAATCATATCAATTTGTTAGCTTTAGATTGCCGGATATTCGGTATATACCTATTTTGCCTGAAATGAGTCAATTTGACTTAAACATCAAAAATGAAATTTTTTCAAAAAAATAAAATTCTATTTCAAAACAATTCAAAATACGTTCTGTTATTTTCTGCAGATGCTGTTATTACATTTAGCACAAACCCCGGTACTTCTATTTCTTTTAAAATCGAAGTAAAATCTCTGCACATTGTTTAGGAAAAAAAAGGAAGTCCCCACTTCTTAGACCATAAATACGAAGACTTCTAATTTCTTGCCTCATAAGCTCCTCGAGTGTTTAAAATTGCTACAAAATCTCATCTTTTCGATTTTCTTACTGTCCAGTCTTATGCATGATTGCATATACTGCATAATACACCTTCGTTGATTATCAATTAAAGGCACTCTTTAAACAACCAAGGATAATATTTCCTTTGTGGTATGAAGTTACCCCTAGGACGTCTTTGGATTTGGTATAGCCTGTAAATTTGAACCAGATTTTGATACATCCTTTTTTTAGCAGCAAAAATAGTTGAATCGGTGACAATAGCCGCGACTGCTGCTAGCCCCACAATCTTATCACGGCAGCTGTCGCTTAGTTTTGCGTTAGGCTTAAGTCTGAATGTCAACTAACATGATCTTATTAAATCAAAACAAATCTGAAGTATTTAGTGGAATTAATCTGAAAAATGCCTGATGAAAAACTCAAGGAGAAATATTTAATTTTTTAATTTTGCGAAGAACTTTTCGATCAGAAAGTAGCTAGAACGGCTCCTTCTTCATAACAAAATTAATTAATATTTTATTATTCCCAGGGTGAATTGAATTCCTACGAAAATTTTTTGAATAGATCAGGATTATGTTTTACACAATAGAGTCCTAGTAGTTTGAAGCAGACATAATAAAATGTTGATGGTTAAACTTAAATTTATGTGTTTTTGTTGTTGTTATTAAAATCTTAAAGTACTCTACTTCCAAGCTTAAAAATAACATTATGAAATAGTCAATGTCATAATTTTTTCCTTTCCCAAGGTACATATATATGATTATCACAAAATTAAGGTACCAAAACCATTTCAGCGAACTATTACATTTTTTTTTTCACTTCTGAATGTTTCACTGGCCTTCAAATTCATTCCGCGATGTATTAACAATTTCATATCTTATCCACATCTACAGAACACCATTTCTAAACACTGTTCTAAATTAACAAGGTGCTGTTGTTTTTGGTTAATTGTGGGCTAACTCATTTGGAAAATAAAATTTTTACACAAAAAAATAGGTAAATAGGTCAACCTAGTAGTAGACATGTTATTATAGAAAAAATAATATCCAGTTCCCTTGCCAGAGCTAAGATATCACTCAAACCTATTTCCAACCCTCCCATGCAGATTACTTGTCGAGTGAGAAGATGCTTTAATTTCTTTGACACCACCTTCCCATAGGTCAACCTAACATTCGGTAAGAACTACTTTAACTCGTTGAGGACGGCTTGTTACCATAGGTAGTTATAGTTTTGTTAGTTGAAAATAATTTTTTTTATTAATCAAAAATCAACTTTTAATTTTTTGCTAAGCATTTTGTGCAAATAAAGCAAAATAGAAAAAACTACGCCATCCTCCACGTGTTAAGTACTCTTTTATTTTTTTTACTTCTTCATTTTTATTCAATTTGTAATAGAATCATTTTGTCCTGCGTTCGTCGTGTATACATGTCATCGCATGATTTTAATTTCGCACACTGTTAGTAGTTTTTAAAATTAAATTCGACGCTTAACTGGTTAAAGCCAAAATTTTTATCTGTCGGTGTTTATTTCCGTCAAAAAGGAATAATAAATCAACACCCGAAATTATTATTTGAATCCATTGTTTTTAAAATAACAAACATAACGTTAATAAACCCTTTGTAACTTCTAAACTAAATGTCAGTAAGATTAGCTCTTCTTAAAAAATTCTATCAGTCATCCTTTGGACTTATTGACCTATGTGTTACTTTCTTAATACATTTTGATTGATTTCAATGAAATTCCTTATTTATTTATTTTCTTTTTTGATATTTTAATTCAAACGAATCAATAAATATAATTAATTTGATATTATAGCATGCCATGAATTTTATAAAAGAAAAAACAATCGTTAACAATTTAGTACCGAGTTTGCGCATGCCACATAATTAACCGATACAAATGAAAATTACCCTAAAAAAGAATAAATACAACTAAATGGCAAAAGAAAAATCAAAATAAATTTATTCCAAACATACCAGAAAATTATTTCATAAAATCTGGCATATAGAAAGGGAAAGTTTGACCTCAAAGTTGCGTAAAATTCAACCTTAAAGGGTGCTTAGCGTTAAAAAAATAATATAAAAAAAATTTTTTGTTGTTGATAGATTTGGCTTTGAAAAAGAATATAATTAAAAGACTTCAATTAATATTGCCGCTAATGAAGCTAATACCCAAAAAAAAAAAATTAAGAGAGTGGGAACTTGTATACTTGTCTTTATTACCTTGGTAAAAAGAAAAATTACTAAACAATTTCCTTGACTGGCCATATATACCCGTTGTTCCTTTAGGCTGCTAAATTTATTTTGTATTTTAAAAAATATCATAATAAGTAGTCGTGCAAACAACACACAAACGTATTTTATAGATGGTGTGGTCCCTTCACTGTTTTCACCGAGTCAGCCCCAAAAAAATAAAATATATATATCCACATCTTGCAAGCTAATCGAGTTGTTGACATTTGTTTGGCTCTCATCGTCTTCCCCAGATTTATGAAGTTAATTAGTTTGGATGCCATTAAAGCTTATCGCCTAAAATCTTTTAGGTAGATGTATTTAGTGTCTTATACATGTTTATTATTAAAATATGTAGTATTTTTTCATTGTCTCACAGTATTTTTCGTGCGAACTGATGATTTTTTAGAAGTGGTGAATAACATAACACTAAAAATTTTATATTGGTATTTCTTTAATTTATTGCTGGCAGATATAAAACAAAAAAAAAAAAAACAATGACCACCTATTTAAGAAGATATATACAGATATAATCTTGACTTGTTTGAAAAATGAATTAACAATGAGTGGAAGAATTTGTAAAATGGAAAGTGGAGAAGGTGATAATATATAGTGGGACAACATAAAGCTTAAATTATATTTTAAAAATATTTCTAAAATTGCTGCCATTAGGGGGACACATCTTTATTTATTTTTGTTGAAATTAAAAATTTTTCTTTTGTTTTTTGATTGCTTTTGATTTGAAAAAAGAGGGAAATTTTTTTTTAATTTGAGCGAGTGGCAGTGAATGTCTGAAGGTAGCGTACAATAAAAAATTGTTTTGTGGTGTCCATCATAATTTGCAACAGAATCATCCAAAACCAAAAAAATTTAAATTTATTAATTAAAGGAGACGTTTTTTAAGATTACAACAAGGGGTGTTCTTTTTTCGCGTAGCCTTTCTCATACTTTCTTTCTATATTGTATTAAAAATATTCAAGATCATTTGTTCTCCTTGTTGTCTGTTCCGATTTGAATATAAGTTTCATTAATCAAATTAATAAAATCTAAAAGTTTTTGGAGACAACAAGAAATCTGTGTCATTTATTTCATTAATTCTAAATCTCTCAAATACAATTTAAACTTTTTAAGAAATTAAAAATGGAGGCATTTGTTTGTATGCTTTAAAGTTTGTGTAGATTTTCATGCTAAAATAATGAAAATAAAAAATGAAAAAAAGTTTTTAATAATTAATTTACGATACCTATTTTCTTATAAAAGAGGCCAAATTCGTGATCTTATAGTCATCGTGCTAGAAAATAAAAAATATTATTTTCTTTTTTGATCTACAATTGTCAGTTGACATGGGATTGTCATCTGTTTTATTCTTTCAATTCGTGTTTAAAATAAACATATTCTAAAACAGTTAATTAGAACTTGAAACTTGTACATGATGGCAAATAATTCAATTTTCTATTTACTAAATGTGCAAAGTGTTAACTAGGTCTATGGCCTTTTAAACCATAAAAATAAATATACAAATAATAAACTTTGGAAAATTTTTGTTGCTAAGTTAACACTAGATATACCAACAATTTGACTTACCTATATTTACCGACACCAGTCAAAATAACTGATCTTAGAAAAAATGTTTAGTGGAGTTAAGTCGTTTATATTTTTAAAAAATGATAAATTATTTTAATTAGATTAAATTTAATATATTTTATTAATAGTAAACTTATTCATTAATTAAGGGAGGGGTAAGGGTTTGAGCGAATTGAATAAAGCAAATTTATTCAAACCTTTTGAACATTATTAAGCATTACTTTAAAAACATTCTGTAGTTTTTTTTATTAGAAAATATCTAGAAACAGCCGGTGACACAGTTTTTTTTAGGGTCGTCTTTTGAAACGGATCATTGTGGGTGTTCGCAGCTGGAAATTACCTGAAATCAAAAACCTATAATATCAAATCAAAGTATCATCGAATCCTTCTTCAAATATTGTCTGATTTTGTTTTTTTTTTTTTTTGTGCTCATTTAAAGTAAGGACTGCTATTTTCCGGCATTTTGTAGTTGAAAAACTCCCTTAATATAAGAAAAGTTCTAAAATTCAACCAAGTGTGTACCAAGTTTGAAGTGAATCGGTAATGTAGTTTTTAAAAAGCAGTAAACATCAACTTTGAGAAATTAGTTTTGAGAGAAACGCGTTTAAAAATTTTCAAAACTAAAAGAAATCAATCAGACAATGTTTGAGTAAGGACAATATATAAAGGAGAGGAGACTAACTATATTCAATAACTTTGAGAGTTTTGTTTTGATCGACTTCAAATTTTGGGATTATGTTCTTGAAATATTTAACTATAAGAAAAGAAGAAAAAGAAAATCAATTTTTTCAAAAGTTAAAACCCTTACCCCTCTTTTAACATTATCATCAAAATATGTGTGATGTTGCAGTCAACGTGTTAGATAAGAAGCAAAAAAATGCCTAATGGCCTGATTTGCACTTCCAAAAAGCAAGAATATTGCCAAATTTGTTCCAATTAAAGCATTTCTAGGGCTGTCAAGAAATTATCTAATATGTCCACAAAGCTACCCTGGCTACAATCTTCTTTCGTATATGCCTAGAAACTTGTATAATTGCCGACAAGCATTCTTCTTCCTTCTACTTCGGTGATAATACTGTTCGATACTGTTTTAATTAGTAATCGTCTTTCATGGAAATCCCTTACAACTTATCGGTCTTATATGTTTTTTGTTTAAATTATAAACTCTAATTTAATATAAAAAATTTGTCAAAAAAAAACTGAACCTTAGAATGTTGAATCTCTTTTGAGCCTTATCGGTTTCCTCAGTAAGGAGGTCAAAGAGGATGAAAAGAAGCTTACTCAGGTACTCCCATTCCAATTAAATGCTTTTTTATTGAAATCCTCGGTGGTCTTCTATAGATTTTACATTAAAAAGCACTTAAAAACTAAACAAAAAAACTCTAATTTTTCTACTTAAGTAAAATGAAAATGAAAACATACAAAAAGACCCACCCGTATCCGTGGTACCAACCTTGGAAATTGAGTGCATTTAAAACAAATTCTCTAATACCACTGCATCTTGCTATTATTTTCTTTTTAATATGCTTTAGAGTCAATAAAAATAGATTTCAATTATTTTCCAGTAACTAAATGGCAAATAAAATAAATCCAAAAAGGACAAAAAAATCGATCTCTAATGTTTTCTTTAGATTAATAAAAATTTCATCGATTTACACACCTAAACTTTGCTATATGGGGATTATATATGTATATAATATATATACATATAGTTTGTATAATTTTATGCAATACTAGCATATATGGATATATTAACAGAAAAGGATATTTCATCATTTTGATAAAGCAGATTAATTTTCTCGTTGTTGCCAGGAATTCTAATGGAAACAGATACTTAAAATAGGGAGTTCACTTTGATTTACATATCACAAACTAAGTTAAAGGATAGCACAGAATATTTAATTAGCTAATGAATAATATTTTAAGACTGTATTAGTTAACTTTTTATTTATCTCGTATCAAAATACAAATTAAGAGCTTAAAAAAATATTTTAATTTTTGTTTTATTTAAATATTTATATAATGCACAGATTTTTGGACAATTCTACAGACTAGCACTTAAGAAACCTTTTTTAAAATTAATTGAATTTGAGTAGTAAAAAGTTCATCTCGTTTGTATTAAATTTGTACTTAAGGTTAAACTCAATTAAAATGTTAAAAAGAAAAACATTTTGTTATATTAGAAAAGGAAAAGGAAGTTAATTGACTGCAAAATGAGCGAAAAAGGAAAATACAAAATGTAGAAATATATATATTGTAAATTGAAGAATGTTTGTTTGTTTATTTATTTCAGGCTAGGTTTGATTACGGTTAGGGGACGGTTAGTAAAAAAAAATTACATGAATTCACGTATCAGCAACCTGTCCTAGTGCTATGGACCTCTCAGAGCGGTAAAATAGTACTACAGAAGGAAGTATGCTGAAAAAAAGAAAGTGTACTTGTGTGAATGTTTATATGATAGTTTTATTAATTGCTGGATAGTTTTCATCCAGTTAGCTTTACATATTATCCTCAACTCTGAGACCTTCTGGATTTCTTTACTGCAAGCTTTTGAATACTTTGTAATCAGATTCATAACTGATTGACTCAGATATTTTATTCAAAGCTATTACTCAGCTCAATCGAGTACGCCTAACTCAGCAGCCGTAGCTCTGAAGGCGCTTTTGGATTTCTCTACCGTAGGCTGTTGGACTCTATGTAGCCAGATGAATGAGCTTCAGATTGGAGATGTAGTCTTTATCAAATATTTCAACCGCAATATCGCCTAAAATTTCAATAATTTTTCTAGACGGTTCATTTGTTCGGTATATATACCTGGATATATAACTATAGGTAGCATACCTGCAGCTGTCCACTTCCTGATTATTAGCAGTATGTGAACTCTGACGTTCTTGACAATAAATCCATAAATATTCAATATTTCCTTTTTACAGGATATTATTAACAATTATAAAAAAAAAAGGTCCCCTCCTAAGTATTTCCTTGGATAGAAAAACGGGTGCTAAAATGCAAAACAAATTCAAACGGCTTGTGATGAAATGAGGAAAACTATAACTCCGACGTCTTAGTAAGATTTCAAAGGGGGAAAATTCACCCGCCCTAACGTTTAAGAACTATACTTGCGATAGTCAAAATTTTTATATATTCCCAAGTGGTCTTTATCCTTAAAGCTTTGAGAATACACGGTGTTTATTTATTAAAATAAAATTTATTTATATAATCATAGGAAATTATGTTGAAAATACAATGAGAAAAAATGGCTGATCTTGTCCGAAAATATCACAATTTAAAAGCATTCCTTTCCTTGTTTATTAATTAATTGATTTTTTTTATTTAAGACAGTGGCGTTAATATTTTTCTCTTAACTCCCATATTATATACTTGTAGGATATTTTGTAATTAGATACTTTAACTAAACATAACAGACGCGACTTGTATAAATCTGTGGTAGAACATATAACTGACATGACAATTTCTTTTGTTTCTCTGAAAGAGAAATCTTTTTCTGAATCTGAAGAATTTTCTGAATTTTTTTCTCCCATATAAAAATATTGAAAAATAGAGAATTTATCTTTAAATTCTTAATTTTCATTCCTAAACTCTTGTATCTTTTATCTGAAAGTGAACTGTACCCAAGATTCATGAGACACCGTGCAAATCGGATCAAGGTATTTAAATAAAAGGATTTTTTAATGCTATAGAAGGTCATTTCAGGCTTTTCTGGTTGGTTTATTGCCAGAAAATAAACTAGAGGCAGATGCACGAGGCTGCATATGATTTGAGTCTTCCAGATTCTTATTTCAGGAATGGAATTCTTAAATTATAAATTTGCTAAAACAAATATATTTAAGCTTTTTAATTCAGAAATATGTGATATAATAAAATCTATTTCAAATCTCAAAATTTTAGCAGTTAAATAGAACTAACACACGACAGCAAATTATATTCCAAGTTAATTGTCAAAGACTTAAAATCCATCCAATCCAATTCATCGTGTTAACTGTGTGGGAAGGCACTTAAAACCATATAATTTGAAATAAAATTTTAGGACAAATCTTTTTATTATAAAAAATAAAATTCTAATAATTTAATAATATTTTCATAAAGAAAAAGGCATTAATGCTGATTTTAGAATTTTCAGATTAATTACATTTAATTAAATTTAAGCTTAATAACAATTAACAATAAATTATAAAAATTAATTTTTTAAGTTACTTTTTTAAATGTTTTAATTTTTATGACGGCAAAATCTGCCATTTAATCCCAAATAAAAGATTCTTTATATCAGTTTAAGTAGGAAACTTAAAATTCGTATAAAAATTTTCTATTATAAGCTGTGAACTATCTGATGAAAAGTTACTGTAATATCCTTAAATTTTATTACACTAAGAAAAGAAAAATTATTTAATTATTGAAATATATTACAAAATTTTTGCAAATTCTAAATAATAAATATCAAAGGATATAAATTTAAAAATATGGGGTTGATAAGAATTAAAATTAATAAAACAACATTGCTATATATATCCTGAAAGAATAGAGACAAAAATTTTCTAAATAAAAAATAAAAACTATATTATATCCTGTTAGGAAAATATTTTCATATCCTAAATGTTTCCATTCTAATGAACAAAAACAAATGATATCATGCCAAAAACATTATTTTATTACCCTTTGTGTTTGTAAGATAATTCCTTCTGTTTTTGTTTTTTTTTTTAAAATAATTTCTTTTTTATTTATTCTACTAACCAATCCATTTGCAGTCAGTCATCCACTTAAGAATTGAAGCAAATGGGTAAAAATAATAATAAAAAGGGTCGTCTGTCACGTTAAGGTTCTTTAAAGCATTTGCTAATTGTAATCTTGATCTAATGCGTCGTGCACCCTGATATAGCTACTAGTCCCCCTGAAAAAATTATATTTGCTCTGCTTGTTTATGAAATCCCTTTTCGTTCCGTATATGTATAAACTATATTCTCCTTAAATAATGTGCAAAGCAGACGGAAGGTTCCGTTAAAAGTGACGAAAACAACTGACTGCCTTTAGCGATTGACACATCTGCCATTCTATTGTTGTTGACGCTTCCATTCATATAAGGGTGGTAAAAGATTACCCCATGCCAGGGATAGCGGCTTTTAGAAAAAAAAATAATAATAATAACAATAATCTAACAATTAAAGACTGATCCCTGTTTACACATCAATAGAATTTGGTTTCTCTTTTTTTTTTATTTTTTTTTTGTTACTTTCTATGATATAATTTTTTGCATTTGACCTTTTTTTCTCAATATGTTTCGTTTAGATTACGGGGTACTCAATAATTGATATTTATACCAAGATAAATATCTTGTTGAATTTATGAAATTTCTTTGCAAACTTTTTCAATATAAAATCTTTTTTGTGTTCACAGCACGTAATTTTTTTTTTATTAAAAGAAGAAGGAAAATTGATAGTTAATTGTTACAAATATATATATATATATTTAGGAGTGTATGTGTAATGTGAGAGATCACAAATTCGTGCCTAAAATTATAACCTGATACTTGAAAATCTTTTTTGACTTTGTAAAAATAACAAAAAAAAAATCTCTTTTGAATATATCAAATTTCATACTGGACCTAAAAATTGGCGCCATGTGGCTTAAATTAATTTATACTACCCGACAATAAAAAAATAATAATCGTGTTTTTACTCATGTAATTGACTGCACAGAAACTTTTGCTAAGGGTTCTAGTATAAATCTATTCACTATAAGTTGCCGTTCGATATATCGTCCTCGAAAAAATTAATTTTTATACAAAGTGTACCTTAAAAAAATAATGTTCAAAACCAGTAAGGAAATTACTTATCATTGAGTTTTTTATGTATAAATTCTACTAAAAATCCAAAATGAAAATGGAAAAATATCAATAAAATTTCTTTTTTATAAGAAATGACCACAAAAGCCGCTGTCATGGTGACTTTTTGCACAAAAATATTACTTAAAATTACTTTACGCACTACTTTAGTACTAGTGGATTTTTCTATCATTATTAAGGCATTGACTTATGGTATGAAAAACTTTCTCCAAGTGGAGAAACATATTTAAAAATTTCTTTTCAAATGTCTTTGAAATGTCCTCAAATATTATTGTCATTGCAACAATTTATATCAAAAAGTTTGAATAATTTCTAGTGCCATTAATGACCTCTTTGGAACAACTAAAATATTATCCATTAAAGTGTATATGTAGTACTAATTTTATAAAGATTTTAATTTAGCCCAAATTCTTGTTAAGAATTGCTGATATTATTTCTCAGCTGACTATTGAAGCTTGTTTTATTGTTTTCAGTCAAGCATTACGATCATTTGGTTTAACCGATATTAACTTTCCTTTACGTTTATCATCATCTTCCATTCCCTCTCGGTCTTACCAAATACTAATATAATCAACATATTTGAAGTATTTTTGTCTCCGCAAGCTGTCCTAATTTACTTAAAGTCAAAATTCCTCACTATGAAAGGAATTAAAAGATATTTTTGATAGGTGTTTCTAGAAATCGTGAGGATTCTTTTGAATGAAAAATCAAATACTCTTAAGGTGGGCACTCACTTAAAGCGTATATCTCAGCGGGTAACTTTTTTGACGTCAAAATGACGTAAAAATGAATTTCACGCTGAAATATCTACATATGAGGGGGAACTTTAGTGTGAATCTATGACGTCATAAAAGTTACCCGCTGAGATATACGCACTAAATGAGTGCCAACCTTTACACAAAAAAGTTTGAAGAGTAATGTATATTGCTGTCGAATATTTGTTCTACTTTTAAAAAGTTTTCCAAATTCAAAAAACTTTTAACTAATACTATGCAGTAATAGTAGTAGTAAATATTTTTTTAATAAATATTTAATCAATATTTCATTCTGGTCTTTACACTATTAATTTTTCCTTTGAGTAGTCATTTCAGTAGCATTATCAGAGCTTTAAAAGTGTTCTTAATTAAAATTATTAATGACGCTATTCAAAAGTACTTGAAATTTTCCATTAATATTTTCTAAAGTGGCTGCAAATTAAGATATAAAATTAAAAGAAAAATAAAAAGGTGATGGTTTGGAATGTCAAACTTTGCACTATTAATACCCTTCCAACACAGAAGCTAGTACACTGTATTTCAAAACATGGAAAGAAATTTTGTATGAAAAATCGTATATGTATATACCAAAGTTGTAAGTGTGTATATAAATGCGACCTTTAAAGGCCTGTATAAATAGAAATTCGGAACTTTAGTGTAAATTTACAGGTTGTGCAACATAATAAAAATTAAGTCCCAAACTATTTTTTCTTTAAATTAGTGTGGCGACATGCCATCCTTTAATTTTGTTTGGTAATTAATTTGTTAACCGATAAATCGCAGTAGTCTTAAAAAATATATACAAGCCGAGAAAATTGACTTCCTTGACATATTACCGATATAAAAGATAGTTGATTTTATTTTTTGTTTTCGAATGATCGAATTAAAGAAATAATTATATATTAAATATTAAGACTTATAATTAAATATTTTATTATATATTTACTTAAAAAAACAAATAATAATTTTAAATATAATTGAATTGAAAATATAGTTAAAAAGTTCGTTAGTAAGTAAATATGGTACTTATGCCAAGGCAAAATAGTGTCCATGCATATTAATTGCAAGTTGAAGAAAAATTGTTCTAATTTTTATACAATATTGTAAAATGGTATATTAATTACCACATTAGTTATTTATTAATTATTCAAATTATTATTTATTTGGTTTTTTCTTTTTGTTATTTGATTATTTAATTTAAACACTTTTAAAACCATATTAAGATGATTCCATGTTTATTTTTACGACAATTGTTGTGACACTTCCATCATATATTCTAATACAGTGTATTTGCCTTTGGAGGTACTTTTCTTGTTGTACGAGAGGCTAATACAGTGTATTAAACGTCTATGGAAGAAGGTTGTAACCTAAGATTGGTATAATTGGCAAAAATCATAAAACGATCTATGCTAAGTTAAAGGAACACAATTTTGCGATTTTTTTTAACGATGCAGTTAAAATCTTTTTATTAAAAGTAATGGCACATTAAAGCATAAAATTTGAAGAATATTATTTGAAATTTTCATGTAGAAATATTAAAAAATTAAGCAATGGCAGCAATTATTTGGTAGAGTCTCGGATAAAAGTAGAATTGCGGTGCCTCTCATGGTGTTCTGGATCATTTAAAATCAAAAAAAAATAATGTTCTTTCGTTAGATAATCGCTTCCGCCAGGTGAGGGCTTGCGAGGGCTTACCGACTTTCAATTATCCACATTTTGGGAACACTTTGAATTTAAAAACAAAATTTTTGCGAAAAATTCAGCTAATTGTAAAATAAAAAATATTAACAAGTTTGTACAAAAACTGTCCAGCGTTAGCTTGTAAATTATGTACAAAAATAGTGCTCAAAATTTTAAAAGGATCGGTGCAGTAGTTTTGAAAACATAAGTTGTGGGAAAAACGTTTTAAAATTTGCTCGATAGAATGTCTACTGTCGCTTTATTTTCGATAGTTTTGTTCCAATTAATCTCTAATTTGTACACAATATTCTCGAAAAGTTTTCCATTCAAAAAATCAAATAAAAAAAAAGTTTAAAAACTTTATCCTCCCCTTAAATTAAACTTTTTTTTTATAATCTTTACTTTTTATTTATTTTACAGATTCTCATTGCATGGATTTTAGGAATGAAAGAAATTTTCATTCACTTCGATAAATACACTGGACAGGATATCAAAGACGAAAATCTAAATCAAGTTTATATCAAAGGTATTTCAAAAATCCTTAATATGTTTTTTTTATTAAAATATGTACATTGAAAACAGTTTTATAAATAGCTTTATTTAATTTTTGTCAGTCAATTATAATAAGATTTATATAATCCTTAAAAAGTATTTTTGTAGTAAATAATGTCACCTTATAATGAATTTCAAATTTATCGACTACTTGAACGGATTTCCTTATGCCATATTTGATGACTATGTGCATTAAACCTTATCAAAATATAAACAAAACCATGTTTCATTACTCATTTTTTTTTTTTTTTTGACCCATGTTAAAATCAATAAATCACATTTTCGCCGCCACCCTTAACTTCTACTTGCAAACAAGTTTACTCTGTGAGCTAGAATATATGTAATAAAATTATAATTCAAACAAGGAAGTATGTGTGTCGTATATATATATAGGGAAAATTTATATACATATGCATGCTTATACTAAAAACTGTAAATATATATATATATATGCTAGATGTATACTTTTCCTATATATGCGATGACAAAATATATATCAATTAACTCTTATAATTCATGCAATTAACTCCTTTACGTTTGCTCATTTTACTGGTAAAATTTTATCTAGTATATAAAAAGTAAATTTTCAATGGTGTATCCCATTTGTTCCCAGACAATTTTTATTTCTTTCAATCATCATCTAAACTACATTATTGTATACAATTTCTATGTTATAAGTAGCAGCCATCAAAGCAAAAACAAAATAAACTAAAAGAACTTTAATCGGCAAGTACAAGCAGCCACCGCGTTTTTTCAAGTACAGATGCTGCTCTCTTGTCCTATTCAAGCTTAAATATCTAGAAGGTTGCTTGAAATTTCCAAAAACAAAAACAAAAAAAAAGACTACCTGAATGCATCACCGACAGCACTTCAAACAAACAAAACAAAAAGCAAAAAAAAAAAAAAATAATAAAACAACAAAAAAATCGGAAAAAATCAAAATCTTTTTGATCCTTACTTCCAGTATCGTTCTAGGGTAATTTTTTTTGTTTTTTTTGAATTTGGTTTTATTTTATTTTTGTGTCGTGCTTGAAAAACTTTTTTCTTATTCATTGTAAGCAAGAGCAAGAGAGATAACTATATTTGTATTTAAATTGAATTTTATATTCTTTCCCTGTTTTTCTTTCGTCAAACAAGCCAAATTTATAGCTTTAGATATATAGATATATTACTTACTTGTGGTACTTGAATGAGCATTCTGAGATTTATATTCCTGGCACTATAACTGTATAAATTAAGGTAAATTTTGTAGCTAAAGCTTTTGT
This sequence comes from Acrocera orbiculus, assembly GCA_947359355.1. Taxonomy (NCBI): domain Eukaryota; kingdom Metazoa; phylum Arthropoda; class Insecta; order Diptera; family Acroceridae; genus Acrocera; species Acrocera orbiculus. Next base: position 26,183,466 of record OX375756.1, on the reverse strand, counting down.
TGTGGTTTTTTCTTTTTGGGTTTATTATATACATATATATATATATGAATACAAGGACCTAAAACTCAATTAATGATTTGTTTCATAATTTGTCTTAATTGTTATAGCGATATATTATGACAAACTCACTTTATGATTACTTTTCTTATCGTATTTAAGCTGTTTTTCTTTTTAATATTTCAATTTAAAGACCCTTTATCTTGTTTGACGTTTATGCAAATTTATAATTATATTCTATTATAAATTGATTAATATAAAATAAATATTTCTTTTGAAAAATATATTAAAATTAATATTATATAAGTTTGATGTGGATTTATGCATAATAATAGAAAAATAAATAATTGTATTAATCTAATGCTAATCCATGAGTTATTATATCCCTACTAGTTTGTAGTTTTTAGTTTAAATTGACATTTTCTATAATGTTTTCTACATTTTCTATAACGTTTTCTACAATCAACGCGTTCTTTTAAGGCGACCCAAAACGACCCCTGCAGATTTCGTGGGTTTTAACGACCCCAAACGACTTCAAACGACCCCTATTTTGATTACTTGGTGTGTAGATTAGCGTTGTAGACAGCAGTATTACAGGCGATGTTATCGGAGTTCTGAGGCACGGTATGATACTCACTAGTTAATTTAAATTTGACATTTTGATTGAAAAAACTTATGGGCTTTAACTAGTTTTATTAGATTTAATTGATTTACCTTAAACAATAATGCATTATAAATTATTGCTTCTGAGCATAACCGCTCTTCAGAACTCCTATAAAATTTCTTATAATACCGCTGTCTAAAACGCTAATCTAGACACACCTTACTATAGGACTATTTTGTAAATAAGATCTTTAATAAATTTTAATTTTATTTATTGTCAGATTAAATATTTTTCTAATGTAAGTGCTTTCAATATTTTTTGGAAGAATAACTTTTTCTTACAAGAAATTGTATACACATTAGATCTGCTTTTAGATTTACAAAATGACAGGGCATATAAAAGATATACAAGTACTTTAAGCTTAAGAATTATATCATGCATGAATGTGTACATCGAAATAATTTCATATAATTTATAAATATGCATTAGTTTTATACTAAAAACAAAAGCCGCAAATTTAGCTACATTCTAATTTTTGAAATTTCAATTTTAGTTGTTTTTAGATATGCTAAAAGAGCAAATTTATTTTGTTGGGTGGCTAAAGATACATCTTTTTTCAGTTTTACATGTATTATAATTCCATATGTTGTACAATTCAACTCTTAATTATAATTAAAATTTAAATTAAAAGTTCTAATTTAGCTTAAGTTTATTTTTGTACATTGAAACTTTAGACTAAGATCTTTCATATTATGATTGATATCCTGTAAAAAAGATATATTTTTACACAGAAATAAAAGGATTCAAGTAATTATAGGCATACATATAGGCTGTGTCTAGATTAGCGTTTTGGACAGAAGCAGTTTTATAGAAAATTTTATCGGAGCTCTGAGGCGCGGTTATACTCACAAGTATATTAGCTGCAATAATTACATTACAAATTTTTTAGAAAAATACAAATTGTACCTTTCAACTAATTTTATTGCATTTCTAATGCATAATTATTTATGGTAAGTCAATTTAATATAATAAAACTAGTTGGAAAACATAAGTTATACATTTTCAATCTAAATGTCAAACTTAAAAAAACTATTGAGTAAACCGCGCCTTAGAACTCCTATAAAATCTCATATAATACCGTTGTCCAAAATGCTAATTTAGACATCAAGATAAGCTTTATTTCAATACTTCAAAAATAATTAAAAATATTTATTTTATTAAGGGGGGAGTATGGTTTTAAGCGTTAAAAATCACTTCTTTGGTGAATTTTTTTAAGGAAATTTATTCAAAGTTTCTGTAAATTATTAAGCATGATGTTAGCAACATTTTGTAATTTTTTATATTAGAAAATCTTTATATGGAAGCCGGTGGCACAACTTTTCCAAGGACGTCTTTGGAAACAGATGATTTACGTGGTCTGCTTCCTTTTTTTTTTATTTAAAACATTTTGGTTCTCATTTAAAGTGAAAACTGCTATTTGTCAAGAAAAATTTCGCCATTTTGTAAGTGGAAAACCCTCTTAATGTAAAAAAACTCAAGTCAATTCTAAAACTCAACGTTGGGGAGAGTTATTTTGTATGTAGAAAGTTTGCACCTAGTTTGAAGGGAATTAGTAATGTAGTTTTTGAATGACAGCGATCACCGACTTTTTGAAAAAGAAGTTTTGAGATAAACGCGTTTAAAAATTTTAAAAGCTTATTTATGGCTTTAATTACCTGATAACTTTGACAGTTTTGCTTGGATCGACTTCAAATTTTGGGATTATATTTTTCACATCTCAGTGGGGAAAGTAGAGCTACTTCATCAATAAAGAGGCCTCCTTTTTAGAAATAATGACAACTTTCTCGGGGAAAACATCAATGAATTTTGTTAGAAAAGGGGACGAAAAGCAGCCGTTATAGCTACTTTCTGCAGGAAAAAGTAGCTATGACGGCGATTTTCTGCATGCTCTATCTGTGAGTTTTTCACTTATGCACTTTTCCATCACAAAGTACGAAGAATTCGTTGAAGAGAAATTTACTGATTCGCGATTTCCCTACTGGGATATTAAACTATAAGAAAATACAAAAAAAAATTTGATTTTTAAAAAGTTCTAAACCATACCATTCCAAAATTTTTAAAATAGAAAAATTAGAGTTAGGTGCTATACCTAAAAAAACTAAACAAAATCAAAAAAAAAAGAAGATTTTTTCAAATAGCCAAAAAAAAAACAAACTTTTAATACTACTTTTTGGCTATCATAATTTATTTAAGAGTGATTGGTAATCAACTAAATTGTAATTTTTTAGTTTATTGAACATATAGATTTGTCGTGTATATACATATATATATATATATATACAGCTTAACGATATATTTATATGTATGCCAACAATGAAAAAGGGCCACTTTGTAAAACGAACAGCTTCCAAAATGTAATAAAAATTTGACTAAATTTGGATAATGCTATACAAAAATATTAAATAATTTTTAATTTACTATTCATTTAAAGCTTTCAATGCCAATCAAAGTCAAATATCTCTAAACTGATGTGATTTTAATTATAATCATATAAAATAACAGACACAAAATAATATAAAAAAAATGCCTGTAAAACTAACTAAATACACTTTTATTTAGGGATATATATATATATAATTTCATATGTTGGACAGAAAAGGGAATAGGTATTTTATACCAAAATGTTTAGCATCATATATTTTACAAGAATAAAAGAGAGATACATAAACATAATTTCAATATGGCCGCAAAATGTACTTAAGCTATATAAGATTGTATGAGGTGAACCACTATAAAAAATATTACACATATTATCAAATGAAATTGTTATCATATTTGAAAATTTATAATATATATATATAGAATAATTTGAGGGAGTATACAATACTTAAATGTAGTTGTAAAAACGCAATTCTATATCCAACAATCATGAGCAGAAGTGTTTAGGTTAGGAAGGTGTAGACTTCGTTTCATTTCTGTGAAAAATAAAACAAAAAGAGAAAAACTAATATAAATTTATTAAAAATAATATATACTGTGGAATATGAAAAGAAGTGTTTTTATTATATGTTTATAAATATATCTACTTTCATATAAATATGATAATGAAATTAATTACGAATAATCGTGTTTTTATAAGTGATGGTAATTCTATAATTTATCGACTGAGATATTTTTCTTTCCCATTCTTGTTGTTACCTATGGGAGGCAATTTGTGATTTTTTTGTTGTTGTTGTTTTTCTTGTTGTATTCTTTCTAACTTGCTGCTTTAATAATAAGTGCATTAAAAACAAAATGTTTTTAAGATTGCTACAAAAAGTTCAGATATATATATATATATATATTTGCATATAAATATTTTATAGTATATTTATATAATTTACATGTGCTATAAATGCAATAATTAAGTGATTTTTTTGTCATACAATTAAGTGCAAACTTTATTGTGGAATTCATTTTATTTATATTCTTTTTTATATTTATTGGAAATATTAAAAAGGTGAAAAAAATGTGTGTTTGTTTGATAATTAGTATAAATGTATAATTAAAATTTTTATCATATAAAAATTTTTGTGATACATAAATTAAATTCTAATTAATTGAGAATTATGCTAAAATATATTGCATATATATATATATATATATATATAGAGTGCGTGTTTAAATTATCATTATAAAGTTTATTTTATATTTATTTTTAAAAATATATATATATGAGCCTATATTGCAATTGATGTTACAACTAAAATTTGGATTAAATCTATCTCTTTTTACTTAAATAATTACATATATGGATCCAAAGGAATATTTTCTCTCTTTCTGGCAACAACATATTCAATAGGATTTAAATATCCCTTGGATTTTTATCCTGACACTTACAAACAAATACATTGAAATTATAATTACTGGAGGTGTATATCAGGTAAAAAGTTATTTTAAATTAAATAACAAAAAAATATGTAGTAATAGTTTTCTTTATTTATATTTAAAAAAAAAGGCTTTAAAAATTCTTCTAGTTTGATTTCTTTTATATTTTTTTTTATTATTTTTGGATAACACTAACACACTAGTAAACTGTTTGTCATATAAGATATATATAATAAACAAAATGGATTCAACTTGACAGATGTTGTTTGTGCAGATTTTATTTTTGTCTCCTTTTAGTGCGCTTAGGTTTTTTTTTTTTTCTTATTAACTTCGATTACTTACAAATATTATTTATTCAAAAAAAATAAAAATAATTCAAGAAAAATAACGTATTTTTGTTTCCCTAGTAATTAATCAATTTTTATTGTTATAACAAATTCATTACTGCTAGAGATAGAAGTTTTAATTGTGTTTAATTGAAACAATTTTTTGTATTTTAATTTAGTATTTTCAAAATTACTTAATAAATAGATAATATTAGATAATTGTTTATTTACCTAATTAAGTATTTAAATTATATATTTGTTTATTAGACGCTTAAATTCTATGTCATAAAGATATATTATTTACCTTTAAATTCGATTAGCTCTACCTAAATATTTAACTAAAATGAGCTACACACAATGTCTGTATTTGAGACATGTGGTTTGTTTGGTTCTCTTGTTTAATATATGTTTAACATAATGTCACACACTTCTCTAGATTTATCTATATAAATGCATCGAAATTTTGGTCAAAAAGTTTATATTTGAGATTCCATATGCATAAAATAATAACCGTAAAATTTATTTATCATTTTATTTGATCTTTATTAACCCTCTGCACTCGAGAGGTGAGTCTAGCTTCACCATATGATTTAATGCCGCAGCTCGAGAGGTGACTATCACTCACCACTTTGTTTGGTGCGGAAATTCGATGCGTTGTGTAAATCATTTATGTTTTGGGGTCTGGAAATTTGCTCAATAAATTCATATACATATACTCTATAAAATCACTAAATAGAGAAGAGAATAGCTGCCTTACCACTTGCGGTATATGAAAACCTTAGTTTGGCAATTGACTGGAGATTTTCGTCAGAGCATCTCCCATTTTGAACACATACATCTAAATGAAAAGCTGCATAACATTCTAACAGAAGTTAGGACAGATTGCAAAGACTTTTCTCAAAGAAATAAGCCCGGCAAAAGACATCAAACGATATACAATTGTTACACTTGTCCCGACAAGCCGGCCATGCATCTCGACAATTGTTTTATTAAATATCATACAAAGCAAAATTACAAAGACTAATATTTAAGACATTATCTTCGTAAAGATCTAAAGATACATTAAATAATAAAATATAAAAGTTTTATGTCTTACTTTATGTGTGTATAATCATTTTATGTCAGAGGTAAGAAATTCAGCAAAAACGCTACGAAATGCTTCGAGTTGTTGATTAGTCCACGCGAAAACGGATCCAAGTGCAGAAGGTTAACTCATTACGAATTGAGACAAAAAATATTTCAAAGAAATATTACTCCAACATAAGTAAATAAAATTCAGTAATGAGGAATTTTCTGAAACTATAGTAAAAGAATCCTTTAGTATTGGGAATAAAATTTTTATATATTTTTTTATATTTGTTACATTTAGCTAATTTTTTCTCACTTAACACTTAATCATTTGGTTCAGTTTGAGGCCAAGATTTGACTATAATCGGGTAATTAAATATTTTCCTTACGCATAGGGATAGAGTAAATACCATTAAATAAATAGAATAATATTTACATATACGGATGGGAATAAATGCAGCCTAGATAAACTTACCCTTTTTATTACCGGTTGCGTACGTATGTTTTGAAATTTAATATCTGGCACTCTACTGATTCTTTAAATTGATCAAATTTAAATTTCGTCCATTTTTTTAGAATTAAAAAACAATTTTTTTTAAAATTCATATCTTAGTTTTTTAATTTGTCAAAGACTAAAAGCTTTCTTTGTGCTTTGCATCCTCGCAATCTTAAATCAATTTATCTCCCCCCAAATGCTTCGTAATCAAATCTGTACATATGGTAAAACTGTTCATTTACTCCAAAACACCAACACTGTTCTATATGTATTCATCGAAGTGAGATATTTTTTTATTGGACAGTTTGCTAAATTGTTTATTGCAGTGATCCAAATAAAAGAGATTGTAAAGTATTAGTCAGGCTTTTGTCACTAATAAATATTCATATAAAACATATGTATATATTGATTTTTTCATATCCCAACTTAGCTTTTCATCTTGTTTTTGTTTTTTATTATGAAACTTTAAAGTTTAATTAAAGTTTTTCTGATTTGCGAAAATTTGACAAGCATTTTACGACTAAATATAAACAATTTCCAAGAAACAAAAATCAATTCATGATACTTACTACGATTTATTTTAGTTCTATGAGGCCACCACTTTATATATATATTTGTATGTGTAAGCTATATTTATAATAAAATTCTGTATCTAACACTGTTCGAATAAAAATTTATATGTTTAAACCCATAAAAATTCATAAATCATTAAAATGTTAGCCCCTATATTGTGTTGTGTGCATCATTTTAAAAGTTTTAGTTTTGTTTATTACATGGATTTCAAATATCTGGACAGCATAAACAGTATTTTAATATAATTCTTCGTTTTCTTTTTGATTAAGAGATTAATAACTATATTAGAGACTATAATGTGTGGGTTACACGAAGTTCAATTCAAAAGAAGTTTCTTATAATCTTCCCTTTTTAAGATATATTGAAACATCTCTAAAAAAAACCCACCCACCCATATAAATAAGCTGAATAAAATATTTATCAATTTGATTAGTTCTTTTATCTTTTAGGCATAAAAAAAATGATATTTGTTTGTTATGAAATTTCATTATTAGGAAAAATTAGTAACCAAATTTTTTCACTTCTGAAATTATATATAAAAAATTATAAAAATTTGTTTGTGTACTTTTAAATTGTTGTATAGTCTATTTGGTATTTTTCCTTCTTATTTTGTACCCATTTGGTCTAATTATACCAAAATTTTATTAATTTCTGGTAACGTTTAAATAATCCAAATATTATTACGTTTAACTGACTTTATGGCAATCTCCGTAAATTATTCCCCACTACTACTAACAACTAATAAAATCAATTATTGAATAAATAACAGAGAAAACATGGCATTTTTTTTTTAGCACTATGATCAATAAATTGCTGATTTAACCTTAAAAAATGAAATAGGCATCACTTGTAACAAATAAAGTACTACAACTGTAATTGCAATAAATTCTTCTAATTTAATATTATAGTGGGTCTTAAACAACTAAATCAAAGAAAATTCCAAACTCTCAATAATTTTACAGCTTTCCAGGATCTTTTATAATTTCACAAAATGCATTACCAATGTCTAAAAGCTAATATATCGGTCAAGCATAGCCTGAATATATAAAAAAATATCTATAATGTTGAAAAATAAGAATTAAATATTGTCAAAACTCTAAGCGACTAAGCTCAGAGAAACTTCTGTCTGGAGCAAGAAGCCTGTGACTGTGTAGACTGTCGTGTTATATCTAAAATTAAAACTATTATACATTAAACCCCTAAACATCCTTTGTGTAGAGTTTAACTATTTCACTATACTCTAACATTTTTGAAAAGAAGTCCAGCTTCTTGTCTGATCAAGAGGTATCTAAATCTAATTAAATTTCTTTATCTTCTAGTGCATAAACTAAACTCCCACGTTTAAAACATGCTTTATTAGACAGAAGTCGCTAAAGGGACACATATCTTGCAAATATAGTAGATGCGACAACAACTTAGAGGCCTTTTTGTACAGGTCTTACAGTAGATTTTCTTGATGTAATAGCCCTTTTTTGTGTTTTATTTAGGACTTTAATACGTAATCTAAACTTCCCTGCAACATGTTCGTACTTAAGAGTGTTTACCGTATGCCTTATACCATGGTACTTATGGAAGTGACTTCATAAATTTGCAAAATTTCAAATGACTAACAATTCAAGGTAGGCATTAAGCAAAAAAGTGTTGTAATTCTAGAAAAATTTGAAACTGTTTAAAAAAAACTCTTTACTTTAGATCATCTTGCATCAAGTGACATGACATTACGTGACATATTGTCAGAACCTATAAAAATGTTGTGCACTTATTGTGCATTTAGCAAAATTTCCAACAAGTTTTGTATTTCTTGCAATGAACTTGTATGTGGACACCATAAATTTTAAAATGTCCTCAATTCTCAAAGATCAAGAAATTCATTTCAAGGAGATATGATTCTTATAATTTTTTTGTTTAATCATGAAAAATGAACAAAAACACTTTTTAATCATAAATCGTTGAGCATATATGAAAAACAAGAACAAAAGAAAAAAATCACTTTTAAAAAATTGACATTCCTATTTATAAACATAACACACATAACTAAAATTTAATGACAATATTTTCATAGAAAAACAAAAAAAAAAAACTAAATGTCTTTTAGTTTATGTTATCCAAAATTGAATTAATTATAAAAACTGAAATTTAAATGGTGTGTGATAAAATTGGAGAATTAAACATTTGCCCAAGGTAAAATTAAAATAAAAGTAAAACATGTTCGCCCTTCGTAAAAACGTTCAATATTTACATTTTTAATTCATTACGAATCAAATAAACTTATTTCCATAGTATTAGCAATTAGTGTCGGATGCAACAAGGTAACTTGATTCTTATTTTCTTTATTTATTGAAACTGAAGATAACAACAACAACAACAGTTACTATTTTTTGTTTATATGTTTTGTTGATAAATGTTTTAACAATTATAGCTAATCTAAACATACTAATTAGTCACATGATCATCTTTTATTCAATATTTAAAATAATTTTTGTTTTTCGTATACTTCTTGGATTACGTAACTGAAAAATTAATTCATTTAAATAAGAGTTAAGCCTTCAATGAGTGTAAATATAATAAATTATAATTTTTTTGGTTTGTCTTTGAATTTATCAACAAAACTTAAAGTCAAGTCACGCATAAAATTCAATTATGCGAGCATATTTAGAAAGTAGTTAAAATTTTAATCAATTGAGGATGCTGTGTTTAGGTTAGAATTAATTATGATAGCTATCTGCAATGTTAATTTGTTACTCCTGTTTTGTTTCATTACAAGCTTTCTTGCTTTATAAAATAAAGCAAACGAATAACAAGATTTAAATTAGGCATGTTTTCAGGAATTTTTTAAGGCAATGGGATTTATTTTTCTGGTTTATTTGATTAATTTTTTATGATAACGTCAACATTTCAACAATTTTCATTTCAAAATAATAATAAGTGAGCGAGTGTGGTAATGAATATTTTGAGGTGCCTTGAAAAAAATTAGTTTGCGGTGTTCATCAAAACTCACAACAGAATCATCTAAAACCAAAAATTCAATATTTATTTATTAAAGGAGATATTTTTTGAGGTAACAACGAGGGGTGTTTTTTTTTCTTTCGATTTTTCAATTTTATGTAGCTTTTGATAGTCAAAATTTCGATTTTTGCTTAAAAATCAACTTGTTTGTTATTTTAAAATTAATAATTATTAAAACAAAAACAAAAAAAAGTTCTCGTTGTTATCTAGTAAAATATGTAAAGAAAAAAATTTCAAAATGGTCAGTCCAGTAGATTTTGAGTTCTTGTGAACAACTACTTCCAGTTTCAGAGGTTTTAAAGTTTTACTCATTCACTCCTTCCTCTAGAGCAGGGATATCCAACCCGCGGCCCAAAGCAAGATTTCATTCGTCCAATTGACAAAACATCATTTGAAATATTTTTAATCCTATACAAAATGTCGTATGCAATTTTTTTAACATTAACTTCATTACGAAAACGGAAGTGTCAAGCTTTAAAACATTTAACTTCTAATATTTATAAATTAATAGAGTTTAAAATTATTACATATTCGTGCCATAAGTTTTGTCCCTAATGTTTTTGTAAAGTGAAAAATATTTATGTACTCAATTAAATTATTTATATTTTTTATTACAAGCTAATATGGTCTTTAGGTCTTAATATAGATAATTTTATTCAAAATGTCCACTCTTTCTCTTCAATAGTAAAAATTTTTTCATCTGTAAAGAGAATTTTTGGTATTTTTTTCCCACATATATCTTCTAGAGCCATCGAGAACGAGTGAGCCGTGTTTCCCGAAGCTTGTCATTAAGCCGATGACCTGTTGACCTTTGATAAGCGCCAAGATTAAGGTCCTCTTTAACAAAACGACATCTTTTGTTCGACTGGTGCGAGGTCTGCCCCATCTTGGTCGATGTATCGATTAATAATACGACACACGAATTTCATCGTGGTTTGCAGAGGCTGGAGAAGTTAAAATATCTCCTTCAGTTCTTTATTGGATTTGTGTAGCGCAATCACTGCGATTCTGTTCTCTTTGACGCGCCACTAAATGTTACTTCTTTGAACGACTATTGACTAATGATGTTTTTCTGATAGCGCACAACCTATTTAAGCTAAGTAAACTTGTTTGTACGTATAAGATTCACTTAGCGGAAAATAATAAGAGAGAGAACTTATGACACGGCTGTGTATAAAAAAATTAAATATGAAGACACAACCCAGTGAAAAATTTATGTACCATTATTAATGCTAGGTATATTTTTGTGTGCCCTAAAATAATTCGTCCACTTTCCATGTGGCACAGGGAAGCTAAAAGGTTGGACACCTCTGCTCTAGAGTCGAGAGCAAAAAACGTTAAAAATTTAATACCGAACCATCCCCTTAAAAACCAAAACAATTTTTTTGTATTTTTTTTTTGTTTGCATTATTCCACACTGACAAAATACTTTAATTCTATATTAAGTGTAGAGTTTTAGCTGACTATAAACAAAAAAATAGGGTTCAAGAAGTGAAGCATTTTCACAAATTTGACGTTTCTTACATTATTCCCTTTAAAGTTGTATTTATTACAACGAAGGTGATTCCTTGAAACGCAAAGTTATTTATGGCTGGGTGAATCTCAAAAGACATTCAATATTGGGATTAACATGAATTATCCGACTGAGTAACGTTTTTATATAATGCTCCCGTTGCTCTCTAAACGGTAGAATATATGAGACCAAATAACAAAAAAATCAATGACAGACATATGTTAGTCGCCTCTTGCCTGAAATTGTGTGTGCCCTTATTATATAATTATATTGGTGGCATAAAGAAGCTCTTATTTCAGTGTTTTTTTTTTGTTTTGCTTTATCCTTGCTCATTTGATATCTGTTAAATAGAGTGGACTAAATTATTGCATGGGGTTGTTCAAGTAAATCTCCCACTTTTATAGAAAAGGGTGAAGCATTAGTTTTGAATAGTGTAAAAAATTAGAATTGATTGCAGTAGAAATTAAATGCAAGTATCGGGGAACTTGAAAGCGATGTTTTAAATTCAATTTTAAGACAGCTGATGGCATTAAAAAAAAAGGCCTAAGACATGTTGATTCTCAGTAGAGTATGTAGTCATCAGTGAAAGTATTCTGTCGTACCCATTTCGAGGTAAACGTTATTTAGATATACTCTAAATCTAAATCTGGCTCTATAAGGCATGATTCGCACACAGCGTCATACAACCTGAAAATTGTTGTCTATTCCTAAAAGAAATGTAAATGAATGTGAACATTTTTATTTTGATTATTATTCTTAAAACTTGCCTTTTACATTTTTTACATAAAAAATAACTGAAGGTCAGTCATATAACTGACATCCTTGTTGCATTTAAACGGAAGAAGTGTTAGAAGTTTTTCTCGCTAGCTGAAGTTCATAAATACAATTAATAAATTGTAAACTTGATTGAAAAAAAGTACGTGTGCGAAGTTTGCTATAAAAAAAAACACAAAGTTCATCATCATGTCTATAGCAACTCATCCAGTAGCAATTCTCTTCCTAAAAAATATCACAAAAGAAACAAAAACTCTGAAGAATATTTTGTGATCCTTGACACATTTTTTTCTGCAAATAATTTCAATTACACTGAATGCCTTGCTGTTTGTACTGATGGAAATTGCAAGATATTTTGGTTTTTTTTTTAAAGCAAAACTACTAATGTTGTTGGCCTATTGCATTTTCAACATGGAAAACTTTTGCATATTGCAATCTCATCCCTGTTGAAATGTTGTATAAATATTAGTCCGCCAATAAGCTCAGAAGGAATGTGGAATTATAAAACTTGATTTAATTGGATTGATTTTATTATGGTCATAAATTCGTGTTTTTTTTTTTTTAAATCAACAGACAAAAAAATACAAAATATTTTGCTGTTAACGATTTTTTTTATTAAAACTCTAAAATTCTTATGAAATTTTTCAATAAGTTAAATTAATTAAAACTCTGACTACAAAAAAAGTCAGAAAATATTTAAAGTCAGACAAAAAATTTAAGCTTTTAATAAAAACAATTCAATTTGCACGGAAAACTCAATTGAATAATGTTGCAAAAATAGATTCATTTTTAGTACTTCGGCAACAATTGTTGACGCTAAATAAACTTCATTTTTCTCACGATACAAAAACAAAGCTTTGTACACTAATAAGAGTATTTATTACAGTTATAATTATATAGTTGAATTTCAAATATAAAAATATATATATATATAATTTAATTTATGATATTTCATCACTAATCAAACACTTTGTGTATTCTTTTCTTTTCTTCTTTTTCTATTTCTTTTTGCTCTTTTATTTGCATATTTCGCTTTTGTTCTACAGCCTCTCATTTAAAGAAAATTCATAAATATAATTTACTGACAGTCAATATATTATTAGCAAAGGAAACTTTTACCTTAATACTTAACTATACAGAGGACGACTCCCTGGACGTATATTGCTAAATACACTGTAAATACATTTCATGTTTTTTTTTTTTTTTTTTTTTTTTTTTCTTTTATTAAACTTTGTTTATATACATATATTCCATCCACCACTACTCACATGTTCAGTTCCCACCGGACTATAAAAAGAAAATAATTTTCAAGTAATTCTCAACATCAAAGTAGTCGGCTATAAAATTTTTATTGGATAAAAAACAAAAACAAAGAAGAAAAAAAATTTTTAAAAGAAGAAACTGGTTAAAAGCAGCAGCAGTAGCAACAACAACAAAATGCTAGACATAAAAACGAGAAAGATTTCTTGGAAGGTAACGGATGTTAGAACGATACAGAAACAAATTTAAGGTGAAGAATTATATTTAAAATGTTTGGCTTTCTAATAAAAATTTTAAAATTGCCTCAAGTTTTTTGCTGTTTTTGTTTTATTTTTTGTTAATAATATGTATATATTTTTGACAAATCGCATCCCCCACTATAATGTCAATATAAAAATTATATAGATAAGAAATTAACAATGGAAAAAAAAATATATACATATATATAGTACTCGAATACATGTGCAATAGTAATAAATATAAAATCAAGTAAATCAATCGAACAGAAAAGCTTTGTTTTAATGTGTAGCATGCTATCTGGTCATTAAATGACGAAGGGGTGAAAAAGAAATAAAAATTTTTCTTTTCCCTATTGAATAAGTTCAACCTGAGTTCTTGAAGCTTTTTCAATTACTTTGCTGAGGACTAGATATAATAAAAAAAAAGACAGAATTATTGCTACTTAATCAATTTTGTATTTACTTTGTGTAAAATTAAATGTTTAACTAAAAGTTTTCTGTTAATATATATATATATATATATATATATATATATATATATATACTTTGCAAAGCCTTCTGATACACAAGTAGTAGTAGTTTTTTTTGTTTTTGTTTTTCAGGGCATAAAATTCAAATTTTATGTGTTTCGTCATGCGTGTGATTTATTTTTAGCCTTCAAATATTTAAAAAAAAAAAAAAAATATTGAAACTAACTAACAGGGAAATTTCACATGCACTTTATATATCACTTTATCATAATAAAATTATGTTGAAACATTATAATGTATATTTTCATAATATTTTTGATTTTAACTTATTCATTTTTATTGACTTTACTTTTGGTGATATATTAAGTTATTTTGATCATTCATGGCTGTTTGGATATAATTGTAATAAATTTAATTAGGAGGTTATCAGGGAAACAAAACTTAACATTTTATCTATACATATATACTTCAAATTTTAGATATGTGTACTTCCCAAAATAACTAATTTTAATAAGTTCAAAATTGTTAAATTTATTGATTCTTTTCAATTAAATATCGATAAGGTTCTTTTATTTCATTAGACATTAATCTTCTGTGAAAACTATTTAACCCATTTACTATAACTACTATGAGAAGAATATATTTATCAAGGACTGTAGGTATCTAAATATCTTACTATAAGCTGCAATTGTGTGGTTGTGGATCTCAATGTCATATATATGTGCGTGACTTTTTCGATTTATATAAAATTGGATTGTCTTACTTGCTGCTTAAATATATGGATGTCATCAGAATTTAAATCAGGCTTTGTTCATACCATTTCTCCATTTAAGCTTATTTCCATTTATTACCTTCCCGCAAAAAAAAAATAGTTTTTCTATTGTCAATAATCTGTATTAAGGAAACTTGATGGAAATTTTAAAATAAAAATAAAATAAGAATAAAAATTGAATAATATTTTTATAAAATTAAAAATTCTCAAATAATAATAAAATAGCTTTCATACTCATTAATGGTAACGACGACGAGTAAACACACCGAATGTAGATTTTGTTTGACGTGTATACAGGACAAACCCGCTTAACTGGTTAAATAACAAAAAAACAAAACAAACAAATAATAATTTAAATAATAAATAAATAACATATTTAATGATACAATAAATAGGGAAACTTTTTGGTAAACCTGTAAATTCACAATAAATGCTAAAATTGTCCCTTTATACAGTCTTTCAAAGGGCTACACGATTACAACATGCTTAATACACGATTCTTCATATATAATTTTTTTCCGTGTGTATAAGTCTCAATGGAGGAAGGGTATCCGAGAAATTTATCTTTCCGGTCATTGAATACCTAATCGTAACTTTTTTGTTATGTATAATAATTTAACAATATGATTCGGTTAACCCTATATACTCCGAGTGTTTTTTTTTTTCACTTAAGAGTGCAGCAACTCCGAAACATTTTTGCTTTGGAGTATATGAAAAATAAACTACTTTTTTACTAAATAAAAAGGATCTTGATGTCATTATTAATTTATTTATTTAATTAATGTAGTGTCATAATAAAAGAAATGGAATTTACAGGTTATATTTTGTAATTCAACATATAGTGTGATATCTATAGAAACAATCTACCAAATGCATCCGTGGCTTATTTAGATATCTGTCAAAATATTCGGTTGTTTAACGTCTTCCGGAATTACTTTTTCCATTAGAACATACTTCTTAATCCTTTTTATACTTCTTCGCATTACATGAAACCTGTCTTTGGAAATGCTGCTGTTACATTTTGAACGTTCCACCCGAAAACTGCCATTCCACCAAAATAATTACTTCCACTACCACTTGAAAACCTTTCTTAGGAAACAGTAAATTGATTCATATTGATCAGCCCAATCTACGTCACCTATTGAACTGTCAGAATGTCGTGGCTCTGGCTGAAATGTACGACGAACATTTGCAGAAGAGGCCAGCCTGGCACAGTCAAAAAGTTGTTGGAAACCTTGTTTACAAAGAAACTAAAGTTTGGTTATATGCACAGTATAAATTTTTTGTGAATATTATTTTGTTTTTAAATTTTTAAACTGTTTTTTTATTTATGCCACAAGGCCTCACTGAAAAATCCATAAGACAGATTTAGCTAAAATTTACGAACACTATTTTAAAGAAAGCAATTATTTATCTGTTAAGCAGATTAATTATCTTTAATAATATTTTATACTTTGTGTTTTTTACCAATTATAATTTTAAGCTGTTCCTCTCTCAGAAAGGCTCTGTTTGTTTCTCTCAAAAATTAAATTTCTGAAAGTTTACTGCAGCTGTATTTCGATTTCAAATCATCCGATCGTTTTGTATTTGTATTTGTTTCTCCATACAATCACCCTCCAGTTTTATGATTGGATAAAAAAATATAATTTTACCAGCCAAAAAGGATCAGATTTTTTAGCAAAATTTCAGCCTTTGATTTCTAAAATTTGGATGCCATTTAGTGGCATTTTAATTTTTTTGCACAATCCTGATTTATTGTATGGACAATATCATCTAGTTTAACTACTGTAAGGTCTCGTTTTATGCGGTGGATACGTTCTACAGAAAAGCATTAAAAAAGACTTTACTGGCCTTGAAAACCTAGGGATACGTTCCGTAATTTTCCAAAATCGCATAAAACCAAAACAACGAGTTATAATTAACTTAAAACCGCATAAAAAAGTGTGCTAAAATTAAAAGAAGTAGGCTACTTAATAAATTACTTCGAATGTCTAAAAGAAATTCATATAAAAGCTTAAAATAAACGTGTATTCAAACTTAATGCATTGTCAATAATTAACAAAACTTTAAAATCGAGAGATTTTCCTTCATATAGGCTTCCACTTCTGGTACAAAGCAATTATTGAACCATTCTGTAAAAATAGCTGTTGTCACCCAGGCTTTCGGGTTAGCCATCCAATGCACTGGCAGTTGTTTCAAATTTTTGCCTTTTAGAACACGTGGTCTAAGATATCGATTTATTATTAGCGGTTTCAACATCCGATATCCCGATGCATTGCTACAAAGTAATAATGTTACTCGATCTTTACTTGCTTTATGTCCACTTGCAGTTTTTTCATCCTTTGCGATGTAAGTATGGTTAGGCATTTTTTTCCAATAAAGCCCTGCCTCATCAGCGTTAAATACTTGATCAGCACAATAGCCCCCATCTTCAATAATTTTCGCTAGCTCCTGTGGAATTTTTTTTGCTGCTACTTCATCTGTTGACGCAGCCTACCCTGTAATCTTGATAATGAAATGCATTTCTTTTTAAAAACCCGGTTAGTCATCCTTTGCTAGCTGAAAATTCTTTACCAGCCTAGGAAGTGGAAGCTAATGGCTCTGACTGTTTTGTTAACTCATAAAACAGAAGAGCTTTTTCTTGGATTAAATAACCATTTACAGGAATTCGTCTTTGAATTCGTTCCTCACTCCAAATTACGAGGGCTCTTTCTGTTCTCTCTAATAATACATCCCTTGAGTAAGATGATAATTTGGCTCTTAATTTTGTACCAGAAATGACAGATTTTCTTATTGCGACTTCATTGTTCTTAATTATTTGTTCAATAAATTTTTGGAGGAAATACAAACCGCATAACTTCAAAATCGCATAATTTTTGGATGAAATACAAACCGCACAACTTCAAAATTGCATATTTTTTGGATAACATACAAACCGCACAACTTCAAAATCGCATAAAAATAATCCGCATAAAACGAAACCTTACAGTATATCTTTTGATTTCGCGCACTCAGTAGAAGAGAATCATTGCAGCAGTGGAACAACTTTTCTTTTTGAGTGTTAAAAAATTAAGACAAAGAATTATCAGTTTTAGCGGCTCCACAAATATTTTTCTTTTTGACTATTCAATAAATGATATTTTAAATAAATCCCAAAACAACTTCAAAAGCAAAATATTCAAATTAAAAGTTATAAGAAGAAAATTGTTTTTTTACAAATTTCGTAATAAAAAAACATCTTTCCTTAGTTTAACAAAATAATAGAGTACACATTTTAATTTTTGTTATTTTTCTTTTTATAGCTAAAAATTGTTGTTGTTAATATTTGGTTATATTTTACACATTCTAAATTAAATTACCATAATCTCGGATAAATTATGGCTCTTTAATGAACGAGCAATATGCTTATAATGTTTATATATATATATATATATATTTTTTTTTTTTGTATAAATTAATTTACTCAAGGCCTAATACTCTTTTAATTTGATTTAACTCAACAACAACAACAAAAAAACACGATAAATTTTGTTCAATTGCTTGAGCAATAAATGATTAATTAGCTTGAAAGCAAAAGAAAAAAACAAAAAAAAGAAGCCTTGTCTTCAAATTTGTGATTGTATTTTTATTTTTTTAATTTTTTTTGTTGTTGTTAATTTATTTATTTGGGTGAATCCATTCGAATCATTGGTCGATATCATGAGAAAGCTCGAACGGCAATTAATAAATTTTGTTGTTGTTAAAGTAAAGCTTTTAATATTAATGTAGCCGAGAGCTTTGCAATATAATAACTGTTGTATAAAAAAGGTTTGGCTTGTTTTTGTTTTTGTTTTCTTTCCGTCTCTTAATTGCTTACAATTTTCAAAATAATGATGGGAATTTTTCTACTAAACAAAACTAAAAACTTTAAATTTTGAGTGCAAACTTTCATTTAACCTAAATAACTTTTAGTAAGGAATTTAAAATGTAAACGAATTAAAAGTGAACCATTTTAACAACACACAAAAAAAAAACGTATAATGATATAATAATGCTATTAAATAGAAGAAAAAATAACTTGATTATATGGGGCGTTGATGTACATTTTTCTATATATATATATATGTACGTATTTATTAAGTGCGTCAATTTAATTCCAAATTTTCTATTTGAAACCGGTGATTTAGAATTGGATTCCTTATCTAAGTATATTATAGTTATAAAGACTTTTGGGTATATATATATATATATATATATGTATATATATCAATGGCAAATGATTTAAATCCAGTTACAATGCTGTAATATGATGTCTAGCATCTTTTGAATTCATCTTTAGACTTTTTATTATGTTGGCTTTTAAATAAAGTCTTTTATCATGCCGCCTTTGCTCATTAATTGGCTATTATAATGTGGTAATTTAGCTGACATAAAAATAAATCACCTAGCAACCAAATCGATTAAATATTTTTACTTTGTATATTTTAAGCAACTAATTAAGCTTAACTGAAATTATAGACTTTTTCTCTAAGTAGAATTGTTTTTTAGCTAAAGAAAAAAACAAATTTTTTTGTTGTTCTTGTTTTTTTTTTTTTTTTTATCTTGAATATTAGTTGAGCTTGACCTAATTGCTTTGTTATTTTTTTTTTTTTTTTATTATTTCAAAGTGATTTTCAAACTTAGCTAATCACTTAAATGTTGTTATCGTGTTTTTCATAATTTTTATTTCCTAGAAAATAATTTTTTTTGTAAATATGCATAACAAGATCAGAGTCAAAAAAAAAAAAATGTATTAGTTAATATTTTTTTATGCATAAATAATTTTTATCGAAAAATTGCAACAGATAAAAATCAATTTTGTCAATTAGAAACTAATCAGAATGCTGACTTTTGCTAAATTTACATAAAAACAGTTGTTGTGACTGAAAAGTTCTTCTCTTACAACGAAAAATAACTAGATCTCTACTTTACTTAATATGGGGATATAATGTGATAATTGTGTACGAGGTGTGTGTGTTCAAAATGTAACCGGAATTTTTATTTACTCAAAAGAATCATCATCAAAATAGTCCTCATTAGATATTATGCACTTGTGCCAGCGCTTCTTAATAATCCTCGAAACACTCCTCATGCTTGATCATTGAGATAGCTTTTAGCTTTGTCAGCGATGCGTTTTTAATGTCATCTATGCTTATAAAACGACGACTTTTGGAAAAAAAACCCCCCTGAGCCATGTCTGCCGAATATGGAGGCTGTAGCATCGTTACCATTTTGTTTTTGGCCAAATATTCACTATAGTTTTTCTTCAGAATTCAACAATTTTGGAACAAATTTTTCTCTTCATTTTTCTCACAAAATGGAATAATATCTTGTCTCACTATAACTAAACAAAAACCCATTACGATACTAATTAGTAGCACTATCAATTGATAGTGACGCGATAAGCCATTAGACTAATTTCAACTATTTATCTTCTCGTTGCGTTTATAGCTTACAGAACAATATTCCAAGGGGTTAAGGGGTTACAGAACAATATTCCAAGGGGTTAAGGCTACTTAACAAGGCCAAGTATTAAATTTGACGATCGATGCAAGGTGTTAATCTAAGAATGCATTGATATATTTTGAAGGTTTTTAAGTCATTTAATTATGGCAACATATTTTCACTTATTTAAATGAAAAAATTATTTTTTTTACATTACCATTAAATTGATTATTTCAATGTAAGAACTAAATTTGTCAAACGTCAAAATGCTCAAATATTAATCAGATCCAACTCTCAGTGACTACCGCCTGGTACTGGTAAATTTTCTACTCTTTCTTGATGTCGTTTTGTTCAGTTTTTTCTCTTGATAAATTTTCCGCTCTGCGTTTTTTTATTCAAAAAATTCTTTTCTTTTATCACTTGATTTTTTCTTCTGTTCTACTAAACGAATTTTTCGTTCTTCTGAAATTTCTAACTTTTTTCTTCTAATACTATATAAATAAAATTCATACACGTCAAAAAACTATTTTATTTATAATGCAATTGTGGATAAGTTAAAGTATATTAAAAAAACTTTTTTTGAGCTTATTTTAAATCATTTACGGCACTTGTTCAAATTTTTTGCCCAACGAATAGAGTCACACGTGAATATCTGAATCAAAAACTCCAAATATTCTGACAATTTCTGAGAAAAACAATTTTAAATTTCGTTCTCTCTGGAATTTTCACAGAATATTTTTGATATATTTTACTTTTAAAATAAATAAGAAAAAATATCGATTTTTTAACAGTTGAAGGGTAACATTACACCTTTAAATATAATAATAAATAAAACCTTTAATATTAATGCAAATAATTATTCTATTTTTTTTTTTGAAATTTAAGTAAGTAATACAAAAATATATTTCATTTATAATTGATTAAAAGATATCTTCAATTCTTTATTAAACATGTAATTACTTTCAATTACTTTAGGCATTTAATAAAATCGATTTTATCAAATAAAAGGCTAACTTGTCTGCTAAAAGAGTAATAAAAATAAATCAAAATTACCCCTGATAGCAAATATACCCATTTTATAGGCATAAAAGCTTTGAACAAATTGAAACTGATATTCCATTAATTTAAACTCGACAATCCCAATTGATAGTAGGTAGAAAAAGAAAAAGGTGAGAATGAGAAATTGTTATTTTTGTCGGATCAAAAAATTTAATTTAATTCATACTTTATCAAATGTTTGAGGTAAATCTAAAATTTAATTCTTATATGATTAACGAAAAGGAAGTGATCATTTATTATCGGTTCCCTGCATTCGGTGATGATAATGCAAACTGATGCATCCTTTATTGTATGTATGTGCATAGAAAAATATATTTTCATAGCATATAGAGTCGCTTATTATATAAGTATAACCCTGACTTTTGTAATTCATACCGATTTTATTAACCTCTTGCCTTATTGAATCGAACGAAAATTGTGTCTGCTACTTTTGGTGAAAGCTTTTTTCATCCTTTTATATTTCAACTGTAACAAACAATATCATTATTGTATAAAAAGAATTACGTGTCTGATATGAGCTTTTCACTTTTGGTCAGAAAAAGTCATGTATCTGCTTCAGATAGTATCACATATCTCTTACACGCTCTTTTAAAGCAAAGAAAGGATTAAGCGAATTTTTTTCGTGCTCAGCTTCATCGATGTTTGTAGAAAAATTTTTGAAAATAGCCAAACTATTTTTATCAAGGCTAGATTTATATAAAATATTTAGCACCCACATGATAAATTTTAGTTTGCTTTTTTTTGTTTTACTCAAAATCGATAATCAAAAAAATGATTATAAGAATTTTGTAATAGTGGTCTTAAGTTAACTGGAATTTTTTGTTGTTAGATATAAACGCTAAAACCCAACCTGCTAAAATCAAGTCTCTATTAAAAGGGCACAAATCATTTTTAAATTATTGGGAGGTAAAAACCATTTTTTTTTTCTTCTTTGAAATGAAATGTAATTATAAACATGTTGCTGCTGTTGTTGTTGTTGTTGTTTCATCTTTACTACGTGAAAAGGTCTGAGAAAAGCATAAAACAAAAGTCATTAAACCGTTTGTATTAAGTATTTGCAATTTGATAATTTTTACATCGTAAAGAAATTTTAATATTTCCTCCTCTTTTAAATTTCACTGTTTATATGTATATACATATATGTATATCTTTGTAGAAAAGGAAATATCTAAAAACTTTATAAAGTCTTGGAAAACATCAAAGTTAATCTTGCGTGAAGACATTTAAGTGCCTTAAAGAGAAAGCTAATACTAAATTTAAAAATTATATGGCACTTAGTATTTTGGCATCCATCCCATAAGACAAAAATGTACATGACACATTCTTGGATATATAATAAAATGTATATGAATAACAAAAATTAGTTTTTCTTTTAATAATCTGAAAATTTTCACATAAATAGACTAAAAGAAGAATTTATTTTATACTTATAGTGTGAGCATATTTTTTTTCAACATAAAATACTGGTGTAAAGTAAGCATAAAACGATAACTTAATAAAGTCTATAAAGAAGGACTTTTTATAAAATCAAAATGAAAAAAATTTTATATCATTTCAAAAGATGAAATTTTTTCCTTTTAATTAATTAAACTAATCGAGTTGGATAAGTTCTATTATAGTGCCACAAAGTTTTTATTCATTAAATTTCTTTTTGTTACTAATTAAAATGATAAATGCTCTAGAAAACTTTTATAATTTTTTCAATTACTATTTTTATGTGATTTCCAAGCAAAAATCTTAAGATTTTATTTCGAAAGTACATCAAATTAATTAATTATAGCTTTTATATTAATTTAATTTCCTAAAATAAACAATTCTATAGAAATTGGATAGCAAAGGATACTAAAACAAATATTTTACATAGGATTTTTAGCTCTTGAGCATTTGGGAAGTTAATAGTTAGAACGTTAGTAAAATTTAATGTTCTCACATCAAAAAGTTATAGTTTTGTGTATTTTCGTATTAAAATATTTCTCAAAGTTTAGTTGAGGTTTTGTTTTTTTTACATAGATATGAAAAATTCATCACAGATAAAAACCAAACCGTTTTTATTTCATATGAGGACAAAAAGATAAATTTAAAGCGTGTGAAGTGAAAACTTAATAATTTTAATAGGATATTTTTATTTCAGAAGATCTATATATGTATATATTCATATAAATTGCTACATAGATTCATAAATTTGTTTTAAATCTATATATACATATATGTATATGTAGGCGAGAGTAGCTATATAGACATGTTTTGATTTTGATGCACAAATTAGTATTGGATCAATATTATTGGGTCACCGTTGAAAATATATTATTAAGACCTATATTTTTGCAAAGAATTAGCTTGATCGAGTTCATAAAAGTTATGGTCAAATTAGTAGGGGAGACATTTGCAGGCTGAGACGCTTTGCAGGTTGAAACACCGCCATTTTAAAATATTGCTGAATAGCTTGCTCAAATGTTTCAACTGTCGAAGTAATGTCACATCGCATGCTCATTTTTCATAGTCATCCAAAAAATCAAGTCCCCCTCCATACTGTTATTCTGAGCACGCTGTTGAGAGTTGTACTTTCGACCTAATTTCTGTAGTGTTTTAATTCTAAATAAAGTGAACATTTTTTTTATCAATTCCAAAAGGTGAGTCGACTTATTTTCTTAGTTTTTTATTGTCTTTCAGTGTGTCAAGTGAAAAAATATGAAGCATGAATAGAAAAAGAAAAAAGCGTGGATTTCGGAAATATAATTTTTTTACAGGTTGAGACACTGTTGTTGTGCTTCTCGAGTATTTGCAGCCGCCATTTTTGTGATTATTTTTGATTGAAATTGTTAATATAGTGTCTGCGAAGCATTTAGTGGTCAGCCGGAAGTGGCTTTATATGAAACAGCCGTGACTTCGCCAGAAACATCAGCAAGCTGGTCGTATGCATCTGGTTTGGCTTCAGCATTAAACGAAATTGGGCAATTGAAGAAAAAATCACCGAAAAAGAAGTCGAATCGTGGTCGAAAATCATTGCGTGTTTCTGTGCTGACTACACCACAAAATAGAACAAATTTAAAAGAAGAGCGACAACAGTGAGATGTGAAATAAAGGGCAGCCAAGAAAAAACAAGCTGATAAACGACAAAACCAAGATGTAAAAAAACCAAGCAGAATCAAAAATATAAAGCAAGATCCCTGCGAAGCGTGCTAAAAGCAAATTAATTGAAATCCAAAATAATTGTTAAAATAAGAGGATCCCAGTTCTCTGGCCCACAACTAGTTTTCGACGTCAATTTTTCAAAGCACACAAAAAAGTATTTACAATCAAATATTTCCTATGAAACATTTTTTTATGATAAAAAAAAGACATAAAATACTGCACATTTTACTCACTATTTTAATTTCTATTGCAAAAATTTAGCATGTATTAATAATAAGACGGGCGTCTATTTACTTTGTTGTTAGCTTAAAAACTACCTTCTGTCAATAGAAATCGATGACATATAACAAATTTGATATTAATAGTGTACAATTTTTAATATTTTCCTGTCCCATAACCGGACATGTCCCACATGTCTCTCCTATATATATATATATATATTAGAATGAGATACATTTAAAATACCCGAACGTGATGACTCAGTTTTGTTTGCTGCCAAGAAAAGTTGATATTCAGTTTTGAAAAATGTGTATCAATAAATTTCTCTTTAAGGAATCCTTACGTGCTTAAAAATTTCAAATAATAATAAAATAGTTTTCATCTTTAATGGTAATGACGACTTATCAAACGCACCATATTAGAAATTTGGTTTAACGTATATACACGACAAAACGCCCTTAACTGGTTAAAAGAGCTTTTAAGTTTGATTTGTCAATTTATAGATTTGAATGACAAGTGTTCATAAATGCCATACAAATAATAAAAGTCGCTAATCGCTTGAAGTCACTGAAAGTTACCTCAATAAGTCTTTGGACACAGTGGACTTATTGTGAAAAATCCCATTTGTATATGAAGTTGATAAGTCGTGTACAGTTAAAATTTGCTTGAATTTGCTTCCAGTGTGCCCAAAGGCTAACTCAATATAAATTAATCCTATATAAGTGACTTGAATATAATATTGAATTTTAGTCATACTCCAACACTAAACGATTACATCTCAATTAAATAATATCAATTCTTTTATTATCCAACAATTAAAATTAATACTTAATGCATTTTAATTGAAAAATGAAAGTTTAGTAATAAATTATTTCAATGTGATATAAATCGCCGCCTAAGCTTAATTCCTTTACTCCCACTAACTTTCTAAAAGAAAAACAAAATAATAATAATCATCTCATATGGCTCTGAGCATTATAAAATTTTTAAAGTAAAAAACAATAAATAAAACAAAAACCAAATTTAAAACTTCTATTGATTCCATTGGGCATATATAGAAAAAAAAAAGAAAAGAAAAATTAATAAACCCAGACCAAAACTAACATTTGTTAGCACCTTCAAAACGTTTTAACAATCTGTCTCCCGTGGTTTTTTGATTTTGTCATGCACATTAATTTCAAGATCAAACCACAATCTCTAACCCAAGTATGTAAGATATTAGACGATTAGAAAAGTTGAAGGTAGTAGCTTTAACTTGCTTAGCAATTTTGGTTTTGTTGAGAATATATAGGACGCGGCATATCACCTTCAAGCAATTATATACAATAAGCTCAATATTGCAGCGGCCAACAACTGATCAATTATCACATTCAACAAAAAAAAGAAAAGAAAAGAAAAGATAAACAAATAAAAAAATGTGAAAAAATTGTCACAATTAAAGTGATGTTAAAATTAAAACATGAAAAGTTATAGAAAAACTTCTAAACGTTGTCTAAATACACAAATCAGTCGCATATCAAATTAATGTTTTTATTTTATTGGATTTTATCGACTAATATGCAAAATTTGCAAACCACAAACTAATGAATTATTCAAAATCATCACGAAAAGCTCATTGATTGATGTTCACCGATGTCAGCCTAACTTTATCTTGGGTGTAAACCAAAGCTTTAGGTTTTTTAATTTTTTCTGTTTTGGCTTTGGTGATTTTAGAGACTTTTTTTCATAAATGTATTCATTTTTATTTGATTGTTAGTTGGCTGAGATATTGTAGACTTGAAAAAACGAAAAATGCAATACAGTTTTTTTTTTTTTTTTTTTTTTTTGTAGCATCCCAAGGGGATCAAATACTTCTGGTACAAAGATTGCCGGATGAAGTGGTTCTAGCGCATAAAAAAGACTCGTTTATTTGCATAACGGAATAAATTATTCATTTTGCTTCAACCTTCTTGATTTTGTATCTTTTTTTTAAATTGTTGTTGCTGTCTTCATTTTGTTATTTATTTATTTTTTATTTGATATTTTTGGTTTATTTAGAGTTTTAATGAAACTGGAATCTCTTAGTCTATAGATAGGGGAATAACGTATCACATTGTTTCGAGGGTGCAGATGTGAAGAGGAAAGATAAAGGAAGGGAATCAAAGAAAATATGCTCAGAAAAGGCAAATAATTTTAAGGGAATTTTATTTTAATCGGTAGTAGTACTTTTAATTTAGACTTGTATTACCAGCTTGAAAACATTAATTTCCTTTTAACGGAAGCGTTAATTTGTATGAGCTCTAAATATGTTGTAGAGAGGAAAAAACTTCTGATCTTATGTACGTATTTTTTTTTATCTAATATTCTGTATGTTTTAGATCTTCTACACCCATAAGTGGAGTGCAATCAAATATTAATTTTTCACATTTGTCAATCTTTGAATTTAATTTTGTGATCTTAAAATTGATTTAATGTTCGGAAGAGGAAGAGTTCTTGGTTTATGGTTATATTCCCATTAAATTAAATTAAAATAACATAAATAAGACAGCTGTACATAATTTTATACAAACCAGTTAAATTGAATAATAGAAAATAGTTTTCGAAATAATATTTCTCGAACGTCCAGTTCCTTCCAAAAACCATTGTTACTAAAAGTTACATTGAAAAAGTGCATGAATCTATCAAAAATTAGACATAATCTTTATTACATGGAAAGAGAATTGAATATGTCCAAAAATTTAATTCATTGTTTTTTGACAGAGGATTTAAATCTTAAGGAAGGTTTGTGTATGATTTGCTCCACACAAATTGACTGACTACGAAAAGTTGCTTTAAATTCAACATTGTAAAGACTTGATTAAAGAGTTGAAAAAGGATTAAAACTTCAAATAATCCATCGTGACTAATGACGATGACAATATCAATAGTGGGATCTGACTTTGAAAAAAAAAATGTCTTAAGGTGTTACCAACTTAAGAAAGGAAAAGTTATATCGATATTTAAGAGCGCAAATTTTACTTTACAAATTATGAAAACTTTTTAATCACAACATATATTATTTGGGAATATAAGGTCAAAAAAAGCAAAAAATTCATTAAGGTACTAGTCCTAATTAGAATTTTCAAAAAATCGATTTTATTTTTTTATTGTATTTTTATTTAAAAATCATCTCCTGAAATATTGTAAAGAAATTCCAGTTTTAACTGTGTTAAATACCCAAAAATGCGCGCACACTCCAAGCTGTAGGCATAATAAGGGAAAACTTTAAACGCGTTTTTCTCGAAATTAGTTTTTTTTTCAAATGGCTGACAGTTAATCTCCGGAACTACTAAGCCGATTTTGATGAATCTTGTCACATTTTGTTCATTAAGATGTATTACATAGGAATTTACCTCAATTTGATCAAAAAAAATTTTTTCTAGTTTTTTTTTTTTTATATAGGAAACAGTGAGATAAAAGGCTGATTTTACGATTTTTTTTTAAAACTTCTGCCATTTTTTTCTTTTTTGCAATTTTCCCATAACTGTGGTAAGTTCATACGTAAGGAAGTTTTCTTTTTGAGAAATCGTTTGGATTTTTTGTTTCAGGCTTGCTGATTCTGCGATTAAATGTCGGCCATAGAGCAAGTTTTTGTTAGAGGTTTACCGATAAAATATTCGAAAATATGATAAAAAAATGTTTCACATCATTTTCTTATAGCTGAGAAAAAAAATGTTAAAAATACTAGTTTTTTTTTAGCATTCTAATTAGGACTAGTACCTTAACAATATAAAAACCCCTTAAAGTCGAAGGCTTTATGTATCAGAAGTTTTCTGCTTTCGACCAAAATTATTCTAAAAGTTTAATCTTTCTGGATACTTGCTCCCCTAACTTGGGATTTAGTTTGCGCTATGTTTTTCTAGTATGCTGGATAAAGACTAAATACTATTCAACAAAGATATGGTAAATAATTAACGAACCGGAAACCAATGATGGTTGGCTCTGCCATGACGTGTACAAAAAATGTATACTTATTTTACATTGTGAAGGGTGAATGAATATAATATCGAAGGGGGCAGAATATATTTTGCCTTAATTTTGTATCCTGAAGGCAAAATTGAGATTAGCATTTTTATTATTAATATTTGAGCTGAAGAAAAAGATTTTATAATTAATATTAAAAAACTTTTATTTACATCGATTAATTTTACATTAATTTAGTAAATTTAATTATAAAATCTTTATTGTTAATTTCATAACTTTAAAATATTCTATTTCACTTTTATTGAAAACTTTTAAAAGGAATATTAAAGAGTACCAAAAAATCTTACTTTATAAAATAATTTTCTCAACTAACCTGTTGATAATTTGATCCTTCTATATGAGTTTTGTTTATAATAATAATTAAAAAAGTTTTAATGCTCGAATCAAATTAATAGTTTTGTTTATAGGAATATTTTAATATTTTAATTGGTTTAATTTAGCTTCAATGCTATAATTCTGATACATTGCAATACATTTGACTGACGAAAGCAATTATTGTTTATTTATTAGGATTTTATGACTAGAAATAGATTTCAGATTTTGTTTGTAATTAGAATGTTACAATTGCGTTATGTTTTTGGTATCAACTAAATTACTAACTGTATAACACTTTCAAAAATTAGCCTAAATATTATTTTGGGTTTGTTATAAGATTTTGAAATAAATTTCTCACTATAAAATGTCTATTGGGAAGAATAAAAGTCTAAATGCATTGTTTTCTACTCTAAATCTATTCCTGATATAAGTAATTTTGATTCTTCTATGATACGAAAAAGAAGTTTCCTTATTTTATTAAAATTTCATCATATCCCAATTTGACAATAACAATTTTTCTTGAAAATATCAAATTTCCATCACTTTAAAAAAGTGCCACTCAAAATGGTAGCATCATGTGTACACATCCTGACAATAATTTGCTTTAATAATAATAATAATAAAAAAAATAAAATCGTAAATTGATTGCAACTAATCCATTAGTGTCACCACACAATTGAATTACTTTTCCCTTTTTAAGTTCGCCATTTTATATAGTGGAGCGCTAAAGCCATGTCATTATTTGAAAATACAAAACAATTTTGCAATGACATAAACAGTTTATTTTCATTTAAAATGCAAAAATAGCTCCTCAACAGTCCCTCGCCCCCATATGAACTCTCAACTAACTTATAAGAAGTCAATTTTGTTGTATGCACATTTTAGCATCGGATATTTCGTCAAGGCATTAGTAAAAAATGCTGAAGTAATCACAAAATGAAGGCATCTTATTGCTCTTCCAAAATGATGACTAGCAGCAATGGATCTGTTCTTAAAAGAGTCCCCAAGGGGGGTTGATATGGAAGGAAGATGACAGAAGCATAGAATAAGACAAACGAAAAAATGCAAAGTGGCAAGCAAAAAAAAAAAAATTATAAATAAATAAATAAAAAACTCTTTTCAAATGCAAAAGGAAAACTCTGAAAATGTTTTATGCTCTTGCATTGTTGTTTCTTTTGTTTAAACGAGAGATATCAGATGCCCTGGCTTGTTGTTATATTATATTGTTGCATTAGCGGGGTAAGTTTTTGGGTGCTTGCTATAGTCATGTTGTTTTATGTTTTAACCTTTTAACTGAATTTATTATTTGCTTTAGTAATATAAACTTGTTTACAAGAATGCTAAAATGTGCTAAGATTGTCAACGAGACACGAACATGATCAGCTAAAGTAGCTGCTTACTGAGTCCCTCTCCTCGGTAAAAAAAGAAACCTTGAATCTAATTGACACTATTTTATAGTTTCAGTTTAGGGTCACATTAAGGACAAACATAATATATAATCAAGGTTTTCACTTTTATTTTGAATCAATGTTTTAAAAAGTTAAGTGTCAACAACAAAACATTTTGTTGTTTTTATTGATCAATGTTGCTAAAACTAAGGGCTTTAAAAATAAGGTTTACATCTTATGCTTCTGATATTAAATTTTTTTTAAGTTGAAAATTTTTATTTGCTCTACTGAATGGCAAGCAATTTAATGCGTTTTCTAAGTGTGCAATTATATCATTAGTCTATAAAACTGACTGCATTAAAAGGTTACAACATTTTGAAATTTTGACAACATTTTCAAGAATATGACACAGATAATATAACTCTAATATTTGAGATATGAAATTCATATAAAAATCAAACTTTTTATTTGAAGAACCAAAAAAGAAATGCTTTAAATATTTTATTATCTCTACTAACTTACTTATCTTTTTTCATAATTATCAACAGTTTAAACAAACCATAATTAATGGCAGTAAAAATCTGCCAAATGATTGCAACTGTCGGTTATGTATTTTAATAACTGGTTATGCTATAACTGTCGATTACATCTTTAAATGAAGTCAAGCAATAATAGCAATGAAGAAATAACTCGACGCTATATATTATTAGCCTATAGAAAATTATATACCGACCGATTGGACATCATTTTTTATCGATGTAAAAATAGATTTTTCACACAACTTCATTGAAAACTACATAAATACTTCCTGTTTTCTATTCTTTTGGGTAAATCTAGAGTCTTGTGTTGTTTAAAATTGTGAAAAACTTGCTTCTATGGTATGCTTTTTGGTTAACCTTTATGAGTTTATATGACGGCTATCCGTTTTGACTTTTATGGAAAAAATTCATTGTGCAACTTTTTTTTTTGTCTGAAAAATAGTTTTTAACTTGAAGAGTTTTATTATCTCAAGTGAGCCAAGGAAAAGAATTATTTAAAATAAGTTTATTATAGTTAAGGGAGTGTTCTGGTTAGACGTCCGAATTTTGAATGTTTTTTCGGACGCCATAAAAAACAAAACCAATTAATATTTGTACTCTACTTTTTTGTTAATATTTTAAGAGTATAAAAAAAATTAAAATTGAAAAAACTGCAGGCCGGCAAATTGGGGGCTGATAAAAAAGTGACATGTCCTGATGTGCAGGATTCCAGTCCTTCCAATGATCTGACAAAAAAAATTTTTTTTAATTCTTTAAGAAGAAGGATATACTTCTAGCACTACGAGGAGTTTTTTCGCTTTTCGGAATTTGAAACAAAAAGATTTATTAAAAAACTCTTCGTAGTGATAAAGTAGTATATAAAGACGCCCTGTGGCAAATTTCAAGTGGAATCGATTAAGTAGGACTATAGAGACATTACTACCGGTGGTACACACGCAAATGTTTTTTCTGACGGCGTGTACCTACTACCGGTGGCTCCCAACTGTCTTGTTAGATGAAAAAAACTTTATGAAGTTAAAAATAATTTTTTTTTTTTTATTAAAATCAAATTTTAATTTCTTGCTAAGCAACATTTTGTACAAGGCGCCCCCAGATGAAGCAAAGTTTGATTTTCACTGTCACCGGATGAAGCGTAATAGAAAAAAACTGTGCCGTACTCAATAAATTGCACATTCACTGTATTGACCAGATTTAGCTTTCTCTGATATTCGAGTAAATATTCCAATGCTCCTAGAGCTTAGTTATTTTTGAAGTAACAAAAATTAAGGAATGAGTACTACTAATTCTAATTATTCAAGAAATCCATGTGTGGGAGTTCCCTATTCGTGAAGGCCCTGGAAGTATATTTTGAAATATTTCGACTTTTTACTTCAGGAATAAATTAAAAGATGACTATAACAAATTTATTGAAGTTCATAGATTCAGAAATATTCCCTGATAAAATTTTTAAGTTTTACGTTTTAATTATCGGATGACTGAAATTAGTGAAAATCCTAGTAAATGTCATTTTTTTTCAGGAAGATTTTGTAAAAATGATTTCATATAGTTGACATAAAATAATAAAATCAATGATTGGGACCTCTCCGTATTCATAATTCTGTTGCCCTTATGGATTTTATTATGTCCACCCCCGTTTCTATCAAGCGCTGAAATCTCTAAAAATACACGCTTTCTCTTGTCGTCAGCATTCGAATTGTTATTTTCGCCAACTTGTATCGTTCTGTGTACGGAAATCCGATAATATCGTTGGTATTTTATACCTTGGTCTCTATTTTTATTGGTTCATTCGGTTCTGGCGACTTTAAGATGTAGCAGTCTCCTTGAACCCTTCGAATTATATTCGAGGGCGGCTTGGATGTATACCAGGTTGCATTCTTTGTCCTTTGCTACGGTAACATCAAATGTTCCTGGACGTTTTTGAATACCGAAAGGAAGACATCTACAGGTGACATGTAACCATTTACAGTCATGGAAGACATGCAAGTGTGGTCTGTTTTGTCCAATACATAAATCTCCTGTCCCATCATATAACCATCAACAAACTCTGCTCTTCTTTCTCCAACCTTTTCAATTCATGTACTGTAAATACGCATCTTCCATCAATCTTACTGCCGATTGCTCAAAAAAATCAGACATCAGACTTTTTCTTTTCTCGCTCGGGCACCAAATCCATCAAATTCCGGTAATCCATTTTCGTTCTTCACATTTGTATTTTTCTAGTTGGTTTCTATTCCAAGTGTCTCTTCCAGCAAAGCCAATCCCAAGTTGTTTGTTACAAGCGGTGACTGATCTTTCATTTCTCGTTCCATTTTTTTCACTTTCTGAATTTTCACTCGTTTCACTTTCACTATAGTATGATTTTAACAAGTTAAAGATACTAAAAATCTTAACTTCTATAACACCGAATGTTCTTTTATATACCAATTTTATCACCCAATATGATTATCAGTCACTTATAACCTTACACGTTTGCTTAATCTAAAGCATTTATATATTAACTTTATTTGCAAAACACTTCAACTCATTAAATTTTAAGCTTATAAAGCAAATTAGGAATTAAAGAGCCATAATGTCTGAAAGCATAAATTAAAAATACAGGTGCCAGTGGGAACGTACTAATCTCTGTCTTGATAACACAAATATTGGTGCCATATTCTCCAAATTGTATGATCTGTAATCCAGATAATCGTTTTTTCTTAATCGATTTTTCTTTTATAAGTGTTAATTGAAAAATATTTATTTATCAATTAATCAAAAAATTCGACAATAAAATTACAATTAGCTCTAAAACCAATGAAAAAAAGAGCAACTTACACTTGCAAGACTTACTAAAAAGTTTTGGGTAAGGAGGAGATGATAAACTCAACTCATTATTTGTGTATTCTTTTTATTTTTTATTTTTATTTATATCGTGAAACCACAAGTCGCGGTTGATTGTCATTTATGTCCGTCACAATTAAAACAAAAACATAACAAAAAACTTTAACATGAGAGAACATGTGATTATAGATAGTATTTTTATTGCTTTCTTTGTTTTGCTAACCATTAATAAAAGGGCCAAGAAAGAATAAAATAAAACTAATTCCTTTTATATAATGGGGTAATAACAAAAACGGAATTCTTATTTGTTTGTTGTTGATAGATATGAAACTGAAAATGATCCGATATTGTTAAGGAAAAATATACTTCTTTCCCCGTACTTCATTTCCGAATGTTTTTCTAGAGGAGGAAAGAAGTATATATAGATATATATATATATGCATGCTACTATATAGCTATAATCCTCCCTTTTTGTTCTCATAAATATAAATGCAATTATACTTCGCTGAGCATTAATAACCGGTTCTTTTTGTTTTTTTATTTTATTTGTTTTTAAATATATATTTTAACCATGTATGGCTTGCACTAAACAAGTCTCTGTCTTATACGTGATAAATACTTCAGAGAATAAGGAATGAATGATAGATAGAATTGATTCAAAAAATGTCAAATATTTGATGATTTTATCTAATATAGACATATGTCTGTTTATTTATTTTATTTTTTATTGAAGTTATTAATTCAGTTTCAAGGTATTTTTTTTTTCTCTTAGAAGTAGAAAAGTGAAAAATGTACATCTGCTTATTACCCCTCACTTCAGGAGTGGATTTATATCATGGCTATAATATTTCTAAACTAACTGCTCGAAAAATTTTAAAAGAGGATATTTTATTTGGATTTATTGTAAGAAAAAAAGGCATTATATTAAAGCATTATTTAGTAATTTATTTCAAATTTTGTAATCAATAAAAATTCCTATTAAGTATTTAAGATTTTCTTACTTTTAAATTGACAAAATGTCGAACGTTTTCGTTTTATTTGACTGTTCTTACTAGTAAGCTTGTTCGTCTTTTTTTTTTAATATCTTAGCAAGGATTAAAGCAAATATTAAAAAAAAACCGAGAAGATTTCCATTCTATGGTACTCTAAATAATTTTCACTTTTTCGTATAAAGACCAACTCCCTAAATTCGTAAAAAATTTAATTTAAAAAATTCTAAGTCTTCAATTTATGGAGCTTTTCGGTGTTTAAGTAGCACAAAAGGTGTGAAATTTTTAAAATTTTGAGTTTTTTTGTTGGCATTTTTCAATATGTTGTTTGAAGTAAAAATCTCAAATAGTTTATGAGTTACATCCTTCTAAAGAGCTATTGCCCCTCTGTTAGAAAGGCACGTTACACTAACAAGATTTTCTTCTTTTTACCGCTTTTTTTTTTTTTTTTGTTATTTTTCTAAGAGATATCAGGATATACTGATAATATCATGGAGGTACATGATATGGAAATCTTGCCAAAAAAGCAATTTCCTGCAATGATGATGTGTGACGGAAATTTCACAAATTTATAGAAAAATGTTGGTTTTCTATATCATAACCAGATAATTTTCAAATAGAAGGCGTATTTCAATTTTTAATTCTTATAGAACCAGATATGCTTTTAAGGATATGGATATTTATTTAGCTTATTTAGTAAGACCTCTAAATTGGCTATAATTTGATTTAATTTGAAGTATATTCTTAAAATCTTTATAAAACTTAATATTAACTGGAAAAATAATTGAGAAGTATAAAAAGGAAGATTAGAGATATTAAGACCATTATCTTTATGTTATATTAAAATAGACTTACACCACGGATAACTAGACGCCCAATTTCATAGGTTAAATGTAATGGGGACTGCTGGCGGGACTTGTTTGGTTCCGAATTGGCTGCTAGCTTTATGAATTTATCGATTTGATTTAATTTATATATCCAGTATGGGTGCGCTTTTAGCTAACAATTGTTTAAAATCAATTTTGAATCACTTTTTCACACTATTTGGATTTGCTTCCAAAAATAATGTATTAACATCTTTTGATACCGATTTTTATTGCTTGTAATGAGGTGGCCATTATCACAGCAAAGAGAAAATATGATACTAGCTTGAAAAATCCATCATACAAACAATCTTTGCAGATGAAATAATGTGTAATGAAGCACATATTGATTTGTAGCTATTCGATTCGGGCATATTTTGGTTACTACTAATCTCATTCAGACGGAAATAATCTTTATTGCTGTAAAAAACGTTGGTGATCAAAATTTTAAATTGGCTTTAAATATTTTCAGTGATCAATTTGAGAAAATTTTGCTCTTATTTTGACCAGTTTTATAGTCAATTTGAAATCATTTTCACATTGATATAGAAATATTTAAGAAAAATTCACTAAAATGCTATTTTAACAAATTTTTATAAAAAGCATCGATTGATGGCCACAATATTTCCAGCCTTTAACTTGCAAGGCTCTTATATATAAAAACTATAAGCTCCAATTTCTTTTTATAAAATTACATCAATTATACGTCAGGTAGGACTATTATAATGATAAGCAAGTCAAAGCTATGTCATCTTAAGCGCCAGCTAATTTGGCCAATAAATTTTCATAAGTTGAATATGTTGTAGCCTTTCTTAATTGACGTTTATAGACTGTATTAGACTAAAATGCTTCTCCATTGGCAATACACTGTATTATTAATTCCGCTAAAATAATATTTTAAAAGTGTTTTAATTAATTAATTATCCCTTATCACTCTAACCGGCAGTAATATTGTCAAGCTTTAGCCAGCATTCTACTCCGGATTACAATTATTGCGTTCAGTTCACTGAAAGCCAGAGTGTATTACAGATCGTGTCTCATTATCAAATAAAATATTTCGTTTTATTATTTCTAACGGCTTATCGTTAAATATAAATTTTAAAAAAGCATGATAAAAATCAATACCAGCCATGATAACGAATTTTATATTGAAAACTTTCCAAATGCACTAAATTGTCGAGATGAAGATAGAGTGATGAGAATAATTATTCAATGAACTGGGAAAATTTATTGTCAGACAATGAAAAATACCGAGGACAATTTCATTTTTCATTGGAAACAGGAGCGTTGTGGACTCTTTCGAAATTTTCAAATTAGTTTTTACAGGTGAACTGATTGAAAATATTGTTTAAGAAACAAACTTATATTCTATCTGGAATAATGTTAACAGTAATGAATTAAAAACATTTATTGTTGTTATTTTAAATATGGGCTTTATACCTTTTCGAAATATAGAAGAATACAGGAGTCAAGAACTTTGTGCATAAATACCATGGCAAAATATTCAAAAGACAAAGATTCTTTCAAATGTTTTGGATGCTGCATCCGCAATGAAAATGTGGTACAAAATCCAGATCTGAGAACTAATCAGTCAGTAATATTATCTCATAAAATGTCTTTCCTAATCGCTTCGAAATGAACAAACATTTACTGGAGTTGGCTACAAATTACTCGGGAAAATTCTTGGAGAATTAAATAAAAAAAAGATAAACAAAAAAAAACAAATAATAATTTAGATCATAAATAAATAACATATTTCAAAGACTTAACACGATTGCAACATGCTAAAAACACAATTAACCATAAAAAATTTCTTTCCATGTATTGTAATACAGTGTATAAACGATAATGAAAAAAGGCTATTACTGGTTTTTATAATAAATTATAATTAAATTGTAAATATTGTTAAGAAAAAAATGTATAACATTCATATTTTTAATTTTTTTGTTTTATTCCGGTTTGATCTCAAATAATTCTAATCATATTGAAATCTAAAAATATTTGTTTCTTTTTTTCCAAAAAAATTACAAGTTAAATAACAAAAAACTTTGCCACTTTTCCATGATGAATATATTCGTTCATACACAGTTAACGGGAAATCAATTTTTATTGAGAATTTTAGTCAAAAAATAACTTATTTTAAAAATTCTTAATATAAAAATATAAATTTTTAGTTTCTATTAAAAAGTACCGAAGTTTGGTTCACTTTGGTAAAGCCACCAAATGTTAAATGAAAAGAACTTTATGTGGTCAAAAATAATATTTTTTTTATTAAAATCAACTTTTAAGTTTTTGCTAAACAACATTTTTTGCAAGTCGCCGCCAGACGTCCTCAACATGTTAAGAACACATTCAATTTTTTTATATACGTTAAATATTGAAAATAAAACTCAAGAAATTTTGCATGACTACAACTAGAAATTTATTTTTAAAATTAAGAAAGGTACAAAATTTCTGTACCATGAAAAATAACACTATAAAAGTTTGTTTAAAAGAAAAGTATCCACATATAATTAGGTTTCTCAAGTGAAATATAAAATATGAAGAAAAGTGAAATATGTATTAAAAAATTAAAATTTATCCATTTAAATAAACGTCAAACCTCTAGGGGAGTCAATTAAATAAATGGTTATGGCCTTGTTTTTCTTTTTATGTAATATTACACAATTTTCTAATTAATTTTACAATTCTAAAGTTTTTTGTTTTTTTTCAAAAAAAATTTCTAAACGAAATTTTAACCTTTGGTTGTTATTGTTGTTTTTGTTTTTTCTTAACTATGAAAACTTTTGGCTTAAATAATACTTTTATCCCCAACAATTTACACACAGCAATTTTGTGAGCTTAAATTTTCTTAAAATATTTCAAGAAATTTTAAGTTAGAATTTAATAAAACAAAAAAAAAAAAAAAAACAATATATAATAGTTTATATCTTTTTTTTCTTCTTAACTTTCAGTTTTAAAATGAACGGTTTGGCCCGAGGGCCGGGGCCCTGTGACTCCCGCCACAGTTGCAGTTTATTTAATAAAGTTGCAGCTAAAATTAATTCAGAAGCATATTCATCATCATATACAACAGAATCAGCATATTATTATTATAAGAAATTTTTCGCCTCAAATAAATTCACTTGTTTGTGTAATTTACTGAAACAAAAGGACAAATTTGACGGCGAAATAATTAATTTTACGGGCCCGCTAATTGCGGTGATCCCGTTATTTTTGTCTGCATGGAGTCAATGAGACGTTGTGAGGCGAATAGTAGCCACCACCCGAATAAGGTATGGGTTTAATAATGAGATCAACAAAATTTGCTGTTTTTGTTTAATATTAAAAGCTTTTTGGGTTTTAATTAAATATTGTTGCTTGCCTTTAAGCTTTTTGATGATATTTTGATTTTATTTTGGTTTTTTTTTTTGTTTTTTTGTTTTTTTAAATCAATGCTAAAAAAAATATTTTTATTATTTTTTGTTTGTTTGTTTTTGTACGCACCAATTATATATATATATTCTCCTTTATGTTTTCATTATGTTTATCCTATAAATAATTTATTGAAAAAAAATGACATACCCCCCCAAAACCATATCTAAAGGCGGCTACATAAGTCTACGATTTTTTCATCTCTTTAAACAATAAAAAATAACCAATTTTGTCTTCTTACATAAAAACAAAAACAATAATTAATTACCTCAAAATAGTGTTTTTGAAGATATTATCAGATTATCCTTTGTTATTGTATTTTCTTTGTTTTTATTGATTTTTCTCATTTGGTCAACTTTGATTTGATAAATTAAATATTTGTAATTGTGATGGGAAAAGATTTTTTTTATTTGTCCTCTTTGGAAATGATTAATTTATTATTTTTTTTTGTAGCTGTGACATTATTAGGAGCTAAGGATGCTTTAGTTTAGAGTTAGTAAACTCATAATAGAATAAGCTAGATTTATTTTGAAATTTAATTAATCAGATAGAATTTTAATTTATCCTTGCAAAAATAATTAAAGACTTATAGTTTAGCTTGTTAATATTTTTTGCTATGGTATGAAAGCCATGAAAGTTTTTTTCATTTCTATTGTAGCTCTCCTAATGTAGATTTAATTGAATTATTTTGACATTGTAGACACTTTTTATGAAATATATTTTCAAAAGTTTCTATGTCTTGAATCTATGTCTGAATGTTCTGAATCTTGGGCTTTCCATTAAAAATTTCAACAATGTTGGATTTTTATATTATTCCTCGAATTGAATGTACAAGAAATACTCATCTTGTTAATCAGGCTTTATTATTATTTATTTCTTTTCTTTTATTCCTTTCTTAATGTTTTACAGCTTTCCAAGTGAAAAATATAATTTTTTTTGTAGTTATTTAATAATAAATCTTCCTTAAATAAATATATAAAATTTTAAGAAAAAAAATTGGAGGAATATTGCCTTAATAAAAATAGATTTTTCTTTTTAATAGAAAAATCTATTAATAATTTGGAAGGCAAAGAAAAAAAAATTTGTTTTTTTTTTTTCGATTAATCGTAAGTTTTGAACTTTTCATGTTCATTCTTACTTCATGCCCGAAAAACATTATCAGTTCAATTTTTTTTTAATTACTAAATTAAAAATTTGATTAATATTTTTAAAAGAAAATAAAAATTTTCATTTTTAGGTGGCCGTTAATAATATAGAAACGGAAAGCAATAAAAACTTATCCAGTAGTGGTTCTTTGAACAATAATAAATTAAGTTTTAATGAGCATCAATCGGCAATATTAAGATTGCAAGAACAAAATCAAGAGAAATCCTCATCAATTTCACCAATTGAATCTTTATCATCGTCTTCTGGTTCATCATCATCATCATCATCATCATCGTCTTCTTCTTCATCTTCATCAACAACAAGTGAATCAAAAGATACAAATTTTGAATACGACGATAACGAGTGGGACGTTGGTGGCATTGGTGATCTAATTATCGATTTAGACGCTGATATTGAGAAATCATCATCAATAGTGACAAATAGTAGTCAAGCACAACAACAGCAAACAACTGAAGCAACATTAATTGCAAAAAATTATCAAACAAATGAAATTGATGATATAAACTCAAGTGATAAAACGAATAATACATTATCATCTTCATCAACTACAACAGTATCATCTTTAAAATCAAATTTATCTTCAATATTTGTCCCTTTAACTTTGGATCCAACACAAAATATTACAACGTCATCAGGTACTTTATTTTCAAATAAACCTAATTCAAAAGTAGGTAATAAAAATTTGTTGAATTGGAAACAACAACAACAACAACAACAACAGCAACAATCAGCTTTAATTGCCCAATTAAATAATAAATTAAGTACGGGTAAAAGTACTAAATCAAAATTAAATTCTTTATATCAAAAATCGCAACAAGAAGAACGTCATTTTAAAGAGTTACCATCATCTGGTATCAGTATGTCAACACAGCCTAGTGGAGGACAAGGAGCTGGTAAAACAGCTACAAAAATGTCAATAGATCATCAGGCGACACTTGACAAAGGTCTTAAAATGAAGATAAAAAGAACAAAACCTGGCACAAAGACATCTGAAGCAAAACATGAAATTGTTAAAGCTGAACAGAATGGAACAACATCAAATATAGACGATAATAATTCAGTTACGAATAGTAAAAAACATAATCAAATAAATACAACACCATCTGTACAAAATGTTCCAGCACAGCAGGCATCAAAACGGGGTAGTAGCGGTCATCGAAGAGATAAAACACGTGACAAGACACCTCATTCACGTGAAAAATCTGAACATAATATTGGAAACATTGTAAATAGTAGTAATAGTGGTAATAGTAGTAATAGTAGTAATAGTTTGTCTAGTTCGAGCAGTGGAAATAGTTCAAATAATGATCGTTCTGGTCCATGTAATTGCTCTCATGATATTCAAGTAAATGGCTCACAGATTTCATGTGGAAGTATAGTTTGTATCAAAAATCGGACATCGGGTCAATTTGAATCCTCGAATACACCATTATCACAAAGGATGGCATCTTCAAATACAAACAATCAAACAAATTCTAGTAGTTCTTCACTTTCAAATCTAATTAATACTGCAAATAGCAGTGGTCACAATTCAACTGGTATATTTTCTGGATCAAATAATACA
Source organism: Acrocera orbiculus (assembly GCA_947359355.1). Taxonomy (NCBI): domain Eukaryota; kingdom Metazoa; phylum Arthropoda; class Insecta; order Diptera; family Acroceridae; genus Acrocera; species Acrocera orbiculus. The sequence continues at coordinate 26,141,567 of OX375756.1, read as the reverse complement.
ATTAATAATATACAAAATAGTGGACCACCAAATGCTCCAGGTCCACCAAAGGATAATAAAAATTTAAACAGTGTATTAAATCATCAATCTCAAACATCTCAGATGACTAATTCTACATCGGCTAATTTAAGTAGCCAACACCAGCAGCAGCAGCAGCAGCAGCAAAATATTACAAATACAAATTCTACTTCAATACCAGTTCATAATAATACCAGTCAAAATAGTTTAACAAATAAATTGAATGGTAGCAATAATAGTCAAGTTAAATCTATATCTGCAACTGTTCATCATACAATAAGTGTGCCAGTAACTTCGAAAAATTCTAATTTAGAATCTAACTGTGATGAAAGAAGTATTAGTCCACCAATTAAACGATTAAAATGTGATTCTAAAGATATGGTGGATATATGTGTTGGTACTTCTGTGGCAACAATAACCGAACCAGATTGTTTGGGTCCTTGTGAACCGGGTACATCAGTTACATTAGAAGGAATTGTTTGGCATGAAACTGAAGGTGGAGTTTTAGTTGTTAATGTTACATGGCGTGGAAAAACATATGTTGGAACATTATTAGATTGTACAAGACATGATTGGGCACCGCCAAGGTAAACATATAAAATTTATACGTATTATTATATTTTTTATTTTATAAAAAATATTTCCTTTTGTAGATTCTGTGATTCTCCTACTGAGGAACTTGATTCACGGACACCTAAAGGGAGAGGAAAACGTGGGAGAAGTGCAGCATTAACACCAGACCTTACAAATTTTACTGAAACTCGCAGCTCTGTGAGTCATGAGTAATTTTTAATATACTTATTTAAATTAATTATATAATAATAATTTTGAAGAATTTATTTTAACGTTTTAGACATTTTTCCTTTGTTGTTCATGTGTAATTGATCTTCAATTTTGATTTTTTTAATAATTTAAATAAAATACACATACTGACGCTCTCTGATAGCCTTAAATTAAGCTATTCAACAAAGCGGTATATAAAATTTCAGTCCTTTATAAAATTTGAACATCTATAAATTTTGTTAGAAGCTTTAGAAATCTTTGTTTGTTTAAATTCTGCTATATTTTCTCACTATTATCTCTGACATTTTTTTTGCTAATCATAATCATATCAAATCTAAACTAAATTTAATTTGTAAAATAATTTTGAATTCATATAATATTTTCTATTATTTAAAAATTATTATAGGTTCATTCAAAGCTTAGAAATGGTGGTGCTAAAGGTCGAGGAACACGAAGTGTGGTTACAACATCGACAACAGCAACGACATCAACAACAACAACAACAACATCAACAACAGCAACAAGTGTATCATCGACAACAACAACAGCTACTGCAGCAGTAGCAACAACAACCACAACAACAACATCATCATCATCATCATCATCTACATCAAATAATTGCAGTAGTATAAGTTCAAATACACCATCAACATCACCAACAGCATTTCTTCCACCAAGACCCGAAAAAAGAAAATCAAAAGACGAAAGTCCCCCACCTATTAATGGTGGTGATACAAGCCAAAATCCTTTAACACAAAATTTAGTTAATCCAATTACTGGCTTAAATGTTCAAATATCAACAAAAAAGTGTAAGACTGCATCGCCTTGTGCGATATCACCTGTACTATTAGAATGTCCGGAGCAGGACTGTAGTAAAAAATATAAGCATGCAAATGGTTTAAGATATCATCAGAGCCATGCACATGGTTCTGGATCAATGGATGAAGATTCTTTACAATTGCCGGAATCACCACGTAATATACCACCAACTACACCTTCGCCAGTACCATCAACAACGCCACAACCTATAACATCAGTAGCGATTACAACAACTCAAGATAATACCACAATTTCTAGTGATGGTACATCAGCTATATCTTTAGCTACCACAATTCAATCGACAACAATATCATCGGCAAGTATAGATCCTGCAGGAACTGTATCAACACCTATAGTATCAGTTGCAGCTACTAATAATACTAGTAATTTACTTGTTACAAATAATCAACAATCACTATCAATGCCACAAAGTGTACCTTTGCATTCTTTGCAATCACAAGTACCAATCCCAGGAGGAAGTATAACTTCTGGTGTTTCTGCTTTAGCATTATCCCAACATCAACAGCATTCTATGTTGGTAGCTGCAGCATCAGCTACAAATGTAATGCAAGGAAATACAAATCAAATAATACCTGAGAATAATATTCATCCATCACTGGGCCTACAACAACAACAACAACAACAACAAATGCATTTATCAAATTCAGTCAATATTACGCACAATCGTAATGAACAATCAAGCAAAAGTATTTATTATAAAACACACAAATTTAAGATTTTTTTAAATTGTTTTCAATAAATTTTTTAGCATCAAAATCTGGAGTATTGCGTTTTGGTCCACAATCTGATAATATTCAAGCTAACCAATCAATTTTATCTGGCCAGAGTCCTATTCGATCTGCTACAGCAAACATTTCACAAAATTCTGCTTTGCCGAATTTAAATGAACAACAACATAACTCATCCTTTAATCATGCCCAAGTACCCTTAACTCATGGTAATATTAGTTTTCTTCTTCATTTTTTAACTGTATAATATTATTTTATTTCCTATATTTAGGCCTGCCTTTAAATAAGGCACAAAATTATACTAAGCAAAAGAAAAATAGAAAATCACCTATTCCTGATGAATTTGAAAATTCACGAGATGGTGTACAAAGTCCAGCTTATAGTGATATTTCTGATGACTCAACCCCTGTTGTAGACTCAGAACTAGGTATTCCTTTTAAATTAAAAATTTTAAATGTTTTTAATTAACATTTTTTTACTTAGAAAAATCTCAATCAGTTAAACATATTGATGGTAAGAAACCACAAGAAGGTACTCCTACACAAATACCGTCTCTAGGGGGTTATGGAATGTATCAGTTTTATTCACAACAACCGTATATGGTGCCTTCTGAACATCAGGGACAAAAACCACCTACAAATCAGACACCATTATCATCGGCAGATTATAATAAATCGAAAGAACCACCACTTGATTTGATTACTAAGCCATCACAGCCCAGTGAAGGATCAATTAAAGAGCCAACAGGAACATCGACAGGAGTATCTGCATCTTCTAATCCAAGCAAACCGATCTCTCATTTTTATCCTTACAAGTATTACGTAAAACATTCAAGTCAAAATTTTCTAGGATTATGTTTGATTTTAGTTACATGCCTCAGGGTTATCCATACAATATGGATCCAAGCTATGGGCCGGTATCAATGGTTTCTGAAGAAAGTAAACATAACCAATTACAAAATATGCCACAGTCTTTAAAAGATGAAAGGACTAAAGAGAGCCCTAGTCCAAATGAGCATGGAAAATTATCTGGACAGGTAATATACGTTTTTATTATAAATTATTTATTAAAATTTGGTTCATATATTCCACATTTTAATTAAATTTGGTTTTAAATTAAGAAGGGTTATGTGGACAAATATAATTGATAATCCTTTAAAAAGTTTTTAATAAATTCAGTACATATAAACCTGGCTTTACTTATTTATATATTATTATTTTCAGATGATTTCAACGAAACATATTAAAACAGAACAACAGTCAAAAGAAATTAAACATGAATCTAGCAGCCATTCGTTACATGCAAAGGAACCCTCAGTTCAAAATTTGGGTGGATATCCTGGACTTTATCAGAGACATTCAATGGGTGTACCACAACAACCACCACCACCGCCACATATGTCTCGAGATGATGATTTACGAAGGTATTTTATTTGTAAAATAAATATAACAGCTAAGACTAATACTACGACATAATATTTCAGATATTATATATATCCAGAGCAAAGACGGTCTAATTGTAATACAAATTCTTCATCAATTGTAGCAGCATCTTCTATAAAAGAAGAACCACATTCACCTTCACAATCTTCAATTCAACATCCGGTTGGATCATCAATTGGATCACAAGGTCCACAAATATCTCAGATACCACCTTCGTCACAAAATCAGTCCCAACAGTCACACTTATCGAACTCTTCTCAGCAAAAAAGTTCTAAATCAAATTCTCATTCTTCTAGCCAAAAGCCAGCCAATTTGATAAAAGATATAAAAGAAGAAAAAGATTTACCTAAAATTAGACAAGAGGGTCAAAAACCAACAATGGAAACTCAGGGTCCACCCCCTCCACCAACATCGCAATATTTCTTACATCCTTCTTATATAAGTCCTGGTCCATTTGGATTTGATCCAGGCCATCCAATGTATCGTAATGTCTTAATGTCAGCTGGACCATATAATACACCACCGTATCATTTACCAATGGCTAGATTTCATGCTCCCGAAGATCTTTCTAGAAATCCTGGAACAAAAGCTTTAGATGCATTACATCATGCGGCCAGTCAATATTATAACAGTCATAAAATACATGAACTTAGTGAACGAGCACTTAAGAGTCCAACTAGTAATGTAAAAGTGAGTGTTTCTAGTCCAAATATATCACAGCAAGGCAATTCAAATGTTGGAAGTGGAAATAATGGCGCAAATAGTGGCCCCCCTAGTCATTTACCTCCATCGAGTAGTACAGGAGGGCCACTCAATTTACAACCTAGTTCTGCTTCTTTACCCTCAGGATTAGGTAGTAATAATAGCGGTGTACAGTTAGCTTCACAGAAAGGTGATGTTAAAGCAATCAATGATCCATCCGGAAAAGTAGTTGGAAATAGTACAGTCGGTGGGATAGGAGCTGATAGTCGAAGTCCTCCACCACAGAGACATGTTCATACCCACCATCATACACATGTTGGCTTAGGTTATCCAATGTATCCTGCCCCCTATGGAGGTAATTTATTATTAATTCGCATAACATAAAAATTATTTCCTTTTTTTTCCGTTTAAATTCCTTATTTTGAAAGGGAATAAGCACTTTTTTAGAAAACTATAATTTTTAAAATAATTTAGTTTTATAAAAGGAATTTTTAGATATCACTTGTTTAAATATAATATTCTTCTAATCCTTTCAAGGAGGTATTTTCAATTAAAATTTTTATAAATCTAAAACTTTTATTTCTTTTCTAGCTGCTGTATTAGCCAGCCAACAAGCTGCGGCTGTTGCTGTTATAAATCCATTTCCACCAGGGCCAACCAAATGAAACGAACCAAATTTTAAATATGAAAAAAAAACTTAAATGTTTTTGAAATATCATTGGGAAATTTAATATATTTAAATTCAATTTGAAAGCTAATAAAAAAGGAAGTTTGCATGATATGAAAATCAAATGAAAGGAAAACTTTTAAATATTCAAAAAAAACTAAATATTATGTGTTTTGACATTGTTAAAACGGAATAGTGCAAAGTGAAATAAAAACTTAAAAAGCATAAACACAATTTTAATAATATAGTGATTATATTAAATGTGATTTAGTTAAATTAGTTAAAAAAACACTACAAATAAAAATAATAGTTTGATTATTCGAAAAAACAAAAACAAAAAATAGCGAGAACAATAATTCGTTTTAAATCAAGTGATTTGTTAATACATAAAATTTATCGAAATTAACTAAAGAAAATTGACTTTAAAGATGATCTTTCTCTCGAAATGATTAAATCAGGTTTTTTACTTAAGAAATCTGAATAAATTTCCAAATGCTGAGCATTTTGTGTTATAAATCTGTAATTATTTCAATAAACAGATATTTATTTAAAGCATATTTGCTTCATAATATCCAAAAACGAAAAAAAAGTTCAACTTAAAAATGCTGCTGTTGGTGGGTATATGAAAAAACTGGCGTCATTATACCGGTAAATAAGAGTTATATAACTATTTCAAATAAAAAAACATTTGTGTAATAAAAATAATTTTAACAAAAAAAAAAGTATAAGAATTTTCTATTGTATAAATACTATAATTGTGTAGATTCCAAAGAGTAAAAAATTATATTTTAAAGAAAAATTAAATTGCTCTATTAACACGCTTCAATTTAAATTAAATGAGTTGCTATTAGCGCTCATTTTACGTATTTTTTGTTGTTAATATCATATTTGTAATTATATATAGCGATAATAAGATCAATTAAATAAAAAACAACAAAAATGAAATGTGAATAGAAAATGGACTGTAATAATTATTAGATATATAAAAATAGTAAATTTACTATTAAGATAAAGTATCAGCTGAAACTATTTAACAATTTAAACTGAATAAAAAGTTTTTAACTAATAAAATAATAAAACTGTATATATATATATTAATATATATATATATATATATGTATTGACTAAACAATGATACTTATAATAATAAATGTTTATAACTTTATGTTTTTTATTCTAATAATTTTAAGGAACAAACAAATATTATACACAAAACAGAAAACATTAAGGAAAACTTTGAATAAATTTTCTGTAGCAATATAAGTTCAGAAAAAATATAATTAGAGAATAAATAAAATTTATGAAATATGAATATGTTTACCTATTTTGCAAATAAAATTTAATATTATTAATGAGAGATGTTAGCTAAAAACGGATTTTTTTGCAAAAAAATGTTTTTATTTGGCATTTTAAATAATTAATCTATTATAATTATAACGTAAGGTTCTGCTTAGTTTTCCATAATTAATTTTTGAGTTATTGTTTCTACTACCCCATCTTCTGGAAATCTTTAAATAAAAAAATAACAATTTAAAACAATTAATTAGATTTTAATTAATAAAATTATTCATACTTTATTAGGATCTGTCTGCTTAAATTTCTAACCGTCACACGTTTATGATATTCTTTCCTGGTTTGTTTTATTAACTAGCAGTTGTAACAAGAATTCCCAAAATATTATTTTCCCTGCACGCATATATTTGCCAGAATTATCTTTGCTATTGTTCGTATACAACTCCACAGCTTTTGCAGTATCCCATTTGCAACTATTTAGTGTATCTATAAGGTTCTAATTGGTAATAAACTTTTAACTTAAAAAAACTACTAATTGAAAAAATTACTTACCTGCTTCATCGTAATTAGGCTGCAATTCTAAAGCTCAATGATTTCTATCCACTTTTCTACTATGTCTATATCGTTTGTATTATTTTTGTTATCTCCCTTTTCTGTTAATTCATTTTCTATATCGTTATATGATATTTAGCCATAACTGCTGTGCATTTTTTGCACGAAGGGCAATTAATTCATTAAAAGAAGCTCGTTTTAACTTCCTCTTTTAATATCCATCCACCTTCAATGTACATTTCAGGATATATTCTCTCATCATTTCATTAGTTGTTTCAAATGCTTTAATTATATTATTTCAATCTTGAAGATTTATATTTTCTAAACTTATTACGCTATTCAGTTTCAATGTGTTGTAAATTCCATTTTTTTTTCAAATTCAATGTGTGCCAACAGGCAGTTCACTTAATTTTATTTTATTATTTTCAATGACTTTCGCAATTCCTCTGGTCATATAAACCACATGACATTTATCTACTGATCCTTTCAAATTATTATACCATAACATTAAATACTTCTTCTCCTTAGGATTTTTTAAACATTTTACGTATATAATGTCATGTGTCTGGACAGTTGGAATATGTGGAATATCTGAAAACCATCATGATCCTAATGCACTTACATCCATTTACTAGAATTATTCGAATATACAATACAGGTTCAACTTTTTGTTACTATTCTCAGATTTATATTCTAAGGGGTCGGCAAACTCATTAGCCAAGTGAGCCAAATGTCAAAAAAGTAAACACTGAAGTTTGTTCTGCGAGCCAAATTTTTTGAACTTTAACTACATTATATTAGAAGGTAGATTTTTATTAATTTAATTAAGAAAAACTAATTGAAGTACTTTCGCTGCAGACGACATCTTTCAACTCTTTCGTCCACTTTCGTTAATTATACTTATTGTGCCATTTCCTATTCGTTAATTCCAATTTTTTTTATTTTTTATTGAATAAGCAACCTTTTTCATAACGTACATATTGAGCAATCCTTTTGTTTTTCAGTGATGCTGCTGTGTATATTTCTGACATTTTATGTATAAAAATCCAGTGCTTTCATAGGATGAAAACAACAACAATTAATGTGTTACGAAAGATAAATTTCCTGTAGTTAACGTAATGTTCGTTGTTTAGTTGATTGAAAGTATTGAATTTTATAATAAAAAATTCTTAAATGAATAAAAAGACAGGAAAAAATATAGATGGAAAATGTAACACTAATAGAAAAAAAATATGCACAAGAAGCTAATTTTTGTTACCGTATACAATATTTCCTATTTAGCAAGTTGTCCAAAAAAAAGTTGAAGTCAGGAAGACCGACTTTTACACATGAGCTACGAACTTTTAACTGCACTTTAAATATCCGCATGGCAAATTATATATTTTGTAGAAGAGCCACACTTAAGAGACGAAAGAGCCGCATGTGGCTCACGAGCCGCGGTTTGCCGACCTCTGAATAATGATTTTGTTTTCGAAAATTTTGGGCATTATATCCATAAAGAAAAGTGATTATTGGATCCATATACTCCAATGGTATACTATTTAAATTGATTTCTTTGGTTTCACACCAGCTATTATTGAACATAATTCTAAAGTATTCAAGGTGGGCTGAAAGTACACATTTGTGAGCTTTTATTTTTTCATCCCCTGCACATTTAATAACGACATCATAAATTTCTGGATAAGATTCTCTTTTAAAATCTAATATAAAAATACCGTTTTTATTTAATGATGTACCCAATTTCATTCTAAAATAAATGAACTCAATAATAATAAAAAATATATATATATATATATATTGTTCAACTAAGATTTTCCAACCTTTTCAAATAGTTAGTAAGAGCCATTAGTTCAAATTCTATACTAAAATAAAGAAGTATCTCAAGTATATCGGGAATTTTACTGTTGAACTTCAAGCCAAATGAATACTGAATATCATCGAAATCTGTAAAGTAAAAAGGAATTAGTAAATATTTTAATAATTTTTGAATTACAAAAATTTTTAAAAAATTCGATTAAGTAAGTAGGATAAATCAAAAATATATATAGTTAAGAGCCTTGGCTGTTAAATTTACAATCTTTAAAGACAAGAGTAACACTGACAGCAGATATAAATTATACCAAGAGTTTGAAAAGACACAAATCTAATATTTCTTTATTTGTATGTGTGTTTTCGCCAGAAAGATAAAATCATCTCTGTCTCTACTATCACTGATAAAAAAGGATTTATTTCTATTCAAGACGTGTTTTTTAAAAAACACAACAGACCTAAAGATTCACAAAAAATTACTAAAGTCAAAACTTAACCATTGGGTTCGATAAACTTATCCTTTGTTTAAATATAGTAAAAGCTTATCAACTTTTGAAAAACGTATCGGAGAAAATATGCATCTAAAATAAAATTTTTTTAAAATATTACAATTTAGAATTTACCTTGTCTATTGCTGTACACTGTTTTCCCATAAGTATACACAATTTGTAGTTGTTAAAACAACAAATCTTAAATTGCATTTTATTGGTTTTGTATGATCGCAATCTTCTTCTTTTAACAGAAATGCCTTTAATTAGTTCTAGGCTTTAAAGAAAATATTCCAACAGGTCCACAAAAATTCCTAAAAGGTCAAAATTTAACCATCGGATTAGGCAAAATTATATACAGACGACATTTTTATTAGACGCCTGATATTTATTAGACAAAGAAAGTAACATTTTATTTCTAGGCAGTATAAGAGTATTTTTTTTTCTCGTTGTTTTAATCTGCGAAATGTTGACACGTGTATATATAAAATGGGTGGAAAGGCAATAATTTCATATATCACAAACTTTTAAAGAAAAACAACACTATTCCAATCAATCATAATAGCTAGCATATATGCCGCATGGTAACTCAACTTACACACCACTCAACTTTACACCACTATATACACCTATATAAATTTTTATCTACGCGACATTTTTTGTATTTAGGATAATTTTTTCATACTCGGAGTTTAAATAAGTTTTGATAGCAGACGTGTTTTTGAAGTTTCTTATATTTCAATAGAAATTATAACTTTTATTTATTGTTATTTAATATTTAAAAAATTAATGTTATTTTACAATAATTTACAAGACTATACAATATTTTGTCTTGTTTATATTCCGTGTTTTAAAATTTTATTAAACTTATAAATTTTATTAATTTATTTAAATTCTTTGCAAATTTATTTACATTTATTATTTAGTCCTATAATATTAGTGAAAAATATTTATATATACTATATATAATTTTTTCAACGCAAATTAATAGTAATTTTTTAATTTATTACTTTTTAAGTTTCTTTTTAAAACAGCATATTGTAAATTCTGCGCCAATAAAAATAATTTTTTTTAACGGAACTCGATTATTCAACGCCCCGCTCTAAAACTCAACAAAAAAAATTTAAGGATAAATGTTCTAAACTCATTTTTAAATAGAAACGCTGACATTTTTTAAGAAGCTCTTAAAATAAAAACAATAAACAATATTCAATTGAGAATCTGAAGAATAAATATAAACATAAATATAGCAGTAAAACTTTCTAGCTACCTTTTTTCTGTATCCTTTTCATTATAAGCAGCGTGTGTTGCAATTTTAGGAATTGTCTTTATTTAATGTTTTTGATTGTTTTAAAATTCAATTTTTATTTAGAAGTGTAAAAAGAAACGTAGAGTATATTCGCAAAGATAAAGGTCTATAATTCTATGAGTTATCACATATATATTGTATATTATGCTATGGAATTTCAATGAGTGTTTAATTGATTTTAATAATTATTTAATTTGTTAATCAGAACAATTTTATGTTATTATATTAGTTTTAATAATCTATAAAAATGTAATACTTGAATTTATATTAAATAAAAATTTAACAAAAATTCTTAAATTAGTAAATTTTTTTTTTGTTTGCTTTAAAAATTCTAGGTTAGCGATTTGGACAGCAGATTTATAGGCGATATTATACGAGCTATGAAGCGCGGTTATACTCAGAAGTATATTGACTGCAGTAATTACATTACAAATGTTATAGAGAAGTATAATTTATACCTTTTAAACTAATTTTATTGCATTTTTAATGCATTATTATTATTTAAGATAAGTCAATTAAATATAATATAACTAGTTAGAGCGCATAAGTTAAATCAAAATATTAAATAATTATTGCAGTTAATAAACTTTTAAGTTTAAACTTGAATTGAAAAAAAGCACAATAAAAGTGCTGCCGAAAACACCAATCTAAAACACCAAAAAAATTATAGGTTTATAAATCATGCTGTCTAAATTAGCGTCTTGGACAGCGGTTTTATAGAAGTTTTGACGCGCGGTTATACTCAAATAGTTCAGTATTTTGACGTTTATCCACTTTCTCAAAATGATCTTAAATGATTTTATTGTTAAAATTGCCAATTATTTAGAAGTAGATTCAGGCGTTCTTTCATTGAGTGAAGATAATGTAAGTTTTGTTTTATTGAAATTTGTTTCGGTGTTTTTAACCTTAAAAAATCATTTAAATAGATTTTATCATGTTCTACCGAAACGAGCAAAATTCATGGCTTCTCTACAATATTACAAGAAATATCACAGGAAGCTAGAGCAAATAAAAAACTTCCATTAATTACAGATATAGATACTCAATGTCAAATTGAGCAATGGTTTGACTATATCCAATTATATTTAATGCCAGGACTTAATGGAAAATATAAGACAGAAGGTATTCTTAATGAACTTAACCACTATTTACTTGCCCGCTCTTATTTCGTTGGCGATACAATGACACTTGCTGATCTTGTTATTTTCTACGCTATATACAAAGAAATGGTAATAAATTAAAGAATTGACTTTATTCATTTAAAATTTGTAATGTATAACATTTTGTAGACTTTATTATCATCTTTACAAAAGGAAAAATATTTAAATTTATCTAGATGGTTTAATCATCTCCAGCAAAATGAGAAAGTCCGACAGGATTTAGCAAGAATTAATTTTTCAACAATATATTTACGTGGGTGAATAGCATTTACCATTGTATAATTAGTTTTGCACAAAATATCTAAAATAAATTCAAGTTAACTTGAGTACTTTAACTACTTTTAACCTGTCTCAATAAATGAAATTGTTTTAAGGTTTTGCTTTAAGAATATTGCTAAAAAATATAGAAAAACTTTGCTCAAGAGTTCATAGATGTCTGTATTTCAAATTGAAAACAAATATACAGCCGATTGAATTTATACAAATGGGTAATATTACCGGTTTTTAGTTTAAAGTATGTTTTCAAAACGAATAATATTACCCGGATGAAAGGTTATATGTTAGAAATAGATTTTCATTTTTACAGTCAAAGATTCAAAGAGAATAAATTCTCTTCAATACTAAATAAAACGTCTCGTATGAAAATAAAAAATTTTGTACAGTATATAAACACTTAACACATAAACAAAACTATGTGCAGTTTCACATTTCTTAATGCTAGATATTAGTACTTGTAATTTATCAATTTTTAAAGTTTTATATCAGTTTTCTTTAAAGTAGCATTTATCAAAGTTTGTTACCTTTAAATTTCTAAACTCATTAATTTTTACAATTTTTTCTTTATATAATTGGAAAAAAAATTATTGTTCTAAATTTAAAATTGGTAAAAGTGTGTTCTCAATATTTATATCGGTGACTAATTGGCATGAACTTCTCGAGGTGAAGATAAAACATTATTAATTTCTCCAGGTTCAGTGCACTTCCAAAGACCATAAGTTTTTCCAACTGTTGTTTGCCATAGCCTAAGAGTACCATCTTCTGATCCACTTGCGTATAATTCCCCGTCAGGACTAAATTTAACAGCATGCACAGGACCAAAATGCCCCTTAAACGATTCTATAATATATAACTTTTAAGTATTTTATATATTAAATACAATAATATTATGAATACCTATTTCATTTCCAGTAATATAGTCAAATTTATACATTTTAAAATCTTCACCACCACAAACGAAGATATGTTTGTCAGGATGTAAACTTGCTGAAGCGATTTTGGTAGGTACTTTAATTTCTTTTAATCGTTTTAAGGTGTCCACTTCCCAAAAACTCAAACTAGATCCATGGGTGACTGTTAAAATGTGTTCATCAGCTGATAACTCTAAACTATTTGGGTGTGCTGTGAAATCAATTCGTTGAACTTCCTGCAAATGTAATTAATGTTGAAATAATACTGTATATATATATAGATATATATATTAAAAACCTGTCCAGAAATACGATCCCAAAGTCTTAAGCTTTTATCTTCTGCTGCACTGATAATACATTTATCATTTCGACAAAAGAGAGCACGTTTAATTGATCCGGAATGTCCAGTAAACACATCAGATTGATTTGTTGGATTATTTAAATTAAAAATTCTTACAAGTTTTTCGTTACTGCCTGTTACTAAATTTTCACTGTTTTTATCAAAAGCAACAGTTTTAACAATATGTTTGTGTTGAAAACTATGAATTTCGGCGCCAGTTATAGCATTCCAAACTTTACCAGTAAAATCAGCAGCACCTGAAGCAGCTAATGTGGCATTTTTGTTAAGAGCTACACCCCAAACAGCTCCTTTATGACCTTCAAATGTTCCAACCCAATCGCCTGTATCACCTTGTCGTAACATAGGACTTCCATCTTTAATAATATTAGTTAAAGTAATTTGATAAATTATAAAGTTTATATAAATAAATTAGAAGACATAAATACCACTTTGGAAATTTTAGAGATTTTACTGATGTACAACAAAATATTTAATTACTTAAAAACTACTACCCGCTTTTTTCCCTTGTTCTTTGAGTTATTTAATTGATTTGGTTTTACGGGAATTATAAATATAATCGTTTACGAATGTGATTTTCTTTAAACTAATAACATTGTTTTTATCATTTGGAAACAAATGAATTAATAATCTAATCATGCATTCAGAACTGCAATATAACCTTTCTTCCAATAAATTTAGCATTTTTGTAGAACAAAGTAACAAATACAAAGTTATGATAGTAAATATGTCCATAAAAACCGAATTTGGACAGGAAACTACCTTCAATTTTGCTTTAATAGGAAAATCAATGACATTAATTGTTATAGTAAAACAAACGAATGTTAAAAGTAACACTTCCTTTTTGAAATAATTAAACGGGTTATCAACATTATAAAATAAGGTTGTTTAACTACAGTTTTTTAAATTTGGTTTTAAGTTAAGAATTTTTTCAATTTAACGATTGAGTTAACCGTTTACTTTTTTAAAATATGTTTTTATTCAGAAGGTCAATTATTCATTTTCAAGCAATGTTTCGACAATATCAATGTGAAAAATATTCGATTTATATGTATTTTCAAAATATTATTTACAATACAAAGAATGACTTTTAAAGCTGATGTGATTTTACGTACAATATTAGTTCAAAAACTTGATATAATTACAATAAAAATTATTTTATATCCTGACTGGAAAATAAAATAAAATTAAGACCGTGAACTAACTACCAAGGTACTTCCCATATGAAAACAAGTAACAATTCTTAAAACTTGTTTTAACAACATTTAAGTGTGAGTTTATTGGATAAATAATAACTTGCTTAAGTTTTAAATATACTTATAGCGGAAAAAAAGTAAAGAAAAGATTTTAATAAGTCGGTCAAGGTTGTAATCAGCGAAAAAGAGCAATGAAAATGCGGGACGTTTATCACATGGCCTGTTATGTCGTGCAAAGTTAGGTATCAATGAAAATTTATTCTATAAACTAAATATATTATAATTTTCAAGGAAATTACTTACCCTTGCATGCTGAAATTAAAAAGTATCCACAATCTGTCACATCACTAAAATCCAAATGCACAACTGGTCTGGTATGTCCACTGCATGTTAAAGGGATTTGTTTTAAATTTGTAGACATTTTAATAATTTACGTAGTAAAATTATTTCGGAAAACTTTTAAGATTAATATAATTTATACAATCAATTGCTTAAATATATAAAATAAATCACCAGTTGTTTTTCTTTTGTTTTAGATAATATAGTTACGTTTATAGAATGAATAATGGCAAAAAATTATAATTTACTTATTAATCAATGATTTAATATTAAATTTATTTTAATAGAGTTAACTAAACTAAACTTATTTAAAATCGCAGCTAAAGCTGAGTCCATGGGGAGGAAGCAAACAAAAATGATAGTTTGACAAGCTGACAGAACACAAAACCTCAAATAGTCTCCATTCTCCACTCTCAAATTATTTGTGCAGTTTACGCTCTCTGCATTCTGATTGGTTATAAATAAATGTGCTGCCAAGTAAAAGCAAATGATTTCATATTTATAGTTAAAAAATTTATTATTCAAATTTTAAATGTTTTTATTGTGATTTTTAAATTTTTTTTTTTATAATTAATATCACATATTCGTATTTTTTGTTTTTTTTGGTTATATTCAATATTAATTTTCTTTAAACCGTTCAACAAATTATATTGACTGTAGTTAAAAAATATAAATTTTTCCAAATATACAATTATGATAAAATAAAAATATTAGTTGGAATCAATTTGATAGAATATCAATTAAGATTTTTGTGCGCAATTCAAGTTTTCGCTTCCTCATTTGAACGCTTTGGTGTTGATGAATTCATCTGTCGAGTATTCATTACTGAGCTCTGAAAATATAATTAATTTTAAATCGTTGCAATGGTCTTTATTATATTCTTTAAGCAGAAATTTTTAAAATTGTTCGGCATTAATACCGGAAAAATCCTTATTTAATGCTTTTATTTTTCATATATATATATTTGGTATATATTATATATTATATATAACATTAACTTTTTAATTACTATCAATTTTATTTTTCCATATTGCTTGTAGACATTTTATCACTATCATTTTCAAATTTTCATTTAAAATATTGCATAGAAATAAACTATAACTATGGTAGAGTGAAACTACTTCTAAACACATAGATTTAAAGGACGGACTATTACTACTTCTTACAAAACTTGTCTAGACTATGTAAACATTACTAAATATTAAAAATAATAAAAACAATTCACTTTCAAGTTTAAATATAAATTTATTTAAATTCAAAAAAAATATATAACTAAATTAAAAAATGCAAGTCTTAGCTTCACTGAAATAAATTGATAACAAAATGCAATATAATTATTTAATTTCCTAACAAACAATAAAAAATAAATATTATGTGCGCCAGTGATACTTAGTTTTAGTAATAATAACAACAAGAAGAAACAAAGTTTAACAACAAAAAAACTTATATCTAATTTTAAGGAATTTGACTAACTAATAAATATTACAGTGTATTATCACAATACGTTCTAATAATAGCTAAAACGGAAAGCCGCTGAAATATGTTTCTGAAAAATATAAAACTTTTAATTATTTGAAGAAATCGAAGCACAAACTACACACAAGTGTCTGCTTTTCAAATTAAAAAAAAAAAAAAAAAAAAGCAAAACAAGCAAACATTGCTAGCTTTTTAATTATAATGTAAAAATAAAACTAGCGATAAGCGATTTTTTGACTTATCTTGTTTGATATAAATTTAAAGGTGATCATGCTTTTTGGGGTGTTTATAATTAATAGATTATCTTTAAAAGTACAAACTATGCTTCATGTAGCTGGGAAAAAATAAATCACAAATACGTTTCAGCGGTTAAAAAACTGGGTGAATTATTAAATATTATCTTGTTTAAACTGTTATCATTGAAATTTGGTAAATAAAAATCATTCAAACAACATATGTGTTTTTTAAAACCAAAACCATAAATTAGGAATACAATTGTCACATTAATATTGGGGAATTCTTTTTGGTGCGTTTTACCTGGTTAGACCAGTCTCCTGTTGGAACAGTAGCCCTATAAAATTTTGAGCTTGTCTTATTAAATATTGGTAAAAGTTCATTCGCTTCATCCGATAATGCCTAAATAAAAAAAATAACAAATATTTATATTGAAGAAATAATAATAATATCAAACCTTTAAATAGATAACAGCATCTGTTCCATATCCTTCACAAGATAATAACACTAAATCACCCTGAAAATATCGTGCATAAAGACGAGAAATTGGGAGGCCATACCCATAACCTGCTAATGGTACGCTATGACAATCAATTTTGGAGGAGGGTTTTGGAGCAGTGCTATACATATACTTAAATAATTGATTTATAGATGATCGAGGTATACCACCTCCCTGATCTGAAATCTTAAATATTTCTTTTAATATAATTTAATAAAAAAAAAATTTATATTCATTTACTTTCACACAAATATCTTCTTTTCCTCGAACAACTATTACTTCAATGGGTGGTAAATCATCAAATTTATCATTATCATGAGTTTCCATAACTGCACGCATTGAATTTTTAAATATCTCAAAAAGCATATGATATAAATGCGAAGGTACATAAACAGTTCGTACTGGATAACATTTTTCAAGATTGTTATATTCTCGTAAAATTAATTGAGGGCTAGATAAATAATATTGATCACATAAGAAACGAGCATTTTCAAAAGCATCCTTTACTACATTACTAACTGTACAAGCAGGATCAAGGCAACCAATGTGTCGGCCACCTTCATTTGGTAGCTCTCCAAATAGTATTGCTTTAAAATTAACAAAAAAAAAAAAAAATAATCAAAATATTTAGATACATCATAAAAAACTTGAAATATAATTACTATGTTGGTTAATTAGCATACGAATACTTATTCGTGACATATATAGTCGATCTAAAAAATATTGTATTGATGTTTCCAATATAGGTTCCACATTTCCACATTGTGAATCCTTAAGTTCTATGATGCCTTGTGCCATTGTCTCGACTACATCATTATGACGATTTCGGATATGTACAAGTGTTTTACAGAATCTAAAAAATTTTAAATAAATTAAAATTATTGAAGATAATATAAAATTTAAACAACTTTTCTAAATTGGCCTGTGTCGGTTCTGTTTTCTCAAACTGGATGGCATCTTCAAAACTTTGAACATACCAAGAACTAACTTGACTAACCGATGATGTATTCAACAAATTGTTAGGTAATAAAGCAATTTCTTTCATTATATTAGCTAATCTAACTGGTAGTTCTTTACGTAAAAATAAAAATGACTTCTTTTCACAAGCATTCAGACCTGGAATTCAAAAAAAAACTTAAAATTAATAATATGATTATTAGTATTCTTTTAATTCGGTAGCAAACAGAGTTTTGTGTATATGTACAAAATATTTTCTTGATTTGAAAAAAATACTACATAATCTAGCTTGTTAAATCAAAACAAAGCACTTTGGATTCAAAGATTAATTTTTCATATACTGATTAGGAATTGGTTAGTTATCATTTATAGTGGCTGCAGATTATTTTATTGAACCGAAAGTTAAAACAATTTTCACATTTATGGCGTAATTAGAAAAATTAAAATATAAAAATATAATTTAAAGTTTTAGATAATTTTTGCAACTTTTCCCTAATTTGCAGATATTTATAAATAAAGTCAACCGATTCTCCTAAAATTTCAAATTTATGTAACCCAAAGTTAATAAAACGAAAATGAAGAGAAATAGTTAACAAAAATATGAAGCTATAAAAATTAATGATTATTATTGTCTTAAAATTTGTCTGAATTTCAGTATTAAATTTTTAATTTAACACATGCACATATTAAATAAAAAATTTCAGTGTTAGTCTCTTATCTTGTGTCACACCTCTCTCTATAAAAGACGTTCTTGTTTTTGTCTTTGAGGGGCTTGTCGCTGATAATGAATATTGCGCGTTTCCATCAGAACCAATTTTTTTTTAAAAAAACAATGATTATACTTCTTTTACGAATTTTTGCCGCAAATAAAAATTTTGATTACATTTATTCATAGATTGCGATATAGCTGTAAAGCTTCAACTAACTTTTTAGTATAATAAAATTCAAAAAAATTATATAAAAATAGTTTTAATACAACAAAATTTCCTTAAAATTATGGTTTGCAAAATAATTCAGTTTGCGTTTAATTTTTTCTAAACAATTTTGAGTATCTGAACATTATGATTAAAATTTTTTTTTAAATTAAATTAAGTTAAAACTTTTAATAATAATATGCGTTATCAGCCTTTTAAAAACAACTTTGTCACCGCATATCTATAAAATAAATACATTGAGTTAAAATATTTTTGACTAAATTGCTTCCTTAATATACGTTATATGCTTAAATATAAATAATTAAATTATTATATATATATAAAATTATTTAAACCGTTGTCAATGTATATAAAAATTAATTTTTGGAATTGTTAAATCAGCTTTGGTAAACATGCAAAATATTTTTTTTGCAAGGCTGACCTTTGATCAAATTAAATATAAGTACATATATGATGAGTAATGCTGCTATTTAATTAGTTAAATTTACACATAAATATATATTTATTAGTTTAATGACTACAATTTGAAACACATTAAAAAAAACAGCTCTTACCAATTAATCTTGTGCTATAAATATAATAAAGACTTACCAAAATCAATGAATTGTTTTATTGAAAGCGGTGAAGGATTAAATTGTGAATAAAAATCCAACATTTTTTGAATGTTAGAGAAACGCAAAGGAAATAATTTCATTTTTGTTTTTTTTATCAAAAATAATTGATCAATAACTTTTATAACAAAAAATAACAATTCCTAAATATATTAGCTACACATGGCAGGTTTACTTATTATATTTGACTGTACTTAGAATTAGCATGTTGCTTTCAATCCACTTAAAAAGATTTAAACATTTAAACAACCAAACATCCATACTAAAAAAAAGTAAACTCAATAAAAAACTTGATGTCTATAGTCAAGAGAATTGTCAGAAATAATACTAACACATACGGAACTATGTGCGTAATTTTGGAGATTGGAGAATTTTTTTTTTTTTTTTTTTTTACAGAGACCTTGTTTGACAACTATCAAATAAAACTACTTGTTGCACATAAAATTATTAGTTAGTACATATATTGATATTATTAATATTCAACCATAAGGGAATAATATTTTCTGTTAAAAAGTTTCTCTTTTAACTATGGTTCAATCAAAAAAATTTAATCTTATTGTGGCAGCTTGCGAGAATAGTGGAATTGGTTATAAAGGAGATTTACCTTGGCATCTGAAGTAAGTTATTTTTTGATTTTTATAAGATATTTGAATTTAAATAATTAACTTTTTAGAAACGAGTTAAAACATTTTTCAAAAATGACAAAAAAAGTGTCTGCTAAAACGAAAATTAATGCTGTTATTATGGGAAGGAAAACATATTTTGGTATACCAGAAAACAAACGGCCACTATCTGACAGATTAAATATTGTACTTAGTCGTAATCCTGTAAATAAAGATTATCCAGCACAGGTAATTGTGTGTAAAAGTTTTGAAGATGCTCTAAAAGAACTAGAAACTCCTAGCAATAAAATTAAAATCGAAAATATATGGATTGTTGGCGGTAGTACAGTATATAATGAGGCTATGAAGTCTCCATTGTGCCATAGATTATATTTTACTGAAATTCAAAAAAAATTTGAATGTGATACATTTTTTCCAAAAATTCCTGAAAATTTTCATCTAATAGAAGATTACGAGGATATACCTAAGGAAATACAACAAGAGAATGGAATTTGTTATCAGTACAAAATTTATGAAAAATTAGACTAAATATCTACATTTATTGATTTAAAATAATATATTCTATGATTTCGAAAGTTGATCATTTTTTCCTTTAGCTGCTAGCATCAATTCATATAGTTGCACAATTTGTTCATCTCTTAAATGTTGTAGTTCTTCAATTTTGATATTATCACCAAATATATTTTGTGATTTCCCAAATAAACCGAGCTGTTTCGATATTGTTAATGCATATTTCTGTAAATTTCTCTTTATTACAAAAATCGATTAAATGCGTTTGAATAAATTTACAGTCCATTCTTTCATAAATAACTCTGCCTCAGTTGTGTTACACATTTTATGTCTTCTAAATTCATCTTTTACATAGATATCACCTAGGCTTTTAAGTTCTGCTGGCAAGCCTAGGAAGTATTTAGTATAGTTTTTATTTAATACTAATTTTCAATTTATACCCCTGTTTAATCTTAAAATTGTTTTATATAGTTTTCGAACACTTTGTGTATGACTTAAATTTACTGACATTTTGTTTATTAAAATTATAATGACAGCTAAAAAGTCTTCAAAACAGCTGTGTAGAAAAATAGAAAGAAGCAGATGTGTAATGGCTGTGTTTATTTATTTAAATTTTCATTTATTTTGTAGAAGAGAGGATAAGCACAAATTTTCATTAACCCATTTTGAATCGACTATATCGTTAATATGATTTAAATGGGTCAATATTGCAGATTAAATAAATAAATTAAAAATTTTACATTCAAAGCACAATTAGCATTAATTTAAAACATTACTCCAAAACTCAACCGTCATCAGCTTTCGTAAAATTACCCGTTTTCAAAGCAAATTGCATTTAAATTGCTGATTGATCTAATTTTTTGAATATAGTGATTGTGAACTGAATTAAAGTACTCTAAGTTTAAAATTATTAACTTAATAGTAATGGTAAAATACTTGTTTAGGTATGATAAAACTGTTTCTACTTTCCATAAAAGCAGACTAGTCTTTTCAGTTATTTATAAAAGTTAATAATTTTTTATTCATTTTTTTTTTTGTAATTTAAGATAATTACCTTCAACTAATTCACGAGATTCAATTCTTCCCCAATAGCAGCAAAAAAGTTATGCTTTAATAGTTAAAAAAAAAAATATAACACTTACAAAATACTAGACAAAATGTCTGCAAAGATTTCGTTTAAATTTATTTTTAATACGCATGCTCTACGTTTCTATTTTGAGTAAAAGAGAAGTAATAATACTTAAATAAACTCGTGAATAAATATAAAATGTTGAAAACACTGCTGCTGTGGCCCAAATTTAGATTTCATTCATATACTATTTGAGATTCTGGGGGAAGTTTGTTTTAGTAAATGCAAGCAGTGAAAATTCGATAAAAATCGATATTATAATTTTTAATGTGTTTACAGCTTCTTACAAATAAAAAGTTGATTATTGTTATAATTGTGGTAAAAATCATGTTCTGTGAAAAATATTATAATTTCTGAGGTTCTATAATCGGTTATCCTTATTTGAAATGTGAATTGTATTAAAAAAAGTGAATGTTAAATATCAATAAAACATGAAATTAAAGTTGAAAAAAATTAACACAAACAATACGATTTTTGATATTAATATTGTTAATAATTTCCTTGAAGGTAACTTTTTATACAGTGTCCTAGAATAGCTCAGAGGTTTCTTTCCTTGTGAATGCATGCATTTTACATCACTTTTACTACACAAAGAAATCAAATATAGCATATCTGTTGATGAGTATTCTTTACACATCTTTTTTTACATTATAAAATTTCTAGTAATCAGAAATTACGTATGTACGCATATTACATTTGCATTGATTATATAAAAGTGTCATATTGAATAAAATTTTTTTTATTTTCATTAACTTAAAGCTAAGTTAAATTTAAAGAATATTTTTACCTTGATTGAAATAAAAAATCAGAAAAGTAAAATTTAAGTGAAAATGACAGACATAATAATGTCCCTATATTTTTTTACTTCCCTAAGCACTTTTTTGGGTACCTTAACGCAAAACGAATTAGATTTTAGTTTTAAACATTTTGTAAAAGCAAAAACAATAAAAAAAAGCATTTGCACGTGTTTTGGGAATTATTGTAACGTGATGCTTTTCTTTAAAAAAAATTACAAGAACTACTAGGGACCAATCCACGTATTGCTGGAGAGTTTACTTAATATTAGACACCTCACACAGTAAATAGAAAATTTTTATCGCTATATGCTTTATCACATGGGTAAATATGGAATGCATTTGGTTAGTGAGATATTTTCCAGCACAATAATGCACTATGCAATTCAGTAGTAATTTTTAAGTTGGCTCCAAAGCTATCTTGAATCTATGGCATTAACCGTAATAAGTACTAAGGAACTAATTTTTTTCTAAATCTAAAGAAGTAGATCCTTAAAAAAAGACAGTTCAAATAAAAAGACAAAGGTAAACAACAAAAGCTTTCTCTAATCCACCTATTTAAATGACTAGAGATATACAATAGGTATAATATGACATTTTGGTTCAGTATTTTAGATAACTATAGTTTAACTACTCTAAATGTGTTACCGTACATTGGATTCTATGGACTTCAAATGGCATCATTCTTGATCAAAAAAGACGAA
Source organism: Acrocera orbiculus (assembly GCA_947359355.1). Taxonomy (NCBI): domain Eukaryota; kingdom Metazoa; phylum Arthropoda; class Insecta; order Diptera; family Acroceridae; genus Acrocera; species Acrocera orbiculus. Next base: position 26,118,224 of record OX375756.1, on the reverse strand, counting down.
AAATGAAAACGTATAAATATTAGATACCATATTTATATTTTATATTTAATTGTTACCCAAAAAATATCTTTTCGACAAAATATCTTTACTTAAAATGTACGCACATTAGTGAAATATTAAGCAAGAGATAATTCTTAATAAAAAGACCAACATTTGAGTTAATCTTTCAAACTTTATGTACAATTTATTTAGTGTTTGCATTTGAAAATCTACACGAGTTATTTTATTGGTTTACATAAAAAATCGAGGAAAAAATTATCATGTTGTATATTTGCTTCATGTATTATTAATTGGCCACTTGTTTAATTTACTTTATTTTGAATATGTATTAAGATATTATTAGTATGCGTTAAAGCTCAAAGCTTTAAATTATAATTTTCAGTAAAAATATTTACCAATTAATTGCTACCCAAAACAATATTATTAGATGAAACTATTAAAGCCCCATGCTTAGCTAAAACTGAGATATTCAGAGCAGTGATAACACATGTTTTTATCTATCATGTGGGTCTTTGATAGAAGTTCAACGTTCTTACACACTACTAAATATACATACATACATATATATATATATAGAAAATAAATTTATATCACAATTATTCACTTGCAGCTGTAGAATATGTTAATTTATGTTCAAGCTTAATAAAAAATACAACAAGACAACTACGTCTTGTTGAATCGGGTTAAGCACGTATTTACATCCCTTTTATAGTAACATATGGGTTTCACATAATGCTCTTTGATATTTTTTATATTTTATTTAGTTAAATAAAATATTTTAACATCGTTGGTTTGTAAATTGTAGTTTAAAGTTTAAGTTTGTTTATTTTTGTTAATAAAAAAGTTTACACATCAGCACAAATTTGTTATCTGGTGAAAGAAAAAAAACAAACTGTTTAGTTAAATGCTAACAAAAGACAATTTAACTTGAAACTAAAATATCATATCAATCATCAAGATGGTGTTAACTACGATGTTAAGTTTTACATTTACACAAAAAGTGCAAGTTCCAGTTAAATATAATGTCAGACGAATCAGAGGAAGCTTATTTGGTTAATTCAAAATCTCCATTTCGTAGTGTTTATTCAACGGAATTCATGTCTTATACAGACAGTTCTGAAACAAATTTGAAAACACTACATCCAATGTCTATTACCGAGAGTAGTACAAATAACTCAATACAGACTGCAAATGATTCCTGTTTTAGCCAAGGAAAAGAAAGATCTATCAGTAATAAAACAGAAATAAGCAGCTCTCATGTAGTATGTTAATAATTTTTTTGTAATTTTTTATAATTAATATTAAATATTTTATGTTTTTTGTTATTTTTAGCCTGGATCATCTAGTCATGATTCACATAATCATGAATCTGAATCTGGGGAATTAGTTGACTATAATGATGAAATTTTATTAAGTCAATTTCATACGGAAGTAATTAAAAAGGTCAGTAATTGTGTAAGTAATAAAATAAAAAAAATGTCCAATAATAATATTTTTTAAAAATCGCTATTAAATTCAATGCCATGAAACCAATAACACATGTCTTCAAATGATGCCAAAATATATAAATATTTTAATGGTTATAATTTGCTTGGCATATTTTAAGAAGTCAATATTGATGTCATAATAATATGTATACTATATGCAAACAGTTTATTATTCTATAATTTGTCTGCTTTAATTTGGCCATTTGCCAAGAGCCCAAGTGTTTCTTGCCTAAGAAATTACGAAAACTTAATTTAAATAGCACTTATGGCTAGTAATGAGGAAATTATCTATCTGAATGAAAATATCATTTTAAACAATTGAATGATTATAAATTGTGATAGATTATGGATTAGCGTCTTTTGTAGTTTTACATCTAATCTGAGTTTGAGATTAAAATTTTCTTTGATAGGGCCTGTTGAACTATAAATAATCGAACATATATTGTATTTTTAAGTATATATGAATCTACTTTTAGAAGGAATTTGTTATAAGACTGACTTGCATGGTATTCTGTTAAAAATGTCTCCTATGAGCGTCTGCTAATAGAGTTTAACTTTGACTCTAATAGCTTCACCTCATTATTTTCTACTATGAAAAATTACCTAATTATTTTACAACAATAAAAAACCACAACAACAGAAACTTGTAGTTGATTTATTTACTTTTACAGCACTTGCCCCAGATTCAAAATTTTATTCTTTAACAACTAAAAAGATAAAAAATAGCATCGTAAAATATAAAAAAAGCGATCTGTAAAAAATGAATTTCTTAGGAATTTCTTATAATGTAATATTATATTTTTTAATTGTAGACTGGATGTGGAAAATTTCAAATTTTTGCATCAATAATAATTGGACTTGGTTTAGCTGGTCATGCAATACACGTTTATGCCGTTTACTATATTCTTCCATCGGCAGAATTAGAATATTGTATTTTGGATAGTGAAAAAAGTTGGTTAATTTTAATCGCTTTACTTGGTCTTGGTTGTGGAGCATTAATATGGGGAGGACTTGCTAGCAGAGCTGGAAGACGAAAAACACTTTTAAGTTGTTTAAGTGTTTCTGGTATATTTTCAATGGTAGCCGCTTTTATGCCAACTTATGGTCCATTTATGATGGCTAGATTTTGTGCTGCTATGGGTATTGGTGGAGTTATACCAGCAGGAACAAGTTATATATGTGAAACAAGTCCAGTTCAATGTCGTGCTCGTTTAATATCTCTCTTAGGGATATCAGGACTTATTGGTGGTATATTTACTGGTGGAATTGCTATTTTATTAATTCCACAGACTGGGCAAATGATTATTATGGAAAATAATGAACATTTTAGTGCATGGCATCGATATCTTTTAATTATAACAATTCCAACTTTCATATCAATATTTGGACTTTTTGCTTTACCTGAATCTCCAAGATGGCTTCTAGAAAGTGGACGAGATGTAGAAGCTTTGACTGTATATCAGGTGAATGTTTTTTTACAGTTTTATTAATAACTAAATTTCAAAAACAAACCTTAATAGAAAATTTACCATAATAATAAACCTCAAAATGGATATACTTTAACTGAGTTAGAGCTTCCAAGACCTAGAACTCAAAGGCATTTTGTGCCCTCATCCGTTTTAGCTGGGATGGCACATGCTATTAGACTGGTAACAATAAATATTTAAATTTTACAAATTATTTAATAATATTTTTCTTTATAGTTTTTTACTAGTTTTCTGCACCTATTTACAAAGTCTTATTTAAGGACAACACTATTACTTTTTATTTCATGGACTGCAGCAATATTTGTCTTCCATGGTCTAACTATATTTATTTCTCATCATTCCAAATATATTGAAGAAGGGAAATATAAGCAGCAAACGGTAAATATTAACAATCGTAAACTTTTATCTATAATAAATAATTTAATTTTAGCAAACGAAATTTAATAAGACTTATGAAAATATGAGCTTCAATAATAATATTGACAATTTAGTTTTTAATCAGTGCACATTTATCAATTGTACATTTCGACGGATATTTATCAGTCATGTTCAATTTAAAAACTGTTCTTTTATGGATACAGAATTTACGAGCGTTAAGACTAGTCAAACAGATTTTGTCAATTGCATTTTAGAAGATGTTAAGTGAGTAGTAATTTGATTATTTGATTTGATCAATTGAAATAAAACGCAAAAAAATAAATTCAATAATATTTTTTGTGCAAAATCATCCAAATTGCTTACATAAAAATTCGTCTTCACATACTCACATATATATAAATATTGTCTATATGCTACATTTTATTTAAAGATTTTGATTACGAAATATTTTTACTTATTCAAGATTTTTTTCAGGCTAATTGATATAGATTTAAGGGACAAACAATTTATTAATACAATAAATAACAATACAGAGATAATAAGATTGTCCGCTAGTTGTAATCAAGATTTTGAATACAATATATTTACTGAAGCATTATGGACATCGAACCTTGGAGCACTAGTTTCGGGTATTATAGCAGTAATTTGTATTGGTGAAGCTATCAAAAAAATTGGCAAAGTTCGAAGTGCCAGTTAGTATTAATTAAATAAATTTTAAATGACTTAAAATATTAAAAATAAAATTATTTTCAGCCTTATGTTTTATTTTTTCAACAATATTATCTTGTGCCATAGGATTTTTGATTATTGAAAAACATGTATTATGGATAGGAGGAATTGCTCAGGGTTTAATTATAGCCGGACTTGTAGCATTGACTGTTTTAACAATTGAAACATATTCAACCTCATTACGGTAAACCTAAATTTATATATAATATATTTATAAAAATATGAAATTTTTAGATGTACTGCTATTGGTTTTTTTATATTTGGTGGACATATATCTGCCTTGATTAGTACTATTATATATGCTTCTCTTCCTGTAAAATCAACTAATTTTGCTGCTGGTATATCAGCCCTTACCATAGTTATATCGGCGATATCATCTGCCGCTCTTAAGGAACCTTGTATTCTTTCTTAATAGACTGATATAAAACAGAATAAATTCTATTAAACTCAGAGTAAAAAAAACTTAAACATAATTGTATCAAACAAAACTGAATTTTCTTAGTATTACTTATAAGAAATTCTAAGAGCCAAAATTAATTAGAAATGAAAATAAAAATAGTCAAGTCATGAATTTTTATGCAGTGGAATTATGTTAGATTCAAATCACAGTAATTAAGTTTCCCTCGCTACTAAAATTATAATTATATAATTAGATTTATTTAATTTTTATTGTATGAAAATTGTTTTAATGTGTGTGTGTGTAATCAATTTCAGGTAAAGCTCATAAAAGTAATATATAATAATTTAAAATAATTCCATATCACTTTTAGATTAAACATTGAGTTTGCTCATTCTTAACTCAAAGAAAAGTTTGTGATTTGTTTGACTGTAAAAAATTTACAAAATAAAAAAGTAAAACATTAGTTTTATTTCAACATATATTATTTTTCATATATTTTGAAAATGTATAATCAAATAATTTGATACGTTTTAATAAATTTTGGTAGTTTTCTTACTTTTATAGTTATTATTATTTTTTTTGAAAAATAATTTTCAACTAAACCATGCTGAAAATATTTCAAGGAATCATATTTACTCAATTAGTATAAATTTTCTTGAAGTCTTCAAGGACATATTAATAACCCTCAAAAATATTTTAATGACAATCTCAGATAATCCAATAAAGGACAATCATTGCTAAAGGAAAGGCTAACTACATTTTAAGAGGATTAGCACGGATTTGTTAAAAATGTATAATTTTGTCGTGTACTACTCTTAGTAATAAATACGTTAATAGGATTAAATCCCTAAATTCTTTTCGGCAGATCTAAAATGCCGTATCTATTTTTAACTGGAAGAAGGTGTATATATTATTTCCAAAAGGTTTTCGATAGTATTAGCAGGCCAACACCTTAAGAAATTTTAGACGGCGATAAACAGGTTCATATAAGGACAATTCAACTCCTGTGTGGTTAATTGCTGTCTACCCAGATATCCTTTAGTTGCTAATTCTATTAAAAAAGATTGATTTTAAGTAGAAAACGGGTTATTGGTGTTATAAATAAAGTATTTATAACAGTATATCCTTCACGTAAATAAGTTGTCTGGAAAGTCCTTTAGAAGGAAAACAAAAAAAAAGAAATATGTTCAGCATATGCATAAACAGTAAGAAAAATTAAATTTTCACTATAGCAATCAGGGTATTTTATGATTAGCCAAAAAGATAATTAGAATTTTAGTTAAAATTTCCCTTTAGTAAAAATAATTACTATTAAGAAGTAATTATAGTTAAACGAAAGATGTAATTTCTTAAGTTTTTTAAAAATTATTGATTACTTATTTTCTTAAATTTTGTCATAATGAAATCGAAAAGTACAAGACTTTTTAATAAATTGGTAACTTGGTAATAAATGCCGATAAGAAAATCCTTTTCGTATAACATTCCAAAGTTATTTGGCTAAACTTGCTATTATTTTACCTAAAAAAGTTATTCTTAGTACACTTCATTTGCAAGCAAGTTTACCGTTACTTGGCACACTGGGGTGTATTATTTCCGTCAATTTCAAGTATTTTAACATAAGGAATGAGATCTTTAGCAATACGTTTCTATAAAAAACAGATTACTTTAAACTTTGGCGGTATTGGGATGAAGTTTTGCCAATTGATCTCTCTATAGGAATATCTAAAAGTTGCAAAGCTTGAATTTTGATTTTGGGAGTGAGTCTTTTTAGAGTTTTTATTGACTTCAGAATGAAGAATAAACTTGGTAAATGATATTTTTCGATATCTCATTACTTTTATTTTTGAAGATATATAATGTTTAAGGTTTGGATGGTTGGGTATTTAAATTTTTTTTTCAATTTTTCTTGTTATTTTTCTAAATAATGTATAATTACTTAAGAATATTGTGCCAAAATTTGAAGTCAATAGGAGGAAAATTGCCAATTATGAACATATATGAGCATTTGAGCATCCTTTGCTTTAGGGCAAGGAGTGAGTGAGCGTAACTTTAAAGCATTTTCCTGAAACTTTTTATTTTCCAAGTCGGTATTCACGATAACTCAAAATCTACTGGATCGATCGCTTTGAAATTTTACACAGTACTTCACTAGGTAACAACGAGACCTTTTTTTCTCTTTTTTAAATAATAATTAATTTTATAATAACAAATGAGTTCGATACATATCGGCGATTTGATATTTGTACTGGAAAGGAGATTCCCTATGTATACCAATTGTATGAATATATAAAAGATATATTTTAATTTTATTTTTTTTTTCGCTTTATATCATTAGTTGTATTATTTCTTGTATAATAATATCAAAAATTTGCTGTGTATATAGAGTGTCGTTTTTTTTCGACCTTTATCTTTAATTGCGTTACTCCGGAGACTGCCGTCTCCTGTGATTAAATCAATAACAATTAAAACAAAAAAAAAAAACTAAAATATTAAGATAAAAACGCACATTTTGTATTTTCACTAAATCCCCACATTCAGTTTTTGGAATAAATACCTTTTTTAAAGGGTCACGTAACTGTTTGTTATTATCGTATAGTTACATATTAGTGGAAGATTTCCCTAAAATTTCAGCTCTTTAAATTGGAAAAGAAAAAATTTATGAATTTTTTTATAAAAAAACTCATTTCTTAACTTTTGAATCATGTTGGAATTTTTTTACTATACTTTTATTTGATTTTTACCAATGTTACCTTAATTATCTTTTGGAATAAACTTTCAAGAAGTTGTAAAGAAATTTGCAAGTAAAAGCTTATTTTATATAACACTTTCTATCACTGGGGTGTGGTGCACCCCAGTGTGGCAAGTAACTGATTTTTAAGAAGTGTGCTAAGTAATAATTAATATTACCTTTTTTTTTTTTTTTACAAAACTAGCTTAACATTCAAGCCAATCATTTAAACTCTATATACCAGAAATTGTATGTAATCCGATATAATAATTTTGAAGTAAACTTTTCAGTGTGTTTTTAACGAAATATACACTTTCAGACAGTGTTTGTAAATAATGATCAGGTATTTTTTGTATTGTTCTAAATTACACGTCCTTAATATATTATTTAATATTTATTTTTTTTAAAATTTTGTCACATGGCCTTTCTACTCTAACATTGATAAAAAAACAACTCTAATTGTGACTCTATTCAAAATATATTAAAATTAAATATTTCGAAAAGATTCTGACGGTACTATTACACGATGAAAATTATACGTAAAAAAATTCTTAATTAAGAAATTTATATCTGTATGTATATCTTATCGAAAGTCCACCAATCTTAAATTTATTTTCCTATTTGCCAACAAAGATTAATAGCATGATGGAAACAGAATTTATATGTCTATGAATGCAAAACAAAAAATCTTTTATAACAAGAAATTTCCGGAAATTATCTCGTAATCGTTTTCTGGCATCTATGCGTATACACAATATAGGCAACCATATATATATATATATATATTATTTTGCATACTCATAGTAAATCTTTAATTCACATGGAATTTATCAGCAGGCTACTGCTAATGCTTACAGAAACTACAAAATCTTTTAACACAATAAAAAAAACAATTTAATGAATTTTTGGAGTAATTCAGGCAGGCATGGATCATAATCGAAGCTCATCTGTAATAAAACATCGGCCGCGGAGATTTTCTTTTGTCGTTGAATAGCCCCCAATAAACTTCTTAGGTCCGTGTTACATTTGTTTAGTTGGATTCAGTAGCAAACACCTTTTAATGGGTAGAATAAGAACAGTTTCTATATTCCCGTGACGAGTTATAAAAGCATAAAATTTTGTTCTTTTTAAATAGTAGTAGCTGCTATTCAGATCGATTTTCTCAACAGATATTAATATAATAAAAATTTTCTCTAATGAAGCGAGCTTTTCACGTCATAATGTAAATTTTTTGATAACCTTAAAAACTAAATTTTCATGTATTGCAGATTAGTTCAGTTTTTATTCTTATACACAGGATGTATGATGTTAAGTTCCTAATATTATTTAAACTTTATAATGATTGTTAAAAAGAATTTAAAATTATCGATAGGTTATATGTGATTTTTTTAAGCAAAAAAATAAAAAGAATAAAAAATATATAAGTATAAAAAATTCAATCAAATGTTCTAGAATAAATCTTTTAATTGTTATCAGAAAAATGAACAAAATAGTTATACATATCGGTGTGGTCTTATTTTCAATAACTTACACAATCCTTTTAATAAATTTCCTATAACAGTGCATTAAAATAGAGGTGTGAAATAGGACAATAAGTTAGAATTGTTAAGCTATATTTTTAGAATTGTATGAAAACACGATCGTAGTGAAACGTTTTTATTATCTTATATCAAAACTTTATGGCTTTATTTTAAAATTCAAGAACATGTAGTTTTGAATTAGTTTATTGTCCACTTTTTTCAAATATTCAATAGCTTCTGATCCGTCTTATATGTTGCCGACTATTTTACTATACAATAAACAACGAATATTGATATATTCTGGGTTTTCAATAATCTTTTCAAAATAATAACTAAACCTTTACATCTGAGATTTAAAACGACAATATCAATTAAATTATTACATTATTATTTTAAGATAAATAAATAAATATGGTATATATTGCTTGCGAAACACTTTATGTATGTTGGGTAACTAAACTCCAATATTACTGGACCGGATTTGACATTTTAACATTTTTAAAAGGTTAAATTTAAATAATTCAAATCGAATTTATTTAGGTCATGTTATTACGTTAATTTTTATTTTAAAATTTGATATTTAACAATAAAAATATGGTTTACTTTGGGTCAACTACTTTGAAAATGTTAAGTCAAAAAAGCTGATGATTGGTGCTAATTTTTTTGTTATTTGTTTTAGGTTTAGTTATACTAAATTAATATCAGGAAGAACGATAGACACTCAATGTGTTTTAACTTTATACTATGGCGCCCATTTAGTAAGATTTTCTATGCAGATGTTTTAAAGTTACCAAATATCTATTGATCCTTTAAATATATACATAAACAATAGTACCAGAAGTATTATATAACTTGTGACCTCGGACAAGAACTATAAATTCTCATAGGGAGGCCACTTAAGTAGACTATTGAAATACATCAACGCGCGCTTGTTTTGCAAATTAGCTGCTACTTAGAGATTTCTAATTGTATTTCAAGTTGTTGGATAATAGCAATATACTAAAAATATATTTCAGCTATTTATCATCTTATTTTAATAGTAGATCAAAGAAAAACCGTGATGGTGTCCTTTGGATTGCAGAAGCCACAACCGGAAGCTTGTTTACAAGGAAAATTAACTGTCGGAACCAAGTACTTATGGTAAGCGGTAAAAAAAAGACTAAAAACATTTTATGTGTTAGCATCGCTTGCCTGACTTATAGGATAAATTTTGTTTTTATTATACTATATATGCTTATATGTATAGTAATAAAGTTATGAATTTAATCTCCTTTTAAATTTACATATGTAGATATTTTTGTTGAGAAAATCTTAGTATTTATCATTATTGATACTAAATTTAGTTTATAAGAAATTCAAATAATTATCAATAATAATCTTATTATTAATTAATTATTACAAAAATCGAAAGCAACCAATTTGATTCTTTATAAATTATAATAAAATTTCCCAATAAACTTCTATAAAAAATCTTCAAAGGAAAAAGGGTAAGAATAAGTTAATGGTAAGAAATAAACAAAATAACTACTTAGTACGGAATATTCAAAATAAAGACCTTATTAGCTTATGATATTCTCTAGCTTTTTGTTTTATATTAAAGGGTAATAAGAGAATTGAGGGCAAAAAAAAAGGGAGCAATTTACGTGAAGAAAAATATATTGTTCTAAATTGTCGAAGTAAACTTAAATTGTGGACTCTGAAAAATTCTAAAATCTCTGTGACATAAACTTGATTTCCCGGAGGAGTTTCTTCAATGAATAAAATCTAAATACAGAGAAGAAAAAAAGGTTATATGTTATCAACCTTAGTTTCAACACAAATAAATAATCAATAGGGAACGCAATTTTATGGGATCATCGAATAGAATTTCAAAACTGATTGCTTTTAATTTATTTATCAGGAAAAAAGTTTAGGTGTTTTTTTAAATATAAATTTTTTCCTTGTAATCTATAACTTTTTGATACTTATAGATATTTTTGGTTGAGTATAAATAATTATATAGGTTTTATCCAGAAGGAAATTCGAAGGTGATTTATTGTTGTAAAATTTAGAATGAGATTCGAATATATATGATAGCAACATTTTAGAAAGAAGGAAAATATTTTAAAACAACAAGAAGCTTAATTACAATTTTGTTGACCGGGGACGAGTTAACTTTTATCAAGGAATTATCTGATAATATAGTTTGGGTTATCGAAAAAGTATAAAGTGGTATAAAAAAATAGCAATCCTTTTAATCAGTTGTATTTTGTTTAATGCATTAAAAATTAACTCTAAAAAATTAAAATCTAAACTAAGATACCAAAAAACTCTACCAGAAGTAGCTAGGAAATGGATTTCTATAGATTCAAATAAATGCAGTACATCACCGGCAGTCTTTTCGTACTTCTAAATGGAGATTCCTTACAAAGATCCACCTTCAAGACTTTCAGGAAAACTAAGTGACCACGTTTTACAAAAACTGACATCACTGGCTCAAAAAAAAATCCAACTAAAAGGTGTGTAGACTATACTCTTCAAAAGGAAAGCGCAGCGAAACGAGATATACATATCTGCAAAACCTTATCTTGTGTACCATTAAACGCAGTTGATTGCCATACAGTTTATCATTCCAAAAAAAAATTATTAAAATTTATACAAAAAATATGTTCAAAGTTTAATTTCATTTTATTTAGTATAAATAAAAATTTTTGGAGTTTATTTAGAATGTTTTACGCTCATATTCAATTAAAAAAATTGCCGGTGACATGACGGAGTATCTGCGGAGAATTGCCGGTCAGCAAAGTATCAAGAAGATAAACATTTGTATAAGAATAAGGACATAAAGATTGTTTTGCATGAAAAACTTTTATCCGGCAGCTTACCTAAGGAGAATGCTGCCATTCTCTTAAAAATTGCTGCAATATTTATGTTTCACTCAGTATGGATTTAATTAGATTTTATTAAATATCGCTTATTTCTTGGAAAATTACAGCATTCAACCTGTGTGGAGCAGGCTACCGATTAAAATTTTTTGAATGTCCCTCTATGAGTAAAAGTGAGAATGGTTTTGACATAATTTGGACTTTATTTGCCATAAATTATATTTCAAAATCCGGGTTTCTCGTTCTCACGCGCTGATTTTTTACCGAAACATAATCTCACTTCAGATCAAAATCTGTTAACTTTTTGACATTCATGTAGTTTTTGAATTTCTTCAGAAACTTCTTAGCTTCGAATTACATCCAAAAACTCAGCCAAGATTATGCTCATAATTTTTTACGGTAAGGAAATTTCACTGATTTTTACATAGCAATTTTTAAATAAATTTAAAAATAAATTATTTAATCCCATAAAAATCCGATAATTACAACTTTTCTTGAGGATAATTCTCTTCATATAGACCCCTTTCTAATTAATATTATAAAATATTAGATAAATATCACTTAAAGTATGAACACACAGTTTACAGTTTCATCAATTAAAACTGTCTTACTTGAGGTAATTTATTTCTAACAATAATAAACATAAATAACATACATATATTTTCTTCTGTAATGGCGTTTTTAATATTAACATATTTATTGCGAATCTAATATCCTTCTTTTATTGTATGAAAAAAAAAACAACTACTTTGATGAAACTTAACACATTGGATGTGCTCTGTTTTAGTATTCATAAGACTTGAAATATTATTAAATAGCTGGAATTATAGCCAAAATAAAGTCCTCTATTATGGTGCATAAGGATATCAAAAGCTTAGCTGACTTTTATATATTATATACTTCCTATGTTAGAAAATATGTACATCCAAAGTATTATGATTGAGGGGCCGATTCTTTTCCCTCATAGAAATGCTTTTGAAAATGTTTACATCACATTAGAATTTATGAGGAATATTCATCTTGGAAATATTCGTTATCACTAGTTTTACCAAATATACTTGTGTGTTTGAGCACATGCTCTTGAATAATTTATGTTTTTACTAGCTTTATAAGTTGGCAATTTTTTTGTTTGCCTTTTTTCGCCATATGGATTTCTGATAATATTTTTATATTATTATTGTAGGTATAAATACTAAGGTTTCGTGCTTGTTTAGAAGATATGCATTTAAATACCGATGACTTTAATGCATTAGCTATACATCTATTTTTTAATATAACAAATAATAAACTAGATTAAAAATTTTAAAATCATTTTGTTAGCACCAAATTTTTCTTCCAAAATATAAAGACATATCACAAACAGTGATGAAGTACCAAAAAAGAAATAAAGATTCATTTAAAAAGCACCTGAGTCTACTACACCCGATTCCTGAATAAAGGCCCCCTTCAGTGAATAATTTGTAGATATAGAAGCTATGGCTATATGTCCTAACTACTACATCAATGAATAAATTATAAATAAAGGGAGTCAACCCCAAATATTATATAAATATATATATACTACTGTTCTCTTATTTAGTATGTTTCAATACAGATCAAATGGACGAAAGTAAGGAAGCCACATCCCTATTTGATGAATCTAAGAAAATGACTCACTTTATGAGAATAATGGCGTAATTTGGTTTTAGGAACCAAAATATTTTTTGTATTTTTGTCTAAATCTATAAATATTAAAACCAATTATTAATCAATTACATAAAGAAAATTAAAATAATAATTGGAGTTGGACAATTTATTTACCGAATGGATTAATTGCAAGTCATTGTGATTAATACGTTGAGGGCGGCGTGTACTACCAGTGGCTAGATTTATTAGATGAAAAAAACTTTATATTATTAAAATAATTTTTTTTTATTAAATAAACTTTTAATTTTTTGCTAAACTACATTTTGTACGAGGCGCTACCTAATAAAACGAAGTACGATTTTTACTGCCGCCGGATGAAGAAAAATAGAAATAATTGCACTGTCCTCAACGTGTTAAATAATAAATATTTTGGGTAATACTTGACTATCGTAGTACTAAATATTTAAACACCTAATTCATTCTTTCCATTTCAATTCCACCTTTCAAAACACAAATTTCAGTTTTATAAATTTATACAAAATTCGTGACAATTAATTATATAAATTTTATTCAAAAAAATGTCTATGAATTGTAGAGTTGTTTCTCCAATGCCCCAGCCAATGATAATTTCATGATCATATCCATATAACAATTATTGCAATAAGCTGGAGTAATAGTAACTACCGAAAATAGAATTAGGATTACTAAATTTTGACTCTCAATACTTAATCCCATTGAAAAAGTTTAGATGAAAACTAAGATGCGGGTAAGTGCTTGCAGATCCAGGAAATAATAATTTTATTTAAATTCTCATTATTATTATATTATTATTTCTAAATTGGAAAAGAGCAAATTTGAAATGGGTAATTTCAGGTAGAAAAACTATAAATTTGAAGAATACATAATATAAAAAATGGCTAGTATTATTACTTAAAGCATGGGTGTCTAAACTATGAGCGTTCGTGGGCCGCATGGCAAAAAAAAAATTTTGCTGGGCCGCACATACAATATTTTTTCAAAAAATTGATATAAAAATTAACTCTATGTAGTTTTATTAAAATAAATTAACTTCTTTTTATTATAATTTTTTTATTCTTAATTTGATATGTATAGGCACATATTCATTTTAAATTTGTAAAAGTTTCGTTTCATTTAGTTTGGATTTCATAAAGATGGAAAAAATAATCAAATTAATGAGATAGATAAATTTGCTTTTGTCGAACAAGCGAATCGAGATCGGGTTCAATAGACGAGGTTGCAATTCTTAATGCATTTTTAAGATGTTTGTCGGTAATCTTTGTCCCATTTTTGTTTTTTGTATGCTTCATTCTTGAAAATAATTGTTCACAAATATAGGTACTACCAAAAGCTGAAGACATTAATAAAGCATGATTGTGAAAATTAGAATATTTATCGCGGGGCAGGTGATTTTTATAAAACTCCAGTAAAGAAACATTTCCAAATTTTTCTTTCAGTTGAATGTCACTTTGCAGTTCAATGCATTCCATTTGAAGATTTGAAGGTAATTTATTTATTTCTAGCGAAAATGGAATAGAAAATATGTTGAAATACTCTTGATTTTTTCGAAAATCTTGAAATCTACTTTCAAACTCTTGAATTAAATCAAAAATTAATGCAGCATATTTTGTGCAACTCACAGGTTTATGTGCAGCCAAAGTACTGAAAAGCGTCAAATCTTTTACTTTTGTTTGATTATGCCAAAATTTCAAATTTCTTTCAAACGCTGTTATTGTTTGGAACATGCTATTAATAAATTGATTTTTTCCTTGAAGTCTCAAATATAAATCATTCAAATGCTCTGTTAAGTCTACTAAAAAAGCTAAATCTGAAACCCAATCTTCGTCTTCAAATTCAGTCACAGATTTCCCTTTTGATTCCATAAATATTTTTATTTCAGTTCTTAAATCGTAAAATCTTTTGAGAACTTTCCCCTTACTCAGCTATCTTACTTCTGTATAATAAATAACATCTGCAAATTCAGTGCCCATGATACTACATTATTTTTTTAATAAAAATGTGTAAATTTAAATATTTTCATAATTTGGGTTTGGGCCGCATTTTAAAGGTTCTTGGGCCGCATGCGGCCCGTGGGCCGCACTTTAGACAAGCATGACTTAAAGCATCAAAAAATAGTAAAGCAAAAAATTTTATTAGTAACCAAATTTAAAATGAATAAAAAAGACAAGTTTAAGAAAAACTTAACAATTTATTTCGGTAAAAGTTATTGTTATTATAAACTTAAAAACTCTCAAATAATAATAAAATAGTTTTCATAGTCAAATGGTAACGACAACGAGTAAGCACGTTGAACGCACCGTAATAGAAATTTGGTTTGACACGTGTATACACGACAAACGCGCTTAACTGGTTAAAAGCATTTAGATTTATAGTAAAATTATTAAATATAGATAAAATTTTGTGTCAGCAATTGTGATTATACAAATTATGTAAATAAATTTTATTAGTACTTAATAATTAAATTGAAAAATTTAATTTTTATTTAATTTAATTAAGTGAATTCTTTTCTCAACTAAAAGGCATCAAAGGCTTCTAAACGAGATTTTATGCATAGGTGTAATTGCGTTCATTATGAGCTGAGAAATAAAATATCGCATAAATTTATATTTAAACAAAATCATGCATTCGGAGATGATACGTTCCTTAATTTTAGACTTTCATTTTTTGTTTAGAAATCACAAATTTATTTCAATAATATCAGTTATACTTTTGTCTCATAGGAACATGAACATAATTTCAAATGCATATCTACCCAGAAAAGAAAACACTCATTTGGTATGATTAAAATGTAAACAAAAAGTGAAATTACCTATTGTAGTTACTTTTCAGTGATATTGAATACAGAAAACAATTAGGGTAGGGTAGGGTAGGGCTCTCCTACAAAATTAATAGACGCTTTCCCCCAAATGTATGGCTTATGACCATCATAAAGCTTAATTTCATCGATAACTTATAGCTATTCACAATTAATTTCCACTCCTAGTAACAACAATTGGAAACCAATTTGTCAATCAGTAAATTCATGATCCTTCATTAAAGATAACAGATTTAAATGTCTTCAACTTTCGAATAGCCGCCCAGCATCTTCTTTTTTCTCATAACTTAAATAAAAAGGAACTTGATATTTATTTTGATATTTTTTCTGCTAACATTAGAAATTCAATTTAACCAGGCTACAGTATTAAATCATAAAACTGTAAAATCATTTCTTACTCTATAAAAATTAGAAAAAACAAATTTTTTAATATAACGAAAAAAACTTTATTATTATTATATTATAACTATTAGCACTTTTTCATTTTCAAAGAGGAGATTTGATACAAATCCATCCTTGATTCTATATACAATTAAATTCTTTTAGAATTAAATTCTAAAAGTTATGCAAACCTGCTGCACTTAAATATATACATGAACACTTATTTATTAAACCTCAACTTTATAAGGCTTGAATAGTTTAGGCTTTTCTGATGTTGGTGAAATCGATGTATGCTGTGTTTGAGGTGCTGTCATTAGAAGTCCATGAAAATTGTTGTTATTAGATATTGGTGAGCTTGTATTCTCATAAATTTTTCCCCGTTCTGAATTTGTAGGACTTAGTGATACTGTTGAATGTGGTGATGTTGATGAACGTAAATCATTTTGTGGTGAACATGTTTTAGGTACTGAAATTGATGTATATCCTTGAGGTATTCCACTCATCATTGTTGGATAGGATGCAGCTGCAGCAGCAACTGCTGCTGATGGTGGTATTGGCATAGGACCTGTTCTAGGTGGTATATGATACGGTGAATACCTATACCCATAATTAAACTGTTGGGCAGCTGATGGTGTTGCCATAACTGGTGGCAACATTGGATTTGGTGGATAGCCATAAGGCATTGCAACACTATTTGCAGCCGCTTGTAAAATTGATGCAGCAAATGCTGGATCCGAATAAACTGCAGCATATGGCCAAGCGATACTAATACGTTGACGTTTATCTTTCATTCTCCGATTTTGAAACCATACCTGAATTTAAAAAAAAAAAATAATTTTTAATTACTATTTCTCAATGAATTGAAGATTTTAAGCTAACTCACCTTTATAGTTGATTCAGGTAAATTGAGCTGAGCAGCTAATTCACATCTTCGAGGTCTGGATACATAATTTTCTTTATAAAATTCTTTTTCAAGACGTGCAAGTTGATCTCTGGTGAAAGCGGTTCGGTACCGACGGATTGATGGATCCGGTGGTATTTGCCCATTAATTATTTCGGAATTATGTGAAGGGCTTGACGAGTCTAAAGGGTAAAATTTTTATTAAATTTCACTAAATATGTAATTTGTATTTATAATAAAAATCGAAATTTGTAATTTTTAAATTTACCTTTGGATAAAGTTGGTGAAACCGACGGAGGCTTTGCGTATTGTGGTGCTATTAAATCCATCATTTGTTGCCTCTGATCACGACACTGAGCAAGATTCTCAATATTATAGCCTTGGAATGTTTGCATTTTTATATTAAATAACCAAAAAAAAACAAAGAACTAAACAAACACTTTATAATTTGTCTTAAGTAAAACTTCCACAACACAAAAAAACTTTCAAAAAATTGATCACCAAAAAAAAAACATTTAGATAGAAATTGAAATAGTACACGATTTAAGGATATACACATCCGCTTCGAGAAGCAACACGAATTTGTTAACCTTTAAGTCTGGTCCTGCTATTTATACCTTTCTAAAAGCTAAGCACATACACAAAGTTACATAGGCCATGGTTACTTCAGCCAATAAGCATCGTTTTAGTATGTATATAATAGGGAGAAAATAGGGGAAAGTTTGTAAAAATGGGTGTAGCCAAATTTATTTGAGATAACTGCGATGCTATATATATATATATATCATATATAAAGAGCCTTAAAGACAATTATTAGGATAGAAACATTCCAACTGAATACAGTTGCTTATGTAAAAATGAGATAGACTTAGCAATTACTGATTGTAGGTGGCCAATGTTTATAAGGAAATTTCGTATTCATTGCAATGAACGAATTCCCTGACTCCCTTACACGCAATTGGGATAAAAGGTGTGCGAAAATGGGATAGAAAATATATTTAATAATTGGATTTTATCATCCCCATCAAGCGGGTATATTGCCCTCGCTTTATGGCCTCCAGGATTTAACAACGGTGGCTCATTTACTTATGTGATAGCTGCTGCTACCCTTATTGAGTGAAAATATTGTTGTTTGATATTTCGTGTGAAATTATATGCCGTGTAATTTTGAAACATGGATAGCTTTATATTATATTTATATTGCTAACAATACAGTACTATTATTTTTGTTGGAAAATTTTTGAATTACAAAGGAGTACAATAATTTAATTTTAAACTGAATCACCTGATCACCCTGTTGAACGACTCCTTATACTTTTAAGTTTAATAACATGAGAAAGGCGAAAATTTTAAATTGTAGGTAATTGCAAAGTCTGATTAATTAATAAGGAGTCTTATGGGAATTACTAGCAATTTGAAATTTTTTTCTTGCTTTTGATAAAATAATTAATAATAAATTTTTCGTTATTAGATTTGTCTAAGTGTTTTGAAGCTTTTTAAATAAAATTAACTTGTCAATTAAATATTTTATACACGAGACTATTATAAAATCTTAATTAAGATTATGTTATTCTTTGATTTTAATAAGTAGTTTTTAAAATGAAATCTATGGATACACAAGTTGTATGTTTAGCTTACATTTAAATCTTAATAACTAACAATGTTCAGCCAAAAAAACGATTTTTTTCATTGAAGCAATAATAAATAACGAAAAGAAATAGAAGGAAATGCTGGGGCAATTTCACTTATGTTCAACTGAAAACTTAAAATATAACTTTATAAAAATCTCATTCAAAAATTTCGAGTATGATTATGTACTAATATTGTCGAAAATTTAAAAATCGTAAATGTTATTAAACCCAAAAAGTTGCGTGTTAGTTTGAGCAAATATGTAGTATATTAAGAATGCAACTAATTAAACAGTGCAGATAGGTAGCGTTAGGTAGGACTATTTTAAGAATATTTAAAACTTATGGAACTTTACAAATGCCAAGTGTGAGCATGTATTTGATAATTATTCAAATATAGTTCTAACATAAATAATTGTAAGAAAAATCTACCCTAGAAAAAAATAAAGGTTTTTTAGGCAAAAATCTTTTAAAAGCAAAAATATAGAAAAGTAAAAATATAGATTGGGGTGGATAGAAGAGGGGTCAATAATATTTGAATTGTAATTAAAGAAAAAAAGACTAAGAAGGCTCAGAAATTTGATAAAAAAGGCAAGATTTTCGCATGTTGGGCAATCCTACTAAAAAACCTTCAAATACGATACAATAAAATCTTACAGTTAGTAAGAAAATAGATATTATATCCTCATAACATACTCATTTTTGTTAATTTTAGTACTTATTTTTTTTAAAGGTTCTTAGACTTTTTTTTACCCCTGTCCATTAAATATTATTTTTTTTGTAAAATTAATTTGTTAAATAAAATTGTGAAGTCAATTGTCATTCAGGACTTTTACTTTACTAAAAATTACGAGTCTGCGGATTACTATTAATTTTGGGTTCAAAATAGTCTGTTATATAATTTTTTTTGGGCCTTAATAATTGTTAAAAAAAATTATCTTATATCATTAGCTTAAAAAATTCTACCGTATCATGTAACTCATCAATCGTTACCTTCATTTGGATTAATGGTTTTTACACCTTTTGAAATAGGAACATTCACCACTTTATATTCTTCACCTCTTTCCTT
The DNA here is from genome assembly GCA_947359355.1 of Acrocera orbiculus. Taxonomy (NCBI): domain Eukaryota; kingdom Metazoa; phylum Arthropoda; class Insecta; order Diptera; family Acroceridae; genus Acrocera; species Acrocera orbiculus. The sequence continues at coordinate 26,098,172 of OX375756.1, read as the reverse complement.
TTCATCACTAATAATACACGATTTTATTAATTCCTGTTGACGATTGAGTTGTATTGCAGATTTTCGTCTAGCCTCACGGAATTTTTGTACTCTTAAGCGATTAAGTTCATGAAGTCTTTTAATGTTATTCATTTTCTCTTTTTAGATCACTATAACCAATAACCAATTAAATTAAATATCCAATAACAACTGATTGGCTAACAAAAACTAAATTTCAAAAAACGTACCCTTATACATAAACATATCTAATCACGCAAAACATTCGTTTATCCCTATTTTTTATGAGAAAGTAACAAAATTTGGAAACCAAAACTATTACGAATACGTAATATTTATTTTTCAATGTCATTATATTTTTTATATTTAAAAACACCCTTTCCTTTTACCTGAGTACTAGTTAGCACATGTGTTATGCATGGGTATAATTGCTTTCGTCCAGAACTATAATCCAATCAAGAGTAAATTTTTTGGAAGCAGTTTAATTTCAAGTAAGTTTTTCATTTTTAACAAGAATTTCATACTCTACAAACTAAAAGAAAAAATAGATTTTTATAATCCCCAGAATCATTAAAATAATTCGAGATTTCCTTTGCATATAATAAATATTTATGGGACAATATACTTCAAAGGACAAAAATATATACATATTTCAACAGACAGTATTGCTAAATAGGGACCAAATAATTTACAATAATATATATATATATATATATTTATAACAAGGATTAGGATAAAGGATTAAGTAATACAAATTCACTTGTGAGAGTTATGTTATGAAATAATTTCGCTATACTTTCGCTTGCTTCGTACATCAAATATGAAAGGTTAAAAAACTATTATCTTTTCTAATATAATTCAAGCTTTTCTTGAAATTTTATTTTTAAACTTAGTTGACATTATTTCTATGAAATTTTTTCAAAATTTCCTTACTTCCAGGGGCGGATTTACGTATAGGCTAAGTAGGCTGCAGCCTAGGGCGCCAAATATTAGAATTTTCACTTTTTTTTATCACGGTGAAAATTATAGAATTGATATATTTCATTGAAAAAGTCCTATTGATCGTAACTTTTTTAAACATCAAAACACAATTTTTGAACAGAAAAACAACGGATTTTTTAGCTGGCTGCTAAGAATTGTCTTTTTTCCCAAAAAGATTAAAATAATTATCCGATAAATTGGGCTAATTCGATGAACTGAAGATTCTGAAGATTGAAGATTTTTCTGCATTAACGCACCGCTGGGAAATTCTTCAGACTCATCTCTCTCAAAAAAAATGGAATCAAACGTTACAGTAAAGAGTCTATCAACAACTCGTTGGTCAGCTCGTGCAGATGCAGACCAAAGTTTATAGGAATCTCGGGAACAAATTCTAACTGCACTGCACGCAATAGGAGATGACAAGCAGCAGAAACCAAGTGTTATATGTGAAGCTAAAGGCATGCAATGAAAACTCTTAAGAATGGAAACGGCTTTTATGACTGTTTTTTTGGGTTTTTTGTTACATCGGATAAATTCTGTTAACAAAAAATTACCGGGGTTTAACAACGATATATTTACTGTCATTCAATTATATGACTCAATTATATCACTTATTGTTGAAACTCGAGGAACTTTTGATTATTTCGAAACTTGTCCGAATTTGTCCAAAGTAGAAGAATATGAGAGAGATGTAAAGCGAAAACTCTATGCCGGTGAGACTGCAGGAGGGGTAGAAATGACTGGTCAAGAAAATTTGAGAGTCAATACTTTTTTAATTATTATTGATAATCTTTACTTCGAGCTTTGTAAACGACGCTAGGCCTACAAACGATTTCATAAAAATTTTCTTTCCTTGTCAACTTAACCTTATCTGAAATTGAAGAAAAAGCTAAAGCTTTGAGGCTCAATTATCTTCACGATCTTGAAATATCGTTTGCCGATGAGTGTATTCATTTTCGTTCACACTGCTCTTCAAGTGAAAATAAATGGAAGAGGGCTTTGGAATTATTAAAATGGATTCAAAAAGAAGATCTTAAAACTATTTATCCGAACGTTGAAATCGCACTTCGGATGTGTGCATGTACTCTGATCTCCAACTGTTCAGGTGAACGTAGTTTTTCATGTTTGCGAAGAATTTAAAAATTATTTGCGTTCAAAAATGAAAGAGAGATTAAAGGCTCTAGCTTTACTGAATATTGAATCAGATTTGTTCAGATCATTATAATAAATGAAAAATCGTTTCTATAATTTCCTAAGTATTCTTTATTCTTACTTCAGTTTTATTTTATTATAAAGGCGGTATGAGCTCTAAAGCCTAGGGCGCCAAAATCCTAAATCCGCCCCTGCTTACTTCTCAATTGAATACTGCTTGAACAATGATTTTTTGTTTGTTTTTAGACAAAACTCAATCAAAAATTCAATTTATAAATTTTTCTCTATAAATTCTCTTGTCTTACAAGCAAGACTTACAGTGATGTAGATAGCTTTGTGTAATGGGGATAATATGATTTTTTTTTGGTTAACTCTTTAGGCATCTTAACTTTTTTTCTTTAATTGCTACTAAAATATTGTTAGCCTTGGAGATTCACCCTCTTGATTCCCTTCTATCTACGCCACTGATGAGCTATATATATATATATATCTACTAACAGAAATACTTTGATTTTTCTAAATTTCCGATACATCAGTTAAGAGTTATTGTATCAAGGGCAATTTTGAGGGGTCACAGGAAATGATTTTTCAATTCCTGAATTTGGAAAAATTTGAAATGAAAATTAAACAAAATATTTGGTAAATATTTATCTTTATTATGTTGAAAAGTTTGAATAAAATATTTTATTAATTCATTTTACTTTTTTTTTTAGTCTATTAAAACCGGGGCACATGGTTAAGATCGTGTTTTTTAAAAGAATTTTAACGGCTTCATAAGTTTATGTAATTTCAAGCAAATAACGATGTCTTCCAGGTTTAATTTTTAAACCTGCACGATCAAAAATCACTTGAAGTCATTTTTCTCAGGACCCTGATCTTATTTTTCACATTTTTAGAAACAGCTAATTTTTCAACGTACATGAAAGTCATATTATTTCTCAAAAAACTGCTGGAGACTGGCAGTTTCTACAAACTAATAATTTTTGAAAGATTTAAATGCGATAAACATAGCCTGATACTAAAGAAGAAATATGAAGCGTAAGTTACCAAGAAATATAGTACATATATTCTAGCTTTATTAATTTTTAAAATATTTAAAAATTATATTATAAAGAAATTAAAAAAAGAAATTCAACTATGAATAAAATACCATTAAATTTTAAATAATATTGTACTACGTTGTTAACAAAATTTTAGTGCGTGTTATTAGTGCATTCTTTAGTCTCAGCACCAACAACTGCTTCTTGCTTGAATAGCTGAAAATTGGCAAAAAGTTGCCTGCTTTTAGGTTACCAGAAACTAAGATTTTCAACTAAAAAATAGATTTCACAGATTGTAATATATGTTCATACTTTTAGACATTTTTCTATTAGCTATAATACTTTGGCTTTAATCTGTTGTAAATCGGCTAAAAAATAAGATTAACTCTTTAGTCAAATTACTAATATTTTAATTTTTCCTTTTACTTGATACTCCTACAATTTAAATATCCAAAAATTTCAGTTAATTGTGGCTAAACATACTTGGATATAATTATAATTAACTAAAAACAGTAAATTTTTTTTGAAAAAGCAAATAAAGTAATAAATATTTATTATTGCTCCTTTAATATTCCTAAAATGCATATGAAAATTTTAATAAAAATTATATTGATAAAAAGTAAATGTTAATACTTGAATATAAATTCTTGTAAAACAGAAATGTTCATTTTGAAAATCATTTTAATTTACAATAAAAAAATTTAAACGGTATTTTCTTTTGATTAGTCAAAAAAATATACATTCTTATCTTAGGATCATTACTAAAAAATTCACAAATGGCGTTAAGGAAAAACTTCCATTTTAGGTTAAACATCAGGGACTACGCCTTATTTAATATTGACCCCTTCCAAAAAAACAAAAATAAACAGGCGTTAAGCGTGTATCGAGGAGCTTAATGGCCGAGATAAAGTTCGATTATTGAATTTATCACGCATACTCTTTCTACCTAAAGTAAATTGTGCTTGAGTATAAGCGAGAAGAATGTGCGTTTATGGCAATGAATAAAATATTTCAAAGTGTGGGGAGCTTCATTAGGGCATATAATAATACTGATTGTCTATCCTTTTTACACCACAGCCATCTGGGTACAATGTTACCAGATTTATCTAAGGAAATGAATATTATATATATATTCTCCAAGTATAATAAAAAATATACACAATTCATGCAAACAAAAATTATACTTTTGCTGATAACGATTGTATATAGATAAAAGATTTCTTTATTTGTGTACATTCACAGTAAAGCTTGAATGCTGGATATCAGTACCCCTTTTATAGTGTTGCCTTCCAGTCATGCTTATTGGTTGATTTCACCCCCCATCAGCTATTCTAGTTTCATTTGTATTACATTTCCCCACTTAATATTACAAGCAGTCAAATTGGCGTCATAGAACCATTTTGTACTCATATAAGTGTATCATTAAATAAATTTATTTTACCGTAGCAATTTAAGACCAAATCAAAAATTATTGTGCAATTATTAAAAAATAAACAATATTGATAAGCTATGATTTCGATTAGAAGAGAATTTCAAGAAATTTTATTACTATATTCTATGTAGCCGTATAGAATTTCTTCTCCCCATTTGGATATCTTAATTTTTGTAGTAATTTCCATCAATATGATTTAGCCATGAAGTGTCCTAGGATTTGTTTTTTCTCAAGCATGTAAACATGTATCTAGTCTTGAGTTTAGTTTTATTATTTTCAGAAAAAATAAAAAGAAATTGAATTTTAAGTCATGTAGATTTTAAAATTAGGATTTTTCATACTTTAAACTAACCTGCTGTGAAGACTTTAGTATATATCCTTTTACTACAAAAGATTCTTAAACAACAATTACAAAAGACATTAAGATAGAAAGAATTCTTGAATAAAGCTAAAATTCGTTATGACTTGTGCCACGTGTCCATTATAGGTAATTTATACAACCTGCTGATTTAATTTCAATAACATTTAACCTTGTATTCATAATGAAATGATCAGCGTGAAAACATTTGAAGTTTTTTTCTTCAAATGTCCTTTAAAATACGTAAAAGATATTAAAGCCTAAGCTAATTATAGTATCCTTTTCTTAAATATGCTTTAGATGTTTTTAGGTACTCCTAAACTCATAATGTATTTTTCTAAAGCATGAAAAACAATTATAAGAGATTAGCTGAATCTTTTATCTTTAATTATTACAAAGGATGCAAAGCTTTAAGTATCCGACCTTTACTCCTAAATAAATTAATTATTATTTAACTGTATGTTAAAGATCATAATTAGTATAACATTGATTTTCATCAGCAAAGAAGAATACAAACTAAATAAGATTAACTTAAAATATTATAATCCTTGTCTACTCTTGTTCCTAGAAAAAAAAACGGAGTTGGAAATATGGCTATTCAGGTACACATAAATAAGTGCGTCTTTAAATATTCGATAATTATGGTTGATGTTTGTTGCGAGTAGTTGAAATCCTTAAAAACTGATACACTTTTCAATAGGAAATATGACAAACACCACCGAAAATATGTTAAATACTAACAAAATTACAATTTATTATATCTAAATCATTTATTTGTCTCTATTATTTAGTTTTAGTTTGCAGAAATAGATATGTCACCTTTTAGGTGACAAATAGCAAATTTCTTAATTTTAGCTTAAGACGCAGTGCAAATTTTGGATGTGGATTTTGCACTTTAGTGAATTTTTGTGAAATAGTAATATTTACCCCATAATTTCAAATTTCGTATGGGTTCATTAGCACTATGGTCACATCATAAAAAAGTAAAATGTAAAAAATATTTTAAAAAAATTATATTTTATTAATTTGTAAAATTTTTATTATTCAATTAAAAAGAATTAATTTTATTTTACGCAAAACATTCCTAGAATCATTTCAACACGGTGAAAATTTCTTGAATTTCTTTTTTTTTGAAATTCCATGCATAACAACTGTTACAACGTATGACAGGTATAACTTCAAAAAATAGGACCAATAATTAAAAGAGGCAGTAAAAAAATTCCCTGAATGTTGTTTAAAATATAGGGACAGGCTACTTTTAGCCTTGGTCCAGGTAACAATCATTTGATGATATGTAAAATTAGACCAATGTTTAAAAAAGAAGGAACTTCTGAGAACACTTTTTGACCTGATTTCCTTATGAATTTTAAGAAAAAAATATCTAAAATATGCTTAATGTTATAATGGAGAAATGTAACATTAGTATTAGTTTTATGTGACCATGACATAATTTCCAAGGTTCATTGTATCATAACGCAAATGCCATGGATATTGACAAATTAGCAAGAAAAATGTTTGCTACTGAAAAATCAAAAAAAATTAAAAATAATTTGAAGGGCTCATTAGATTCGTTAGTACCTTTATGTTAGCCAAACTAAAACCAGCCCTACAACAGTTTATTTCGTTCAAAATTTTAATGATGAAGAAGAGTTTTAAGCAATCAAAATGAAATCGTCGTCATTAAGTACATATAAAAAGCAGCAAAATTTCTTAATAGCTACAAAAAATAAAAAAATTAGAAAATAGTTTCACACAGTGATCTAAAAAGGCGCTAAAAAATCTATATTTCAAGTGTTGTTTCCATTTGTGAGAAATCAATCAATTTTCTTTAAAAAAAAAAAACAAAAAAATAAAGAAAAAAATGACAGCACTTCGCTTTTGAACACCCAATAAAACGGCAGCACTTAGTTGTGATCGTTTTTAATGGATTTCGGTTTGGTTGAGGCGACATAAACAACAAATTAAAACCACTTATGGATCCCTTCGTATTTCTTATACAGCTCGCGATCCAATTATCTTTAAATTAGAGAAGGAGAATATGGTATTATTGATGGAGTAAAATATCTTTAATAACATGTTAAAGTTTTTTTATCCTTTTTTTTATCTTCTAGTGGCACTTTAATTTTAGTTTTTATTTTTAATAAAACTGTATGTAAATTTCATATAATTCAATTATAATCAAATGAGTGATATTTTTACTTTAAAAACGCACTCCCCATCTGCTTAGTTAAGCGAAAACTTTTAAAAAAACAACCAAAAAAATGCCATTAAAGATCTATAAAATTAAAACCTAAAAAAAAAAAGAAGTACAATTAGCATTAGGCTTGAAAAAATCTCTTAATTACTTACATTAACTGCTCCCAACGAAGATAAACGAACGATAAAAATAAATTTCAGGTAGATAAAATAATTCAACTGTCGTCAACATTTTTACTATTCTCAAACAATTGTTTTGTGAGTTTCAGCATGATCTTAAAATTAAATTTTTAATGCTGAAACTTTCATTGTCTCCTACAAATATTTAAACAAAAAATCACATTATATAAAGAAATCCAGTATAGAGTTTATAAGATGATCTGATACATCAGCTGATCCGTGAGACCAAACTCATTTCACAGTTTTATTATGATGATGGAGCCAAAGAGGTAAATTTGTAAATTAAATTGAAATGTTATTGATGTAGACAAAGATGAAACGACACCGCTAGCAATTCCAGTAGAGAATAATGGGTATCGCTAACGTGCTAAATGGACTCCTAAGTGTCTCAACGGATCATTAAGGCACTTTACCTTATGACATACAACTTTTTTTATTTGTATATATTCATAAGTTGAAAAATTGGAAAAAGCTGCAAATTGGATCATTTTTTTTGATAGCTTTTACTTTGACAACCAACTGTTCAACTGGTAACTGGAGTGTGGGATTTTATTTTTATTTTCTTTCCATTTTCAACTTTCTATAATTACAGTTAAAATTTCAGGGATAAATTTTTATGATTTTTACAGTTATAAGTTGAAACCTTGAATAATAATATAGTTGCAAAATTATTTTATATTTACACATATATTATATTGATTGCAACCCGTTATTCAAGGACTATTTTCAAAAATTCTTAGAATTTTAAGCAATAAAATAAAATTGCAAAAATTTCATTTTGTAACCAATTTCTTAGAAAATTCTTAGCTAACTGTGTAAAATTTTGCAACTCTTTTAACAAAATTTAATTGCATATTGCTTGAAGGGTTCGCAAAAGGTTAACAATTTTTACAACTCTTTCGCAATAATCATACATATCCTTGGCAATTTTAACAACTGAGTATTTTTTGTGTTTTTTCCTTTTTTGGTTTAAATTTACAACACAGCTTCACCAAAAATATTTAGTGTGACTTGAAAAACAACAAAACCAAACTGAAACCACTTTTCGTTTTATCTTAGTTAGGATTTTTATTGCACAATATGAGACAATAAATTTTGTTTAGAAATTTTGTATTTGTGTAAATAAAATTTTGGAATGTATACATTAGCATTTTGCTAAATTTACTACTACAAACAATTTGAAATGATGTTAAATTTTATGCTGATTTTATCATAAATTTTAAACAAAATACAAAAGTGTTAAACAGAAATAAAAGGAACAAAAAAATAAAGCTATATTATCCAAGTATAAATTATTGGTAATTATGATGTTTGACTCAAGTATTTTTTTTAGCTTTATTTCACAATAAAGTCAGATTTAATGACTTTTGTTTGGGAAAAAAAACAAGACTAAAATAATTCACGCTTTTAGCTTGATAAATTTGTAGCCGAAATGTTTTTTTGCACCTTACCTTTTGTCAGGTAATTTAAAGGTAGTTATTTCTAAGTATTATGACTAATAACTACTTTTCGATAATAGTTTTAGAAGCAAGCATTTCTCAAAACTTACACCTACACTCACACGTTATTGACCAGAGTTGACTTAACTTTTATCCACGAATTATCTGATAATTCTAAGTTACGTCTATCGAAAAAGTGGTATAAAAAAACAGCAAACTTTTTAATCAATTGTATTTTGTTTAATGCATTAAAAATTAACTCTAGAAATTCAAAATATAAACTAAGATACAAAAAATTTCTACAAGAAGTAGCTAGGAAATGGATTTCTATAGATTCAAATATATTCAGTACATCACCTGGCAGTTCTTTTCGTACTTCTAAAAGATCTCCTTAAAAAGACCCAGTTTCCAGGCTTTCAGAAAAACTAAGCGATCACTTTTTAGAATCAATGGCCTTATTTGTGTAAAAACAAATTCAACAGGAAGGTGTAGAGCAGCGATTCCCAAAGTGTGTTCCGCGGAACCCCGGGGTTCCGCCAAAAAATTTAGGGGTTCCGCGTGACAAATTTTATTTTATTAAAACAAAATAAGAATGGTTTTTAATATATTCACATTATTGTTATATGACCCTTAATATAATAATATACATAACGTAACTTCTTAAGTATAAATTCTTGTATAATAATTTCCACAACTATTTATTATTATGATTTTTAATGTTTTAACTTTTTATTCAATAATCAATAATGTCAACTATCAAATTAAATTAATTATTACCAAATGATGAAATTTTTTACTTTCACCGTATTTTGAAAACTAAATTTCACTGCCAAACTATTAATGGTTATTGCTATTTGCAGCCTGACTTCTTCCCCTGACTGTCTCCACTCGCAATTCTAGTCGTCCCTGAAAGCAAAGCAGAAAAAAAATTCACATACGCAATTCTGTCACGTATGTGCTCCATCTATATCAGGCCACCCATCAGGCGAATAAGATCCGCGGCTTTTCTTTTTTCACCTAACACACGCATGATGGAACGGATTAAAAATGTTGCAAAAAAACTGTAACAGTACTCATTGTATTCTTCACAGATATGCATTAGTAACAAAAAGGATTTCAGTGACATTTAAATCTGTTCTAGATGAAGCAGGGAAGATTATTAATTTTATTAAAAGTAAACCATTGCAATCTCGTATTTTCAAAGCCATGTGCTAAGATATGGGTAGCCTTCACACCACTTTACTTCTTCATACGGAAGTTAGATGGTTATTGCTTGGTAAAATTTTTGTACGAATATTTGAACTGCGAAAGCAAATCTTATTGGTCATAAGCATAAGCATAAGCATTGGCGTATTTTATTGGTCATAAGTTTGAATTATCAGACAGACTAAATAATTTAACTTGGCTATCTACACTTGCATACCTTGCTGATATATTTAGAAAATTGAACGAATTATGTTTGGCTCTGCAAGAAAAACAAGTCAACATATTACAAGCAAAAGATAAATTGGTTGCCTTTTCAAGGAAAATACAATATTGGATTTCAGCTGTGGAGCAAAATAGCTTCGAGTGTTTCCAGACGCTTAGTGATTTTCTCGAAGAATCTGAAGTGGATTTGGATATGGAAATAGGTGATGGTATAAAAACACATCTGTCCAGCTTATAACAATTACTCAGTGATTACTTTCCAAACCTGGAGAATAGAGATAATTGCTGGGTACAAAATCCTTTCAAAATAAAAGAAAAACTAAAAAGATTTATGTCCATGGATTATGAAAATTTGATTGAGCTAAGATCGGATACACAATTAGAAGCCAAATTTAGAACAGTTTCATTGACAGTATTCTGGTCAGATGTATTCGATGAATATTCAAATTTATCAAAACACGCTATTCGAACTCTATTGCCATTTGCAACCACTTATTTGTGTGAAACTGGGTTTTCAAAATATGTTGCGACAAAGGTCAATTATCGTAACAAACTTGATGCTGCACTAGATATGCGGGTTATCAGTTATCAAACATAACGCCCAATTTTAAGAGAATCATAGAATCAAAGAAGCAGGTGCATTCTTCACATTAAAGCTTTTTATTTATTTTAGTTTTTGTTTTGTATTTTCATTTATTATTTCTATGAGTTTCTTTTTTTTGAGTTTTTTTTAATTCAATAAAATCTGAAATACCAAAATAATATTTGTTTCATTTAACAGCAGCTATTAAAATTTGAAAAGTAGTTGCATAAAAAATATTCAGGGTTCCGCGCTCATTGGCAACAAATTTGGGGGTTCCACGACCAAAATAGTTTGGGAAACGCTGGTGTAGAGTATACTCTTCAAAAGGAAAGCACAGCGAAACCATTACACGTAGATGATTGCCGTACAGTTTATCATATCAAAAAAAAAATTATTAAAATTTTTATAAAAAATGTGTCCAAAGTTTAATTTAATTTCATTTAATACAAATAAAATTTATTGGAGTTTATTTAGAACTTTTTACGCTCATTTTCAATTACAAAAAATGCCGGTAACATGACAGAATTTCCGGGTAAAATTGGCGGTCAGCAAAGTCTTAACGTAATTACCACCATTGTATACCGTGAAGACTTTCATACAGAGAGAGAGAGAGAGAGAGTCCAGCATTCTTAAATTAAAAATGTCTGCCTAATAGTGAGTTTACAGTGACCAGAATACTATTCTAGTATTCTTCAAGTTTTAAATTTTGTATAGGAGATTTCTAGTATTGTTCTCAAGAAAACTAAAATTAATTTACTTTTTTAGTATCTTGTAAAAAATACTAGATAATAAATAGATAGTAAAAATTTACTATCAATTTGCAAACATTATTATTAATTATCAATTTTAATTATAAAAATTATAAGAATATTTTCTTCAAAATAAAACTTTGGAGTACAGGGTAGACGCACTAAATTTGCCTGACAGTGAATGGGTTAAACTAATATGCAGTAAGGGCGCCTATAGGTCACAGTTAATAATTATATGTCAATTCTAATTTGAAGTTTTCTTTTATAACAGTGCTACTTCCGTTTTTGTATTTATTGATGTTTCTGTTTGTCTCTAGATGTTGGACCTATTTCGAATAAAATACACTTTAGTTCTTTTCTGGTTTTATCTCTCTTTAAAAATTGTTTTGTTGTTTTTTCAAATGTTTATTTCTCATTGTATAAATTTTTGAAAAGGTTCGAAAAGTTTTCATCCAGTGATTACATTAAATCTGCTAATATTTTGGGTTCGATATTTTCAACTCTAATGTCCCCTTTATTTTGATACTCCCTCTTTATAATTAAATTGTTTTCATTTATTTCAATCGTTATTGTATCTATTAAATTGATGACTTATGACTTTGTAAGTTAAGCTTTGGCTTGTTACTATAAACTAGATAAGAAACAAGGTTCATTTTGAGTTCTATGATTTAATTACTATAACTTCATTCAAAACGATAAGAATAAATTGCCAACTGTGTTTATGATACACTTATTGTAGGCATCGTTATTATGATCCGAACTATAAAATTAGGGTTGAAATATATCTGGCAAATAAAGTTAGATAATCAATTTTCCAACAATGAAAAGATGATTTGAGCTTTGAATTATGGAATTCAAACTGAATTTGGAAATTTTGTTCACTGGCTTAAGCCATTAATGTCGAACTTGAATATCAAAAATAATATTATAAAAATTTTGTTGTGTTCTTTGAAGGAAGTGTATAGAGCAATAGAATTCAGTTTGCAGCGTAGAAAGTCATTGATGAAGAGTTCACAAAAAAAATAAATGCATAAAATTTCTACGTTGAAATTTAATACTAAAAAGAAAAACTATGTCTGACTTTTCAATCGCAAACAAAAAATGCCTTTGAAGACTAGACGCAAAAACTATAATTTGCTGTTTGAAAAATCAATTTCCAACTATCTCTTCTTAAGATGGAAATTTGTTTTTTTTGTTTTCAAGAAAAGTAGGCAACGGTAGTCTTTCACATACACATTATTAGACGAAAAAAGCGATATCTGAGGATCTTTCAAAATATATTAGCAAGAATTTATTCTTGTTTTCTGTATTTTTCGTTCACTACGTATTTTGTTAATATCAGTAAAAATTCTCCTTTGGCTCTACGATATCCTATGTAGCACAGATTGCCAATTTTTTTGGCACACTTTGGCCACCTTTTGCTATATAAGTTCTCTAACCAATCAGTTCCTTATAATGCAGTATTCATGGTTATTTTATTGTGACAAGAAATGCATTTCAATTTACAATGTAGTTCATTTTTTCTTCAAATATTATAATTGTCTTTGGTCATCCAGAGTCTGTTATTGTGTTCAGAAGTAAAATAGTTACATCAAAATTTTAAAATTGCAGATTAATATCTGGTCACAATGTAAAATCAATTCCATGATAATTAAGTACTGAGATTCATCAGAGTATATCCACATTAGTTAATATCGATCTTTCATGGCAATAGGTGAGTCACTTTCAACCCTATAAGTTCTTTTTTTTTTTGATTAATGTTACATTGATCAATTCCCGGAATTTATTAAAAAAATTTATAAATACAAGTTTATTGTTACAAATCGATATTATCCCCTTCAAATTATTCCCCGTCGACTCCAACGCACTCATGCCAACGCTTGATCTAGTCCTCGAAAATTTTTTAAGCCCGATGTTGGAAATCTCCATTAAGGTCATATACGATTTTTTAATTATCTCCTCTCAGCTGCTGAAACACATTCCTCTCGGTGATTTTTTGATTTGATTGCAAAAAAAAAACTTACAGGGGGCCAAATCAGATTAATTGGGTGGTTTTTGAATGATTTCGTGTTGTTTTTAGACAAAAACTCGCGGATAATGATGACACCAAAATTCTCAAAAATCTTGAACACGCTCAGAAGTATATATACTCAATTTGACGTAACTTTTATAATTGATGAAATGACGCCAAACTTTGGTGGGAATATCAGTGACAGTTGAGAAACATAACAACAACAACAAAATTGCCATTCGGGCACCATCATTCCGGGAACTTTTTAATCATGGTAGTATGTACATCATTTGTAAAGATTATTTTACGAGCTATATCCACCGCTGAATTACAGAAAATCTGTGCTTTTATGAAAGAATGAAGCATAATTGAAAGTATGAAATAAAAATCAATCGATACGTTGACATTTCAGGTTATCTGCAGATGTCCGCATAAATTATTCAAAAAAAAGGGTATATTAACTAAAAATTGAATATAATAAATGGTTCGTTGTGACGTTCGGTATGTTTGTCAAAATTAAACTACCACAAAATATTTTTAATAATTCTTAAATCTCTATAAAATTACTCAAACCCATCCATGTTTTTTTGTAGAAGAAGTAAAAAAAAAAATTAATTTGAATACAATTGCAGTCATAGAAATTATTGAAACACTTACCAGAAAAATTAGATTCAGAATATACTGATAAATTATTTGTGGCAAAAAATAATTGCTAATATCAAACTGTAACTAATAGAATTCACAGTTAATAGCTCCTTGTACCCTCAAAATCAGCATGTAACATTGAATTGTACAAGCAACGGGTGTTCGGTCTTAAATATTTTGTAATGTTATGGTACTAGGAGCACAATATTTAGATATTTAGGTAAATTTACTCCTTGTATCGTGACGAATTATCAAAATCGAAGGGATGAATTTTATCTATTGTTTTGACAACTAATGCAAAGTGTGTGAAAAAAATAAACCACCTTCGTTCTGGGAAACACAAGAATATTTTGTGGTATTAATAAATCAATAGATGAGGTTTGATCTTTAGTTGACTCTGTTAAAGTATATATATATATATATATATATATATATATATATATATATATATATATATATATATATATTAGTTTGTCCTTCTACCATTTACTTACAAGCATACATATATTGTGTAAAATAAGTGTCTTAAAATGTATAACACAGCATGAGTTTTACCATACAGAAGGCCTTCAACAATTCGAAAGAATTTTTTAGTTTAAAACTAGTCATGCCAAAAGACCTTTATTGTTGTTTCAGAAGCAATAAGCAGAAGCTAATTTAGACATTTCCTTTAAACTCATTTCTAATAATGTTGGTATCGTAAATATTTTTATAATTTCAATAATTTTTGATGATTTAAGCTTCAGTTATTTAATAAACTATTATTTAGGATTCATAAAACAAAAATCTTTTATGTTATATGACTTTCAAATAGATGAAAAATAATGGATCAAACATTTAGAAATTTTTTTTAGATAAAATTGAAAATTTACTTTTAATGCATTTTTCTTCCAGGAATTTTGAATCTCTGTTGTATTAGCAAAAGTTTGAGGTAAACCTAAAAGTTTACTGCTTTTTTATAGGATTTTTTATAATTCAATTATTTTATTTAAAAAAATATGAAATTTTACTGTGATTTTTATTCCCCTTATAAGGGTTAGATTAAGAATAAATATAGTAAGAAAAATAGAGTATAGATAAAGAGCTTAAGCTTTCCTTATAAGTAACTTTCAAAAATATCTATTCCCAAGTAACACCTAACAGTCTCAAATAAGTAAAGAAAAAGGAAGGAAGTGTGTTATTTGAAATTCCTTTATTATTTAACCCAGATCAACTGTCGTGGCACTACTTTATCTCTGTATAGAGTTTTATGGAATTTGGCTAGCCTTAGAGAACTTGAGCACCGTAAAATAACATACCCGGGTCTTAGTGCAATAAGATATTATTTTTTGTGATAGCCAAAAACCGATAGCAAAAAAACGATTGTTATACTAGACAAAATTCAACTAGAGCAAATCTTTCTGATTGTTTAAAAGAATTCGATTTACTCTAATCAGAATAACGCTTAGAGTTGTTTAATACGACCTTGCATTACTGCTACGCGCATATCATTAATTTATTTCTGTTATAAATGATTAATTTTGAAAGATATCTTTGAAATTCACCAGCAACCAAACTTCAAATATGGTTGATACTTATATATCGTGTGTATTTTGAGTATTTTATCACTGAGAGGGAATTGAATTGATTCCATATATTCTTTGTCAAGTTTATTTTTTTGCTTACCTACAAAATTGCGACGGTATAATAAAATATTTTGGGTGCATATACCTTAAAAAATATTAAAATTTACGATGGTAACGTCATTTGGATGCTATGAAATTAGAGTTTCCAGAGGCGCAATACTTACATAACATATCATGGAGACTACTTTAAATAAAAACAATTAGATAATAACTTTTTTGCTGAAAATAAAGAGATCATAAAGTGCTAAATTTCATTATAAATGTCACTAGCATAAATAACTAAATGGGATTTTTACCACTTAAAAATTATGTTATAATTAATGACAAGAATACAATTAACACGGTCCATTAGAAATCTATAATATAATACTACTTTGAAAAGTAATATACAAAATTAATACCTTCAAGCATTTAGTAAAAACCTTTCGTTACATTTAAACCCAAACCAAAATCTCGTAAAAATTATCACAAGCAGCCATGATGTAAATTCGTTTGTGCTAGCATCTTATCGGTTCATTAAAAACACAACAAAAAAAAAAAAACAAAAACGATAAGACCATATATAGAGAAGCAAAATATTTCTAAAGACATCATTTCGGTTGTAAAATTTTCCTTCATCATATATACATAAATAGTTCAACCCCCATTTATTTT
Organism: Acrocera orbiculus; assembly: GCA_947359355.1. Taxonomy (NCBI): domain Eukaryota; kingdom Metazoa; phylum Arthropoda; class Insecta; order Diptera; family Acroceridae; genus Acrocera; species Acrocera orbiculus. The sequence continues at coordinate 26,081,702 of OX375756.1, read as the reverse complement.
CTTTACCCTGCCTCCAAAATAAAAAGAAAACTCCAGTATATATATAACATTTTAAATGAGTATGATATCAAAAGCTCCAAGGATGCCCTGTGGGTATATTTCTTCAATGTGATCAGTTGATAGCTTTCTTTTTCTTTCGATAGCCTTCGAAAACTGTTTCTCTTTCTTTTCTTACTTCCTTTGAGAATGTGACTACTATATAATTTAGGGTAAAGATGAAGAAAGGTAAAAGGGAAGTAAAATTTATGGATCTAATTTATCTGCGGATGCTATATTATAGTCGCTATCCAAGCACCATTTTCTCAATAAACAATTGTAACAACAACAATAATAAGTTGAAGCGAAGACATAGGAGATTAATTGTTGCTTGGGTGCTGTCAGCTAATATTGAGTTAATTCTGTATCGGCATTATCCTCTGTTTAAGAAGTTTCATCAAAACATTAAGGAAGGATGAATGGATTTTGAATAAAAAATGCTTCCAGAGAAGAGATAGTAAATCGTTTAATGAAAATTGTATACGCAGGTGGGCAAGGGTTATCTATATACCTTCCTCTTTTTCATTGAAACTAAGCAAAATTGTATCTACTTGTTGTAGAAGATAACATATGTCCTTTACATAAATCCTTCTTCTTTGCTTTAATACATTAACCAGAGTCATTAATCCTTTCGTTTAATCCATTTAGAAAACAGCAACTAGAATAATATGACTAGTGTTGTAAGCGTGCTATTTAATAAGTCCCTAGGGATTAGCAAGATGACTACCATCAAATCAAATAATCATTTTCAAGGAATAAATTATTTAGTACAATATGTGAACAATTCTATTAGTTTTGTTCTTTTCAAAATTATATTTAAGGATTATTAACCAATGACATTCGTAACAGAATCAAATATTTTCATATCAATATGTAGAATTTTTGACTAAAAAATGATCTACAGCCCTCTCATAGTATCAATGGATTTTTATTGTTAAAATTAAATTAGCCCTTTTTTTATTTTATATTATTATACTTGCATTATTTTATATCATTTTGTAATTTTGTTTCACTTACAATGTAATCACTTGTCGTCACTTTTGTTATCATATCTCACCCCTTAGTGATAAACACTTAAAATGGTGCAAAGGCTCATAAAGTACTTGACTACCTCTTGAGGATTAGTTGCTTTTTTAGCAGGGTCTTCAAAATAACACCAGCTAATTGATGTTGTTTATATTCTTTTATAAAACAGAGGGTATATATCTAACCCCCAGTAATAAACAGTAAGGATCAAATGTATTCTTTATATGAAATAATTTTTAAATTATTTTCTGATTGTTAAATATTGTTTTGGAAGTTGAAAATATGTCCTTCAAAAAAGGGTGACTATTTCCCCTCAATTGATAGACTATTTTCATAAGGCCATATGTGTGATAGGATTATAAGATTACTATTGTCATGGTAAGCACATTTTTGATTTATTGGCTATGAAGACCTGTTCCTTTATCGATGAAATTAAATTAGGCGAGAAATTCATTTTAGTTTCTTTAAATTATTAATGATTAAAATATGATTTGATTGTGGAAATAGGTTTCCCTGAAGGGTCAAAAAAATCAATTCATTCTTCAACTAAGGAGTTAAAAAAAAAGAGCATTGTTAAGTAGATATAATTATCACTGATTGATTTCAAGCTAGACCGTAGAGAGTACCGTTGTTTCTAAAAAACATACACTCTGAAATGACATTTTTGATAGTTTTCAAATGAATTACCGTTTTTTGATAGACAAAAATGGGAAAAACATACAATGTCTTGAAAAGTGTCAGCTGTTCTTCACAAAAAGCAGCATTTAGCAAAGGTTTGCTAAATTTATGCACTGTTGTAGAGACAAAATTAATCATACTCAATATTTTGGTCGTCATTATAAGAAAACTTATAAAGTCAGTCCTAAAACTTATTTTCACTTTTCGTAAAAGATGAAGTTGTGTGAGATACTCGTCATAGCAGATTGGGAACTTTATATAACATAAGTGACACATTTGATCATAATGCATCAAAAAACAGGAAGTCATTAATGATTTAGAGGACTGTTGAAAACTGTTTGGTATAATCATGAATACTGTTAGATTTCCTTCCAATGCTTATGCAATAATCTTTTCACATTTCCTTGTCAAATAAAATTCCCGTGAAAACTAAGTGAAAAGTTGAAGAAAACGCATAAAACTTTAAATAAGTTATTCATAGTTCCTTATATAATAAGGAATTAAAGCAAAAAAAGTGCCACACAAAATGAAGAGAACGAACAGTTAAAATTTTACGTTTTACATACATATTAAAACAGCGGATTTTGAAATGATCTGTTGAGTATAAGTAAAAACTAATCTCATGTCGTTTTCATCATCTCTACAATTTTTGGTTATTCTTTTCACTTGTAATTTGGCCAAAAATTCTCATTTAAATACATAAATCGAAGTGAATGGTACTAGTATACGGGAAAATAGCAGCACCACATTAGGATAAGAACAATGCACTGCACACAAAAATTCAGCCAACCGCTTTTCTCGAAATAAATCCTTATTTACACAATCTGATCATCATCAACAATCAATAATGATTGCAATGTGTTACTTTTTTTGGAGGTTTCTGTTTAGACACCTCTGAGAAATAGCATTTTATATCTTCTGCAAGAGATTGCACCTGATTATAAATTTCTTTTTTAAGATTTCCCGTCATTGCTTTCTTCAGCCAATTTACACAGGTCTCCAAAATTGACTTTATGTCTTAGATACCGAAGTTTAGTAACGAAGGAATAGAGATTATCACTAAAAATGGATTATCTGTTGAATTTTTTTAACAGATCAAAGATATCTGAATCGTAGTGGCAAAATATGTCATACTAACAACTCCTTTCCCGTATATTCCAAAGAAAACACTTAAGTTCATGCTTTAAATCAAGTTATTATTTGTTTCTCTGGTTTGACTTTTTTAACCACCTATAATTTGATTGTATACCTTTATGTCCGTGATTCTTCTAAAAACCAGTCCACTGGTCGGGAATCACTGGTTTTAGAGAGAATAAAATAGACTTTTTATACCATGAGACGATTGCTGATAAAACATGGATTTATTGTTTCATTTATAAATCAAATCGTTAATATGCTGATTTGAAGAAAAATGCTAAAAGGCGATAACAACTCAACAACTACCCGGGAAGATTATGTCCTCCGTTTCCAGAGAGCATAATATTTATTGATACCTTTCAATATCAAAAACCACCGTGCATTATTAGATGAGCTTTAAAGATAAAATCAAGTAAAAACAACCTTGTAAATATTGCCTAAACTGATCAAAGTTCTCAAAGAGATGCTCCCTGAATAATGATATGCGTTAAACCATAGTTTCATTGTGGTAACTGAGGTCTATTTTGCAGGCAAACACAAATTTTTTTATACAACAGACAGAAAAAAATTATTGGAATGATTGTGTTGCCCTTAAGAATAAATTCGAATTTCGACAAAAAAAAGTTTTTCATTTATTAATGTCCAACTTTTTTGCTATGCTAAATTAAATAATCTTAAAGTTACATAAAAACTTTTCCAAAATACTAATAAGATTTAGCATTGATAAAAAATTTAAATTAAACATAGATTTTTATATACTAAAAGAAAAACTCAACAATAATAAAGAAAGAAAAGATTTTATCGATATAACTTGCAACTAAGATAAAATATAAGATACTAGAAAAATATGTTGGCAAATGATTATATAATAAAAATCTCCAAAAATTATCATTTTTCCTCCAATGAAATTTATTAAAAACTAAACAAATTCAAGCACAAAACATCCTCTTGAAGATAATAAATTCACACAGTATCCTGAAGAGCTTGAATCTGATATCAAAAGTTTATTTAGAAATTCAATTTAATATACAGATAAAACGAAATCGATAAGTACAAGAGAAAAAGAAAATAAGTAACAATTTTGAATCTACAAAACTGGCCAACAACTGAATTTAGAATTGTTTCAATAGCTGCAACACAACAATGCAAAGATAATCTATTGAAGCTATTAATCTTGATGTTTGAAGAAAACTATTAGAAGGATTCGTTCGTATTATATAATTAAGTGAAATTGAGTATACAAACTAAACTCTGTTATATACATACATATATATAATATGAATATATACCGCATAAATGAACTTGAGCACGACCCTTTTTTTTCATCGTAATTTTTGATATACTCAATATCAAAAATTTCTTATCTTTAGCATCCTTGCAAAATACATTCGTCTATTACACTTTTTCCAATATGATTTTCAAACGTTGTTACAAAATGGTAATTGTCTGGGCGTATCCAATTTTAGATGACCCGTACACTATTATCAGTTTTTATATAAGATTTGTATATCCTTATAAAATAGTAGCATTCAACTATTTCACCCTACAGACAAGTGAATTAGTCGTTTTAAGGATTGCCAAGCATTAAATAGGGCTGACTGACATTATCCCGATGACAAATCATTTCATGAATTCGATCAACTCGTTATGCCAATTTATTTGAGATAACTTTGAGATAATTTGTCCCTTTATAAGATGAACACATATTAACTGGAAAACTATAATGGATTTATACATATATATAATTTTTTTTCTTAATTTTTGTAATTTGTTAGTTACAAAAATCATGATATAGGATGAAGGATCTTTAAGTATTTGTTATAAAACTAAATAAAGTAAAGATGCTATGATGTAAAGTATAGTTTCATTGTATAGGAGGAGATATAGTTATCTTATCCTTAAGATAATGCTGATTCAGTACTATCAAAAAAAAATTTCAAATGTTTTATCGGGTATATAAGAAATCCCCTCATTGTTTATTTCGCATTTTAGTTATAGAAATATGAAAAATAAATAATATTTTAAAATGTTTTTTAAATTAAAGGCGAAATATAACAGTAGATTAGCAAAATTTGTCTACAGTTTACTAATTTTACAAGGATTTTTCAAAAATAAGGTTCACAATATGTTTTTTTTCTTATTACTATAGTCTCTAATAGACATATCCAGGATGAAAAGTTAATTCAAAAATCACATGGGATTAGTAAACTTTTTTCGGACTACATTAATTTAAGGGAGGGGTTCAGAATTTAAATTTTTTCCTATTTTTTCTAAAATTAATGAATAACTACTTACAAATATTGTGCCAAAATTTGAAGTCGATCGACTGGAAATTAGTTAAGGGAAACCTGACCTTGATCCGGATTGGATCAGGCTGAAGTTAATTAGATGCTTTGGATCAATCCTTGGTCAGGAACTGATCCAGAAATATTTACTATTGCAGTCCTCCTCAGGAAAAGACTTGATAACATGATGATTTCCTTAATAAGGTTTCGAATATTTCACCTGGATCCGTCTAGGTTTAAGATCTCTTATTAACGCCTTATGCAGAATGAAGTTGTTTCGCTGATCCAATCCTAATCCTTACTGTATGAAGTCGATTTTATTTGCGATGTATTTGATTTTACTTGATCAGGGACACATCAGGATGCCGCAATGGAGCCTTAATAGAGAATCACAAATATATTTTGTATTTTTTACTTGGGAAAATTAAACTTCATATAATTCGCGATTTTGTAATGAAAGGATATAAATACTTTTGAATTTTTTCAAAAGCTTTAACCTATATAACGGACATAGGTTAAAGGTAAGTTTATAAATTTTATGTATTTTATTTATTTTGGAAATGACCTGATCCGGCTAGGATCCAATAAGGCGTTACATCCCTGTTGCTTCCTGGATTAATAAGCTTGCTTCAGAATGGAATACAGATAAGGAAACTGGATCCATTCCTGATCCTATCCTTAACAATTTTCTAGTCGGGTTAATATTAGAAATGGCAGAAGCTAGGAGCGTACTATTTAATTTCAGGTGAACATAAAGAAAAACGACTAATTTATAGCCAAATAAATCATAATTTCTGTTTTAAAAATCACAAAACGTCTTTTGGCCTAAAAATTGTGCTAATAATAACAATGACAAAATTTTCGAAAATATTTTTTCTTTTTCTTGAGCAAGGATTAATTAAAAATAAAAAACAAAACAAAACAATTTAATTATATTAAATAAAAATTACGAAAATTTTAATAAAAACAAGAAATTTCTTATTTAACTACGATTCAAGTGGTCAAGCCTCGTTAAAACCTGATGTATGCGCATAAAAACTGTATCTCCTTTTTTTTAAGCTTGATGACAAACAAAAACTATTTTTTAATATTTAATGATGTATAAACAAAAACAGAAAGAATCCTCTTTTAAAATATAAAAAAAGAAAAATCCCAAACCCCCTAAAAAAATAAAAACATGAGATGAGAAAAGTATTTTGCAAGCTTGCATAAATAGAAATCACGCTTGCGATTTCGATACATATTTTCTTTATCTTTGGTTCATAAATAAAAAATTTGATAGTATTTTTTAGTTTTATTTAAAGCTATTTGAAAATTCGTTTAAATTCTATGTCTAAGAAAATTTAGAAATTTATCTTTTGAAATAAGTAAAAGTTTAAAAGCCAAACTCACAGAGCATTGATATATATTCTATATAGAATAATAGCAAAAAGAGGAAAATTTGGAGATTAGTATCCAAAAAACAAGCTATATATATAAAAGGTTTAACTAACTTAAACTGTAGCGATTATTTGAAAAAAACCAATCGAAAGCATTCCAAAGAACAATATTTTATTGTTATTGTTTTTAATTAAAATATTTCCTTAATAAATATAATTATTTTTGTGACATTTAGATCCAAAATCATAAACTTAGGTTTTCAGCGATAAGTGTAGTAAGTGTAACAAAAGTTAAAAGCGACCTAAATAAATATAAAAATAAAAGAACAAAACAAATTTCTTAAATAAGACATAATCCATCAAAGTTCAACTGAAATACCAAACCAAGAATTAAAATTCAGTGAAGTCAGAGAAGGGCGTGAAATTGTGATAGAAAAAATTATTTCCGCTTACTTGTATTCTACAGAAGCTCTTAGCCATAGGAAATACATATATTTTTGAAACCTTTAGTTAAACATTTTAGTTAAAGATACAGTAAACATTACGAATTATCCATCCATGGGTTTAAGGTAAATTATACACTTCAGGGAGTCAAACATTGAGACATATAACCACCATCTCTACAGGAATGAATTTTATGCCGCCAACCCAAAGGCCAAACATATTCTAATCGCTTCATGCTTTGATCTGTTGTCATAAACAAGGACTTTACCCAGCAGGATAACAAAACTTTTTAAATGATCCTTGCCGAAGTATCATGTCAATAAAACCACACATTGTCGCTACTGTCCTTGTATTGAAATTTGTTGCTATTTGTAAACAAGAAGTTGCAGTAACATATCTATAGCGTTGACAGGATGTATTCAAAGGTATTGTTAATATACAAAACGATTACAAGAAAATATTTTGGAAGCAATTTGTTGCGGATTCGTTTTTTTTTTGTATACATATTTTTAGCTTTGTTTTTGTTTGTTTATTTATGAGCGAGCGTAATATAAAAACATTTTTAACTATAATTGCTAGATTTACTTACCGACAAATATTTTTCAACGATAGTAAAATAATAAAATTAATATTTCAATTTTAGCAACTTGAAAATCATCAAGAACAAAAAAAGAGACATTAAAGGCTAAATTGCACTAATTTATTCTTTTAATATTTTTAAATTGAAAAACATTTACACAGGCTTAAGAGATTAAAGTATTTTGCCTTCCCGAAAAATATCCAAAAAGAAATTTAAGAAGAGATTATCAATGAAAGAAAATTATTTTTCAGTCATAATTCTTATTTTTTTTTTGTTCAAACATATATGAATTTTATACTGAAAACGCCACCAAAATTGTCTTGCCGATGTTTTCTGCATTAACATAATTTGTATTGATTTTGACGAGTTTTTTACTAGTATAGTTTTCCCACAATTTCTTACTGATATAGATATAAAAATATCTTTGACTTGTACAAATTCAATTAGAGCCGAGTACTATATCAGAAAAGTCAGAGCAGTAAATCGGAAAATATATGCATACGGCCAAAAATGAAAAGAGGAAACTTATGTAGATGGTATTATTTAACCCGTTCAGAGGGTTAAATATTTAGTAAATGACTAAATGCTTATTATATGTGTATCGATCCAATAGAGCTTTGGTAATAATTTTTAAAAACTGACAAGAAAAGTTTAAATAAAGGAAGAGATATGTGGTAAGTGTCGGATAGAATTCTCTTAAGAAAGTCTGTCTAATTTGTGATCACAAGGTAATTATAAATATCGTAACTTTATTTACCGCACGGTTTTGGTGCAGATTGAATCGTAATACCATTTCTGTTTTGATTATTGCTTTAAATTTTTGTGATGTTATTGGATCTGATGTGTTTTGTGTAGAACAGGTAGTAAGCTAATAGATCATTAGACAAGCACAAAGTCAAAACAAACCCCCGTTTAATTTAGTACACTGAAAATAGAATTTTGGTTTTCAAGTGAACGCATTTACTTGATTTTTGAAGTATTTGAATCAAGAAAATAATTCTTGAGTCAATAATTAAAATATTTAATTCTAGTAAATTCGAGTAAATTATATTCTCAACAATCAAATATATTTCTTTGGCACCATATGTTGAAATCATATTTACTTGTTACCCACATTTTATTTTCCCAGTGTATAGCAAAATTTGCCACCAATAAGCTTCCGCTGAAGTGAAGCATTAAAAATTCTTGTTTTCTTTAATTAAAATCGTTATTCCCCAAATGTGATCTATGATAAATAAAGAAAACATTTTGCGGGATCTAAAAAAAATTTATTCCGAAATTTTGAATTTTTTTGTTTTATGTTTCAATAAATCTATTGAAAATATGTGAAAAAAAAAATATGTATGTCATTCAAATCGATTGAGTGGATCTTTCATGCCCACCAAAGGAAAAGTTTCAATAAAAGATGCCGCATTTATAGTTGAACATATTAGAATTACCCAGCTGACTACTTAACTTATTTTAAATTGTCATATTTTCGGAAAGAGTTTCAATTTTCATGAAGTTAAAAAGCTTAAATTGTTTTAAAATTGTATATAGTAAGACTTGATTTTTTGATTTTCAAAAAAGAATTTACAGCGATAGCAATCAACTTCAAACTTTTAATTTTATATTTAAAAAAAACTATTTATTCTAAGATTTTATATAGAAATTAACCCTACAGTGAAATGAAATAAAAAGAAATTCATACAAAAAGTCAACTATGAAAAATTTTATATAAATTTTCAATTATTTAAATTTTTGAAAAACCATTTATTTCTAAGAAGATATTAAATTTAAAAACCAAATAATTTACTATTACTATTAGATGAACATAAATCTGCCTGGTTTAAAAATACCAACAATATTGAACGAAATGTCCTCGAACATTATTATTCGATAACCTTGAATTAGCGGTTATAAATAGCGTTTCAACACAGAATTGCCGCAATGCTACTCATGGTGATGGTATTTAGGTCCTTTCGTAGAAAAGGACATTTTAGGCACATAATTTCTGGTTTTAATTTCGTTGTTAATTGTCCGTAAGTAAATGTTTCAACATAACAATTCTCAGTGTTTGGCATTCGGTTTTATGAATATGATCCTAGAATTCAACCCAACAACCTTTTAGAAATTAAAATTTTCTAAAACAAAATTGAGCATTCATTTGTTCTGACATTATAGTGGGTTATAAAATTTTATTTCCTATTTTAAAGCGTTTAGTTTAAGTTGTTAGTTACGAAAATTCTCCGAAATGGACATTTATTATACTCTGATGGTTGCGGTTTGTGCAATTTTTTTTCTTCTAGTTTTGCTTTTCTTATCTAATTAAATTAGAATTTGTTGCTATAAGAAAACAATAATAGGAAAAGAACTCTTTAGATTTAATCTAAACAATTTGACAATGGCGCAGTTTTGAATATGCAATTTGAAATTTTAATAATATTATTTTACGAAAAATCATAATTTGTACTGCACTTTGGTGTACGAAATATAGAATATATTTAAGACATGTAAACTCGCATCCTTTATATATGTTATTTATATACTTATTATACATATATACATATATATGAGCATATTACTGCTAGGGAAAAAAAATTTAATCTGTAGTAAAATAATGTTTGTTGCAAAGCCACACCACATTTCAAACTGAACATGTTCTTTTTTGCACTTTTATTTATCAAAAGCACATTAGATTTTTGTCACCCTTAAAACGATATATAACAAATATATTGTCACCAAGTGTATATATGATGCCACAGTATTATTGTTATTAAATGGGACAAAAGAGAGAGCCTAATTGCTTAATTGGTTGCATGGTGATCGAATTCAATGAGCTATTCAAAAGGGGAAACGATTGCATTTAGCTAACCTTTAAATTAAATATAGGGAATTTCATGTAAACAATGCTTTAGCCATCAACAATTGTAGATAGGTAGTCATTACACCCCCACAAATTTGGTTTTACGATTCAGTAGGAATATGTGACAGAGATTGTTAAGATTTAGAGATAATTTATTGAAAAGTTCAACTAAATTATCAGTAAACTGAATAAGTATTGACCACTAGACAAGTAATTGAGATGGTAAAAGGTGATAAAACAGTTAAACGATGGGATAAATTTCAATAAAAACCAATTTTAAGTTAGGGTTCTTTAAAATACAGCTGGCCTTTTGTAATTAGTATTCGACTTTTATTTATTATTGAAAATAATAAAATCTATTCCATAAAATACTAATTTCTTTATTTTGATTTTAATTTTGTCAATATTTGCTACAGCGGCTTCTAATTCATTTAAATTTTTGCAATATATATGCGGGTAAGATTTTCACATTAAAAAAATTTTCTCATTAATTAATATCAAATGAATATTATAATCTGACTAATATAAATTCAGACTGTTTTTGAAAAAAATAATAATCCTAATCTACAAATTTGAATATTTTTTATTTATGACAACACTCATAAAACCCAATATTCAACATTGCAAAAATTTCTTGGTATTCACAATTATTTTTTCTAGGATTATCATAAAATAAAACACCCCTAACAAACCTAACAAATTGTATAGATATGTATGTCTGTTAGACACTGTAACGCATTAATTGCTTACCGGTTCGACCTTGTTAAATATGATCCATTATTACACTTTTAGCATTAGTATATCTTCTATACTAGCCATTCGAGTAAACATTTCATTTTTATGCTTTTATTAGCGATGTTCAATATTCGACCTTAAATATATATTTATTGGATAGCAATGCCGCCATCTAGTCAACCTTTTTCTAAATTATTACAAGGATTCTACCTAGAGATTTTTTTATTGTTTTGAAGATTTTAGTTGGAAATATTTCATTTTTATGTGTAATAAACCACTCAGGGCTATACTAATTCCAGGAGAAGTTTATTACTTCTTTAAACATTATGAGTTTATAACTTTTGTATGTAATCACGTCTATAATGACTATTAGGATAGCTAAATCAGGAAACATTTTGAAACTTAGAAAATTTATAAATTTGCAGAATATGATAAATTGCTTTATCTTAAAAAAATATTTTATTATGATAGAGCCAAATTTTTGCATTTAAATTTCTGAAAAATAAAATGCGCTTGAAAAATTTATAAAAAAAAAATGAAATTTTTTGTTATATTTCAAAATGAAAAATATTTTAAATCTAAATAAAATACTAAATCAATAATGAAAATATTTAATTTGTACTTTCTTTATCAGTACAAATTTTTGGCAACACATATAAAGTAGTAAACATAAATAATGCAGATTTTAAAAATAAGAATGAATAGAAAATCCCATTTCCATAGTTTATAACTGGGATTTTGTCCAATAAGTGAAATGCAATAACAGTTAACAATGACAACGGAAAATGAATTCTTTGTTTAATTTTTTTTCCAACTCTAAAAAACAACAGAATTTTAAAATAATTTATAATAATTATAAAATGTTATTAAAGGTATTTGTGTAGCATATATTATGTAGTAGTTTTATGTATTATTAAATTTAATCTAACTTTTTAAAAATTACGTAATATGTTTTACATGTAAAATTCATATGAAAAATTCTACTTACATTTTACTTAGAGGAGCTGATAAAGCAATACCATATAGTGAGCCTAAAGCTTCAACTGTACCATACACTGGTGTTGTATAGTCTTTAACAAAATCCGGGTTCATACACCATGTTTTAGCCTTAAATAAAAAATTTCATAAAATAATGTTTCAAAAAAAGTTTAATAATTACCTTTATTAGTGTCTCTTTTAAATCTATTCCAAAAAATGAAACACCAAAATAAACACATATTGGAGAAGCCAAACAAGCTAACCAATATAGACATGCTTCATATTGTGTCATATTCATTATTTTATTTCTAACATTAGAATAATTAAAATTTTCTACTAAATAAAATCCTATAAGTGATCCAATTGCACATTGATAAAAAAAATGACAGCCATAATACATCCGGCTTATCCAATTTAATATAATCAGAACACCAGTACTAATATCGACCAAAATTATAGTTTTCCTTTGATTCATTTCTCTATCTTCCAAATATTTTTTGATATATTTTCTTGAAACAAGTAATACAACAGTTGAAACTAGAGAATGTGAAGATGGAAAACCACCTGAAGTTTCACAAGTTTGTTTAAATTGTTTTAATGCTGGAGTCACATCTTTATTATATTCTTGTGTCTCATGTATCCACCAATACGGACGATCTGCTAAAAATATCCTAAAATATAAATGATGTATATAATTTTATTTAAAAATAAATTGTAATTACCATTTTAATAGTAGAGCAAGTAAATCACCAATCAGAACAGTTAAAATTCCATCAACAAAGTAGTTTAAATTACCAAAGGTAACTACCGGTAAAATTATACGGCATATATTTTGTGTCCGAAAAAAACTCGTAAAACAGACCAGGAAAGGTTCTAAGAATTCAAAACTAAAATACAAAACTCGTTAATAAATATATTTATACAATAATTAGCATTAAGATGTATTAAATTAAATAACATAAAAAAAACATAATTTAATTAAAAATCTCAATAATAAGAAATTACTTACTGTTTTTGTATAAACAATAGTTGTGCAGTTTCATACTTTAAGAATCTATTAAAAAATGCCATAACAAGTTTTCTTTTTACTTTTCTTTAAACAAACATAAATGATCCGATTTTATGACATTCATAAAACTATTATTTATTTTACTATTTTTTCACCGCCTATTTAAAAAAAACAAATTCAATTATAACCTACTTTGATATAAAACGTCAAATAATGAAATATTGAGCTATAGAAATTAATCATAGACATATAATAAAAATGGACATCAAGAGCTTGACTTTGTTTTTTGTCTAAAAAATTTATAATGGAATAAATTCTTTTTTCTTTTTCATTTTATTTATTGAAAATAAATCATAGTATTATTACAAAATCTTGGAATTTGCAAAATGCAAGAATTGAATTAAAAGATTTAATTTTATTACTTTTGTAATATTTTTTTTTAACTATTTTTGCTCGTTTCAAAATGGTATTAATACTATAAAAGTAATTTAAAAATTCTAGTGATATCATATTTTGTTAATTTATTCAAAATAAAAACAATTATTTAATTAAAAATGCATAATCAGTTATTTTAATAAATTATCTTATTAGCAGCATCATTTTGTATGTTTTAAAATCAATAAACTACTTCGACTCCAAGCAAAAGCTCGTTAAGCTTATATCTTTATCTCTTGTAGCTTAACATATCGTTTGCATGTCTAATAAAAAAACGAACTTAAATGCATGTTATTATTAAATAACTTAGCTTTCGCCATTGTTTTGATCCTATAAGCTCCATCAGTATATGTAGCAAAAGGTATTTCATTGCAAGCTTTAGCCAAAATTATGATTATTGTTTGATTGTCTAACATAACATTTATCAGTGGATTAGCATAAAAGCTCAATAGATCTATCATTGGTCGTCACTGCCACTACTTCCTTACTCGAAGTTTTGAAGAGTTTACTCTTATTTTTCTACTATCATTTCATTTAAATTTGGTAGAGTTTACTAAAGCATTATTAGTTTCTCAAAAATATCAAAAAAATTTAAAATTGATTTATATTGTTAAATTTTGGAAAATTTGCAAAAAAAAAGCCTATGTACTTCTAATAAGACACTTGTGTATTATTCGTCTAAATTATACTACAAGTGTTTGACTTTATTTCATTTCCACAGAAAAACAACAAAAACACTTACTTATATATTGACATTGAATAAGAGTAATTCCTTTAAAAGTGAAAGTATCACAAATTGGCATTGGAATAAAATTTTTGCTTATTATAAAATCTGTAATAATTATGGCGCCGATTTGACCACCAAGTTTGTAGGTATTTTCACTATGATCAGATATCGTTACGGATGACGAAATAAATAATTTGGCCTTGCTGTTAAAAATATAGTCTAGGATTGGAAAATTAATTGCAATATTTTATTAATAGCATTAATATAATTTAGAAATGTAAATTCTTTAATAAGTGATACTGACAATAACAAAAATTTTTAAAATTACTCAAAGGCTTAAAAATATATCACGATTCTGTTGCATAAATAATTAGACCAAGACATATATTATTTTATTAAAATAACAATTTTTGAGGAATTTATTAAAATCAGTCTATTATAGTTTCATGAAAAACAAATTTAAATATAACACGTTAGTCAAAATATAAAGAAATCTTAAACACGAAATCTACAACAACTAATAACTTGGAAAATTAAACATGTTCAAGACCTTGAACATAAAATGTTAATTAAAGAAATAATATAATTTACATATTTCTGTATTAATCACTTTAGGCTATGCATTTCTCTGCCATTTGCCGTACTTACCTTATTTAAAATAAACAAAAATTTTTACTTCCGTAAAATTATATTATATACAAGTAAAATATAAAAATTTAAAAGAAAAATCATCAGGGCCATATTAGAACATTCCGTGGCCTTTGAGCACACAAGAATATGAGGCTCTTTTTTAAAATAAAAAAGGGAATGACAAGAAAAAAAGCGATCTTCGGTACAGGCCCCGTGTGCCCTTATGGGTAAAGACGGCACTGAAAATCATAGTCCATGGCAAAAATAAAAATTAAAAAGGATAAATTCTTCAAAATAGAAAAATCCCAACAATATTGAAATTTAAATATTTAAAATTAAATTTTTTTTGCTGTACATTTTCAATAAGAATTGTCTTAAGATGTTCTGCAGTTACAGCACCTAAACTTTTTTTTGGATAAAATTCATTTAGTTATAATTATTCTAACTAATCTACATAAGTTTTTTAAACATAATCAGAAAACAATGAAAAATGAAATTTTTAATTACTTATCAAATTTAATTTTACGTTTGAAGCTGAAGCAATGTAAAAGCTTCTTCCAACCAAAATCTGGCTCAAGAGTGAACATTATATGATTCAATTATACATATAACTTAAATTTGATATAGGTGAGCTCTTATTGGATTCTTGTCTCTAAAAGCTAAGCTTGCACATTTCAAATTACACTTATGTGTAATTAATTGATATTTTTAGTTATTTTTATTGAAAACATCACATCATAAATAGTTTAAAAGTGACATAAGAGAATTACTAATTTTTGAGACAGTTAAAAGTAATAAAAAAGGAGTAAATAACTTTTCCATTTAAAAAGGAATTATATCTATCAAGTGTAGGTGTTTTTACTTACCCCAATTAACAATATACAATCATTTTAAATCTAATGTTCTTTTCCAGTTGAATGATCAAGGGCAACTTGTTATGTTAGTTATATTAATTTATATCTAAAGCCATGATTTTCTAAGCACCAAAGAGGCTGCTAAGCTTAATATTATATGTACATACTTAATAATAATATCTTGCTAAATTATTTAACAAAAATCAGTTAATTGAATAACTAAGTGGCTAAAGAATGGGCTAAACTATTACGATATTTGTATCAGTTACAATTACTTCCGCAAAAAAATACAAAAGTTTTTAAGGCCAACACCAAGAATAATTTACAATAAAAAAAAAATTGCAATTGTCGTTGGCAATCGAAAATTACTTCAGGTCAACATTACGCTCTTATACCTACAAATACTATATTAACCACTTTGGATTATGAGGAGGGTGTGGTACAAGTGAAATGAGTTTACTTGTTCTCTACTTGATATAAAAGTAAGTGAATTTATTCAACTTTAACGCAGTTCAGTAGCGACACAGTTAACTATTGGAAGTTTGGTTATCATTTTTTTCACTAAAGTCCAATAATTAAAATATTTTTTTAAATATGTACATTTTAGTGGTACGTTTTAATTCTATTTTATTCTAACTCAAAATAGTAAACAATTGATAAAAATTTAACTTTTATATTTTCTTAGGCTATTTTATCTATGACTATATTGGCGGCAACAGGAGCACCACAACATCCTGCTGCTCAATATCCAGCTGGAGTTAACCCAGCACTTTGTCCTGGTTATCCAAACTGTGATAATGCACTTTTACATAATCCACAACCTCATCATAATGAAGGACATTGGTCAGCTCCTGCACCAGCACCTTACTATCCAGCTCCTGCACCTGTATCCCCATATTATTCATCACCACACACCTATCAAAATATAAATGGACCAGCTGGTAATCATTTATCAAGAGGTGATAAATACCCAGCAGGTGTTAATCCACATTCATGTCCAAACTACCCATTTTGTGATATATCTGCTGCTCATCATGCTCCACAAGTCGCACCATTACCTGGATGGACTGAACGACAATACCCTGCTGGTGTTTCTCCCCATGAGTGCCCAAATTTCCCATACTGTCATTAAGTTTTGTTTTTAAGATAAACATCAGGACATCACAATTCACAATCAAATTTACATTTTTATTTAATCTAATATATTTCTTAAACTCAAAACTTTTGGATATGTCTATTATAGTTATTAAAAGTGTAAAAAAATGTATAATAAATATGATATTATGATTAAAATGTTGATAACTTCAAGTATGATTTTTGGGTCTAATTTGTTTTATCATTTGAAATTGACCAATACATGGAAAGGATGGTACGATTAGGGTTAAAATGGCAGAATTTGCTAGTCACTTGAAGGCTATGGTCTCTATGAAAACAAATTCGAGTGACTTTAGAATTAGAGCCCTTGACCCAAGTGACAAATTTTAATAATTTCCATACAAACGATGAATTCAATAGTTGGCTGAAATTCCTTGTTTTCGAGAATTCAAAGCATTTGAATTCTGAACATTATACTGCAACAGTTGTATTTGCTGCAGTCAAGATATCTAAAGTGTTTTTCCCTCTTTGTCTTTTTTTTAAGAACAATTAAGCTCTTATTTATCCCAAGAAGTTTAATAATAAAGTATTATTCATCAAATTTTGTTCAACTTAGCTCTAACTAATTGTAAGTATGTTTAATTACTTCCAGCAGTTTATCGTTAAAGATCTCAGTTTCAGATGTCCGTAAATAACAAGAAAATTACATTTTATCACTGTTCTGGTTTTGCAGTCATATAAGTTTCTTGAGTTTCTGAACGCACTCTTATCTCTTTCACCAAATGAACACTTCAACCAACTTGGTTATATATATAGTTTTTGTTAATCGCTTGAAATCGTGTAAATGTATAAAGTGGCCTCTACACAATCGCCGTAGCACCGCGAACCCATGCCGAACTCACGCCGATACCCTGTCCACACATTCGTGCGTTGTTTTGACATTTCACATTCTTTTATCATAATGCACGAAATTGATGTTGAAACTGGCGCTAATTAATTTATTTAATAATAATAATTTGTCTTAATTTTTTTTATAGTTTGACAGTTCTAAAATTAAGTTATGTTATAAATTCGTGTGAAAATTCGTCAGAAAGCGAAAAATTACATGTATCACCGCCGAACCTACGCCGATACCCCGTCCACACAATCGGCGAGCTCGAGTTCGGCGGTGCTACGGTGATTGTGTAGAGGCCCCATAAAGATATTTGAATTTGCTTTCGGCTATCGTCCTTAACTTCCACTTATTGTTAGTAAAAGTAGCTTTAAGTTATTTTAATATAACTGAATATGAAGGCTCGATTTTGTTCTTTTGTATATTTTTATTAATTATTTTATCATTAGAAGTAGGCAGAGTAAAAATAAATAAAGCCTAAATTCCTAAACGATTGCCATTGTACTGAATAACAAAAGTTTTTATAGAGATTAACAATTTAAAAAAAAAAAAACAGACCCAGAATTATTTTAGGAGGATAAATTACATTTTCCATAATTTTCTAAATATAATTGGCACTTAAAATGTCTACTATTAATTTTTATAACAAATCGAATATCTTTTTGATGCTAATATTTTTTCCTATTTTTTTTAAAGAAATAAACGCACACACTTTCGCCCTCTCCAATCAACGGCTTACAGCTGTCAAAATTAAATTTCAAGCGAATTCAATGTAGTTAAAAAATATTTGGAATTAAAATCACAGCTATTTTTTGTGTGACAGTTTTATTAAAAAAATTTTTTTTATATTTCGCGGCGTTTGTTTTCTGACAAATTTTATTGATAAATAACTAATAGAATTCACTAATTATCTAAAAATACGTAGTTTGAAGCTTTTACTACTCATAATTAAATATTATCAAAAGTTATTAACGGGTAGAAATAGTTAATGCCTTTTAGGTAACAATTGAATAATGGGGGTTATACTCTCAAAATTTTGGGTAATTTTGCTAGATCATTCATTATTTGTGTTTATGATGAATCATTTGTTTTAAAAATTAGTGAACATTTCTTGTATTTGTTATCGTTGCCAGAAAATCTTTTACTTGTTTCTAATAAACAATAATTTTAATCAGTCTTTTTGATCTCTATGTATTTGTATTTATTTAAAATTCGAATAATGACCTTTTTGTTAGCCTCATATTTTTGTATAATTGAACTGAATAATTTTCTACAGCTGTGCATTTTTTTATGGCATTTAACATACAAGGCTGACACAGTGATTCTTTAAATGAGAAAATATATGGCAATATTTAAAGATATTTTTCCTGTGATTTATTAATAGATTTCTCGAATACGCTTTACTGTTTTAGGTTTATTTAAATAGACGTCAATGAGCATAAACATTTTATACATTTCTGAAATTTGCTTGATTATAAATTCAATATAATAAAATTATCAGGATTAAAATCCTAAATCCATAAAAGTTTTAAAATATATCAAATATTTATTATAAATTCTTAAGACTATAATACATTATATTTTTTTAGAAAGAAAAGACAACTTATGATATTCTAGAAGATCTCGAATTAGAAATTCAAAAAATTGAACAATACTCAGTCAGCACCCAAGCACAACAAAAACGTTATGTCGGAAATTTATTAGTGTTTTCTATTGGATTATATGTTCTAGGATTCATTATATTTTATTTTTTATTTTTCCCACCAACATGGATGGAAAGGATTACATATTCAGTACCTCTCCTCATATTTCCTATTATGTAAATTTTGTTATCAAAATAATTATTAAATATAAATTAAATTCTTTCTTTTGGTAGAATATTTTTTTTGAAAAGGTTCATTGCTTGGTATTTTCAAAGAAAACTTAATAAGAATTCATCTAAACTAAGTGCAATGCGTGCAGAAAAAAGAAAAATACTTGACAGAGTAAAGGATAAGGAAACATATAAGGTAAATGTAAATCCATAACGTAAATTATAATAATAAAACATTTCTTCAAATAGGTAGCTTTGGAAATTCTAAATAGATTTAGTGGAAAACCAAATGGGTCATCATTATTTGGAAGTAATATTTTATTTTATTTATTTATCTTTATTAATTTATGCGTTATTATAAATTAGGCACAACACCTTCAAAAGTAACAACATTTAGAAATACAAAACAGCCAGAAAAATTATTAACACCATTAAGTCAGCTTTCAGTGCCACAATCTAATTTTTCTAATTTATCAGTCAATACGAAGAGTCAAGCATTAACACCAAATTTAATTAAGAATGATGTTTTGGATGTTACACCAGTTGGAATGAATAAAAGTAATTGTAATTATAACCTACAAGTAAGGAATAGAAGAACTCCATATCCTATAATTAATCAACAGGAAAAAGGGGTTTTAGAAAAGATGGTAGATTATTTAATTGGTGATGGGCCACAAAATCGTTTTGCAATGATTTGTAAAGAATGTTATGGACACAATGGTAATTCTTGGCGAAAACAAAAAAAAAAATTTGACATGAAATTAAAATATTTTTCTTATTATCCACATTTCATATAAAGGAATGGCTCTACAAGAAGAATATGAATATGCTGCATTTCGTTGTGCATTTTGTAATACTTTAAATCCATCTAGAAAATTACGCCCAGTTGCACCAAAATTACCTACATATTCAGATTCTGATGAAGTAAAACAAATTAAAGATTACAGTTCAACATCGTCGTCAGAAAAGGATTCTGGTAAATTAAAATTTGAAAAATAAAAAAAAATCAATAATTAACTACAAAAATATTTCAATATGTTTTATAGGCTCTGATTCAGAATGTGATGAATTAGAAAAGAATAATTCACCACATAAAGTATCAGAAAATGAAAGTCCTTTAAAATGCAGAGACCAATGTCAAAATGAAGGATCAAAACTAAATGATGAAAAAAAGAATGATTAAGTTAATTTCCATAGGGGGCTATAAGCTTCATATTTAAAATATTTGTTTCATGATTTTCCATTACTTTTCAATATTTAATCATATATCATAAATGTTGATTTTGTTGGATTTATAACCTAATGTCAATTCTTGAATTTAAAAAAAAAAATAAAAAAATATTGCTTCGGGAAACTTAATAATCAGAAATTGTAAATAAAATAGTATTACATATAGGAAAGCAAAATTTTTGGTAATAAATTCGAAAACAATTGCTAAATTTTAAAATTAATTTTAAAAAAAAACTATAGATTTTAAATCCGGTAAATAATATTAACTTATCATGTTATTAAAAAAAGTTTAGTGTTTATTATAAAATTTCTAATTGTTTGTTTTTAATGTGAAATTCTTGAATAATAAATTTCAATATAAGGAATAATGTCAACTGATTTAATCAAATTTTTTATTTTATTTTTTATACACCTACGACTAAATTATTTTAAATAAATTTGCAAAACAAGAACATTAACAAACACATCGAACGATTCCCTTAATTACTTTTTAATAAAGCAATATGTAAATAGCACAAAACTCATATAAATGCAATTAAATTTTGTCTTGACTTTTAATGACATATATTTAATAAATAACAAATTTTTGCCTTTATGTAAAAAAAAACGTAATATTTATGCCATTTCTAACTTTAATTAGGCACTAATTTATTCTAAGGAGTGCGCTTTGTTTTTTTAACTTATTTTATAATATGCGTTTAATTAAATTGTTCTGGAATCACATATGAGATATCATCCCAGGGGTGCCTGTATAATCCCTGTTTAAGACGTTTTTGATCCATGTAATGACCAATAAAGCCTATACTACGTCCAAGCACAAACAGAGAATTAATCGATCCAATATTTATATATTCCTGAGCCTCTTCACTGAAATTACAATAAACTTTTTTTACATATACATATATATATTCAAAAAAAGAAGGCATATATAGAATTTTTTGAAGTTTTTTGTCCCATTTTGGCTTATTTTAAATTTTTGTACAAATCATAATTGCAAGTTTATGCGCAAGGAAACGTGTACATAACATTGAATTTCAAAAACAAAGATTATTCCTACCTTCACTCTACATCTATTTAAAGTAATTGGCATTAAAAAATAAGTTTAAGGTAAGTCTAACTCCATTATAGAGTAAACAAAATTTAGCCCTATCTTGCACCGTCCTTTAGTTTAGTATATAGATATAATAAAAAATAACTCAGCAGTCTTAAATGACGGTTCAAGCCTGAACGAATGCTATTGATGAATTTAGGAAATTTAAGATTTATAGTGAAGAGACTTTGGAGATCTTAAAAGCATACCGAATTTGTACGGAGGTACGTAGGAAATGAAGTAAGCTTATTAATGAGGATATAGCATAAAGGTAACGAGAATACTAGCAGATTTCTCAGGACTAGCTCAAACAGATCACAGTTTTGCTTACTCAAGCAATATTTAAATGACTGGTTCAGGGAATCAAATGCTAATTGATTGACTGAGTTCACAATCAAAAACATTCTTCAAATACTAAAATAAAAACTTAAAAAAATAAAGATCAAGTCAGGCAAAGAATTGATTGCAGATTCGGACATGACGCCATGAGGAACAAATAATCCAAAGAAGATACCCGACCTTCTTAGTCGGAGAGACAAAGTTAGTCAAAATAATCGTTTAGCTTTGGAAAAATATCTCAGAATAAGTTTTCCAATAGACATAGAGAACAATAGCAGACCTATCAATTATTGCAGTGAATCTCGGTCATAAAAAATTCCTATCTTCATATAAAGCATAAACTTTTGAGAGTATTTTCATTACAAGTACTCCATTGGAAAATTCTACTTTACTTACCTAGTAAATGAACCACAATTTCTAAGCATATCAACAAATGATGTTGCTATAACTCCATCAACATTTAAGATTAAATTCGGTTTTTTACTTGTTGTAATTTTTTCAACTTCTAAAGCATATTCCAAAAGTGGTTTTGCCGGGAAATTTTCCATTACAAATTCTTTTATAATTTTTACACGTACATCAGGATTATTAATAGATTTCACTCTATGGCCAATTCCCATTATTAATTGACCTTTTTTTCTCATTGAATTAACGAATTCCATTGGATGTAAATTAGAATCATAGGCTTCTGAAAATTGTCTAGCAGCACCATCTAAAGCTCCACCAAAACGGTCACCCTTTTGAATAAATTTTGTTATTAAGAAATTAATACTATTGATAAACTAAACTTACAATTGTTAATAGCCCACTTACTAATGATGAAACTAAATCTTTTCCAGCTCTTGCACAAACTATTGTATTATGAGCACCAGATACAGCTGGTCCATGATCTGCAGTAACCATTAAGCACATTTCAAAAAATTTACACACATATGGAGGTAAACAGCGTTGAAACCATAATAAAGATATAACTCCACCAATACCAACATTTTTATTTAGTACATCACTTATAGGCATTCCTGCATATAAAAGTTCTTGACCTCTTTCATCGCATATTGAGGTCATAAAAGATGCCGGTTTTCTAATCAATCCTAATTCACGTGCCCATGAATAATCCATTGGTACAGTTGGTGGTGGTACTTCTTCAACAGGTATAACTAATCCTGATTTAACAAGTTCATTATAGACACTTGCAATTAATTCTCCTAAAGCATCGAATGAATCTGGTACATATGCTCCAGATTCTTTTAATGATTGATTTTTAGCAATTGCAGTTTCTCTATCGGTATTTGCACATGAACCTGCATGACCAAATTGTACTTCAGAAGAAAACATTCCAGCACATGTACCAATACACCATGCAACTAATGGTTTAGTTATTAATTTATCTTTTAATGCCTTGCAAACCTCATATTCTTCAACTCCTCCTACTTCTCCTAATAAAACGATTAATTTAACATCTGGATCAGCTTGATAGCGCATTATATGATCCATAAAAGTTGTTCCAGGATAACGATCACCACCGATTGCAATCCCTTCAACAACACCATCTGTTGCTTTAGAAATTATATTATTTAGTTCATTAGACATTCCTCCTGAACGTGAAACATATGCTACACTAATGATTATACATAAAATATTAAGTAAAAATGTTGAAATTTTATAAAATACCTTCCAGCTCTATATAGTTTTGAATGTAATATATTATCTAACATTCCACCAGTATTGCCAATTTTAAAACAACCTGGTTTAACACCACCAACAGTAGCCGGACCAATTATTGATACACCTTTTGCATTAGCAGCAACAATCAATTTTCTAGTTAAATTTTCGGGTATACCTTCGGCAATTATAGCAACAGTACGAATTTGTGGATAATCTAAAACTTCCATAGTAGATTCATAAGCAGATCGTAATGAGGCAAAATTAACTAAAACATCAGCTTGTTTGTGTTTCATAATAGCATCTTGCATTTTTTTATAGACTGGTATTAATACTTCTTTATGACCCCAATAGTATTTTTGTTTATGATCACCTGTAAAAGGATAAACCATAGCAACTACAGATGGTTCATCTCGCCTATAATTTAACATATGAATTAGATAAAATATTAGCAAAAAAAAAAAAAATTAAAATAATTTACCTGCATATAAAATCAAAATCTAACATTGATTGTACTGCTCGTGTTTGCATACCCCATACAATCGCTTTAGTACGTTTTGTAAACATTTTCCGGAATGGTATATCTTTTAAGACATCAGGAGACATTTCGCCTGCCGAAATAGGAGGAAGTTTTATTGGTACGGTGCCTATCATTTTAATTTATTCGTTCATTCCCAAAACATATCAAATGATTTTTGAATCATTAGAAGTTCAATATCATGCCAAATATTGGATATTTTTATATAATCAAATTACAGGTAACGCAAGCAATTCAGATGAATTATAAATTAAACAGTGATGATGATTTGTTTGGAAAAAATACGTTCGTACATATATTCCAAATATACAGGAATGCATGAAATACAAAACATATATTATTAATGAAATAATGAAATGAATATTTTAACCAAATAAATGTAATAAATATTTGTGATTAATTTCTTATGATCTAGATAAACCCTTATTAGATAGATGGTTAATTAGTACCACAATTTTTAAAAACATAAATATCATTGTTAGTTTTATACAAAATTTTTCAATTTAGATACTATTTAATGTAAATGAAAATATTAATATATCAATTATTATTATACCTTAAAGCAATAAAAGATTAAAAAATTCTAAACAAAACATTACCATTTATAGAATTTTGTCGACTAGTATCACCATAAGATTTACTTTCTTGTTCTTGTTGTCCTCCTGGCAATAAAAAGTTTGCTGTAGCAAATTCTACATTACATGATTTAGGTATAGCCCTTTGTCCAAGTGCCATACCACAAATAGCAGTCATATGTGTTTCTGGACCAAATACATATAAAGGAATAGCTAATGTACTACCAATTTCTCGCATTTTTCTTAAACCCTCTTGATAATTTGGACCAGCACGACGAACAAAAATTGATACATTATGTTCAACAAGTTTTGGTTGAAATTCTCTTAATGCCGTTATAATACCTAATTTAATTTTAAATTAATAATTTTTTTTTTTAAAAAAAAAAAAAAAATAAATATTGTTTTTCATTCTTACCTCTAAAAGTTGCAGCAACATTTGTAAAATTTGCAATACCTCCACCAGTTATCAAAATTTTTCCTTCAGGATGTTTTGGTGATGATGTCATTAATTTTAAAATTGTTTTAGCATATTCATAAGTTTGTTGTTCTGAAGGAGCACCACTATATTCACCATAATTAGCTAATTCAGATGCACCACCCAAATCACATATTGTATCTGAATATATCACACTTGCACCCCCTCCAGCTACCATTGTCCAAATTCTTCCATTACGATTTAATATTGTTAACTGAAAAATTATTTTTTTAAATTTAGTTAAATAGAAAATTAAAATATTATTAAAATTTTTTTACTTTTAAAGAAGCTCCACTTTTTGCATCTAAATCAGCTATATAAGCTTCTTCAGGAAAAGCATCACGCCCAAAAGGGGGTGGGTATTCAATATCTCCCCATTTTGGACGGCATATAAAATCAGCAGTTGCATCTAATTTAGCTGCTAAATCTAATATATAAATTGATTCTTTTGTAACAACAAGGGGATTTATTTCTAAATAAGTAAAATATAGCTCAACATAAGACTGATACAATGCATAAATAAAATTTGCTATTCGAGATTTGTTTACATCAACAACATTTAACAATAGTTTTGAAGAAATTTCCTCAACACTTGTATTTTTACCAATCGATATATCAAGTTTTAATGCTTTAGAATCAACATCACCAATATCAACACCTCCTTGATGATAAAATAATATAGTATCAGCTGTTCGATGAGAATAAATGCATACATAAGCTTCTTCATTCTAAAAAAAAATAAATATTTTTTAATAAATAACAACAAATAAATTCATTGAAATTACTTCTTTGTGTGATATGAACGGCTCAATTATAAAACTGCGTAGCTTACCAGAAGATGTACCTATTTTAATATCCTTTTCCATACGTTCTGCTACCCATTGCTGAACTTCAGTAAAATTTTTATTTACAGCGATCAGACCAAGTTTACCTCGTCTTTTTATTAATTGGTCTGGCTTAACAACAAGATTCTTATATAAAAAAAAACAAGAAAACATTAAATTTGATAATTATTACACAATATAAAATTACCGTTGATTTTAGCCATGGATGTGTTGAGAGCAAAGAATTCCAGTTTGTATCCTGATTAACATGGGCAAATTTGCAAATCGATGCACCACTATTTTTATTTAAATGTCGGTTTAATATATCCTTTCCGCTAGCTTCACGAATTGCTTTGGCTGACATTATGTTTTCCTAAAACCTTTTAAATTACATGATATGAATATATAATTTTTGAAAATTAATTTAAATAATAATTTATAGCAAAATATTTCTTGAAATAAACAAAATAACGAATTTTTAAAATCAAAGAAGGTTAATTTTACACTGTCGACATTTTTTAATATTCTTAAGGGGCAGAAATTTTTATGAATTTTTTCAAAAAGAGGATTGCATAAAACGCTTTAAAATTTGGCAGATATATTTTTGCATAAATGAAAACTACAATGTAATTTTTTGAAATAAAAATATTCGTTTTTCAACAAGTTAAGCACTATCTCCTGAGTCCTGAGTCTTCTCCCACTGCTGTAGTGATTCTGACGTCCAGTGCCCGATGTTAAAAAAACCAAGAAGATCCTTAAACTGGAAGATATTCCCCAAACAATGACTTACGATTGTGAATAAAAATTAAAATGCCACAATTTTAGAAAAACAAAGCTAAAATTTTGCTAAGAATCTGATCGTTTTTGGCCTGGCAAAATTATGTTTTTTATCCAATCATAAAACTAGAAGTCATCGTATGTAAAAATAAGTCCAAATATGCTAAAATCCCAGAATCAAATCGATCGAATGGTTTGTTATCGACTGCAGTAAATTCGCAAAATGTAATTTTGAGAAAAAGGATTTTAAAGATAAATAACGTGCTTTACTAACAGAGGAGCAGCTGCTCTTTAGAAGGATGTAACTTAAAAACTATTTGAGATTTTCACATTAAATTTAAATATGAGTCGCTCAGAAGCCAAAGTGGATAAGTCCATTTTTTCATATTTTCTGATTTTTGCAAATTTTAATAGAATAAATAATATATTTCTTAGTCTTAAAAGGATTTACTCATATTTTCATTTTTTGTAGGTCAAAAAACCCTTTTTTTAATAGCCTTCGCATTATGAATGCTTTAAGATACATTAAATTTCTCAGTTTGGATTTTTTGGACTTATCCACATTGGCTTCTGAACGACTCATATGTTACTTTTAACGGTACAAATTATCGAAAAATGTAAAAAAACAAATCTCAATTTCGACATTTCACACTATATAAAGAGATTGAATGTGTTTACATTTAGAAGGAACCATAGCTTGTATATTTGGATCAGAATGGTAACAGAAAAAGGAAACACTCTGAACATTCAGACTAAAAAAAAGCACAACGCAAATATCTGGCTGAACAAATAGAGAAATACATAGAAAATATTTTTTGACATTTTTAATGATCAGCAGGGCTGAATGAATTTTCTTAATAATAATAAATAATATTTAATATTAGACCAGTGGTTCCCAAAGTGTGTACAATTGAACCCTAGGGTTCCACGAATAAATTTAGGGGTTCCATGTGCAAATTATATTGTTGAAATGAATAAATTCTGAAATACCAAAATTGTTTCAATTAATAATAGATATTAAATTAAAGTCGTTTAAAATTAATTCAGAGTTCCGCGTCCATTGGCGGGAACCCAATTTAGGGGTACCATGAAAAAAAATAGTTTGGGAATTACTGGGATAGACTAACACTTAAATATATACAAAGTTATTCTGTAGCAATAAACCCATATGTAAAATTTTCGACAGAATTTCATGGGCTGGTGATGTAATTAACAGGGCCATAGTGGCAATGGCAAAAGGTGTTGAAATTTTTGTTTTTATTTGAAAAATGTATGTCGAAAAACAAAATAAATCTACAGATTGTAATTAAATATATTTTTCAGCAATATTAAAAAATTCATAATTACTTTTTTATGAAATATTCTAAAATTAAGTTTTGAATAATTATTTAAAATAGTTTTAAAAGAAAATCTGTTTTCATAAATATTTAACTTAATTAATTACAAATTGTTTGTTCACTATCTAAGATTTGAGTGTAATAAAAAAATTTATGTTAATTTTAATATGTAAATATTGTATTAAGTAATGAGAAAAAAGAAAAAGCTTATGTATTATGGCTGGGTAGCTGCAGATTATTAGTTTTTTCTTTTATTATAAATATAATAAACCTCGAATTTTTAATAAAATTAAGAAAAACAAACAAATAATAACCAAAAAATAAGTTCACTAAGTAATTTAAAGTTTTAACTTTGTAACGACCTTTTTCACTCATTACAACCAAAACGAACAAATTGAACCATACTAACTTCTTTTGTTATATATTAAAATAATTACATTCAAAATTTGAATTAAAAATCAGTGTATAAAATTTGGTAATTCATAAAATAATAAAATAATTATTTAAATAAACTTCTTTTGATTTATTAGTATTCAAACACAACTTTCTTTCTTGGCAACAATACTGAATACCCTGCTTATGATTTGCCTAAATTGCTAAATTGAAGCATGATACAGCTTACTTTATCTCCTCAAAAATAGCAAACGTCATTTATATATGGCGTGAGCGATCTACATATAATATAAATCTGTATATGTATATGATTATTATATATGAGCTGATATCCTCACCAGTTGAGCTACGTAATTGCTTCCCTTTATCTTTTATTGGTAATATTTTAGCTGATTATTTTGTTAACCTTTAAAATTAAAATCTTGCACTTGAAATTATTTGTAATTAAAAAATAATATTTACACTCATAAAAATTAAAAACTGACATTAATAAAAAAAAACAAATAGTTTTTATTTGAAAAACTGAAAAATAAGTTGATTGCTTTTTGTTTGACCTTACAATAAAAAGAATCTTCTATAAATAAAAATTATTGTCAGGCTTTAGTGAATGGGAAAATATCAGTGGAATAATCGATACAGTTCATCAGGATCAAATTGGCAATGATTTTTATTTCATTTGTATAAAGTTTTGTCCATTTCTGATTCTTTTGCAGTATACCTGCTATAAAACCTGGACAAAATAGCATTTTTAACTATCAAATATCCTTAATTAAAATCAAATAGTTATGCAAAGTGGAGAAGTTTGATGAAATTTTTTATTATCTCTAAAATGCTCGCTTATCTGGATAAATTCTACAAGTTGCCAGTTGCTTGGAGTCACTGAAAATTTTATCATGAATTCCTGTATTCAATGAAATGTCATAGGGTCGAATCAGACCTACGGTCAAGCGACATAAACAAAAAATACTTATGGATATTTTTCGTTTAGCATTCAGTCACATGTGACCTAGTTAAAAAAATATATTCAAAATTCTTTTGAAATTATTTTTATTTTTTATGAAAATTTATTCACAATTCATATTTCGCTAAAGCAAGATGACAAAAAGCATAAAACTGTGTTTCCCATTCAACTTCAGATAATTTTATTTCAGTTCCGGTTTTATAAAAAAAACAATTTTTAAATGAAATACAGACCATTTTTCAGGATCATAATGATTGTAGAGTCAGTCGTTACACAATCTTTAAATATAATCATCTCAAGGATTCTAATAAGATTTTGCTTGCAAATTTAATAATGGAGCACTTTCAAAAGCTTAATTTAGTTGCAGTTAGCTTTGCTTTAATTTCCTTGGGACCAATTTCTGTTGGCAATGACTTTTGTGCCATTCAATTGTGACCAAATATTCTTTTACTTTATTTTCCTTTCTGATTTGGAACATATTAAATTGGGGGTCGATAAAAAGAGCATTTTAGTAAAAAAAAAAAAAGGTTTCTAGTTTTATCATATACTAGAACAGAGAAAATTAACTGTGGTAAGCCAAGAACAGCTCTTAACGTATGCGCATTTATTTTTTTTAATGCAAAAGGAATTAAATAAAATGTTGAGCTTTAATTCAAATACATAGACTCTATTTGGTCATATATTGGGAGCGAAGTAAAATAGTTTTAATAGTCCATCATATTTTCCCTTCATGATGAAATTTATTAAAATCATCTTGCTTTAAAAAGGAAATTTTCTACTGGCGAAATTCTAAATAAAATTCCAAAAAAAAAAAAGATAGAAATATCACTATAAATATAATAGATAAAAAAGTATAAATTAAATTTATAATTTTTTATTTAAATTTTAAATGAATAAAAAAAACATGCCCTTTAAAAAAAAGCTTTTTATTCATTCCATTGACCAACATTTTAAGTATTATAATTCTTTAAATTCAGGACTTGTGAAACTTTTATTATTCAAGAAACTACAATTAACTTCAATATTTGAAATTATTTACATATTGAAAGAGAAAAAACTATCACCCTGAAATTTTAAAAATAAATAGAACAAATGACAACAAAAACCCTTTTAATAAGAACATTTGAGCCATAGGTCAGTTAGTTTTATGCAATTGTTTACAAATATTGTCACAAACGATATTAATTTTCATATTTATGGTACAAGTAGTACATTTAAAAATTATAATTTAATAAGCAATCAACTAAAATTATTAATTATTAAGAGATTGTAAAAGTTTATTATCATCCATTAATTTGTATTGGAATTTATTTAATTTTTTTCCAGGGAAAAAGCTAATTATATCGACGTCTTTATCAATTTAGGTACAATCTGTGCCATATTACACGAAATTCTAGTCAATAATTATAACTAGCCCTAATTACTCTAACAAAAATTTGTTAGTTTTGTATTTGCTTCATATTACAAAAAAAAAAAAACAAGAAAAACTAAAATATTCAAATAAATATTTAACTATAATTATCGTCAAACAAAAACAAAAAAAAAAAAATAGAATTGCATTTTAGAAAGTCTCATATTTACATATGAATGAATGCAGCAATAATACTTTTCACCCAAATAATCCATTTGTCTACTAAAATTATGTTTACCTTTTGATTTCAGATCCTGTAGACGACGTCAAAATTTGTATATATATATATATATAAATAATTATAAATTCATAAAAAAAAAACAAAACTAAAAGTCTTTGTAAATTTAACTAGGTAACCACTAATTATGGACTTTAAAAAACTCGAATCAATTAAATAAGCAACAAAAACACTCAAAAAATTAATTGAAAATTATAATATACACAACAGGACACTTTCAGCAGTAATTTTATAAAAACTCCAAAATAAGGATGTACACTTAATTATTTTTTTGATTTTATTTAAATTTTAAATTGATATTTATTAAAACATCACTTCAGAATTGAATAAATAATATAAAGAATCTCAAAAGTTTACATTAATCGCCACAAAGCGTTGCAAATATTACTGATGCTTTCCTACAAAGAATGTTAGAGAAAGTGAGACAAAAATTTTCTTGACATTTTGCACAATCGCATGATCTAAGTGCTGCCAGAGCTATACTAACTGCATATTACGTTATTAAAATTTATTATTTCCATGATTTTTATAATATCAAAAACACTAATCAACTATAATTACAAAAAATAGAAATCTATTATTTTAAAATTAAAAAAATATGAATATTTAACTATATGATGCATATTAAATGAAAATAAAAAATATATTTAATGTTAAGTCAAATATTTATATTCTTTGTAATAATATGAGTGTAGTACTAGTTTAAAAACGAGGGAAATTAAATGCGTTTTTGTTCCACTTTTGAAGGTTAGGTTTGTGCCTGCTATAACAAATTAGTTTGATAAATTAATATTTCTAAAAGTGTTAATAAAAACATCTTTATTATTTATTGATTATTAGTATATATGTAAGTATAAATATTTTCAAATAAGTTGTAAAAAATGTTTTAATAATAACATAGGTAACAGTAACATATTCTTTAAAATATCGATTAAAATCGTGTCAATTTTTACATTATAAATCATATCAGGAAAAGATTTGATTAAATATTTTTAACTATAAATTTATAAATATAATATTTCCATAGACAAATATAATGAATCCTGTCAACATTCCGATAGTTCCAAATTGGAATATAATATCTGGTTTTGTTTCAACACCAGATGATGGATTTTTGTACATTGGATTGAAAACAATAAACTACATTGGTAAAATTGAAGAAAACAAAACGCCAGAAATGAAAATATTTTGTACAAGTCAAAGGTATGTTTTTCCATTAGAAAATCTTTTTTCTAAACAAAAAAAAAAAATATATAACTTTATTAATAACTTTTTTGTGAAGAATAAAATGTTTAGATGTAGATCCAGACTGGTCAGATAAAAAATATTTTGCAGCATTGTCTAATGATAATTCTATACAAATTTGTAATTTAAATGATTTTACAATGGAGAAAGGACATAAAGCTCATGTCAAAGTAAAATTTTTCACAATATTTTTATAATATTATATGACTTATAAATATGATTTTTTTTTTCGGTTTCTTTTAATAGAAAGGTAATAGAAATGATGAAGAGGACTCTCAAGAACAAGTAGCTTTATGTTACCTTAGAAGCGGAAAATTGTTGTCAATTGATTCAAATAATATAGTTTTATATTGTGTACTTTCAAATAAATATATAAAAGGCAATCGTATTATACCAACAAAATATAAAATTTCTATATTAAGCAGAGTTCCTAGTTATAAAAATATATTTGCAGCAGGTACAACGCGTGGATTAATATTGATTGTGAATCTTATAGGTAATTAAATTTTATTGTAATTAAATTAAATTATTTGTTTTAATATATTGTAGAACAAAAAGTTTTATATACTTTACGCGGACATGATGCTGAAATAACATCATTTTCATTTATTAAAAGTTCATTATTAAACAAACTCACACTTTCCAAGTCTAAAAGAGAACTAAGTCAAGAC
Organism: Acrocera orbiculus; assembly: GCA_947359355.1. NCBI lineage: Eukaryota > Metazoa > Arthropoda > Insecta > Diptera > Acroceridae > Acrocera > Acrocera orbiculus. Next base: position 26,048,358 of record OX375756.1, on the reverse strand, counting down.
TTGTCAAGTACAGATGATATTTTTGATATCTATAAATTTGATAATGAAATTGTAGAATTTGGAGCTCCAATAAAATCTAAAATAACTAAGAGCGATGATGAATATCTCGAAGAAACTAATAATGAAAAAAAATCAATTGAAAATGAAAATTTTGATTTTGTTGAAGCTTGTGAAAATCTTAAAGAAGATATTATTTCATTAAAATTATCTGAAGAGCCTAATAAATTAATATCTATGTGTCCTAATGGAAAAGTAGAAGTTAGCTTGAATGAATGTCAGGAAGTTTCAAAAGGAAATTCCAATTTATATTTATCATCTAATTCTAATGATAGTAATAAATCTTTTGATACTGCAATAACGAAAAATGGGGAATATATCGAATCAAATTCAAATAATGAAAATATTTTAGAAAAATCAATGAATACATCTAATGATATGGAGGCTTCTGAAAAACTAAAACCAATATTGCTTGCTTCTGGATCGCAAGAATGCACCGTGTGGCTTTGGGACGTTTTCAACGGAGCAGCTGTTAAAAGAATACAATTAATTAATGGCCCATATACAACAAATAGTAAATTTAAAAAAAATACTTTTCAAATTAAAATATTTGTATTAGTCAAATTAATAATTTGTAGACAAATTTACAAGCGTTTGTTTTCTCAATCAAAACACAATTATTACAAATAATCGAACTGGTGAAATCTTAGTCTGGAGAATGTTTATTGAAGATAATAAAATAAATACAAAATTAGAGACAAGATCAATTAATCATCGAGGTGTTGTTTCATTTTGCAAACTTCAATCATCGGATATTATTTGGTCTATTTCCAGCTATAGAGAATTAGTATGTGAAAATATTAGTACAAAACAACTAATTGCAAAATTTTCATGTGCTTCCTCAAATATATGTCAAATAAAAGAGCGACCAGATGATATGAATAAGTTAAAAAATATATAATTATTATTTGAACAATAACTAGATATGAAATTTTAGGATTGCAATTGGTTTTTCGGATAAACGACTAGGAGTTTTAGATATTTCAAATATGACACCAACATTAGTTCATATAGAAAATTTTTCTAATAAAATTGAATCTCCAATACTTTCTATTTGCTGGTGCCCCGGACAACGATTTATAGCTTTTGGCACATTAGAAGGAAGAGTAAGTTTATTTAAGTAGTATATTTTAGATTTTTATTATTGCTAAAATACAAATATAATGTTATAAATCCTTGTATTCTTTGCATATTGTTTATTATAGCTTAAGTTATAAAAGCTATAGCCATCCAATAAACATATAACATTATTTTAAAATATTCACTTTATATAGTCATTTTTATTTTAGGTAGGAGTGATTGATTCTGAGAAACCACAACTTGCTCCTGTTATATTGAAACCTTTTTCTGGAAAGCCAGTATACTCTCTAGATTGGTTTGATAAATATATTTTTGTGTGTAGTAATGATAAAATTGCTGTCTATAAATGGAATGGAAAAATGGAAGGTAAATTTGTTTGTTTTGTAAACTATCATATAAATTAATTTTTTCTTTGTTTTAATATCTAAAGATTTTGTTTTACTTGAAAATATAAAAGAGGCAAGTTGTGTTAAAACAATAGAAAATGATATATTTGTTGGAACTCAAACGGGCTATATTGTTTTTTATAAAAACCTTTTTAAAGATTTAAAGTTTGAAGAAAAACAAAAACTTAAATTAGTAGCACGATATATAAGTGAAATAAGTATAAATCCTATCAATAATAAACTTGTGGCTGTTTCTACAGCTACCCCACAATTATTTATATTAACATTCATTGATGATATTTTAACAAAAAAGATTTCATTTGAACATGAAAAAATTGCTGGATTTAATTATTCTGTAAAATGGAGCAATTGTAATGAAAATTTACTTTTATGCTGTAATTCAAAGGGTAATGTAAATATTTGGGATGTTTCACAAAAAGCTAAACTAATTTGTTCAAAACAATATCCTTGTAAAATGACTTATGGATTATTTTCACCGCTTAATGAAAATATTGTAATATGTGCTGGAAAAAGTACATCAATTGAAATGTTTGAAATTAAAAATACAGATAATGAAGAAAAATATTCTTGTAAAAAAATTTATAATAACTTTAAAACACAATGGGGGACAGAATTGGAACAAGGTGAAACTTCTATAACAAAACGTAAAAAATTAAATAGGAATAGAAAAGATAAAAAAGATATTAATATGAGTATAGAAAGTATTTCAAAAGAAATTAAAAATCTAAATTTATCAGAAGAAAAGAAATCTATGACTGAAACACAAATTTCAACCTTTGTATCAGATGTATGTATATTTTTTTTTAATAAATTTTCCTTCTTCTTTTTGTTTTTGTTTAGTTTGACATAATTTTAACCTTAGGCTGTGGTCTTCATGGGAGCAGTTTTTGATTAGCATTAGTTATTGATACCATACAATTGGGAAAAGTTTTTAGCCGTTTAAAGTCATAAAAATATTTGGATATTAATAAAAAAATGTATTTTTACTGAAAATTTTATAACTTTTGCAATTTTACATCGATTTACATTATTCTTTTAACGACACAGTTCGTTACGAACGTAAACGACACAATTTCGTTACGCAAGAACGGCAAAATATTTAATCACGCGCACCAGATACAGACTCCTGACGAAATGACAGCGCGATAGCGCCGCTTAGTTTTTTTGGACTTAAAATCTAAAAGCGCGATAGCGCTGCATAGTCGTCAAAGGGTTAATTTCGGGTTTCTAAATTAAAATTTAAAATTATCTATTTAAAGAGATAAGTTACATTTACGGGTGTTTAATATAAAAGCATATATTAATTGCTGTTAGATAATTTTATTCCCCCGTTCGAGATTTACGTTAGTTTTTGAAAAGTGAAAATTTTATTCGACCCGTAGAATTTGTTTCTGATAATTTAATGGGATGCTTTAACAAAAAGATAGATTTTTAATGGTTTCCAAAAAATTTTTAATTTGTTAAATTAATAAAAACTATTTTTTTTTTGTTTGATTAAATTTCACAGGATGTATCAACAATTTTCTATTTGACTGAAAAAGAATTAAACAAAAATTCTATTGCTGTCCTTCTATCTTTATTGGATAATAATCCTATGGATAATGTCATGTGCACAAAACTTTTTGGTAATAGAAAAGACACTTATGATCTCCTTGATGCAGAAGGTATGTTTGACGCTAAAAGTATTTTGAGAAAATACAATTTTGTATTTATTATAGTGTTTTTATTATAGTGAAAAATTCTACAATGAGTGTTTCATCTTCAATTGGTCAGATTTTAATCCCACAGATTGTTGGAAGCTTAAAAGAAAATATTTTAGAAGCCATAAAATTAAAAAAATTAACAGAATTTCATTTGTCGTTAGCTCCGACAATTTCTTATGAGTAACTAATACAAATAGTAATATATATATATTTATTTTAATAAAATAAATACTAACTAAATAATTAGTATTTGAATAGTATTAATTTTATATAAATATATATATATGTATTAAATTAAATATATTGTTTATGATAATTAAATATAATTTATAGATTTTGGAAAAATTGCTGTTCAATTTATGCAGATCAATTGTTAGATAGCGATCAACCACTAAGAGCAACTCCTTATCTTTTAGCTTGTCACAAAATAAAGGAAGGAATTGAATATTTAAAAAGAAAAAAATTTCATCGTGAAGCATTAGCTATAGCTAAAGTACATTGCGAGGAAGATGACCCAATTATAGAAAATATAATTGAAGAATGGATCAATTTTTTATACATAAATGGAAATTTCGAAACAGCAGCATTAATGTAAGTATTAATCAGTATTAGTTATATAATAAAATTTTTTAATTTATTTTTGTCTTCTTTTGCAGTTGTGTACTTTCTGTAAGATATGAGCTCGGTAGAGACATGTTGAAAAAAAGGGATCCAATGACAGATGATATACAAAAAATAATTTATTGTCTTAACGAATTATGTAATAAAACTATAACAGAATAATGAATTAAATTATAAAATAAAATATTTGTTTTTGAGTTCATTTTGTAAAATGAATGTTATAAACCCGTTAGGTTACATTTAGAATTGATCAAAGGGGCATTATATTATTTTATTTCTTTTTGTAAGTTGTATGCTTTATAAGTTTGTTACGTTAACATATGTTTTTTGCTGGGTTCACTATCCATGATGACCTAATATAGGCATTTGTATAGCATCGTAACGAACTCGCTATGCGCAGTTACTGCGGTTGTATTTGAGGGGTGGTATTTACCATTGACAACACTGAGACCCATTCTACACAGGCCAACTCACAGCGATTCTGTGAGTTTTTTATGAAAATAAACGATTTCGCTGTGAGTTGGCCTGTGTAGAATGGGTCTTACTCATTCTCTCTACTAAAAAGGTGAGATTTTTAAGGAAAGAGCGCTAGTCGTACGAAATAAAAGGGCTAAATGCCGCAGAACTAGAAGAGATATAAAAAAACAAAAGAAGAAAATCGAGATATAATAGTTTAACCCCACCGTTGTCCATCCTCTGATCTGAACTGGCTAATCTGAAAATAAAAATGATTTATGAGGAAAAGGGATTAGTACCAGTTTAAGACATTCTTTTAAACGTAATTATACCCTGCAATACTATAGAGCCAGATTTATCCTCTTAATGTTTTAGTACTTGTTTAGAGGTTCAAGCACCAGCAAAAATTGTAAAAGTATCACTGAAGTAAAACTTATTCCGATTTTTGCTTTTCATTTTAAATAAATTCTTTAAATTTGTGTTTTTGAATATTTAGGGTTAAACTAAAGAAAATATTTAAATATCAGTATGAGTGTAGCAAAAGTTTTCCTCAGAGTGGGAAAAGACAAAGAAATATCAAATTTATAGTTTATTTTAAAGTATAAAATATTTAAATTTAAAATTTTATTTCAAAATTATCTCACGAGGTGTTTATAAGAATTTTTTTCGAACCTTAAATTTACTTAACATACAGACTTTGACCGTAACTAAGTTTTCTGTGCAAATGAAATAATTCGTTAGATGATTTTGGAAAGTTTTTTGTTAGAATTTTTTGAAGACCTCCATCCTTTCCTGTCATGGTAAGACTTTAATTTTTTTAACGTTATAAAATCTAGCTCCAATGGAAAATTGTTCTTTTCTGCCCACCTTTTTTTACCAAGATACTATTGTATGTATAAATAGATCCTGGGATTGAGATCTTTCTTGCATCATCGCTTAGAATTGCTACAAATGTTACAATTAATTAAAAATAAGGATAATGTGTATGATAATAGAGGTCAACTTATGTTCTAAACACACATTTTTTACAGCTTTTGATATTATGTAAAATACAACTTTTCAAGATCATGAACCAGCTAAATCTGGCCATTTTTATACCCTAGTTTAAATTATTAACTATTAGTTGTAAATGGTTTAATAATAAAACATAAAATAATAATATTAATACAAGTTTTAAGCGTACATGGACTGAAAAATATTTCTGTTTTTTGACATTTGCAATTTTTTCTCTTGTATAATGCTGTTATATTATTATTTATTATATTGGAAAATATTATTAGAATATTATAAAATATATTTATTAACTCTTATCTTAAATTCCTTTGGAATTGCTGAAGTTTCTTGGAAAATTAATAGAAAATTTTACTAGTAAAATTTGTAGATTTTAATAAAATTTTTCTTATTGGGCAAGTCGAGATAGACCGGGTTCCTGGGGCGGATTTAGGATTTTGGCGCCCTAGGCTTTAGAGCTCATACCGCCTTTATCATAAAATACAACGCTCGTTGCCGGGTCTCTCAGTGGTCTGCAGCATATTCTCTATTACTAAGCGTAATATATATGAAGTATAAAATTTTATAACAAGAAATTGTAAAATTAATGTTTTGAATTTAAGGAGCTTTCAAAAAGGACGGCTACCCTGAAACAGAGTTCATTAGAGATATGCGCAATGGGGTTCAAAATGGCAAAATATCGCCATAAATATAGCGAATTCTAAAAAAAAAATATAATGGATTTTATAAAAATATTGTAATTAATATAGTTATAAGATTATTTATCATAAAATTATTCAAAAAAATAATGTTTTTATTATATAAAACAATTTCAAAGCAGTCACGGAGAAAACTTCAATGCGAAATTCTAGCAAGAATTCAATCGAAATCGAGTTTTTCCAGCAGAAAAAAACCAAAACGGCTACTTTTCGTCCCCTTTATTAACAAATATCATTCATGTTTTTCCCGAGAAAATTATTTCTGAAAAGTAGTTCTCTTTCATTGTTGTTTTAGTCCTACTTTTCCTACTGGTACCTTAAATATTGATTGATCAAATATTAATTATATGCTAAAAAATTTTGGAAAAACAGAAGAGAAGCGCCATTGCGCTTTTTTTTCAAAATAATGTAATTTCATCAAGAATATATTTAAGAAAATATTTATAAAAAAAATTCTTCATCATTAAAAAAAAACGTCTGGGACAGTGAAAACTACAAAAATTTTTTGTTTTTCTAACACTCACAGTACTCAGAAATAAAAATACCTAAGCATTCATTTGAATACAAAAGATAGATTAAAGGCTTCAAATTAGCTTTACTTAAAACGATAACAAGAAGAAAAAAAGACAAGCATTTCATTAGCTATAATTTTAGTATTCAACTCTCATCACTATGACTCATAGCCCCCAATTATGGGTTAAATCAGATATTTAATTTCTTTTAGCATATCTATGCACAAAAATTAATATAAGGGAGGATAAAATAAAAAACAAAATAATGATTTTAAAAAATTTTCACATGTTAAATGGGGAGTTAAAAAACTAAAAACATTCATTATTTATATTAAATTTTAAAAGAAGGGCTACTTAGATTAAATCGCATTTCCGTGGGCTACTGAACATTATAGCGCGCTTAGATATTTTTAACAAATATTTGTTGGCTGTATAAGCAGTCGTGAGAAATCAGTCGTCGATGGTTAATGTACATGGCCGTTTCTTGTTTGAGAAGGCCTTTTCTGTTTGTGAACTTAGGCGAAGGGCCTTCGTATTGAAGTTAAAAGAAAATAATTTTTTAATTAATTGATTATAAACTTTGTTTTATAATTTTTTGTTGTAATTTAATCATACTGAAAAGTTTTAAAAAAAAAATAAATAAAAAATATTTCGTAAATAAAACATAAAAAATTTAAAAGTAGATTTGATTCAATGAAAACACTAATAAAAGTTATGTTTTCGAAATTTTAACTATAGTACAAGATATTTAAAAAAACTTTTAAGTTACCGAGATACGTCTTAGTTTTTAAGAGTTGGGTGCGGTAGTGTTAAGCATAAATTTTTAGTGAATTGTTTTCAATGTTTTCATTGTGATTTACCGTCAGAAAAAATTTAAAAAAAAAACTATTGATGCTGTAAAAAGTTTAATATGTAAATTACAAAAAAAGAAAAATTTACATACCTACATTTGTATAAAATGATATATATATATATATATACATATTTTTGTATTATTAACTGATTTTCAATGAAGGAGGTGAGTGGAATTAAAAGTGTATTTTAAAATAAAATTTTAGTTAGACACACAGGAAGAATTTCACCCAGTATTATTCAATTGTTTTGAAAGAGAAAGTACAAAAATGTTAATATTTTTATAAATAAAAGAAATATAAGATAATTTTTATAGAAAACTTAACTCTCACAACAGTTTTATATTATGATAAGATACATTGTTAAAATAACATATTTTTAATTGAATAATATTATATCAAAGTACTAACATCAGTTAAGTTCACATATTCATAATCTCAGTTAGCATAAAGCATAAGTTATGCGAAAAGGTGAAAGCTATTTTAAAAATTTGTGCTTAATATTATTTGATCCGAAAATTTATGCTACAAATATAATTTTGGTTTTAATTTGATTTTATTTGATGTTTCTGGTTTAGAATTGTAGGTTAATAAAACTAATTTATTTCACCGCTTTATATATAAATATAGTATATACTTTTATATGGATGGATGTAAATCTAATTAGATCAAAGATTTTATTAATTGCTCTACAAAAATTCCTGTTTTTAAACAAGTTGTTGTTTAGTAATTCTACTTAATTTGCCTTTAAAATAATTATTTATAATGATATCATTTTTTGCCAATTGAATGAATTTATTGGAGTACATTCGCACATGGTAATCAGTATGAAATTTTATTAAAATTATTTACTAGCCTAAAATTTGTTTTGGAAAATTACAAAATAATTATTTTAATTAATTCAATTACATTGAACTGTACTGTTCAATAACTGTTTAAATAAGGGGCAACTAACTCTAATTCTGGATTATTTGAATTAATAAGGCATAAGGACATGGAACCAAGCTCCATAATTAAATCCATAATTTTAATATAATACTGCAAAATGACTTCAGGGGTAAAATGTCCAAAAATAAATAAGAATGTTTGTTTCGAGGAAGTTTGTTGTTATGAATTTAATTTTGTCAGAAAACCTGTAGTCTTTTATTTTAGTTTTAAGTGTATCTGTGCTAAAGAAGCGATTTAGTTAAATTTTACAAGCTCTTAGTCCGATAAAATCTGCAATAGAATGTTGGATATGATGGCGGACTATGTCCTATAAAATACTCTTTAGACATTTTTTATAGTAAGTATAACTTTTGAGACCATACAAAAAAGGATTTTTATGAATTTTTCTAAAAAGAAGTATTGCATCGAATATTTTGAAATTTGGCAGATATATTTTTGCATAAATGAACAAGTAATATAAAAAGAAATTTTTTAAAGTATATTCCTACTTGAGATTGTTTTTTCTTTTTTCTGAATTCAGAATTCGTAATTCGTTACATTCAGTTTTCTGAAGTTTTTATCTCATATAAAATTAAAATTAGTTTATTAAATATAATTAATGAATTAATATTTGAACTAACTCTATTAACATCAATTGTCATGCACTCCCAACACAACAAAATTTATTTGAACTTGATTGGATGAATGGAAAAGATTTTATTAACAATTTAAGATTTTTACATACTTTTTGCAAGCTAATAGTAGGAATATAAAAATACAATGTAATCTTTTGAAATAAAAATATTGGCTTCAGCAAGTTATTTACCTTCTCCTTAGCTTTCACAAAAGAATTATTCTCCCAACTGCGGTAGTAATTCTGAACTTTAGAGTACCCGAAATCAAAAAACCCAAAAAGATTGTTAAACAAGAAAATATATTACCCATACAATGAACAAGAATTGTAGGAAAAAAAATTAAAATCCCACAAAAAGGCGGATTTTAGAAAAAAAAGTTGAAATTTAGTTGGCACCGGCAAAGTTATATTTTTTATCCAATCTTAAGACTAGGAAAAACTTGGATGGAGAAATAAACACAAAATATGCTAAAACAAGATTCAAAACGATCGGATGATTTGTTATCGAGTTGCAGTAGATTTGAAAAATTTAGTTTTGAAAAAAGCACCTTCAAGGCAAGTAACATACCTTTCTAACAGAGAAGTAAGCTGCTTTTTAGAAGGATGTAATTCAGAAACTATTTTAGATTTGTACTTTAAATTTTAATATCTTCGCTTTGAAAATACAAATTATTATCGAAAAATGCAAAAAAAAAACAAAAATCGAAATATTGAAAATTTCACACTAGTTGCTGGCTTACAGCAAAGCTGATTCCGATACTGAAGACTATAAAATCGTTATGGGTAAATTAATAAAATGTTCAGAGTATTAGCACGGCTGTAAGCCGGCACTTTGTGGGCAGCGTAATGCAAGGACAAAGTCCGGGATCATTTCCGTCTGTGTGTAGATATTTTCTTCATGTTGATTAATTATGATTTTGTATTATTCTCTTGAAACTACGCGTTTAAATTAAATAAAGTAAAATGGAACTGATATCCGCAGATCTATTTAATCAGCTAGTAGATATTAAATAACTGTTAAATTAAATCAGGTTCTAGTTGCTTATTGGAAAACATGTGTTATAACTAGATTTCAATTATTTTAGATTTTTATAATACAAAAAAAAATCTAATTAGTTATTAAAAATCGATTGAAAAATATTTCTATTGTAAAATCAATTGCAAAATCTAAGATGTTAAATTGAATTCGATATGAGATCAACCAGAAAAATTTGTAAAAATTAGCATGAAAATAAATTTCTGTATATATAGCAACAACAAAAACTGTAAGAATATGCACAACTCACATAAAATATATATGTATATAATCCTCATTTAATATAGAAATAAAAACTAGATCCATTGGATAAGGAAAATTGCAGAGAATGAATGATAACAGTTTAAATTAAAGCACGTTGCACTTTAAACGGTAATATAAAAATATTTTAAACTCAAACCGAACCAGTTATTCTACTTTTGTTGGGCAAAAAGAAGTTTTGTAGGTCAATTACATACACAAGAAAAAGTTGATGATCTTCAAAAAAATAAAAGCTCATGAAATTTTTCTTATGAAGATAGACGATAAAAAATTTTCAGCTTTATAGATGAACTTTTGATTTCATTATTTAGTGCAATGATTTTTTGTTCATCTCATCATTGTAAATAAATTTGTTTTAATTTTTTATTTTTATTTCATTTAATAATATTTACCTACACGTCTTTTAATTCACCTACTTAAAAACTTGATAATTTAAGTCTGTACATTTTATTTCATAATTGGTTTTAAAAATGTTACTAAATATTTTCATAATAAAAAGATCTAAATATGCAGTTGTTGTGGGGGAGATGCTAGAATTTGACATATAAAAATTTTTTTTTTATAGTAGGCGAGACTCTTTTGAGTGCATTTTTAATGGACTTTGTTACAGGCGTATTTTATTATAACATATAAAATATTTTCAATTGTTCAAAAAATGAAACCCCATTGGTGAATATTTTGAAAACAAAAACGTAAAAATTTAAAATAATTTAACGTTAATTATAAAATTTCTTTATAAATATGAGAAACACTCTCAACATTTCTATTTCAATTGTATCAAGTATTGAAACTCTCCATAAATAACAATATTTGACTCAATTTTTATATGAAAAAAAAAACTTAGCTTTCGTTGGTATAGTAATGTATGACTTCAGGAGCACCACTGTAGTTTTACCGTCTGTAAAAAAGGGTGATTTTTGTGAATTTTTCAAAATTATTTTTTTTATCCAATCATAAAACTGGGGGTCATTGTATGGTGAAACAAATTCAAAATATGCTAAAACCAGAATCAAATCGATCGGATGAATTTTTATTGAGTTACAGCTGCAGCAATTTTGAAAAATGTAGTTTTTGAGAAGAACTCTTTGAAAGTAACGTGCTTTTCTAACAAAGGAGTACCTGCTTTTTAGAAGGATGTAACTCAGAAACTCTTTAAGATTTTCATTTGAAATTTCAAAATGTTACTTTTAATGGTACAAATTATCGAAAAGTGCAAAAATAAAAAATCCAAATATTGAAAATTTCACACTAGTTGTGTCCTTTAATGCTTACGGACAAACTTACATATTTTCTTGAGGTTAAATTTAATTAATCCATTATACAATTTCAATCAAATAAAATACTTGCCAAAATATTTCTCTAATTGTGATTAATTAAAAAAATAAAAAAAAAAAATTACGTATGAAATTTAATTACTAATTTGTTGCAACTTTCACCTAAATTTCACATTGTTTTCGATTAATGCAAAATTTAATAAATTGCTTAATTTTCTCACCTTATTTTTATTTTATGTTTAGAAAAAAAAAAAAAACACTCCTAATCTTTTGTTAATGTTGTTATTTCAGATTTTTGATTAAGGAAATTATGAGAGTCTTGTGAAAATATTCAACAACAAAGTAATTATATGAAAATTTCATCAGTTATATACCAGATAGCAACTACAAAAAAAAAATGCAAAAAAAACACAAACAATTATAAAATATTCTACTTTTTGTAGACGAAGAAAGTTTAATAGTTTTTATGAAATTTTGTAAAGAAAAAATTAAATGGGGGACTCTCCTGGAATTCCAAGAAGAAGAAAAAAGATTATAACTGAACCCTGGTACAGCATTTGGAATGATAGGATTTTAGAAAATTTTTCAAAAGCAAATCTTTTTAATATCTGCTGTATTGTCGCTGGTCTCCTTTTGGTAATTTTTACAATTTTAATTAACTTAAATAACATATACGCTGTTTTTTTACTTTGAATCATTTAGTTTTATGGTTTTGTTATTATTTGTTAAATTAAATACAGTCCATATTTACAATAAAACATTAAGCAACAAATATATATAATTTATATAAACCCAAAGCAATAATTTGTGGTAATCATTAATTACGTCTTGAGTTTGAAGCAGGAATTTGTTTCGTGCATATCACAAATCTATCGAAAAAATATTTTAGCAAGAAAGTCAAGAAAGTTTTATTGCAAAAAGAAAGTGGACTTTTGAGTCTTTTTCTTGCAATCCAAATAAATTAATGTGATTTAGTTGTAGAATATTAAGTACATTAACAGCAAAACGGAAATGTATGTTTGATAAGAAGAAAATAACAATCAAGTGTCGAGGTGTATACCTAAAAAATTTCCTTACAAAAATTTTAAAAGTTAAGTTTCGTATAAACAAAAAATAAATTAGCTGCCCGTATATATATAGGCTTACATTTCCTTTGATTTGAATACTTCGTGTCTTGAATAAGAATTTTTGTAAACTTTAAGAGCGGAAGCTCAATTAAAAGGTTCATGTTTGCGTCATGTTTTTATTTTGTAATAAAGAAAAAAATGTAAAGAGCCATATTTTAATTTTTATTTAAATTATTTGATCTAAGTTTTTAAACAATAAAGATTAGCCACTTAATTGTAGAGCCTAAATATGCTTTTTGGTGTTTCCTTTTTAAAAAAATATATTGAGTAAAATATTCAAAAATGATCAGTTTAAGGGGATAAAAACTTTAAAGTAAAGGTGCTAAGTTGATAAAAAATACCAATGTTCCTAGCATCTGCCATTTCTAATATTAAGGTTCGGTTAATTAGATGAAAAAAAGGCATATTTTCAAAAATTTCTTTTGGCAATACAGGTAGTTCTATGGTTTATTCAATTAATTTTTATATGATAACCCAACATTTCGATTTAGCAATTTTTGGTAGCTTTGGAAGTCTAAATACCGATTTTTGCTTAAAAAATTTGCTATTGTAAAATTGATTTTTACGAATAAAAAAGATCTCGTTTTTATTTGATAAATAAAAAGTTGTTTGTTGTTTGGGAAATATACGAAAAAGTAGTGTGCAAAATTTCAAAATTATCGATCAACTAGATTTTGAGGTATCGTGAAAACCGGCTTTGAAATTAACAAGTTTCAGGAAAACGTTCTAAAGTTTTGCACACTCAATCCTTGCAAAGAACGCTCAAATGCTCATAACTTAAGTAATTTTACTCCGATCGACTTGAAATTTTGACATATTACTTTTAAGATGTTAAATATTAATTAAAAACATAAAATTTAAATACCGAACTATCCCCTTAAGCTATCATTGGAACTTTGAGAAAATTTAGGGGGTGTGCACACATTCTAGGTGGGAAATTACAACAAACTGACATACATAAATATCAACCGAGCAGAAAAAAAATTGATGTTACGATTAAAGCCTCGTTCATACAAAAGCGATAGCCGCACTACAATAGCGGCTGCCACTACAGTTACAAACCTTTTTGCTATTTGTTGTATCATCTAGACGAACTATTCTGCACGACATTATGCTTATTTTTGCTGCTTCATTCCTACTTTTGTAGGAATTCCTCATTCCAGTGCAGTATCCCGACTACACTGACCACCCATGGCAAAAGAAAGAAAGAATTTGATTATCAAGGATCACTAATAAATTGCTACTAATGTTAAAGTTTTAAATTGAATGTCCTTTTGATATTTTATTAAACAATCTGACACGATAGCGAAAATTAGGCAGAAGCAAAATTATTTCTATTTCCCGAGTTGCTCTCACTAATTGACGTGTTCATATCACAGAAGGTATTACCTACTTCTCCGTCGTATTTTAGCTTCGAATTTATGTTTGTGAAAATGAAAATTTTGATAGTATCCAAAAGAGAGCACTTAACAATCCAGCACAGAAATATTATATAAATTAAACTTTATCTTATAATTTTAAAAACCAAATTGGTAAATTTATAAAACTATTTTTTTGAATAATAGATTCTATACTTGGGTGCATTTTCTTGTGAAGTTTCATGGATTTTAGAAAATCATGGAGATCTCCCTACACCAGCATATCTTTTATGTGCTGGATATTTTATAATGTTTGTTGCATCAACTATTTTAATACATGGTCTGGTCACCGGACTACCCTGGGGCCTTTTCAGCTGGTCTATAGTAATTGGAATTATATCTATTCCTGAGCTAGCTTTGGTTATGATCATGACAACACAACATTGGGTAAATATATATTAAATAGATTTCTATTTTAACTATACTACGCATCAAATATTAATTTCAGGGATTTCAATCTACACACGGTCTAACAGAATTAATAACATATTTAATTCGATTGCTAATTAACTGTGCTGCATTGCTTTGTGTAATTCCAACAGCATTACGGTAAAAAAATATTCAATATAATTAAAACAAAAATTAATATTTTACTTTCAGATGGCGTCGCGATACTCAAGTATTAGTTCAGTTACAAACACTTGCAACACGATTACAAATGCCGACGACCCCAACACAAAGTGTTCACCTTGGAAATTTTAATTCAAAACAAGGTAGTAAAAATCATCGAAGAACTAATCAAGCTGGAAGTTACAATAATCCAGCATTTTTAATAAGTGAAGAAGAATTTATTAATGCTTCCTCATATTGTAATGAATATTGTTCTAGAAATGAATTCAATGCTAGCATGTTTGGTTTAGATTCATTACAAATTAAACCAACACAAACAACAGATACATTTAATGGTATTTAAAATATTTTTAACAAAAATTAACCAAAATAATTTTCTTTATATTTTAGCAAAAAGAACACAATCTTTAATGGATTTAAGATTTGGTATTCCAAACTCTTATATAACAAATGATTATTATGATGAGACTGATGGAAAATTTTTAAATAATTATTTTGAGAATACCAAAATTGTTAATGAAAAAACAAAAAATTTTGATGATTTAACTGCCATAGGTTCACCTGAGCCAATTTATTGTACAATCGAACCAAATAAAACAACAAAATTAGCAAGAAATTGTGTCTCTTTAGATAATTTAAATGAAATAATGACAATACGAAATGATTTAGGCTATGGAAATAATTTATTAGAAAATTATAATTTATTACCAATTATTAGGTATCCAATTGGTTTTCGTCAAATTTTTAATTCAGAAAAAAAATATCAACAGCAATTATTTAAATGTCAGTTACCATTTATTGGAAATGGTGGTATCGGTTATGGTGGCTACACAAATCCATATGTTAATAATAGCAATACAAATAGTAAACAATCCCTTGGGACTGAGTCTGATGACTACAGAAAATACAGGGACGTAGCTTTATAGCTTTTAATATTTGGATGTGCACATATTTTAAATTGAAACTAAAACTTTAGGCCAAACTCGAAAAAACTTGTTTTAGGTTTTAGTTTCCATTAATATATAAAAAAATAATGAAATATAGCTAAAATATATAATGCAAGTTTTGCAATAATTTAAATGATTATATATCAGCAATACACCAAAATAAAGTTACAAGTAGGATTTTGTTTAATTTTTGAATAAATAACCAATATAAATCTGTTATGTTAGTTGTAAAGAGTCTTTTAAATATAAAAAAAAAATATTGAGACATTTAAAAGTATATGTAAAGCAAAATTTAAAGAAGAAAAACTTTGCTATTTTTATTTGACTTAAAAGGGTGCTACAAATTTCTATGTAAATAAATTTTAACCAATAATTTTGCTAGTCGTAATAAATTGTTACTTAAATATTTTGGAATTTGATATTTAAGATTTAATATTTTAAATATATATAAAGCCATCCGTTGCAATATCTTACAGTTAATTTTATAAAATTTTAATTTAAAAGAAAATATATATTTTTTTTGACTAAAAAAACTGTGTAACTGTTTTTTTATAACTATTAGCATAAAATTATTTTAATTCTATTTTATTTTATTCTTAAAAAACACAAAGAAGTAATATTCTGATTGCATGGAACTGATTTAAGCTCTTGTAAAGTTTTGGAATTTTTTTAAAAAAAAAAACCTGTTGACTTTTCGGTAAGAAACAAAAAAAAGGAAAAAAAAAACAAAAACTGTCAAATTCTTTTGCTAACGTTAATATTAATAATTTTTTTCTCTTAAGTTCGTGAACATTTTTCAAAATTTAATTTTTTTATTAGAGGAAAAAAATGCAAAAAAAAAAAAACTAAAGTTTAAAAACTTTAAAACGCTGTAACTCGACAACGAAAAAAGTTAGAACCCTAATATTTCTGTTTTTTCGATTAAATTGACCTTGAATGGCTTATTCTATATTCTTGCATCATACTGCCACATGCTACTTGGGATACTTGTCAAAAAATTGCAGAACTAAGCTGGGAAATTCTGACGCATCCATCATCTTCGCTAGACTTAGCAGACTATCATTTATTTTGGCCTTTAAAAAAATTTTTGATGGACAAAAAATTCAATAATAAAGGTTTCAAACAAGCACTGTTTGATTCAATTTTTCGCATAAAGATACAAAAATTTTCAAAAAGAGAATATATAATTTTCCCTCACGCAGGCAAGAAATCAATAATAGTAATGGCAATTACATTATTTATTAATGTTTATTGACGGTAAAAAAAATTTATATTTTGTTTTATTCAAAAGACGGACAGAACTTTCCAGTAGACTTAATGCATATATGTACATACAGGATTTATTACTTTTTACAGTTTCTAAATTATTTTCCTAATGAAGAATGAAATAATATAAGGTGTTTCCCAAAAGTCAATTCGTCTCTTTAAGTTTATTTTTCTATTTAATTTGATTATTGGATATAAGTTAAAGTCAAAGTCTTGGATACTTTAAGCTTCTCAATTTTTCCATCGTAAACTCATCGCTGATACGCTCTTCCCCTATTGGGTTGGTTTTTTGAGTCGGAATTTTGCCTAATTATAATTAATCGAGAAAAAATTTAAAGAAAAGTATTTTTTATTATTGGAAATGTCTACTTCTTAAGCTTACCAAACAAATAATTAAAATTTTATTTCAATATTTTTTCTTATATAATTAAAAAACTCAATCTTTTGAACTTAAATTAATTAAAAAAAACTAACTTGTCAACCAATTGCTTACAAATATTTGCTCAAATAATAAATATTGTATAATTTTAAAATATATGAAATTTTGTTATTAGTAAACAAGAAAATCATTACGTTTCGATACGGCTCTAGCTAAATTTATTCCATCCATTGTTGGTGAACTAAATGCTATATCATCCATTGTGATTTTATTATATAAAAAAGTAGAATTTTTTACACAATTTATCAATTCCACTGCAACTTTTTTTCTTCTATAAAATGGTGATACCCAAATTCGAGAAATTCCACATTTAACTGGATATTCTTCTTGTGTACAACACGGTAATCCACTTATCATACAGAAACGATTAGCTTTATTTCGTTGTTCAAGTAAACAAAAACCAATTACAGTAGAATTACAAACAGCAAGAAATGATATAAATGGTGTTGGTAAATTTTCAGTTATATATCCTAATTCTTTATCAACAATTTTAAGTACTTCAAGAACTTTTTGTTTACGTTTATCACTAGAATTAGATACAATACGTATAATTTTTGATGAATTTTCTAATTTTGTTAGCCATCCAACAATAACATCTTCCGGACAACTTTGATATTTGAGTAGAGTAATTGAATTATGATAATCATTATGTAATTTTTCTTCTTCTGGTTCATGAGTGCTATATAATAGGCCACAAATAGTACATTGTATTGCCCCAAATTCTTTTTGGCCAGCATCAATTTGTAATTGTTTTAAGCCTAATCCCATGTAATTTGAAAATTTTCTATGTTTACGTTTACTACTTGGAGGTATTAGTTTTGTTGTTTTTGAATAAAATATTGAAAATAAAAGTTGTTTATGTTTTTGAAGAGCTTCTTCCATATTTTCCAAATCAGTATCGTTTTGTTTTTGTGTATCAGTTTTTTCTCTTAAAGATTTCATTATAACAGTTTCAGCTGCATTAAATTCTGGATTAGCTATATTAAAAAGAATATCTTGGGCAATATCCAAATTATTTTCAAGATCTACAATAAATATATTAAAATTAGCTTCTGTACATACATCATTAGCAATTAAAAAATCTAAAAGAAAATTTTGATTATTAATTATTTTTGGATCATCTGTTTTATATGGTAGTCTTTTACGGAAATTCTCATATTTTTCGTATTTAATTTCTTCTAAAGATTCTTTTTTTATTATGCTTACAGCTTTTTCAATAACATCTTCTTTTGATATATCAGTTTCAGGGACTTTATCTAAATTATCAATTATTTTATTAACTAATTCACTTGTATTATCAAATTGTAAATTTTTAGATTTTTTGGCCTTTTGATGGTGTTTTCTTTTAGTATCCCTTGTAATTAATGAAAAACGGCCTTTTGAAAGTCCAACCTTAATATTATTAGCAATTTCAAATTCATATTTAGATTGTTTACCCGATTTGAAAAATTTTCCATTTTTACGTGTATTATTTTCTGTTAAAATAGCCAAATCGCCTGTAAATCTATTGATATTACTTTCATTTTCATAAAATTCAGTAGAACAATCACTAAATCCAGAACTATCATCATCTGAAGAATCTTCATCAGCAATAGTTGTTGATTTCTCCTTTTCTACTTTAATGCTTGTATCTTTTAATGTTTCAATAGTATTTTTAATAATTGATTTAAGTTTTTCATTTTTGGTTTTGTTGAAAATTTTTATAAGATCTTCTCTATGGTTTTTTGAAGTATTCAGATGATGTTTAGAAACTTTATTTTGTGAATATAGTATTGACCTTTTTGCTCTTTTCTTAGGTTTAGATATATTATTCGGTATTTTTGGTTTCATATAGTTCACTTTTTCTGTTATTTTGGAGTAAAATATATTAGTTGGTATTTGCAAATTATTCGGTAATTTTGCATTGGAACAGTTCATTTCATTATTATAATTCATTTCTGATAACACTTTCTTATTTAATGCTAAGTTTTCTTGTAAAACTGTACATATATCGTTAGGAGCTTTATTTTCATTAGAATTATCTAATTGATTTAAGACTGAATTCACTATAAAAGAAGCCATATTTTTATATATAAAATATTTGATGCGTAAATATGTTAATATGTAAATATATTTTTCTTTAGTTGTATTTTGAATTAATTTAGAACAAAAACACGTTTTAGGCGGTTAAAGTCAACACAAAATTTTTCCTTTTACTGAAATTGACAAGTAGAGCCAAGGTACCAGAATTTAAATTTATGTAATAGAGTTGGAGCCATAAAATTTTTCATATTTGGGACTGCCTTAAATTTATCGTTAAAAATAATAAGTTTCAGTTAACCAATGGTAGAAAAAAAGGGATGAGAAAATATCAATCAATTATGTATAATTATAATAATTCGCTTTGTATACGTCACAGAATTTTTATTGTAGTGCAAATTTATCGTTTTTGTTTACAAATTATATGACGAAAGTTCAAGTCCTTTTAATACTCCAGTACAAAATACAAAGCGAAGAGCAGTAAGAAGAAGATTTGCAATGTCAGATTTGATAGTTATTATTGGTAAAATTGGTTTAGAAAAACGTGAAAAAAAGTTATATCTGCAAAGCTTTAAATTTTTAAGTTTTTTTCCCGTAATTAGGGGATTAATTAGCACCAACTACTGTTCTCCATTCTGTGCACCACGATTACTAAAATTGTGTCGAGATGGTATATTATTGAATTTTTTTAATTATAAATATTTTGGATTAATTTAGTGTAATGTAATATTTAGCAAAACATATCAATCGATTCGCCTTTTGATCAGTTGCGAAAGGCTGCACCTTCTTGGAATTTAGAAGGAGACATAAAACTACTCGAAGTAATGAAAAAAATTGCAGAGGTAATACTAAAAAAATTAAACATTAACTATAAATTGTGCTCAAAAAATAATTATAACAAAGGGCTTAGAAAATCGCTTAAGTACAACTAAATGTAATTTAGACAAAATGTTTTTGAATTTGGATCGAACAGAAGTCTCTTTGGGAAATGCAACAAATGGACTTTTTGCCTTACAGCACAATCAATTCGTAGAGAATCGTGTTTATGATGAAGATGAGACTGTAGTTAAAGTAAAAGAATTTCCAGCACAGGATGAATTGGTCAGAATTGATAGCTTATAAAATTATCAAATTAATTTATAGTATATTATTTAGGAAAACAAAAAATATGATCCAATCGAAACAATTAAGATTGTTTTAAAAAATAGTTTTTCAGCATTTGAAGAATGCTATGAAAAAATTTCACTCGACTATGATGATTCTGATGATGAAGAAAATTTATTAAAAACGTAAATATTATTTAAGTTTTAAAGTAATAAATGTGGATAAACTTATTTTTTTTTTTGTATAGAATAATTTATCGAAAAAAAGAGCTACATCCTGTGCGTCGTATACCCCATTTAATTGGCTCAGAAGAATGGAAACGTCAATGGCATGTAGGCTTATTGGATGAAAGCGATGAGCAATCGGGTGATGAAGATCAAGAAGTTACTACTTCACCTGAAGGCTCAGTATCGAGTTCATTTCAAAGTAATGTCCTTTTAGAAAGAGAAAATCCAGCTTGGGAATTTTATGGAAAAAGTCAAAAAGACAAAATATTTCCCTCATCTGACGATGAAAGCATGTTAGCCTATCAGCCTTCGAATACATCAAATATAAGAGAATTCACAGTTCCTTCAAACTATTGTAACCCTTCAGTATCGAAAAGAAATATAGATATTCCTAAAGAGAAAACACTTTTTGTAAATAGCTCAGAAGAATCTGATACTGAAGTAAATAAAAAGGACACAATTAATAATGGCAATCAAATATTAAATATTAGTAGGGCTAACTTGTACAAAACTATAAAGAATGAGCCAACCGATTTGGATGAAGTCGATCGTGATGCCAGGTCTGAACCTGAATTATTTAAAAATGATAAATCTAAGGATATAGAATCCGTGGAAAATAAACTTGTTCAAAATGTAGACAAATTTGCAGCTTCAAAAAAGACTGTCAACCTTTTTGATGATGATAACGCTGATAGTATTTCCTTTTTAGCTGATTTAGATAATAATGATCTGTTCAATAAAAGCTTAACTAAAACAATTAATTTGTTTGACAACAATGAAAACCTATTTTCACAAGATGAAATTCAAAAAACATTTTTTAAAGAAAATGATGGTGACAAAGTTAAAAGTAATACAAGTAAACAGTCCAAGGAAAACGAGTCTTTAATAACTGATCAAATCAATTCAGATTATTCAAATATATTCACGAAAACTCAATTTATTAACCCCAAGGTTTGTAAGAATATTATTTGTTTTAATTATTACATTTTAGGTATCAGAAATATTTTACCCAAAATAATTTTATATTTTAGGAAGAAATTTCTTATACAAAAGGTTCAAAAACAATAATTGCAAACTTATTTGATGATCAGCCACCAGATGATGATTTTGACACAATATTTAAATCAACAACTTTAAATAAAAATTTTACTAAATCAGGTTTTAAAAATACAAATAAAAATAAAGAACAAATATTATCAGATAAAGAGGAAATCTCAACTCAAAAAAGTAACTTAAATTTTGATACAAATTTAACAGATGAAGATTTCCCAAGCAACTTGGGTTCTGTTAGCCCTTCGCATAAAAAACTAACCAATAAAAATGAATTATTTTTTGAAAGTAAGCATGAAGATAAAGAACAAATTTTACCAGATAAAATTGAAGTTTTAACGGAAAAAACTAATTTAACTTTTGATATGAAATCAGTACAAGAAACTCTTCCAAATAACACAGATATCGAATCCGTTGATACTTTGTATGAAAATCTGACTAATAAAAATCATTTATTCCATGAAAATAAAAAGGAAACTTTATCAGATAAAACTGAATTAATTTTCACTGAAATTATAAGCAATAATAAAAATTCTACTTCAAGTTTAAGTTTGGATACAAATTCAGTTGAAGAATTATTCAAAGACAGCTCCCGAGCTGAATCTGTTGATATTTTTAATGAAAATATTTCTATTAAAAACGAATTTTTGTCAGATAGTCCAAGAGGTGTGTTAGAAAATGAGATTTCTTCTCATATAAATATACCTAAACCAATTATAGAAAACAGTAATATTAGCTTAGAAAATAGTTTACTTGAGAATCAAACGGAAGAAATATTTTTACAAAATGAGCGACCAGAACAAATAAAGAAAAATATCGTAGAGGATTTATTTAGTAAAGAACCTTATTTAAAATCTTTGGATACAAACACTTCAAATCAGAACGTTGAAAATCTTACATTAGCGCCACCTATTGATACAAATATTTCCACTGAAAAACTTCATAAAAGTGATTTTCTGGATTCTATACCTAAAAACAAAATTTTATTTCCTACTAATAATCTCAGAGCTGAAAATCTTATCCCTAAAACAACAATTAGTGCAGAAATAGAAACCTGTAATGAAAACTTAGTGGCAAAAACAAATAACTCCTTAGATTACGCTAATTTAGGATTTATCCATGATATTCCACCTGATGATGATTTCGATACTTTGAGTGATACAAGTAGTAAACACAAAAATAATATATTTTATGATGATTTCTCTGATTTGTACCCATCAGAACCACAATATTCATCAAAATGTATTTCTGAATTCTTATTTCATGATGAACCACCACCAGATGATTTTATAATCCATCATCAAATTAATTTGCCTAAAAAAGAGATTGATAATACCCAAAAATTGGAGATTAATGAAAGTATTAGTAGTACAAAAAAAGTTAACAAAATTGCTGGAAATTTAAATATAAATGTAACTACGCTGTTACCGAATTCAAAAATGCCTGAAATTAAAAGAGAAACTAATAGTAATAATAGTTACGAATCAAAATCTTCAGAGAGCATAAAAACTGAAACTGTCCAAACAAAGTCTTTGCCGAATGTGGAAGTTTTAAATAAAGAATCGTCTATGTTAAGTAGTTTAAATAAAACGCGTGCTAAAATTTCAATTAAAAGAAAACCTTCAACAAGGAGAGCAAGAAAAGAAAACTATGAAAGGACTCTCACTAGTAATGAAGAAATTGATAAACAAAAAAATACCAGTGAAACAGTTAGTACTGATATGGCTTCTGTCAGTGATACAAGACAAACTGAAGAATCTAAATCAAAAGTCTTAATACAAAAGAAATCAAATGAAAATAATACAAAAAATTTAAGAAAATCTAAAAGTATTTTTGACGATGATTCTGATGAAGATTTATTTCAAAATATTGTAACTAATAAATTACCTTCTGCTAATAAATCTAAATCTAAAATGCTACAAACAACTAAAAATGCTTTATTTTCAAGTGAAGAAGAAGATGAAATATTTAGTGAAAAAACTAAAAGCAAGGCTTTAGTAAAAAAAGGTAAAAATCCATCAAATCCAGTTAATTTATTTAGTGATATTGAAGATGAGCATGATGACTTGTTCGGACTTGAAACTAGTAAAAGTACAGTTTGAAATATATTTATTTTCATTTCTTTTTTTTTAATAATTTAAAATTTTAGATTTTCAACAAAATACTAAAACGGTAAGTTATAAAAAGCGAGAAGAGAAAAATTCACTTGTTACAGAAAAGAATGTTGAAGATAATCCGCTCGCAGATTTGTTAAATTAAATAAACGAGATAAAGAGAGTGTTTCTCATAATTTCATGAAGTAGATTGCAATTTGGAGGTTAACCTTTTTAACGCGAATTAACACATTGACTTGATTCAACTCACTAAATCCAGATAGTATAGTTATGCCATGCGGAATTAATATTGCAATTTACAATTTAGCTTTATAAAACGTGTACATAACAAATATATTTAAGGAAAATATTGTTTAAATAAAATAATGTAAAATACAAAAATATATATTAAATTAATTTTAAATTTTTATAACATTTGAGGGGGTATTCTGGTTTAGAATTTCGAAAAAATCGATTTTTTTGTTCATATCTTCATAGTTTAAAATTTGATCACAATGTTCCCAAGAGAATTTTTCGAAGTTACAGCTCATTTTGTGATGCGTCGACAAAATCGGTCCCCTTTTAACCTCAAACTTTAAACGTGTTTTTCTTGAAACTACATACTTGTTTCGAAACGGTGTGCATATTATATCAAGCTCTACTCAACCGATTCACTTGAAATTTCAAATGAAATTTGTTCTGTTTTGAGCTTATTTTGCTTTCGTTAAAACTTTTATAAAATTATAAAAAATAAAATTTAGCATAAAAAACATAAATTTAATAAATAATAAATCTTCATTTTTTAAGGGTCAAAGTTGAGCTAGAAGAATTTTCTAATGTGTTTTGGGCCTGAAAGCTATGCAATTCTAAGCTAAGTTATAAACTTTCAGGCTAACAACATCAAAACATTTTTTGAATGAGAATTCCGTAAGAAAGCTTAATTGGCATATTATAGCCTCAACAGGAGCTTCATAAAAAATTTCATAAAAATGCAGTTAGATTTTCATTCCATTAGATTCTTTTTTTGCAGTATACTTACGCTCCTGAATCCAAATCCGCTGCACTTTTTAAAAAAATTTTATGTCTAACCTTAGATCACTTAAAAATGTCAAAAAACATTTAAAAATTGACATTTTACAGCTCTTTAGGTTTTCAAATTTCCAAACATTGATCAATTAAGTCAATTCTATAGATTATGGTCATAAAGTTTGAGATGTAGTAATTTTAATTGGTCGTCTTTAGTGGTATCATTAAGTTTGAGTGTTAACGCATTTTGAACATAAATATTGGACATTTTTCAGGTGGTATGAATGTTCAAGGATCCATTTAAATTGACATTGATTTCTCTTATTGGTTTTATAAATTTACTGTAAAGTTCATATTTAGATTAACGTATATACTCCTTATTTTAGTTAAAATTAATGTATGTTAGTAGTTTCAGTCTCAACTAGGGAACCTTGGGATTTACTTTCTAACAACTTTGACAATAAATCTGCATGTCGTGGGGCAAATTTTATATGCAGATGAGAAAAAACAACATTTTTCTTTTATAAAAAAAAATGTGCAAAGTTTTATTAGGAATAAATTTTGTGTAATGTTTTGATTTTGACAAATCACACAATTAAACAATAATGCAATATTTTTAATTCTTCAAAAGTCTTTTTGGTTAGTGCAACAAATTTCAGTTTAAATACATAAAAAGTTTGTATGAAATTTACTTTTTTAAAATAAAATCCTACTATTTATATCTATTTTTGTTTACATTATATTTCGAAACACGCTTTTAAGCTAAATCCTTACTAAATACGATAATATAAGTGAAAAGCACTATTAGATTATTTTTACAATATTATTTTATAATTGGCTTAAGCAATTATGATAAATTTAAAATTAAAATTTCTTTGTCAGCACCACACCCACTTTATTATATTAATCAATAAAATTTTAATTTCACTATTTAAATTTTAATGCGAATTAAACTTATAGCTGGCCACTGTTGATAAAAGTACAAAAAAAAAAACAAAAATTTAAATTATTCAAAAACAAAAACAAAATATAATTAATTGAAAGCATAAATGAGTTTCATAGTTTTTTTACAATAAAAAACTATAGGCCAAAAATGAACTTTACAATTACAATCTAAAAATTTCTTATTGGAATTTTACGTGCGTGATTTATACTTTAAACATTAGCTGCTAAAATTAAATAAATTTAGAATTTTGTAGATAATAATAATTGATAATAGATAAAACCCATTTTATGTTTTAGATTCATTACCCTCAGGTATTATTAATAGAAGGTATAAACTTAAAAAAATAAATGTTCTCCTTAGAATTTGTGTATTCTTTTCGAAAAAATATATAAATTAAGTATAAAAAAAGCTCAGGATTATTTTATATCAATTGATTAATATTTATCAATTATTAAATTTGCAAATTTAGAATTTGAAAGGTAAAAATATATAAATTCTGATGGCATATTATTTTGGTCATATATTCTGCCATTTATTGGTAATACTTGTTCAAATATAGAGTTTGTGTATGTTTTGATAATTAATTTTAATTTTTCTGAGAAAACGAGAAAATTCTCAGTAGTTACTTAAACAACAATAGGAAAAATACTCATCAATAAGTTTTCTTTTGCATCCGTTCGTTATTCAAAAATAATGATAAAAAATTCTACTAGTTAGGAGTTCGTTTAAGGGGAGGGTAAAGGTTTGCACTTTTTTTTAAATATTTCAAGAATATTGTCCCAAAATTTGAAGTCGATCACTTAATAACTCTTAAAATAATTGACTAGTTAGTCTCCTCTCTTTTACTCATTCACTGATTCATTTTTAGCTTTAAAAATTTTTAAACGCATTTTTCTCAAAATTGCATTTACAAAGTCGTTGTGCACTGCCATTTAAAACCTACATTTCCGGTTTACATCAAATTTGGTACACAATTTCTATGTATAAAATATCTCCCCCCCCCATTGAGTTTTAGAATTTTTTTTTACATTAAAGGGGTTTTCTACTTACAAAATGGCAGAATTTTTCGTCGAAAATAGCAGTCTTCACTTTAAATGAGCACCAAAGATTTTTAAATGAAAAGGAAAATAATAATCAAAGAAAGTTTGGGGAAGGATTCGGCGATACTTTGAGTTGATTTTATGGGTTTTTGATTTCAGGTAGTTTTCAGTTGGGATACAGTGAACACTAAAAATAATCCGTTTCCAAAGACAGCTTTGGAAAAGCTGTGTCACCGCCTTTTTTGTAAATATTTTCTAATAAAAAAATTACAAAATGTTGTCAAAGTCATGATTAATAATATATAAAAGAATTCACGAAAAAAGTGTTTTTTTTTGTACGCTAAAACCCTTACCATCCCCTTACGGAGAAGCAAACGAAGGTAGTGGTAGTAAATAAATACTAGTAGGAAAAATAATCACCAATAAATATTTTAGCATAAGATTATGAATGATAATTATGATAAAAAAGCCCACAATTGAGAAAGTAATCATTGGAGAAGACACGAAATTAGTAGCAGCGATCAAGCTTGATACAATTTTTTCTTACCTGGAATATTATTAAAATCTCTCAAAGCGAAAAACTTTGTTAAGTAAAAGATTAGTAATTTTAGCTTTTTTCAAAATCAAGCCAAGACAGCGAATTTTACAGGTAACTGGCGAAAAACTGGCGATTATTTACTGTAAAGTAGATGTCTTTTATCGATAATAATCGCTTGTTATCAATGTTCTGTTAATCAAAAACAATGGTAAAGCCGTCAGAGAGAAGAATTAAAAAGATTTATGCATCACATTTTTATCCAAATTGTTAACATTTATCTTTTGTCACGTTTTTCTTTTTTCTTAAATTAAAGTTATGTTTATTAAAGGATGTTTAGTGAGTTACTCTCATTAGAAATTTAGTAACGTGATAATCAATTAAATATATTTTAGTCCACGTTTTAATCCTGGGGTGGCCAAACTTTCGTATGCCATTCGTCAATTTGGTAGATAGAGATAAGAATGGAAGATACTTTGCTTATACCCAGTTTAATTAAACACTAATTATTATCAACAGTCAGAATAGTTCTTCTTTACGAAAATATGATCTTTTCATGATGGTCGTCAGAGTTTCGTTTGACTAGGATAACTGTGGACGTCTAGGCCGCAATTGTTGCCATTGAAAACTAGATTTTCACGCCTTCCTTCACGTTGCGTTTTTTGCAAATTAAATATATTCAAATAAGTTCAATAAAAAACCTCAACGCGCCAAAGGGTTACTTGTAATCATTCAATGCGCCATGGTTTGGCCATTTCTGTTTTAATCGAAATGTGTCGTATATTAAGGATAATTTTTTAACAGCATTCTATACTTTTATCTGTTGTAATAACTTGAAAACAAAATAAAAAATATTAGGTTTTTATATACATTTCCAGTTTGTAAACTCTTCATCCTTTTAATGCAATTATTACGTTATAATGCTGGCTATACTTATTGATTTTTCCATTTTCCATTATAAATTTTTATGATTGCAAAAAACCAAAAAAAAATTATTTTGTAATAATTTATATTACATAAAACTATTAGTGAAGAAAGGTAATTATTAACCACATTCCATTGGCCTGCCATGATCGCATTTAAGCACCTGAATAAGAGACTGACCTTCATAAATTTTAGATACCCTGTTGCAAATTTCTCCTTCATTTCTTATATTTAGCTCATCACGTTTCCATTTTTTCAATTAATCTATTATTTTATGTAATCTTAATGATTAATGTTATTTAAAAATATTGTTTATCTTATCAAAAATTAAATTATTTAATATATTATATAAAATTTATTTCCTTTTATTTAAAAGTTAACGAACTATTTTCCTCAATCCTCAAACATTTATTTGTATATATTTATATTATATTTTATGTGTAACAAAACAAGTTATTGGGTTATTGTATAAAAAATATTTCAGGGATGTGGGAGTTTTATTTTTTTTTTTAGCTTACTACTATAGTTGAAGAGATGTTTTTGTTTTTTTTTCTCCAGTTACCAAACTACATTAGCAAATAAATCTTTATTACAAATGAGATTTTAGCATGTTATTTTAGTTACGTGAAATATTTTGGGCATATTTTGACCTTGAAATGTTTAAACTTTCTCTATAACAATCATAGTTATTACTACTAAAACATGAGGATTATTATGGACTCGTGCATTACATTAACTGTTTCTCAAGGTTGATCAAAATATTAGCCTTCAAAATTTACTAGTCATGTTTTACATTAAAACAATAATGTATTACTTTCAAAGCATATAAAGAAATTTTAAGAGGATTTCTTGAAAAGAATCACAATTCATATCCGAATGTCTTGGGAGTAATATAAAACTGTTAAACGATAGACCAATTGAAAATAGAGGTATGGAATTTCTTTCTTCTTGTTTTATTTTTTGACTTTCTGATGAAATTCATAAAGTTTTTGGAATGCACATAGAAAAATGTGAAATCAATCCTATTTATATTTGTTTCTTTTTAGAAAGGATTGTTTTCAAAAAGTGACTTTTTTGGTCAAGTTACTTTTTGCGGATATATGATTGTGTCGGACGAAACCAGTTAAAAACATTTTGGCTATGGTAAATTCTCATTGCGGGGTTTTTTAATATAAAAGGAAGGGATTATGTTCAAATTTGAAACGATTTTAAATGCTTGGAGCCAGATATAGATCCTAATATTTTCCAAAATGTTTGAAATAAAACTTCAGAAACAGATAAACCGTTGAAAACGATATCGATACGAAGAATATTTATTAATTTCAGCAATTATCAGTAGCTTCAGGCATTTTTCAAGCCTAAAATAGAAGAAATTTTAATATTATCGAAGTTATTACTTTGGCCTATTTTATTTCAAAAAATTTTTAATGTGCATACGTATAGCATATGCTCCATTCATTTTGATGTCACATCAGTGATTGATTTATGTATTAAAATTATGTGAGATTGCTGCAAGAGAACACAACCTTTGCAATTAAATTTTAATGGATAAGGTTTTTACTTAAGTGCCTCAAGAATTAATCAAAATTTTTCATTGATTAAGTGTCCGATTTGTTTGTTTCCCTGCGCAATTTTTATATATTTTAGAGCATTTTGATGTTAGCTAGACTAGACTAATCCCAGTTGGATTATTTGAATTATGAAATTTAAAAGGCCTTAAGGTAGTGCTTTTAATATTTGAAGGCTATTATGAATTAAAGAAATTTGGATATACTAAATTTAATAAAGTCATAAAACTCAAGGTAAATTAGGTTATGATAGATTAAAATTTCTTTATAGTGCTTTTTATCTGTGAACCTTCTTAGTTTAATATTATTTCAGAAATTGTTATTAAGTGTCATCTTCAACAGTTAAAATATTTGATTGATTTGATTTTTTCTGTTAAAAAGCTAAAATCATAAGCACCTTAAGTAGTTTTAATTTGATAAAAATTAAGGAATAAATAAGTTTTATTATAACTCTTGATTCTCAAGGGCCATTCTTCAATTTTAAAACAATTAATTCCTTATCAATTTCAAAATTAGAGTAAAAATTTAAGGGCAAAAAAAAAAGCGAAAAGCGAACTAAATCCTGGTCAAGTTAACGTTCTAAAAGATTTGATAAAATTACCAATATTAGATTATAGCATTATTTTATTTTATAAAAATCAGAACCTCTGAGGATGGATTAATAAGGCAGGATTTCCTTATGCATTTTAAATGCTTTAAAATTTTTAAAGTTAAGTAAAATGTTAACATAAATACTTTAGAACAGGAAATTTACCTGCAAAAGGAACATATCTTGGCTGAATGAAGAAAGAGTATAAAAAAGCTGTTATGGCTTAAACAGAAATAACATTTTTTTACGTTTAGGTCCTTGCAGATCCTTGTAATTGCTGGTGTGACTCTCCCTGTAAATCACTTTAATTGATGAGTCCACGTTAAAAATAAAGATCACATATCTATGCAACAAAGAAAAGAAGAAATCTTAAAATCTAAGCAAAAACGCATAAAACGATTTCATTCTATTTCTCAAAGTATGTACACAACACAAAATCACAACAAATGAAACTAAAAACAAAAAATTCTGGTATGCTACAATTGTCCACCTTCTAGTGCGTTTTCACTGACGTTAGTACTTAGTATTTAGTACTTTTTTAAAAGTATTTTTATTGGGAATCTCTAGCTTAGTTTTTAAATATGTCAATAATAATTATAGAGTAGGTACTAGGCACTAGGTTCAGTGAACACGCACTATTATTTGAGAAATAAACTAGAGATTTTCCCTAAAAATACTTTTAAAAAAGTACTAAATACTAAAAGTTCTAACGTCAGTGAAAACGCACTATTCGTTGGAGAAACATAAATAAGAAGCTAAGCTTAAGGCCACGTTAGATTTTTCCTTTTTTGGGCTATTTACTTTGTGTTAGTATTGAGCTATTATATTCGCCCAATATCAAACTGTTATGGTATATGGCTTTAAGTGCTAAATTTGATCCTAATCAAAGAATCGGAAGTACTGTACGGATTCAGAAAGACATTTACTGTCTTTTTCCTAAATATTTTTCCTTTCATCTACTTACACGTTTTATTATTATTTCTATGATTAATTCTATACAGTTAGTAATGACAATCATTCACTTGTTTTATCCCTAAAAAAATTTTTACTTCTATTTCAAAATCACGAAGTTTAGCTTCAAAGTTATGTAGACATTGCAAAGGTCCTTGAAAGAAAAAGTTAGTATCATCAAACTCATCACGGGGTTGAGAGATTTGTGATCAAATCAAGATTATATAGATTTGAACAATAGCTCATATGTTAGTTTAACCTTATGAATATTCTTGTATCAACTATACGGTGGGGTTGAGTGCGGTGTTTTTTACATGGGAAAATTAAACTTCATATAATTCACGCTTTTGCAATAAAAGAAGGATATAAATACTTTTGAATTTTTTCAAAAGCTTTAAGCTATATCACGGACATAGGTTAAAGGTAAGTATATAAATTTTATGTATTTTATTTATTTTAAGAATTTTAGGAATTTTATGATTTTTAGGAATGGTTGGAGTAAGTATTTTTTTCTTTTGTTTACTTCATTGTTTGTTGTTTATTGTCTGTTTGTTTGGTTGTGTGTATATATACATATATCAATTCATGTTCTGTGATCGTTTAGAAATCGTATTCTGAACTAGATCATAAAATTTTATCTATCTTTTGGATTTATATATTCGATCCAGGCTGGATCAGAAAATTTAAATTATATATAAATAGTGAATAAAATAATGTATTCAAAGAAATATACAATTTTCTGCTCAACTTCATAGGTAGTTGACTGAATTCGGGCTACTACCGACCCCGCCGCAAGGTTGAGTCACTCTCAAGATTCAATTCGCCATATTTAACCTCACGGTGAGGTTGAAGTAATTATTGTTCGATTATTGTTACGTATTCTTTTTTTCAGTATACTTTTATTTGTTTTATATATTTTCAGATAAAGGATCTTGAGCTGTTGTTTTATATGTGCAGATATAAATTATAAAAGTTTTGTGCATTTTGACATAAGAAATAATCCACAGATTATATAAATTTGTATGTAGTAAAAACTAATATGCATTGTAAAAAAAAACTAATATGCATTGAATAACCATTCGGGATATCACAATTACATTACAATTCCCAATCGCTTTCACGTACGAGAGCTTAACAAGCAGGTTATAAACTGTTTGATCAAAAATTTAATGATGAAATTCTAAATATCGATGTCAAATCAATTGATTAAAAGATATCATTTTCAAAGTTATAATTTCACAACATTTTTAAAAATGTAGCCCTAGCATTTCATAAGAGACAATATAGTAATTTGATAGTTTATTTGATTGAAAATTAAAAATGTAGCAAAATAGTAAAAAAGATTTATTGATGTGAATTTGGAGAAAAAAAAAAAATGCAATAAAAAAACACACATAAAAATGCTAAATATACTTAAAGTTTAACAATCAAGAAATATTAAGTTACAACCTTAAGTTTTATAATTCACTACAATTGTTAATTAATTTAATACAAGTAGTTATAAAAGAAAAGTGCAAAACTAGTTCAGGTTACGTTAGTTTCCATCTCATAAAATGAGAAGAATTAGGAATAATAAAATTTATTCCCGCCCTTGTTTTTTAAAATAATAATTAAAAGCTGTCATCATGTAAGGTTCAAAGAAACGTAAGAAGTGGTAATAAAAATTAAGTTAAATCTTAGACTTATTAAGGTCGCAAAAAGGTATGCAGTATTTAAAAAAATTCGAAGCTGTTTTTAGAAAATATTCAAGATATTATTTTTGAGTAAAGTTTTTTACTCAAAATATTTTCTATTCATATTAATATTTTTTTTTACTTTTTATCTATTTTTTACCTGGTTAAATAATTAATTTTTTTTTTTTTTAAATCCAGATATGATATCACTCTTAATCAAATGCAAGAATAATATAGGATACTAAATTATTTAATTTATTCCTCCTTTTATTTTTTTGATTTATGTATTTTAACCACTTGTCAACACTTCTAAACCCCATATCTATATAATTTTTTTAATATAGTTGCTTTTAAAAGATGTTTTTTAAACATTTCAAGAGTTCATTAATATGAAAAAAGCCAAGGAAAAATTAATTTTTTAATTAGTGTCATTTTGTTCAACATGCTTGTTTAAACTAAAGGTGTTTTCGTTTTTTTTTGGAACGATTATTCTCCGTTAGAAAGATTGACTTAGAAGTTCGAATTATTTATTTAATTCAAAATGTTCTTCATTTGAATAAAAATTTCAGAAAGAAATTCCCAATAAACCATTTTTGTTGTTCTGGCGTCAGCTATCTTTTATGTCTATTTATAATTAGTCAAAAAAATTGGCTATTAAGATTGTGTGGTATTTTTGATAAATGGGATATATTTGGTAGTTTTAGCATTACAATTTTTTCTATGGCTAAAAATGATGGTAGTTTGCAAGAAGAATTTCCTTGAAAATTTCGTCCTGTTGTTTATCAAACGCTGGAATTATATCTTCGTTTGGAAGAACAGCTTTTACCGTAGAACGCTTTTCATATTCACTTCTATCGAAGAATGTATAAATTCTTCTTATATTGCATCTCGATTAGAGGATATGTGAAAATTTATTCAAAAATATTTTTCCATATCATATTCGCTGTACGATATTTAGATAATTTTTCCAAAAAACATCGCAATATAGCCAATACTGTTAAAATCATGGGCGATGAAATGCCAATAACAGTAGCAATATTTGACATTTTGGCTAAATTTAATAATATTTACATTTGAGTTTCAGATGTTAATAAGATAAAGGTGCAAAACCAAATTAAATGCACAATGTTTAATTTTTCATTTGAATTTATATTCAAATTTTCAATATCTTAAGGGGTTATATGCAGTTGTGAAGTCGAAAAATGACGTTTTTTTACACATTTTTTACAAGAAGGTGTTTTATTAAACAAATACAAGTAATGATTTCCGAAATAGTGTCTACTTTTAACTAGTTTTCCGAAGGTCCTTCAAAAAAAAGCGTTGGGCAGTTTTGTTTTGGATTATTTGAAATCAAAAAACCGAATAGATTCTTTCAGTGAATGGATGAATCTTGGAATTAATTAAAGGAATAGTCAAAATTTTACTTTCGAGAAATTGTCGGCTTTTTTAAAAGAAAGAAAGATTGAATTTTCGAGGAAAATTTTTGTAAAAAATTGTTTGAAAAAATAGAAATAATTATCTCACGAATCTTATTCCTTCGATTAATACCTGGAGAATATATTGGAGAAGATTAGGTATGTTAAAATTTAAGGTCGATCGATGGTGCCATTTTATAGAAATTGTGCACACCGACTTTGAAAATACGGTTTTGAGAATAATTCGATAAAAGCTTTTAAAAAAAAGGTTTATACAGAAGAAGAAGAAGTTAAATTTTTTTTTTCAACTTAGATAGTGTCATCTATTCTAGGACCATAAGATGGACTCTCTCCAGCATCAACAGTCAAGTTGATGTTGACGATGTTTTTCTTCACGCTTGCTCTAATGCGCTCTTGAGTCGGATATCATGACAAGTTCTACGTTCTCTACGGCTTATGCGTAAACGTTAGAAACGTCTTTGCAATTATGGGTATATATATCAGAAAATATTTGTTGGATCGGTTTAAAAATTTTCTGAGAATATATTTAAATAAATGTACATTCCGAAAATACAAAAATAAATCAATTTTTTTTGAAAATTCTAACTGCGTATCCCTTAAGTCGACCATTTAATAAGAATCACTATTTTAGCTCGAGCACTCCAACTCAACTCTGTTATCATAGATTAAGTAAGATGTAACAGAGCAAGTCCTAGTCTAACTTGGATTTAACTACTTTAAAGAAATTATACTGAATACGTTATTAGAGTAAAAAAGTAGCAAATAGAATCTATAGATTGCGTATTTAAAGTTGTTATAACTCTGAATATTTTCTATGTTTTCAAACAGTTGAAATATGATTAAAAATATGAATCAAGAAAAACCAAATCCATCATTTTGAAAATTTCAAAGTTGTTTAAATATTGTGCTTTGAAAATTTTACACAAAATCTTTCAATATTTTTATAATTGAACGAGGTTAGCTTTCTTTTTAAATAAAATTAAGAAAAATCAATCAATCAAAAATCTATCAAAATATTAAATAAATAAATTGAAATTTGCATAACCGTCACAGATTTTTTCTCATTTTAATGACTAAGAAGGTCTGGAATTTATTCCAGTTTGTATTTTATTCCGATGCAAATAATATACTTTTTTTTTCCTCCATATTTTAGTCTAGTATTTAGGAGCCAAGAATAGATGAAAAATAAGAAATAAAAAGATAGAAATATTAAGTTATTAGACCAATGATAGTCTTTGGAAGACATTTGTTATGAATTCCGGCAAAAAATGTCCGCAAGGTTAAAAGACTGTTTGACCATTCACCTTAAAGCTGATGAACAACTTTGCAAAAAGTTATTCTTGCAGTTTTTTTTTTGTGTGCTAGCGAAAATATACTTTTTCTTCTTCTTCATTTTAAATAAACGGATCTGGTAAAATTTAATGAAAAAATAAATTTATTTCATTTGGTGTTTCCGTAAATTAATCTTTTCAGTTAACAATGTGAAAATTTCATTATTTTAAGGATTAATAATATTTGAAAGGCACCTTGAAAAACTTAATTAAAGATGTTCTGATTTTAATCATATTATAATTAAACTTATATTATCTTAAAAGCTAAACATTTTTCTATATATGGGTATCCACCATTAATTATTAGTATTTTATAAAAGCAGCAAAAAAACAAAAGATAAGCAAAAAAAAAGAAAAAAGAAGATGCTTATTTTGAATATTAAATTATTTTTATAAAATATGAATGTATTTCGCTATCAATTTACATTAAAATTCCAATATTGGGGCTTATGATGTGGAAAAAATAAGATAAATTAGATCGGTGGATAAAACATAGCTTTGGACATAGCTGATGTTCTATAGATTGGAATTTTTAAGCTTTCGCTTCTAAAAAATGAATTGGTCTTCAAAATTTGAATTTTATTTGTTTAAGTCACTATTTTATACGATAAATGATTCAAAACGTAAGTTTTTGTGGGTTAATTTCGGTCGCCGAATCTGAAGTTGAAAGTATTTTATTTTTCGAAAAGCTTCCGGAATAAATTGAAAACATCTGTGTATTAGTCAAAAGTTATGCAGACAAAAAACATGAATTAAATTTTTTGTATAGAACATACATATATTAGAAAAAATACGATTTTCTGTCCTAAGCTTATAATTGTAGTATCGGAATAAAATTACGGAAGGTATGACCCTCTGAAAACCTTTGCTCTAGAGCAAAACTTTAAAGCATTTTTCTGAGACTTATTGTTATCTTCGAAGTCGGTGTTCACCATAACTCCAAATATACTAAGGTGATCGTTTTGAAATTTTGCACACTGCATTTTGACATAATTTTCCAGGTACCATCGAGAGCTTTTTTTTTTTTCTTAAAACTATTAATTTTATAATAAGGTAAGTTGATGGAGAAAAAAAGGAAATACTCAGGTGGTTACGTACAATGGGGATTTCAACTATACTTAACTATACTCAACTATACTTAATAATAAGGGAAAAGTGAAACCACAGTGCGTTATATGTAATACCGCTCTCAGTGTTGAATTTTTGATCTTTCTGAAAAATTTCAGCAACAAAACCAAGCATCGTATGAAATCGTTTTCGAATTTGCGAAAAGTAAAAAGGCATACAACAATGCCGAAACACGCCTCAAGCCTTGTCTATTAAAGTCGGCCAAATTAATTATTGGAGACGCAAGTGAGATCAAAATGCCTTTGCAAGGCGTACTAAAAGCTTTAATTAAAATCGTTAATTATATTAAATCTAGTGCTCTTAACACACATCTGTTCAAAGAACTCTGCAAAGACATGAATTCTGAACTTGAAACCTTTCTATACTACACTGGTTTTCATTGGTTATCCAAAGGAAGCGTTATTGAACGTGTTTATCAGTTAAAGGAAAAAATTAAATGTTTTTTGGAAATGCAAGCGAAAGAAGATATTTAAATAATGAAGATTGTATTCAAAGAGTTGCTTATTTATCATACATCTTCAGTCAGTTAAACAAATTAAATTTGAAGCTCTTAATTATTAATTCTAATCCAATTTAAATTGTATCACAAAATTAAAAAATCAAAAAATAATTTTATAAAATACCCAATAATAAATTCAAAACAAATATAATTATCATTATAATCTCTTTAAATTTTCCTGTTTTATATGTTTTCAAACTATTTTAGCGATACACTAAGCAGTTTTTGTTCATTCACCTGTGGTTTCACCCAAACTATTAAATATTCTTGATCAATATTTGTTATCGATTATTGCATTAGTTTAATAGAATCTATCATCTTCTTTATTGATAGAAAAAAAGGAATATGAAAAAAAAGTTGTTTACAAGAAAGTACAATTTATAGAAATAATTTTTCAGCAGAATATTTCCTTTTTTTTTAGTTGGGAAACTTGTTCAATTTTTAGATTTTATTAGCTTGAAACATATACATACATTGTTTTATTTAATTTGTTGAATAGTTTTTAATGAAAATATAACAACTGTTTTCTAAATATTATTACGCATATAATTTTAGGTATTTTATTATAATCTATTTTAATGCTATACATTTTTTTTTGTTTCTATCATAAATAAATTCCTTCTCATTGAATAATTGTGTATTTGAAATTTAATAATAAAAAATTACCTCCAATTTTTTTAAGGATGAATAGAATTTATTAAATAAATAATCAATTTTATTATCAAATCTAATAGATTTTAACTGCTTACAATAAAAGATTCATTAAAAATTTTGTTAATGAATGACGAAAAAAAAAGTTTAATGTACGTCCTTCGGAAAATTATCGGAATATTAATTGATTCATCAGTGTTTAATAAATTACGTATCAAATGATTGGAAACAATGAGATACAGAAATTAAAGTGATTTTGTGGGTACTAGAAAACACTTTGGGATATAAGGAAAATAATAAAAACATGATAGAGATGCCAAATTAAAAAATCTTAATCTCTTTCATATTTCAATTAGCCATCAATCATTTTTTTTTGTATCAATTATGATAAACAGTTAGTAAGTATTTGTTTATCAAATATTTGGAATTGTGTCTTTGAAACTTTAGTAGGTATCGAACAGTATGAAAATATATATGCTGTATATGTTTAAAAATGTTCATTAAAACTCAAATTATTAATAATAGTATTTTATCCATAAAGACAAAATTTCATACAATCGTTATTTTTTATTCTTTTTAATAGTTTTTTAATATTTCATCAAAATAGGATGATTCGATTGCAACATTTCTATACATATGCAAGTAAAAATATTTTTAATATTCCAGCTAAAAATAAAAATAAAAATTAAATGGGTTTGGTAATAATTAAACTAAATTGTGACTGTGATATTAATTTTTAATTTTTAATAAAAATCCATTAGCATATTAACTTCAAATTTCCATCAAATTCAATCAATCAGGGTCTTCCGCATATCCATCCATTTATTTTACTACTAAAAACATGATTTCGGAAATCAACAATTTAATTCAGAGTTAATTACAAGATAAGACCAGCTTAAAAAGTTAGCAGCAAAAATTTTCAAATTTTAAAATATTGATGCTATGAAAACAACAACAAACGCAACAAAAAAAAAAAAAACAAATAAAAAACAAAATTATTATATGTAAATCTTCTAAATATGCCATTAACCATTTCAAAAATTTTACATTTAAATTTGAACTGTTGAAACTTGTTCGAGTTCATTGAAAATGACTAAAGCGGCAAAATTAAGAGGATTCTATCAGGTGCGGCCCAAAATTCCTTGACTAACAAAAACTTGCTGAAATATTGATATCCGGCTCATAAGTGACGCAGACTTAGCTTGCATCAATGGCATTAGTAGGACTCAACAAAATTTTAGAGAAAAAAAAAATGTGTTAGGTTAATGGCTTTTGAGCTATTTTTGAGCACTAAGGGGGATATAAAATATTCTAAATATTATTTCTTATAGCTGAAAGAATTTTAACTTTATCGAAATAGCAAAAAACAAAAGTTGCTATACTTTAGTCGCTCTATTTTGGTAAAAACACAACTTAAAAAAAAACGGCCAAATCCGTCTTTGTATAGTGGCGCATTTACATTCGACTATTTTAAAACCAATTTTCTCAATTGAAAAAGGAATTTTTCAGGATTATTCAAATGTTTTGTTGAATAAAGGCGAAAATTTTCAATTTAACAGAATTTTATCGATTTCATACTTAAAATAAAAAATATATTAAGCTATTTTGTTTATGTAGTTTCATATTCGTGGCATTGATTTAATAATTGTCTTAATTAGATTTTCATGTAAAAATCAACATCCCTTTTCAAAAGAAAAATTGTTGTTTTAAAAACTTGTGGACCTTATTTAAAAAATTTCGAAGAAAAAAATAATAATAATAAATTCACATTAGGCATTTGAAAAATGTTTTACTGAGCCCTAAATCTTAAAAAATTTTGCTAATCCCAAACGTGGATATAATTTTAGTAGCATATTTTTTTCTGTTTTTGGTTTTATTGCTTCTGATTAAGCTGATAATTCTTGGAATTTTCATATTTAATTTAAACCTTGATTTTTTTCTCTAGAAATGTCTAAGTTCGTGTAAATTTTGCTTCCTTCATTGGTTAATTGTGAAATATTAAATATTTTAGTTTTTTTTTGTTTTTAGAGTTTTTGGAAATCTCTGCATCCCATTATAATAATAAAAAATATTTTAGTTGAAAACTGTCGAAAATTTTTTCCTCTTTGTTTCATATGTAGACTCATTTTATGTACATTAAAGAGATTTCGGGCATATTTTTGTGTATTTAGATATTTTCCTATAGATAAAAAATTATAACTGTAGATAAAAACTTATACTGAACTGGTTTTAAAAACTTATGTACAGAATGAGTGTTGCTTTTGCTAACAACAGCACAAAAATAAATTTAAACACGTCTTTCTCGGTAACAGTTGAAACACTTTAAAGAGGATAAAATAGATTTTACCTCTTTTTGTATCCTTATATATGAAACTAAGGTATGCTATTATGACTCTGAATGCAAAAAACAAGCCAAAGAGGGTTGCATCCGGAGAAGTTTTCCTGTAGGGAAAGCCATAATTCATCATTCAGTCATAACAAAGACTTTCTCGGGGAAAACCTCAATGAAATTCATTTGACGGTAAAATCGCCACCATAGTTATTTTTGGCAGGAAAAGTAGCTATGCAAAATAATTTTTTACTTATGTACTTTTTTTGGCACGAAAGAACTCGTTTCTGAAAAACCCACTGACACTAAATTTCCCTTCTGGTTCAGTTCCGACGCAAACAAGGCTTTAAAAATTGAAGTTCTTTTATCAATTTTTATTTCGATATTCATATATATTTATACGGAGGATGAGCTTATCTGCAAGCACGCCTAAAAAAATACATTTTAAGTTATCTAATTTGGATGCAAAAATAACTGCTTTCAAACTGGCCTGTTTTGGTTCTTGTATTTGACTGGAAAATTTTTCTCCTGACAGAAAATAAAAAAATGTAATATGACCTTCAAATGTTTACATGTTTTGATTTTATGACATAAAGAGACTTCTCGAGAGACATGTGCTATAAACAGTCATAGTATAAGTCAGAATTTAGTGGTATATCATTTTATCCTTGGTAATTTCCAAGGTTGACATTTAACAGTTTTCAGCACAAATTTCCGAGAATTTCTTGTGCATAATAGTTTAAGGTATATGACAATGCTAGGATGTAAGATTTTTATTTCAATAATATTTTTTAGATAAGTAATATTCCAATTTAGCTGAAATACAAACAATTAGACTAATATTTGTTTTAAATAAAAATTTTTGACGATTACAACAAATTAAAATTTTGTTCTATTTTCCCTCAAAGAATAAAAAATTTTATGTTTAGATTTTTTATTAAAGTCCGCGTCTAAATTAATTTTAATTTAAGCTCTTCATCCAAACTCGAAAAATTATACAGTTGTGACAGGCACATCTGTACTTCCAACTTGTGCAGGAAAAACTTACCTAGCAGTGAAAATTCTCTGTTTTATAGACGATGCGATGTATAAAATCAACGATAAATGTAATTTCATTGCTTCCACGTTATATGGGGGAATACATCATATTTAACACTGCGACGAGATTGGAAAGTCACTGATAGAGAGTTATTCATATGAAGAGTATGAGATACATCGCCTAAGCTATACAAAAGGCTTTATAGTAATTTAGAACTTTTTCATTCATAAAAATAAGGAAATAGCTTTTAATTATTAATTAAAAATTATCTTAAATCTTATTAATATTAAGTAAGTATTAAATTTTACTAAAAATATTTAAGAAAAAGACGAAGGAATGAAGAAAAAATCAAAGTAAAAGACAAAAGTGCTTATATATCGCGGATAAGACGGGATCCATCGAATTTAAGAAGAGTTTCACTGCAGCTGC
Source organism: Acrocera orbiculus (assembly GCA_947359355.1). NCBI lineage: Eukaryota > Metazoa > Arthropoda > Insecta > Diptera > Acroceridae > Acrocera > Acrocera orbiculus. Next base: position 26,006,476 of record OX375756.1, on the reverse strand, counting down.
TGCTTGTTCCTTCTTATGTTGTGTATGCATCGTCGGTGTTTGCTACACTTTAAGTAAAGGCAATATAATGCCTACATGTTTATTATATATAGAATCTTGACAAGAAATCGTAGGATTTATTATCAGTAAGAGTCCTTTCAGGACTCTTCAGAAGACAATAAGGGATGATTGTCTAATGTTAGATTAATGTCAAAAAAATTGAGCCATTTGCTCATTTTACAGCTTCGGAAAATTGGCTCTTAAAGAAATTGTTGTAATGACAAGAGATCCTGGATTCCATCTCAACATTTTCTTCAAGAAAAGTACATAATAGATGAACATATCGCAGTGCGAATTTTACTCCCAAAAAAAAAAAAAAAAAAAAAAATACCATATTTAAACTTTATTTTGTTTTGCATAATTTAGCACAGAAAAATTTACTTTCGTTGTGGTTTGCCGAGCGTTAAAAATATACGATTTCAATAACATAAAAGGCAGAAATTATGCCTTGAAAATATAAAAAACTGTTTTAGGCAAGTAATATTTTACTAAAGAGTTATCTATTCCCTTATTTATACAATAAATCCAAAATTTTCTTTGTTTCCTGTTTGAGATATGATCTCTGTCTCTCTACAAACTTGGATCCTCTATTTCAATCAAACGATGTTTAGCTCTTATCATTCATAATTTCACAAGTATAAAACTAATAAGGTTTTTCCACATTTACTTTTATAGAGATATATAGTATAAAAATGATTTTAGTTTATTAGTTAAATTGAATAAATTATCTTCATCCAAATGGTCAGACATCACAATTTGACAATAGAAGCCTGACCTCATTTTTCGTTAAATATCATTTTGTAGAAATTTAAAGTCAAATGCAAATGTAAAACCCACGTCATTCGGTTGCCATGAGAGCTAAGTTCTTTATTGAACACTTCTTGACAGATTATATTGGTTACGAAATAGAAAAATTCAACCAACATTTTTGCTTATGAAGAGTTTGGAATACATTTATGCCTCTTCGATCAGCATCTTTCAGCTGTTTACGATAGGAATATGACGTCAACTGCAAATCATTTGCCCACACCAAACTGAATCGACATTTTTTATTTTTGTTGTTGTGGGCTTTTTTTTTTTTTTGCTAGTTTCATCTTATTGTACCGAATCTTGTTAGGTATATATAATATCAGCAATCTAAAGAAATTGTAAGTGTAAACGTTTGTAAATTAATTGCTTGGTGAATAGAATATGCAACTGTTTTCAAGAAAATTTTACAAAAAAAAATATACATAAATACCTTGCATAATGTTTGAGCACAATGTAAGTTAATGTACGACGTGGTCTTAATGTTTTTACCACAGAGAGATATTGCTGTCAAATGAATTATGAATTCTTGCAAAATTAAGCGATAAATGGATGTCTCTGTCTTAATCAGTTGTATTAATAGTTGGTTTTGTGAAAATTAGTAGATTTTCATAATTTTTTTTAGAGAATAATTAAATAAAAAAATGCCTATTTATTAAATGAAAACAAGTATTAAAAAATGATCAATAATATCTCGCAATAAGCCTATCCTCATAGGTTGAAACTAATATTAAGATTAATTCCAACAATTTTGTTGTATTTTGTGGTGTAATGGAGCTAGCTTTCATGGATGCTTTGCATGATTGATTGCAAAGAATCCAGAATTATTTATTTACTTATCATATTTTGAGTACTTGCACAGAAATAATTTGTAGTCTCAGAAATTTTCCAAAATGTAGTAAAAAAAATTGGTTCCCTAAATCCTTTGTAGATTGTGGGAATCTATCGGAAATTTTAATAGTCATTAATGAGTGATGCATTTCTGCAATAAGTCCGAAGTTCGGTGAACTCATCATAATATTCTAATATATATGAATTGATCAATTAAGCAATCGAGTATCTTACAATTAGCTTAGTAAGCACGACGTGGATATAAAATCAAATGAAAACCATCAAATTTTTTCAATAAAGGCTATTTTATTAAATTATTTTTAAATATCCTCTATAAATTAATTATTGATTATAAATGTATTACTCTGCAATCAATTATGTAGTTGTAGCTTTCATTTCAATCCAAGATAGTTTTAAGCAATTCATCTTTTCCAATGGTCACTTTCATAAGAATATCTTCTGAACAATTGAAGCAAACAGACATTTTAACCGATAATATTTTTTTTTTTATAAAAAATAAAAACAACAACAGTAATTTAACTAACAAAAGGTTAAAAAATAGATTATTTTTTACTTATTTTACATTAAATATAAAAGAAATTTTTTCTCATAACAAGGACTTTATAAAGAAGAAGCGAATTTTTAATGTATATATTCTATCAAATAGGAGCAATCAAGGTCTTTTTTATGTTACTAATAGATAAAATACTTCAATGAAGGCTGCTAAACTTTCTAATAAAGCTTTTAAAACAAAATTAAATATAATTAATCATTGAAATATCATAAAATAATAATTGACTGTCATTAAAACAAAGCAAAATTTTTCAAATTATTCTTCATATGAAGAAGTGTTTCCGAATCATAAAAGATTTTGTACCGTATCAAATCGATTCCCAAACAATTTATGTATCTAAGCATCAATTTGTCTGTGATTATTATTTAACGTTTAATAATTGCCATCAATATACTTGTATATAAATATTTATATAGTTTTTCTACTTATTTTGTTTTTTGTCTATCTATAACTTCACTACTATCCTCAAGGTGAGTATTGCAAAAACAAAAAAAAAATCATAATTTTGTTTTAAGACTATTAGAACGCCAATTTGAATTTGACTCATGTGAAACAATAAATGATCTTTCTTCTAGGCTCCATAACGTTTCATGCTTGACACCGATTACCGTATATGAAAATTTTTATACCAATCAAGGTTTCGCCAAGCCTCAAATATTAAATGATATAAAAATAAGTGTGCTATGTGTTATTTGTCTATAGAACTATAATACTTTAATTGCTTTCAATCGAACTTTATGTACACATGGTATGTATTCTTCTTTCTCTTATGGACCTAGGATAATTGGGCTAATTATAGAGAAGAAAATTTAACAAGGTCCAAATGAACTAACAATTAGCGTATTGTTTGGCTTTACTAATGATCTGATGTTACCATGTCGGTATTTAACATATTTCTTTATTATAAGAAGAAGTTAGTAATGCAAAAACCTTAATTTACCTAATTTAAATACTGTAGAAAGTGTTTCTAGGATATTAGGAGCTATATTTAAGAAAATGCGCATTAGAACTTATTAATTTTTTCAGTAATTCAGTAACTTGGCAACGGTTATATTTACCAACTCTCTGAGAAATTTATACAACTACCCATCAGTAAAACTCTTTTCAAATTCGATGCATCCCTTCGTACTATATTCGCGATATATAAGCACTTTTGTCTTTTATTTTAATTTTTCTTGATTCTTGATGATCTTTTTCTTAAATATTTTTAGTAAAATTTAATACATACTTAAAAATAATAAGATTTAAGATAATTTTTAATTAATAAAACGCTAAATTACTATAAATCCTTTTGTATAGCTTAGGCGATGTATCTCATACTCTTCTCTTATGAAAAACTCTCTATCACTGATTTTCTAATCTCGTCACCATGTTTAATACGATGTATCCACCCATATACCGTGAAAGCAATGAAATTACATTTATCGTTGATTTTATACTTCGCATCGTCTACAAAAGAGAGAATTTTCACCTCTGGCTACTTTTGCTTGAGAGAAACATGGACTATCAAATTCGGATTCAGCAATACTTTTGAATAAAAGTTGTTTATTATAGTTGAATACTAAGATAAGACCTTAAAGATGGCCTGACCCCATCGTTGCCAATCATTTTGCTCTTCATTTCCTAGAGTAGTGTTTTTTATTACTTTCAGTCAAGAGATTTTTTGCCTTTTTCGATTAAACTATTTTAATTTTATTTTTTAATAAATAAATCGATTATACTGTAAAAAATTTGTTTTGAAAAAAAAAATTACACCCTTTTCATAAGAAATTTTACAGCCCATATTGGTCAAATAAAACTCGAAAATTTTTCTTCATAAAATTGCTGTTAATTAAAATTTAATGCTTTTATTGGAATTGATTAAATCAATAAATTAGCTGTAAGTTCTTAGGATTTGTGTATTAAGTAGCAAAAAATTGTTAAGCCCTTTTTATAAGAAATTTCATAGTCTTATGAATAAGTTAACGACCGATTAGAGCAAAATTCTAGATTACTACGACTATAATGAGTTTTTTAACTTTATTTTAAAATAGATTTCGTTTCTTGCTTGTCTCGCTCAGCTTAATTAGTAATACTTTATTTTTAAAATAAAGAGTCATCATTATTTCAAACACAATAACATGGACAATTTATTATGAAAGTCAATTTTTTATTATTTAGTGACACACAAAGTTTAATCAAGTCGATTAAGTAATATAGAAAAATTTTTACGAATTCAGGAATATATAATTTGATTATATAAATAATTTTTGCGTAAATTTAAATAAAATAATAAATACTTTTTGGTAAATTTAAGTAATCAAAAATTTTATTTCACTGAAAATAAAATGTCGCTAGTAGGATGAAATATTAAATTCATCTCTAAAATAATTTTATTATTTTTTAAAGAAAACCAACACTGAAAATCGAGTAGATTATGAACTTTATACAATTTCGATCCATTTTTAGTTAAGTTACGATAGTTTTATTGTAGAGACTTTTGCTTGATCTATATATATAAAATTGAATGTGTGTCTGTCTGTCTGTACTCGATAGATTCAAAAACCATACACCCAATCGCCATGAAAATTTGGGAAATTATTTGTGATATCCGCGGGAAGGTTTTTGTCTATTTTCTATACCCACCCCCCACTACAAATTATTTTTTTTATTTTTTGGAAAAAATTTTTTTTTTTATTTTTGTATGACTTGGAATTAAAAAATAAATACAACCCTAAATTTTCACGCTTTTACCATCAACCCCCATTTTTTAATAGCGAAATATATAAAAATTTCGTGTCACAGTTTTAGTTACCATACTCCTTCGAAATGGCTTGACAGATGTTGATGGAATTTTATATGTATATTCAGTAGGTCTGAGAAGAGGTTGCTATTTATTTTTAATACCCCTGAATGATCACGGTGGCCCACTCCAAATTTGTTTTTTTTTTATGTTTTGGGCAACATTTTCATTTTTATTTTTTTATGATGTGGCATTAAAAAATACATAAAACCCTAAATTTTCACTCTTCTACCATCTATCCCTATTTTTTAATAGCGATATTAGCAATTCAATAATGTTCAATCCTGGTAGATAACTGATGTCACCGGTGTCACTTCTGACCCAGTAAATAGGATGAGATCTCTCTCACACAATCAGCCATTTCTCAATCCCTACGGTTTTCAGCCATTATTATTATTGTTTGTGCATCAGTCGTAATAGTGACGTTTACAATCATCATTTTACTATTTCAGTGTTATTTTAAAATAAATTTATCATTAATTTGCAGGGCTGTAATTATTTATTCCTATATATAAAGTCATTAATTTTGAGTGTAGTTCTCACGTTCAGTTAATTCAGTGATTTCATTTAACCTCAAATAATATAAATGTTTGGTATTGTGCTATTTGCTATTTGTGCTCCATGCCTCTTTCACTCATATATACCACATTCTCACACACTGACAATAAGTTAGTCATTTTTTTCTACTAAAATAATCCTAGGAATAATTTATATTTGGCAAAACAACGTTTGCTGGGTCAGTTGCTAGTTGTAAATAAAAGAACAAAAACAAATCACATACGCTGATTGGACACTGTTCTCTTATAGGAAAAATACAGTCACAACTCAGAAATGACGTGATAAATACCAGTCTTTCTTATAAAAATAAATATTTCCTTTTTGTGGTTCGCTGAATTTTAATGATGTTATACAAACAAAAATAATGTTAAAGACTCTTTTTGTTATTTAAAGGGTTGTTATTGTCTAGAAATTAGAAAATTAGAATTTAGAAATATGTCTTTGCGAGAATTTTTTAAAATTTAAATTATTTTTGGAGATATAGTAGCTGCTTTAGAAACGAATCATCCAAACCGACTCGGCCGGAACGAATCGAACAAAAGAATATAGGGATTCTCCGTTTACCTGCAAAAAGTGTTTACTCGTAAAACCTTTCATTCCTTTGAATTTTGGTGCAAGTCTTTCTTATACAGTTCTTTATTGTACGAAATAATTTTGAATTATTACTATTTTTAAAAAATTTAAAAAAGTAAAAAAATGGTAAACAAAAACTTTTCTTTTTTTGAAACAGTTGCAATTTTGAGAAAAAAATTTTTTTCAATTATTTTAGTTAGTACGATAGCAGCATTCCTCTGGACTAATAATTCTATGTTTTTTTTAGTTTACTGATTACTAAAAGGGTTACAATATTGGCGACTATCGCGCGCCCTTTTCTTAAGACCCCCCACTTCATCAGCCTGTAACCTTTTGAATTTTTGCACTTTTCTTTTTCAGGTATTCCTTAAGCATTAATCAATATCTTGCAAAATATTTTTTGTTTTTTTTGTACTGTACCTAAAAAAAAAACCCTTAAATTCTTGTCTCTAGACTAGAATATCCCCTGAAAAAAACATGAGAAAAATCAACAAAATTTTTGGTGTATCAAAGCATCCTAAAAATCAATCAACTCTGATAAGGTCTTTACTTCCATTTTCCAAGCTCCGTAAATATATTAATTATATATCACCTTGAAAATGAAAATAAAAACGTCAATAGCAAATATTTATGCATTTTATTAGAACGACTTCGAATTTGTCTATGATCGTCACAATTACCTCATATTATGAAAAATATGTTTTTCCAGCAAGAAAGTGGGTTGCGAGTCACTGGTGAAAAACCTAATTTATTTAACATTGAAAATGCGAAAAATGATGCGTGCAAAAATATTTATTTGGCAGATTAAAGACGAATTCTTCAATAAAATAGCCATTAAAAATATTGCATCGCTCTTAAGGAAGATTACTCTATTAAATTTTTTAAAAAGTGGGCTTTTAATTAATTAGTTTATATACTTTTCACTTACATTTAGTCCTATATTTGATACGGATAAGCTGAAAGTAGTTCCCTTTTCTTAACTATTTATTTATTTCTATCCTATAAACATCATTGCATTTTCCATGTCATTTTTCGAATAGATCTAGAACAACTCCAGGCATAGGATTTTTACAACCAATGGTTACAGATCTTTGTTGTATATAATGAGGCAATTGGATAGCATTAATTGTACACTTGCTTCCTTTGTATATGTAGTTAAGCATCTTATCGCTATATTTAATAGTTTCAAATGCGGCTTAGCCTTTAGTCCTCAACCTATACAAAACCAATTAACAGGGGAATATGTAGCGTTGTTAGTAAGTTATTTCATATGGGAGCTCTTGTCTATTATTATTTTCAAGAACTCGTATCTTCTTTTTTATTTTTATTTGTAATAAATCAAATTGTTGCATTTTAATTTGTGTGGTTTTATGGATAAGACTATTGTCTTAAGGCATTTATGCATACATTTAACTATAGTCTTTGAATTCAATTAATTTCAGCCAGTCTTCTTTCTTAGAGACGATAGGGACTGCTTGACACATATTGTTTTCGATTTTTTTAAATATTTTGCCTCATTGAATTACTCATTTCAGAAATATACTTGACATGTTCTCTATGTGAAATTTAATTAAAGTTCTTTTGAGTTAACATTTTAGCTTTTTACATAAAATTGGTGAGGAAGATAATTAGTTATTCAGATAGCAGAGTCTATGAAATCATTTTTAGTTTGACACCTTGAGGCCGGTGTGTAGTATTGATGGTACACACGCGAATGTTTTATCTGACTGCATGTACTCAAATCGGCTATAGTTTTGTTAGACTTTAAACTTTAAAAAAAGTTTATTAAAATAAACTAAAAGTTTTTGCTAAACAAGATTTTGTGTAAAGCGCCGTCAGATAAAGCAAAGTACGATTTTCACTTCCGCCAGATGAAACGAAATAGAAAAAACTGCACCGTCCTCAATGTGTTAAAAGGCTTTGTTTAGCTTTAAAGCCACAATTTTTCTTTTTTCCCAAAATATATCGCTAAAAATTATTTATAACAATTTCTATTGAAAACTGGGTCAATTGTATTCATCCATTTTCCTTTTCAATTCCTCTCAAATTATTTTGATTGTCTCTTTGCTTACACAAATACAATCGCAAAAAATAACAGATACAATAGAAAAGTATATACAGTAGGATCGTATTTAGATAGAATGCTGATTACAAATTTTCCAATCTCTATTTTGGAATCACTCAAATCAAACGGTTGTGAACTTTTTTCATAAATAAATATAAAAACTTCATATAAACTTCATAAAAATATGAAATTTATAATGTAGTAGCTTTAAAATTTAAATTTCGTCTGATTATAACCATATTTTTAAAAGAAAAATTAAGATAAGACATTAAATTAAGTTATTGTCTTTGAACAAAAAAAAAAAAAAACATTAAGATGACTAATATTGTCGTCAATACCTGACCTAATAAACAAAAGCATGAAATAAAAATCGGGAAAAACCATGACAACGAGCTTCCTATGCAAGAGTATGCTTTTTTTTTGTATCATTATCTGCTTTATTAGAGATCACTTCTTTCATAAATTACCAAAATTAGCATACCTGATGTGGAAGCAAAACATTTTAACCTTGAGTAAAGTCAATGCTAACAGGTGAATGCATGTATTTTAGTTACGACAATGCAGAATTAATTTAAGTATTAATTATTGCATAGTTTACAACAATTCATCTCTGAGCTTTGTTTTTTTATTTTCATAAATGTTAATAGCTGCTTAAGTTCAATTTTATAATAATTAAATCCATCAGACTAACTGCAAGGTAGTAATTAAGTAGATTCAACAATAGTTAACTGCATCTATACATATTACATCATCGGAATATAAACAATTTAATACGGTTCTGATATTTCAAGAAGGGTTATCGACTGCTACAAAAATAGAACAGTCTATCTTTAATGTCGTGCCTTTAACAACCTACGTTTATTATTATTTACCTGGCCCGCATTTTAATATTATTACGTGCCCACGCCTGAATTTATTTGCAGTTTCACTGATTACATCAAATTTTATTGAGTCATGGAAGCTGTTAACACATCATGCTTAACAGCTGCTGCTTTTTTAATTCCCAACAAACGATTTTTGGTTTTAAACAAATTGGCAGATATGTGATGCAATTGGAGTGATCTTGAGTACACACCTTTTTAAATTGATTGTTATTAAGTGATGTCGAAGAATTAATAGAAACCTTCGGTCGAAAAAAAAAAAAAACAAGTAATGGAAGGCGAATAATTTTACTGATGATACTCGTAATTAGATTAAAACACGCTGACTAATATATATATATTAGCCTCCATGACCAATATAAAATTTTGTCAGCTGTATTAAAGCCTCATAGTGTGAAATGTTGTCAGGGTCAGTTCTAATGAATAACTATAATTTGTGACTTGACTGAATGATCAGGACTACAAGGTGTTTTTTTAAATTGGATATTTAGTTTAAAGTTTGGAATTATTTGCTCTTTTTTAAAACAATTAAAGTAATAGCATTTTAAAGAATAATAAATTTTATACAAATAATTTTAAAATTAGATGTCATTTGTGTGTGTTTTTCTACAGAAATACTGCACCACGTGACAAATTTACATTGTGTTACGTAATATAAAATCACGGTTTAACACAATGAGGATGACGCAGTTTTTTCAATTCATAATTTGCTTTTTCTGGCTGCGTGGCACCTTGCACAAAATGTTGCTTAGCAAATCTTTAAAACTGTAAAAGTACGCTTTCAAATTTTCTTATTTTTAACCACATAAATTTTTTTTCACCTAACAAAATCATAGCCAATGTGAGCCACCTGTAGTACACATGGTCCTCAAAGTGTTAAATTTAATAACATTCAAAATCTCATTCGAATACAAAATAAAAGCAGTCAAATTAGTAGCATTTTTCCATTCACGGTAAAAAATCCTGAACAATCAAAACTTCCAAGTTATAAGAGCTGACACACTTAAGATTGTATCACTTTCAAAACTAGAGCTAAATATGGGAAATTCTTCAGACTCATCTCTCTCAAAAAAGGACTCAAACGGTACAGTAAAGAGTCTATCAACGACTCGTTGGTCAGTTCGTGCAGATGCAGGCCAAAGTTTATATGAATCTTGGGAACAAATTCTAACTGCACTGCACGCGATAGGAGATGACAAGCAGCAGAAACCAAGTGTTATATGTGAAGCTAAAGGCATGCAATTAAAACTCTTAAGATTGCAAACGGCTTTTATGACTGTTTTTTGTTACATCGGATAAATTCTGTAGACAAAAAATTACCGGGGTTTAACAACGATATATTTACCGTCATTCAATTATATGACTCACTTATATCACTTATTGTTGAAACTCGAGGAACTTCTGATTATTTAAAAAAAAAAGCAATGAATTTGTCCGAAGTAAAAGAATATGAAAAAGATGTGAAGCGAAAAAGAAAGCAAAAACTCTATGCCGATGAGACTGCAGGAGATTTATTGTTGAGATCATTATATTTTAATTTAATTTCCTAAGTATACTTGATTATTACGTCAGTTTTCTTTTATGTTAAGGGTGGTATGAGCTCTAAAGCCTAGGGCGCCAAAATCTTAAATCCGCCCCTGACCCCGCTTAAATGAGAGAGCTGAAATTCCTTTCAACTATATGTCACCATAATATGTAAGGAGGTGAAAGAGGATCAAAATTTCCACTCGGATTGTCAATAATAATGTCCCTTAAATTTGTCAAAATTATTTCTAGCTAATCTCCTTTCCTCTAAAATACAATTTAGACACAGCTTAACTTACATTGTGTCAATTATGTTACAAAAATCATTTTGAAATATTTTTATTGATTTTCCCCAAAACAAATTTGGGCAGCTGAGAACTTTGGAGTATGAAAAATGTACTATTTTTTCACATATTTCTAGTTTTGCAGCTAAAAACACTTAAATTTAGTAAAAGTAGTTTTTCAAATATATTTTTAAAATAAGAGTAAAAAAAATTTGAATAATTCTTTACTACTTACACTTCCTTCACATTCCCTAATGTTTAGTTTTAGTAATTGTTGACCATAACTAGAACATATAAAAATAATTCTCCGGTAATAATTGATATTGATTGAACTAATTAATTAAATGGCTGATTAGAGGTAGGGTACAAAAAAAAAATGATTCCTCTAGTTTTTCAATCAGTTGAGATTTGATAGCCCTAAAAATAAATAGAACCTCGTAAAATAACTTTGAATTAAAATTACAATCTTAGAAAAAGCTACTATTCCGATTTTATATTTTAAAAGTAATTACAAAAAATATATAGTAAAAAGTTTTTCACAATTAAGATCAATCCGTCAAATAATTTGAACTTATAAATCATTAGACAGTCAATGATGGGTTTTACCTTGATAAATATACATAAAAGTTGAATGATCTATTTATCAGTCCCTTTATCGATAATTTTACAAATTTTAGTTATCAATTTGCTTTTAGTCATTGCCCTTGGATATGTTAACAATAATTTTGTTATATGTTTTTATAACTCATGTTAAATTTACCTGAAATTAACTCATTTTTATGAACTTATTGCTAATTAAAATAATTACTTAGATAGCATATCTATAGAAATGTGTCTATTTGATTTATTAAATCGAAAAACAAGTTTTTTTTTTTGAATTATTTATTAATTTACCTTAAGTTTTTAAATGTTAAATTAAAATAAAACTTGGTATTGCCCATATTGAATCAAGGAATCATCAACAGAATAAGTTAAATTGATTTGAATTTCTAATAGAAATGAATACTTCTTATTAGAAATATTTAACTTGCTATGTAAAGTTCGAAAGCTAATGATTTTATCTCATTAATGATTCAAACGCGCTGTCTTTTAATAAATCTTATTAAAGATAGTGTTGTAGATAAATAGTGGTTATACATAATATGAAAAAACTGTTATTGACTTTGAATTTTTAAGGATCATTCTTTAAAAATTGTTATGTGTATAGTCATAAGCTGAAAATTAATGCTTACAGGGAATTTACAGAGGATGCTTACAAACGAAGTAAAGTTTTTTCTCGATATCTTCTTCATCCTTAATGATAAATATGATCGTTATTTAGTTTTGCTACATATGAAGCAAATAACTTATTATCTTGTTTAAAAATACGTTTTTTGGTTTAAACAATTTTATATTATTTTCATTAACTTTATTGAATATGACCTAAGTTTAACTCTTTAACCCAAAGTTTTTTTGAAAACAGTTTAGCACGTTCAAATTAACTTGAGCGTTCAAGTTAAGGGGTTAAACAAATATTGAAATCTTACTCATAAAGTCTACCAGGATATGAAAAAATTACATTTGTATTTATATTTGAAAAAAGGTCTACCGAATCTGTAAAAGTAACCAATTTAGTCCCATCATAGTCGGTTAAAATTTCTATAATATAAGAAAAAGTATTCCTTGAGAATCAACTTCTTTTATTTAATACGTTGAGGACGTCACAGTTTTTTCTCTTTCGCTTCATCCAGCGGCAATTAAAATCTTACTTTGCAAAAGCTCTCTAAAATCTATGTTCTAATGAACTTTGTAAGCAATTCAAGTGGGAATTAAAGATTAAAGAATTTTACTTATAAGGAAGCCTTTGCACTTATGTGTTATCCGAAATGACCGTCTATCAAATGAGAAGTGGTTGTGTTGCATGAAAACTTTACTAGATTATTCTTAAAGAAAGTTTACCTTCCAAAGGGAGCAACAGAATGCCCTCAACAAATCCCATACTTCATGTTGGGATTTTATATTAAGAAATCGGTTTCTATTTTTAGTGGACCTTTCATAAGTTTATCGACAGATTTCCTACTCTCTCATTCCCTCTCACAGCTACCACAACAAATCATTCCTCCTAGGTTATTTTTGATTTTTCGATAATGCTTGATTGGAAAAGGATATCTTTTATATTTAATGAATTTAATTTAAATTCATGTGAAGGTTTTACTGAGAAGAAGTTTTTTTTTTACTCAAACCTTCAAAATTATCAGACAAAAATTTTTCTTATATTTCCTAATTTTCTTAATTCAAAAAAAATTTTACACGACAAATAATAATCATATATTTTATAAAGTTAAATATTTTAAGTTAAGGCCGATGTTTTATTTACTAGGATCATATATTTTATTTAATTAATTCTTTGCAACTAACTGCAAAAAAACATGTAATAGTTTTGAGCTCATGTCAGATAAAAAAGACATAAAATAATAAAATAGATTCGCTTATGTTTAAAAATTTTGTTTCTCACTGAAGAAAATTGCTTCTGCCTTTTAAGTTCAATTAAGTTTTTAATTTGTCTTTCACATTTATTATGTAAAATACAAATAATAAATAATAAAATTATTATTTTAGCACTACTAAAATTCTGCTAAGCTGTAAAAATCATATAATCCCAAATATATTCCTGCTTCTTGGTAACTTTTACGAAAATTTAGTCTGATATATTATTTTTGAAATATTTTAATTTCAAACTAAGCTAAAAAGAAAATAATTATAGTCTTCAATGGAATTCTTGAAAAATTATTTCAATAACAATTTGCATTTTAACTTATAAATTTCACTTAATTTTCTTAAAGATATCAAAAACTCATTTTAAAGAAAACTCAAAAACAAAATTATTTATTTTTTTACAAAAAAATCTTCCAAAGTACAAGTCACCACATCAAGCAGATAAAGTCAAGTGATCATCATCTTAGCATCTACAATAGTTGTTATGGTACATATGGAAAACGAAAAGCTCAACATTTGATTCGATTGCGGATGGTAAAATGAAGAAGTCAGCGTGTCCACTTGAGTTTGCATTTGAACGGCCATGCTACGTTTTATATTTTTCTTATGCACGCGTGCTAAGATATAAAAGATCAAATTTGTGCGAGGCGCTTGATCAATGTACCACGATCACTTCAACGCGCAACATCCTTTACCATAGCCTAATTAATTTAGGTTAAAATTAAAAGTATTGATTTTGAATTTTGTTTTAGTTTTTTTATAAATTAAAATAAAAAAATATCAATTACGCGATTTGTTGTGTTGTATAAAAATTTATTTCTTTTAATGAAACCTTTTATCTTCGTGTAGTTTTCGTGCGTTTTTTGTGTATAATACAGTAATCACAAATAAAAATAGAAAAAATATTTTTTAAAAAAAAAGAAAAAGAAAGAAAGGATAATTAGTGTTTTCCATTAGTGTTGGATTCTAATTTATGGTGTAACCTTAAATAAGGATAATTTATTTTAAACTCATTTCTAAATAATTAAAAGTAAGTTGTTTTATTTTAAAATTGTTTTTTCTTTTTTTTGTTTTATTTTCTTTGAACTTATTGTTTTTCCCAAGTAACAAATTGTTAGATGTTGTGGAATAGTGCAATTATTCAATCTTTGTGTATATATTCATCATTTTAATGGCACATTCTTGAGAAACTTGTTTTATAAAACTTCTACGGATGACAATGATGTTAGATAATCGGATGATGTATTTTCTTAACTTTTCTTTAGAATTCGTTGCGGGAATTGTGCAATTTTGTGGTTAAATAAATGAAGGTAGTAACTTATATGGCTTTACTACTCTTTATGTCCTTTTTTTTTAATTTGAATATATAATTATAAAGAATTCATTTTTGTGTATAGTTTATTTATATTATTAGTAGGAGTTTATCTTAAATATTTAATTAATTCCTGATATAAAAATTTTATATAATTTTTTATTTCAATTCAGCGGTAGTAAATTATGAAGGGAAAATAAATTTTGATTTTGATTTTTAGTAAAACAAAAAAAAAAATAAAGCAAAAGTAGATCATTTTAGCTGGATGTATTCAAAATAGGATACTTTAATTTACTAAAGTTGCACTTAGTCAATTTAATTCCGAAATTATATTAAAATTTCACTTCAAAAAAATTCAATGCTAAGTTTTAAAGAAAACTTTTTTTCAAAGTATTTTATATCATGGGCTTTTTTTTTTTAAAATAACAACATCCAAACAGGAAGAATATTTTATATTTATGGTTACTTTGGCATTATAGGAATTACAAATACATTTCTTACACTAAATTAGAAAAAAAAGAGTTAGCTTTTAAATCATTTATTTTTGCAATTTGTATAATTTAAGAAGTAGGAGCCTAACATGATTAAATACTATTTCCAGAGTTTGAATATAGTTAATATAAATAACTAAAAAATTTGACAGTTTTATATAAAAAAATTCAAATGAGCTGATGAAAATGATACTCTCAAATAACTGGGATAGATAAATCTTAAAAGCCATAGTATCTCAAAGCCAACAATTTTTATTTCGCTTTTTATTTTGGCAAAATATCGGAGATTGCTTAAAATTATACAGGAAAAACTATAGTTAGTAATTTTAGTGCTAGCTTTGATGATTGCTAATTTATGTGATACCATTTTGTTTTCTAGTACGCATTTATTATTATTGTTATATTCATCACCCCTTTGAATAAAAATTTAATACATTCGGCTTGTATTAACAAAAGATTTTTACTGAAAAAGAATTACATGAAAGTCAATCAATTCTAAATTGTAATTATTCTTATTCTGAGTCTTTATTTTTAATTAAGGCGATGGTTCGGTTAATTTGTTGAAAAAAAAGGAATGTTTCCAAAGAACTTTTTTGACAATGCAGATATTTTTAGTTTTAATTAATTAATTTTTATATGATAACATAACATTTGAACAATATTTGGCTAAATTTTTATTTCAAAATAATAATAAGTGAGCGAGTGGTAATGAATATCTGGAAGCGCCTTTGAAAAAAAGTAATTTTGTGGTGCGCATCACTTACTACTCACAACGGAATTTATTTGAAGTGGAAAAATTAAAATTTATTTATTAAAAGAGATATTTTTCGAGATAATGAAGAGGGGATTTTCCACTTTTTGGTAGCCTTTGGAAGCAAAAATACCAATTTTCACATAAAAATTCGACTTATTTGATATTGGAAAATTAATAATTATTAAAAAATAAAGAAAAGCTTTTGTCATTACTTGATAAAATATTTGAAGGATTAGTGTGGAAAATTTCAAAGCGATCAGGCTAGTAGATTATGAGTTATCGTGCCCACCGACTTTGGAAATAACAAGGTCCAGAAAACGCATTAAATTTTTGCTTACAAATATATTAAAAATAAAACTCGATAATTTTTTTATACTCATTAGAGTGGTCGATGCCAGGTCAATAAAGCAAAACGCTTTCAATGCAAAATTCTCTCTTCTTTACGATTGTACACCGCTCGCTCCTCAGCTCTACTAATTCAGAAAAAAGCAGTGCAAAACACATAGTACACGAATTAAAACGGATTTAACGGAAATATAAACAACGCTATCTGAACATCAGCTTCTATAAAAAAATGAAAAAATTAATTTTATATAAGTATAGAAGACCGCTCTGGAGCAAAGAACGCTCAAATGCTCATAACTTTAACAATTTTCCTCCGACCAACCTGAAATTTTGACAAAATATTTTCAAGATGTTAATTAAATTTTAAAAAAACTGAAAAAAAAATTTAATACCAAAAGCCATCCCCCTAAGAAAGTTGAGTTGTTATTTTTCATTCTTTTGTTGCAAATTTTATTTATCTATTATGTGTTTCTAAAGTAGTTAGGATATTAAATCAGACAAGCTGTTAATTCAGAATAAAATTAATTTTTGAAAAGCATTTTAAATTGCATATTGTTTTCGGAGGCTAAAGTTATTATAATTGAAGCCTTCACGACTAGAATAAAGCGAATATATTCTTTTGTTTAATCAGTATTCAAAGTAAATAAGTTTAAATTTGATTTGTTTTCAATGCCTTCTTCTTTTATTATCTGTTTGTGTTTTATACTTTAGTATTCCATAAATTTCATTTTGGGAAATCAATCAAAGCATCAAGAATTACATTATTATTAATTATCCTTCACAAGCATAAACATTTATTCCAGTTACTTCAGAAAATCCTTCTACAACGGCTAAATTGTCTTTATCTTCCCTAATCTATTTTTCCTTCAAAAGAAGATTTAATATCATTGGTTGCAGAGCATCTTATGCGTCGTTTTCAGTTTTATATTATTTCACCATATTGATCATTTACTGAAGTTTTTTTGATTAAGTTGATCAAAATCACTGTACTTTTTCATAAAAGCTTTAACCGTTATCACTTTGATGTGTACTCTGAACAAAAATCACGAAAAATGCTGAAAATATTTTTTTTACTGCAACCGATACAATTTATTCCCAAAAGCAAGTCAACAATTGTTGACTCAATTTTAATGAGCTAATCCATTCATGTAAATATGAAGATTGTATCGAAGTGGTTTATATAAAAATTGACTCCCACTAGATACGCTAGAAACATTTCATGTTCAGACAGAGTATTTTTGTGTTTGTGAATTTTCACATAAAAAAAATAAATCATATTTTTAATAATAAGTAAAAATGCTCTCAAATAGAAATATTTTTGGTCTCATATTTTACTGCGAATTTTCAGAATTCATCTCTTGGTTCTTGCCATTCTTTTCTAAGTATAAAATTGATGTGCGTATCATGTAAACTCGTTAGGAGTAGAAGAACAAATATGTGTCCAAAGAATTAAGTGATTGAATGTATAAATTTGTTGGCTTTTTATTCAGGAAGAAATAAAATCATTTCAATTATTAGGTTACTTTTTTTTATTTTGCAAGCAGTTGACAGTTATCAGTAAACCGGAAAAAAAGACGAGAGATTTTTTTAAAAACTGATCAAACAATTTTTACATAATCACAAAAGTATTTGAAGCAATTGGGAAGTACTTTAAAAGCAATAAAAACAAAAAAAAAAAGAACAATGATGTTATGATAAATCGAATGAGTATTTTCAATAAAAACTTTAAATACTAAATGATGAATTTTATGACATTGAAGTGAATTTTTTAAGATTTAAAATGCTAACGAATGAACAGCTAGAGAATATCTAAAATTTATTTTTATTTATTAAAATTAATATGCAATAATAACTTAAAGAAAAATTTTTATAATTAATTACTCACTTACCGCAAAAGTAGTAGACAACTCCAGTGTAAATAATTATCCCAGCGAGCCTACACAGCATGAACGTCTAGCAAAACCTGAGGAAGTTGGCGCCTCGGAAATATTCACGTGCATGGCCTTCAGTAATGAATATTTTTTTTCAGGTACCTAATAAACACCACAAAAAAGACCACTTATTATTAAAGAAAGTTTCTTTTATGAAATTAAGTTGAATATATTTAAAATAATTGACAGTGCTTTCTATGAGGATATTTTGTTTATATATTTTCATGATAGTACCAATTCATCTTATCGTATTTTTTTTTAATTACTCTTAAAAATTGTATAACAAAAATCTTTTTTCACTTTTTTATGTTATTAAAGATATTATTTTATTATGATTATATATTCATATTTTTATTAAATAATTTTTAACTGTTAACTTCTTGAAAAATAAAGCCAAATAATTATAGTAAATATAAATTGAAATACATAATTGGCAAATTTCAACAGTACTGTCGCACTAAAAGTAGAGAGTGTATTTCTAAAACAGCAGGAGTTCAATATAATTATCTAATAAGCTTAAGTAACGTTTAATCGTTCGTAATAGATGAAGAATAGGTGCTTATTGACAGCAAAATTAGAGATTTAGTAACAACAAGAAACTTAGTATGAATTGAAGGCAGATAAAAAGGCATATTTTTGTTAAAAATAAAAACAAAAACTACACAAATTAAAAAATATGTTTCTTATGAATCATATGATAATTAAAAAAATTAAGTCAAAATGTTAATAGCAGCAAAAGCGAAAACAAAATCACAAAAGCTGTTCGTTACTTCTGATACTACAGATTGTGTTTAGTGAATATGAAGTCACTTTGGTTCAGCAATTAATAAATTGCTACCATTACTTGGTTAACCGTTTTCAATAAGTTGAAAGTGGATAAAATTACCAAGCTAAATGGGTAAATGTCAAAAACCAATACGGTCGATTTAATAGTTCAAATCATTTCCTTGAAATAATTTATATTTAACTGCAACATACTACAAGGAATAAAAGACATAAGGTTTTTATAATCAGTCGTTCATGTAAAGTCTAACCAAAACGTTTCACTTAACTAACGTTTCAACTTAATATCAGTGAATTCTATCTTGCGACAGGGAAAACAATTTTTAATTGCTCATCAGTGAGTTTCTCGTTCATAAATTCATCCATGAATCATGTTAAAAAGTTCACTTGTAAAACATTCATGCAGAAAGTCGATATGACGGCGACTTTTGTGGCCATTTGTTAACGAAATTCATTGATTTTTTTACTCAACAAAGTAGCCTTTAAGAATGAAAAGTAGCTCTCTTTTATTGATGGAGTAGAGCAATTTTCCCTACTGGATATTGACTGTTTAATTAGGACGAAAAGGATATATAGAGAATACTACCAGTTTCCCAATTTGATCATAAATAGAATTTCTGTATGAGAAGATTCAACACTCCAATTCAAGATTTGAATCTCGTAAACTGTGATTTTTAGATATGATCTTTTGGCTATACAAATATATATATACGAGGATGGATTAAAAATTTATTTGTTATGGTAATAAAGTACTGAAAATACAATTTAAAAAATGCTATCAGTAATACTGCCTGCATAGTGAAACCTCTGTTATGTACATATCCTCAAATTTGGACTTTTGCAAAAAAGTTCTTTGTAAACTTTTAATCCTTCTACCTTATTTAAAGTAGTTTTATGTAGGTACGAATACTCTAAAAAAACGAATAGATTCAAAATTATAGACCGAAAAGATTCATGATTGAATCTTACTAATCTAGGAATAATTATTGACAATTTTTTTTTAATGAATCAAGTCTATCTTTGAGGTTGAAATTTTTGATTCATTTAGATATATTTTTTTTCAAATTCTTTTTTGTTTTACTGTTTAAAAAAATGTTGTTTTTTATTTTATTTTTAATTTCAATTTAATTTGGCATAGGATCTTGTACACACAATCACATTTTAAGAGTTGTTAATTAATAAAAGAACAAATTTTAATCATTTTTCCTTTAATTTTTGGCACTAAAATTTCACGGCTGAGGTGAGTTCGTATCGTAACATGTAAATTATAATGCAATAAATTTAGTTTTAATGACATGATTTTGAATTAGGGAATTTCGTGATGTACAATGCAAAAAATTTTTGGGGTACTCTATTGCATTATAGTCCAATATTGTATTTTTTTTCTAAAATATAAATATTTTTATTTTTTGATGATTTTTTTATTCAATTCATTTATGTTAGGTTTTTCATTCATTTTATAAAAAGTTTGTGGCTTCATAAAACAAGGAAATTAAAAAAACCGATTTTATAAAAAAACAAAACTAAGTTGCAAAAAAAAAAATGGCACAATATTTCATAGTGTTTAACATTTTCTTATATGTTTTAGATATTATTTATTATTTTCAAAAATATGTTTACCCTTCATAATAAAAACAAAAACTATTTTTGGTTAATAAAAATAACATATGTTTTTCCCATGTATAATATTTCCAAAAACTTGACAGACTTAAATATTTACGAATATTATATTAAGAAAAAACTGTGTCACTTGCACCTGACAAGCATTAAAAATCAGGCTAAACTTGAAAACATCAACAACAAAAACTTAAGATCAAATTAATCTCAATGATCGCCTTGTCAACGTACTAAACCAGTTCATTCGTTGATCTACATTCGAAATATCCAAATCAATGATAACTACACTTAAATATATTCATCGATGTTTAATTTTGTGTGTGGTGCAATCGAAACATTAGTTTATGTTTAATAAAAACAAGGTTAAAAAATTTTTTTTTTAATTATTTTGAAATATGCTTAATATGAGTTTTTATTTAAAAGAAAGTTAGCCGATAAATTCTTTAAAAATTTGTTTCTTCTAACAAATTTTAAAACTTTTTATATATTAACAATTTCAGTAATACTTTTGTTTTCAAATAAACGCTTCTACTTAATTTTCGATGTACTTGAATCAAGAAAATAATTCTTAAATCAGGGGTGTCCCACCTTGTAATTGAAAGAAGACAAATTGTTTTGGGTCACACAAAAATGTACCTAACATTAAAATTAGCTGATGAGCAAAAAAAGGGATAATATATAGTTAACATATATATTTTATTATAAATTCTATATATAGTTATAAAGATATCCATTGGGGCTACCAATTTAATATGATATTTGGCATTGAATTTTCGAAACTAATATCTGGGTCGATTGAAGTAGCTACAATTCTCAGATAATTTTCAGATGCTCATTTGATATATACGCCCTAATTTGACTGTTGGTATGTTTTAATCTTGAGAAGCAAGTGAAGAAGCATATACAGTGTGGTATATTTATCTTTGGACAGGTGTGATTTATAAAACTCCAACAATGAAACTTGTTTAAATTTCTCTTTGAGTTAAATATCAGAAGGTAACTTTATGCTTTCCATTGAGTATTTGCTGGCAGTATATCGATTTTAACTGTTAATAGAGTAGCAAAGATGCAAAAAAATTGTTTATTTCTCCAAAAGTCCTGAAATTGACTTACAAATTCTTGAACTAAATGGGAAAGTAAGATCAGGTTTTTTTACAATTTTAAAAAAAAATGCTTGGTCAAAGTTTGGAAATGCAAAAAATTGTTAACGCTTATGGTTTGAAACATTAAACTTATAACTTAGTTCTTATCCTGAAAACGGGTGTTTAGGTCAATTAAAAATGGTAAATCTGCAAGCTGTGTGTATAGTATATAAAAATGAGAAGAGTTATTTTGCATAGAATTAAAAATATTTCAATATGATGCATTGTCGCTTGGACGAATGAAAAAAGTGGGATTTGTAATGACTGGATGAAATTACCGCTGAAGTCAAATATTAATATTTTTTTTTCGTATGGAGCTCTCTGGGTCACATATTAATACTTGCTTTGGGCCGCGGGTTGGTCACCCCTGGTTTAAATACAAATTCAAGTAAATTATATATCCAACAATTAAATATATTTACTTGCCACTTGCATTTATTTTTCAGTGTATGTGAATTTCAAAGTTCGAAAATAACTATTTAAAAAGTTTAAAATAAGAACAACAATACAAAAGCTTCTAATATCACAAGTCTTTGATGTACAATTACAACAACTCTACTAGTCTTAAGTTTTCAAACATTAAAATAAGTTCCTTACAAAAAATTACTTTTTAAAACAAAAAAATTCATTTAAATTATTATTTTGAATGCTAATTACCTACATTTGAAATAAATAAAAACCCTAAACAATGTTAGTAATGTTTCCTAGAAGAATATTGCATACGTTAAATACTTGATGAATATATTTAGCCTTTGCTAAAAGTCATTAACCTATTTTCACAAAAATTTGTTTGTTTATTTATTTTATCAAAACAAAAAAAAAAAACCAAAAAAATATAAACAATCAACTTATTATCAAAACATTTTAAAGTAAACAATTGCTCACATCAATGAGAATGACCTCCAAAAAAAAAAATGGCTAATTTCCATATGACTGAAACCCTTCACTAAACCTTGCCAAAGATATTACGGTAAATGTTAGATATAAATTTCTAAGTTGCAACATTGCAACATTTTAATTACTCTAATTAAACAAAATTTGAATGGATATGTATACCATGTACATTATGCTAGTCTCATAGCATTTCTAAAGCAATCATAAGTTGGCATAATTATATGCAAGGGATTCAATTCATATGATACGTATATCAAGCGTAATGTTTAAATTTTCATTTGGTTTAATCATATGAGGGCTGAAAATTGTCTTTAAAGGTGAGCAATTTTACAGGTGCAGCAAATACTTTACTGCCCACATACACTTCTACCCACTTTTAATATTTCGATTGCCATATAGAACAAATAGATTCATTAGCATATAACTGATAAAATGCTGATTTAAAGATTTCAAGTTCATGATTGAGTAAAATATTAAAGCTTTCAATGGGTTCCCATGGTTTTTTGATGATTTAAAAAAATGCTTTTTCAAACATTTGCGTCATTTTTACTATATATAAAGATATTATGCATTATTTCATCAACTTAAAGATAATTCTATTTTTATATTTTTACTATTATTTTTTTTTTGTTGAGCTGTCAGACTATTTATTTGATATTCGATTTAGGTAAAGCTGAACAAAAGCAGCTAATACTCTAAACAAATATCAAATAAAAGATTTAGAAGCAAATTTACTTTTTCGTCTCACTCAGAATTCAGGCTAGAAATATATCAATTAAGAACAGGAAATTTGCATTATTCTAGCTAGAAGAGACTCTAAACCTAAGTAGACTCACATTGTTTGATATAATTTTAAATATACGCTGGGATCGCCCAGTTGTTGAAAATTCCAACAATACATCGAAAAAAGCGTTGCCTTGTTTTTATATTTTTGTTGTTTTTTCTCCGATACATTTTATATGGGATAAAACATGCAACACACATTACTCAATTGCGAGTGACATGTGTGGAATTTTGAAATGATTTTTTCTTTTCGTACATCTTGGCGACGTCGCCGTTCCAATGAAGCTGGCTGAGTAAAATCGGTTGAGTAAAAATACCTTAAAAAGGGAGTATAAAAAAATGCTTTGCCTATTAATGTATAGATTAGTATGATTTGCCATAAAATCCTTCAAATCTTAGATGAGAGAAACCGCTGAGGTGATACCACAATAGGCGGCCCTGATCATTTTAAAATCGAGGAAAATGATGTTCTATACCAATACATAACAATAAATTCAGGAAAATGGTATATAGAGCCCCATCGATGTTTATCCAACTCTATCTGCATATTTATCTATTTGCCCAAGAAACATAGTGCAAGCACATGGTCTAAATGGGTTAGTGTAAAAGGAAAATTTTTTCAAATACAGATAAACAACAGATGGACCGCAAATTACCTAACCTTCTCATATGACTTAGACAGACTTACGAAATATTAAATTAATATTTATATGTAAGGTAAGGGGAGTAACAAAAAAAAATAGGCGCAAATTCTGTTAGCCTTTCCTTGGATGCCCATCCTGTACCAGCTTCAACGAGAACGTTTCTCCGAGTAATTGTGGCAAAAGCGCAATATCTTTAAAACAACTTATAATCCAAGAAATGCCAAGAGGGGAGATCAAATACTTATTCTATGTTATGGCAATAGTATAAAGATGAGCAAGGAACCTAATTTTTAATTTTAACAATAGAAAGAAAGGGCAATATCGATCTGAGGGAGATTGTAGCGATGACCTGCTACTTTATACAAAACTTTTGGAAAGAAAAACAAAATTAATTTTAATATTTACAACTACAAAATTTGAAGTAAAAATTCAAATTATGTAATTAAAATTAAGAGCAAAATAGCCTTAATATATTATATTTTATGAAAGGTCTAAACATGAACTTTTAAGAAACCAAGAAAACAGAAACATAAAAGACAGACATAAATTTCGAACAAATAACTTTTAAAATAACTATATTAAAAATCTGTGTTATTCTTCCTGTGGTAACATTACCAACAAACAATAAGTTTACCTTTCTCCACAAAAAACCAAAAAACAAAAACAAAATATAAAGTGTTGTCTACCTTGAGCTACCAAATATGTCCAAAAAATTCTATACAATTTAATTAATTACCATTGATACAAAACTGATATAAAAGTCATCCATCAGTCAGATACAATTATATATTTTCATCATTTCACTTGGACCGTTTTGCAGTTCCATTCTAATCGAATGGAAAGATTGCATAATTAATTCGATTGATTATGATTACTGCACAATCACTCAACAAGTTTAATTCTTTTATTTAACCTTTCTATTTATTCAGTTTTGTTTTTTTGTATTTTGTTTTTTTGTTTTTTAAAAATTTTTTCTTTATTTCCTTACAGAAATGAAAAGATATCGGACATTATTTTTTGGCTTGTTAATGTTTGGGTCAACAATCGCTGAACCAAAACCAGATCTTGCAAGCAATCCATATTTAAATGGTTTTGCAAATGATGTTAATACATTTCTTGATAGCCAATATTCAGATAAAACCAATGACTATAGTAAAAATGTATTTCTTCAACATCAGATTGGATCGAGGGCAATTAACGGTTATGCTGCACCCGAATATTTACCACCTTATGTATGTGATGGAAGTAAATCCTGTGTCAGAAAGGATCTTTGTGTGAATGGTTACTTTTCCAAAAATATAGCAACTTCAAAGCGAGTAAGTAACAAAAACAAATAAATTTTTTTGTTATTACTTAATTAAGATTTTAGTTATGATCATTTTTAACGTCTGCTGATAAAGTGCTGACTAATCAAAGTAACGATGTAAGTGAAGGTTTAAAAATGTAATCCAATTTTCATTTATCTGAAGTTATTTTATAAGTTCATTGTAAAAATATTTTCTTTAAAATTTACCTTTAGTTATATAAGATTTAAAAGCGACATACTTTAATAGCTGGATAATGGTTTATTTAAGATCTAAACTCTGATTAGACAGCTGATCAAAGCGACACTTATGAAATTTTCTTATTGGTTTTTGACTTTGTGCCCTAAATGTTGTACAATAGCATCATCATAAACGATATTGACTGCTCTACAAATAAGGTCTTAAATATTATTTCCTAATATTAGGGATGTCAGTTGAAGTGTTAACCAGCACTTGTTATTATTTTCTTTTATCAGATAATAATTTGGACTTATTTTAAGTATGATTGATTACTTTTAACCCATCAGTTAATCCTTTTGACTTAATGGTCAATATGTTGCGTGAGAATATTTAACAAAAGTAAGAGTAAATAATAATTTTTAGTTTCACTGGATCTTTTATATAATCAATTGCTTCTCTCAAGTGAGATCATTTCATATGAAGCAATTGTTCATGGTATTTAATTTTTAAAGTACTTTTGTATCAATTGTAGTAAGTTTCTAAAGTATACAGTAACAATTTTCATATTTTAATCAATATTTTTGATAATTGTGTTATTTAGTTTTCTTACTGGCTAAAAGATATTTTTACTTTTTGCTTTTTAGTTTGCAAAATGGAAAGAAGAATATTTTGAACAGAGGCTTTTAATTTTTGCAAAAATTCTGCTATTTTCTAAGTTTTATCGAAAATACACTTTTCTTCGTTATACCAATTCTCTATTGAGGCTTTTACAGAGGTGTGTTACAGTGCCTTGCGTTCATAAAAAATAATTTACTTCATTGGCAATTGTCTGTATTAGGGAAATTTGATGGAAATTTTAAAATAATTGTCATAAAAGTAAACATTAAATTATCTAATTGCACTAATATAATATTTGAAAAATGTTTAAATTAATTAATTAAATAATAAAAAGGCAAAACAAATAAATAATAATTTAAATAATAACTAAATAACATATTAAATGACACAACAAATAGGGAAATTTTTCATGTTAATTTGTTGGACAACCTGTAAACTCACAATAGATGGTAAAATTTCCTTTATACATCCTTTCAAAGTCTGTATTTTGGAGACACGATTGCAAAATGCTTAATACACACATGTATTAAACATTTCTCCATACAAAATTTCTTTTCCTGTATTATAGTAATGTGTATAAGCCACAATGGAGAATGAGTATTAATTAAAATTTTTTGTGAGCACTTCGGTAAGGTATTAAAATCTTTTCTTTTAGAATATTTTCATTAAGGAAACTTTGAAGTTAGCTAAAATTTTAATAGTCCCAAGATGTAAAAGAGCTAAGGCTAAGTTTACAAAACTAATTCAGGAAAATTTTGTCTAACCACGTTCATCGAAGTGTTGTTATTATGACAATATTAGAGTACGAATATTAAGTAATTTTTCAAACTTTCTCTTTCGAGAATTATTTGATAGTGATTAACTGAGGAAGGTGAATATGATATAAAGCATTTTCTACATCAACAAAGATAAGCAATTTTCGACAAGTAAAATATGTACTAATCAAAAAGTACTAATTGTAAGACCCAGTATAAATACTTCTGTTTCTATATGGAGCAAATGGTAGTACTCTGATTAGTATTCTTGGCCACTGTAAACGCAATATTATCTCTGAAGGAATAATTTTGACTTAAAATGAGGTATTTTGATTTGCTTCCAAGCAATTATCTCATTAATTTAAATCTCAAAAGTTTTATCTTTGCTATTTAATGAGGAATTTGTTTTTTTGATAATGCGGTAGTCAAGCATTCTAGAATAAAATTTTATGATGTTTTCCACGAAAAAATGGTCATTATGGGTAAAAATTAGGGCTTTTTTCATATGATAACGGGTCCCTAGTTTCCTGACATAGATGTTGCCTGGAAAAAAGGGAAATAATCTCCCTCAAAACAACAAAATCTTAGCCTTTTTTCTATTTCAGTCTTGTAGAAGAATTTGTCTTTCGTCCCTTCATTTAAAGAAATTTGCTAGAAAATATGGGAATTAAAGAACCAATTCGAGGTTCATTTTTGCGATTGAAAGGAGCACGATATTCTCCTGTATATAAACCGATTCAATAAAGTGTACTAATACATAGTGTTAATGTTTTTTTAATTTTTTAAAAACCTGTATCCACTAATAATTCTACATAAATACGTAAAGTTTTGACAGTTTGAGTCATTTCCAGTTCAGCGACATTGCTATATTTTGAATTTGTCAAATATGTTTCTAGTTGTCATTGCTCATTCTATGTTACTATTTAGAATTCCAAAATTTTGTCATTCGAATATTGTGGTAACATCAGTGCGTGGTCCAAGATAGTTATTAAGATATTATCTCCGAGAACAATATATACGTTTACATAAGTTTCATTTTTTTTTCTATTTTCCTTCTTTAAAACCAAGTGTCTTTGTAGTTAAGTATTAATGGCCTAAATAGAACCAACACAGATGCTAAGAATAAGCTCATTTTGTAAATAATATAATCATTATTTATCTCTTTTTTGTTTATCTTTGAACTTTTGATTTACACTTTTTAATTATTTGACAGGTAAACATAAAAAGGTAAAGGAGTAAAGATAATATCATCAACGCAATAATTTAATTTTGAGGTTTTTCCATTATTTTTTTAGATAATATTAGTTAGAAACATTTAGGTATCAAAACCATACTTAGAGTTCAACTAATTAATAAATTTCATTGTAATAATTGCAACTTTTAACCTTTAACAAGATCATCTAATCCTTTGATATGTCTCTGATTAAAAATTTTTTGAGTAGAAGAAGGTTCAAAGTTTTAATTCGTGCCTTATGAAATTTTAATAACCTATAAAAATATCAATCATTTCTCAAATTTTACATCACGGAGTTGTTTACTTTAAATATACATACATATATATATAAAAACAAATAGGACACGATTTAATGTTTATAATTATTCGTCACTTATTTTATTCAAATGGATTCAATTATATTAAACCAGTGTTACTAAAAATCTCTTTAAGGCATAAAAAAAAAAATAATTCTGATGCCTATCGTAATTTCAATCCAAATTAATTTTATCTTTAACTACTAAAAATGAATCTATCGTCGTTATTCCATGGAAAATGTTACCCAAGAGGTTTAAAATAATTCAATATTAGAAATTCTTCTTCCCCCGCTACATAGAGATATGTTGCACTTTCAATTGGAAAATTATTTATGGCAAATTTATAAGTTTCTTGGCCATTTTACAAGTCCAGATTGCACTTTTGAAATTAATGGTGGTATATATCATTAACAACATTCTGAAAAAGCTCAAGGCGTGCGCATGATAAAAATATTGCTAAACTTATATACCTCTTCTATCTAACTAAGCCATAAAAAGATATTTGCTTGATGGCAATAAAAGCAGTACTGAATAGCAAAGATATTCACAAAAACCTCTATTTTTGTTATTGATTACATAATCAACATTAGATACCTTCTTGGGAGCTAAAAGCACTTAGCTTTACGCTTAAAACTTAAGTTCTATCTTTTGTCTTTTTAGCACTAAGCATAGCTGCCACTAATTACGATGTCATATTATCATGTTGTGCCACTTTAGAGGAAGATGGAAAAGGTCTCTGATCTAAGCTAATGCCTTCAGTTAGGTCAAAAGGTGCTCTAGGATATAAATGAAAAGTGATTATGGCAGTAGGTCAAGTTTTTATGTAGAAAAATAAAATTTTTATTCTGTTTGTTAAATCTGTAAATTCTTGGATTAAGTTTTCGTTTTTAAGACTTAAGTATAAAATGATCAAAGTTAAAAAAAAAACTAATAGCCAACTAATAAAATATGTGATGCTCAGCTAAAATGAAAAAATAGGACTATATTATTAGAGTGTTTGAAGTTTGAAGTTTCAATAACTAAAAATTCCTTTCTTATAAAACTTTCAATTTTATACAATCGAAATTTTTTGCAAATTTATAGTGAAAGGGTTATTTGAATGGCTTCAGCTGAAGTTCTCTGGCTGATAGCCTTTCGGTGAAAGTAGCTGTACAGTTCCGTTCAAGAGACACTTTTTGTTTTTATTTTAATATTTTAACTTCTCATTGTTAGTCATTTATCTGAAACACTAAATAAATTATTGCATATCATCTCAGAAATACTCAATCGTAATGTTTGATTATTTTTGTTTATTAAAGATGCCAGCCTATTCAATATTTATATCTTATTAATGAAACACGATTTTATTACAATAAAACTAATAATTTTTTTCGCTCCTTGATGAGTTGGTAAAAATTTCTTTAGTTTTTTCTTTTCATCTGTCATTAAAAAAAAGTGTTCAAATGTTTTAGTTCAATTTTCTGCCGAAATCAATATAATTGGTTTTATATATGAAATATTAGATTAAAGATCTTATAGGATAAGTACTCCTCTAAGCAACATTGTTCATGTATAAAAATTTGTCTATTATGAATTTCTTCATTCATTGCTATTCAAAAGATTGAGCATTTTCTTTTATTTTAGATTTTATTGAACTGCAAATCAAACTCTACGTAACTTTTGACTAAAGATCATCTTTTATAAAAAGAAATATTTTAAAAGCTTCAAAAAGGACTAAATATTTACTAAAGTAAAACAAGAAATTGCTAACATATACAAGATACAACAAAGTCACACAATCTTAAAAACGTTGTCATTGCTGTCTCTATGCTTCGAAAGGAAGTTAACACAGTCAACATTGTTAACTTAATTATTTTCAAATATTTTTATTGAGTTCTAAGACATTTGTAATTGAATGCTGTGGCGGTATCGAAGCATAGAAAACATTTTAAGTAAACACAAATCAATATAAAAATTTCTAATTGGGAGCTGTCTAAACTTGCCTTAAACCCTAAAAGTTCTGATACGATACACGCATAATCTGCCAACTCCAAATTAAATTTTTCTAACATATATTTTTTACACTTTAGAAAAAAAAATCAAGATGGCGGTGTTAAAAAATTCCTAAGCAAATAATAAGCAATAATAATATAAAAAAAGTCTATACAAAATTTTCTCATTTAAATAATGGCGGCAATAATTAAAAATTAATTTATATGAAGATTATTATTTCCAGGACGTTTCAAAAAACAAATCAAAAATTGGATGACAATTGAAAAATGAACACCCACAAAAGTAGATAATCATTAGCAATATTCCACTTTGTAATATAAAATATGCCACGTGACATCCTTACATTAAGCTTCCTATTTAATTTATTGCTAACTTGTCATTAAAACTGATCTAAGCGCAATGATTTATATGATAACTTTTATTCGTTTAAGTCAATATTTAGTTAAAATAAAATTTATTTATTAGAAATAATTTGTAAGAGGCTAAGGTCAAGCAAAATAAAATTGATTTTAGAATTTTCATTTTTGAATTAGTATGAAAGATATGAGACTTCCAAGGTTTTTACATTATCCACTCTTTCTTTTATGTTTTCTATTTCAAAAGAATATAGGAAATAATATCTTTAGGGAATGACAAATATCAACTTCAGTTTAAATACTAAGATTACATCAAAATATGAAAGCACGGTATAATTTGAATATTTTAGTTTATCCACCAAAAAGTCCCTAATATTTTTTACATTTTCTTTTTGTAAAAAGTGCACAATAGCAGTCCTATTAAAAATTTCAACAAATTAATATAATTAATCCAATATGAAATTCTAACTGACTTACCAAATCGATATGTCTGAAAAATATATTTTTCAACCTAAAGATCAATATCTGAGCTAATATCGTTTGCATTATAAAATTTCATACAAAATTTAAAAATCTCATATTTTTAAATAAAATGTCAACAAAATCTTTACCATGAAAACTAATTGAGATGTTTGAATTTTAATAAAATACAGCAAATAAAAGGAATCGTCAAAATTTTTACTTTAACCGAATTCACTTGAAAACGCTTGCAACGATTTTTTTAAACATAACATCAAACTTATTTATTTATTTTAAATATAAGGGAAAGTTCATTTTTAGCTTTATCACTGGTTTTATATTTTACTCAATCACAACATGAAAAGTAAAGTAAATAATGCTACGCCGTAAGTTATGCATTTTTATTTGATTAAGGTTAAAACTGGACTCTAATAAGTAGATCTTTGTCAAAGAACAATAAAGCAGAGACTTTTTACTCCAAGAAAATTATTATTTCCCCTTTAAATATAATTATTTCTATGAATTATTGACATGTCTTACTTTTAGAACTCAAACATTTTCACATTAACTAAAAGAAAAACAACTTTACCTTAAACAAACATAACTTTTTTGTTTAACTAATTATAGTTTGAACTAAAGGAAAAACTGTAAAGCTATATATGAAAATTTTGGTGTCATATATTCTTGATTTTGGGATATAACACCGCGATATTAATTTCAATCAACTTTTTTACTAATCAAAAAATGTTCCTGTAAAATTTTATTAGATATTTCATATGTTATATCCAAAATATTACTTTGTTTATTTTTTGTCTATGTATTTACTATAAAATATGATATACACGAATGACAACAGAACAAAGTTTAACATCACAAGATTTATAAATTTAAGGGATTTAATTTACAAAGTTTATGTTTAAGAAGAAATTAAAATCAATCATTGGCTGGACCTGAACTGAAAAATGTAAATTTAAAAAAAACCTAAGCCGACACATTGAATTAAGCAATATTCAGACTATAAAACCAGGCATTATACATTTTGATAAAAAAATAAATAAAATACACGAAATTTTATTTCGTATGGAACATAAACCTCTAAACCTCTAAATTACTAACACGTTTCTTAGAATATAAATTGATTATTATTTAAAAATTTTAATTAGATTAAACTTAATAATAGCAACAGAATTTTTTAAAATATAATTTACCCTTTGTGAACTGGGTCAAATAAAACAACTTGTTGAGAGCTTCCGTAAATGTTTAGTAATTATATGGTAGGCTTATGTTGGTTATGTGAGAAAATTACTTTTCAGTTATTATTATTATTTTTTATATTCTTTTAACAAAAGTATTTGTCTTTGTTTCAATTTGGTAGTAGATTTACACAAATAGAAATGGGATAAAAAATACAGCCAGATGTACTTACTTACGTTATCTTATATAATAAACTTTAGGATACTGATGAATATAATAGAAAATAGCATAAAAACCGTAGACATTTAGCTTGACCAAATGTGCTCATAGTATTTTTTTCAATGTAAAATTAATTTCTTTGTTAACAAATAACAAGAATATATTATAGTGTAGTTCCTCCTAAACCTGTGCAACTTATAATTAAAATTTGCAATAGGATGTCATGAAATAAAGATTCACATGACTAACTTAGTAGTTTAACGGAGTTTACTCATGGTCGACTCTGTATATTGTATAACATATGCAAGTCATAAAATGCACAAAGATCCCGAGACTAAAAACTATCTCCAGAATTACGTAAATATAGCGTGAACTTTTGACATTTTTCTATATTTAAATAGCATTTGTACAAATTTTAAGCAGAAGCTAAAAATTTTTTTTTAAAGAAGGCGAAATAAGTAGCCTTAATGTAGATATCCCGCTTTACGCATATCATTAAAATTTGTGTGTGGCTAAAGATTTCCAAAGTTAATGAATCTTCTATTTTCTATGAGTTATGTTTTTATTATTTTATGTTAATTTTATCGATTAGTTATAGCACAATAATTAAATTTTTTTTTTCATGTTTATTGCATAACAAATTGATTAAAATATTTTTGCAAAATTTATTTTTTATTAAACCTTCCATGCTGCTGATGCGGTTGGTTGTAAACATACTTTAAAACCGATTAATAAAAATAAAATAGTAAACAAAAATAACTTTTTTTTTCATATAAAAGAACTAATAAAATTTTTTTTTTTCAATTTTCTAGGAATGCAATGAAAAAACTGAAGTTTGCTGCACTTATCGACCACCACCTCCGACTCAACCGACACCGCCACCGTCTACTCCATGTACAGGAATTGATTTTGTTTGTGTTAATCCTACACAATGTGCAAATGGAGTTATCAAAAATATCGGATACGCACAGACATCGGGTGGAAGAACGGTAAGTGAAAGTTTTTCGTATTTAAAATAATTTTCAAAAAGTAAAATAAAAAAAAAATAAAACGTGTATATCATTAAAACAAGGCCTAGGTCGAATTCCATACAGTGGCTAACATAGCTACCAAACAATGTTAAACGGATCTTGTTGCAATTTGGAGTTTGGACATCGGATAATATTGATTACATACACAGATAAATGATTAAGATATGGGATGGCAAGGTTACAGACTTCGAAACATATTTTCACAGCTTCTATTCAGGAAGTGTTACGTGTGTATATAGCCGAGGAGAGTGCATATAGTCTGCAAAATTATGCCGAGACGGCCTTGCCGCTGGCTTTTTGTTTTGAACTTGTTTTCATCGAAATGGCAATCACTTATAAAATAAATTTAGCTTCAAGCAAAATTATTATATAATCAGATTTCGAGGCGGCATCACTAAAAATTTTTATAAATGATGCGCTCAATCTAAAATGTATGAAAAATTTTATTATGAATTTTTACGTTTTTGATTGTTGTTTACATTTTTCTTTTAATGGGAATATGTATAAACATTTTTTTCCTGATTTATGGTAGGCTTTTCGATCAGTAGAATTTTTTAACTGGTTTTATATTTTTTATTTTTGAGTAAATTTCATTGAGTTACTAATCTTTCTTTGCGTAATTGCTATGAGATATCTTAAAAGTAGCCAGAGATTTGAAAAATGTTGTCTGAGTCCGCGCAATCAATCAACTCCTACAATTGTTCTAATGCTTGAAATTGATAAATTTAGCATAGACTAAATGTAGACTGTTACCTTTTAAAAAAAACGGGAAAATATTGTTAAAATTAAAAATATCGCTTATTAAAATAAAAGACCGAATTTAATTTATTTGCTGAAAAAAGCATAAAAATTATCACTTATGTGTTTCCATCATGCAATTTAACACCTTCACAAATTTAGCGCTAAAAGTGGAGTGGAAAATGAAAAATTTATCCACATTTGCGCTTCATTGGTATTGGTAACAAAAAAAAAAACGATTTGAACGAGATTAAATTTTGGTGGGTATTTTGAGGTTAAATGGAGAGAAAAGCATAAAAAATATATTCTATTGATACGGATTAATAAATTTTAACAACATACAATTTTTTCAACAGTGACAGGATTTTGAAATAATTTTTTTAATAGTTCAACAAGAATACCGAAAGATAAATTAGACAAACTTTGATACTAATGAAGTATTAACATCCAAGTTATCCTTTTCATGGGGATTTGTTTACTTCACTTATTTAGAATATAAAAACAAGTTTTTTCTTATTAGTTATTCCACGTGATTTGAAAGCCATTAAAAAAGTTTTTTAAAACTTTGTCAAAATGTTATACTGTCAAAATTTGTATTTTTATTATTTTCATAGTTTAAGACAATTGGCTGTAAAAGTTGGATTTATCTGTAATTTATAATGTAGACTATTCTGGCAACACAATAGTTCCACCAGAGCAAAATATAATCTCAACTAAGTTAAAAAGTTCTGTAAGACAAGTTTTTATTACTTTAGCTAAAAATTATCCCTTGGGTCTGACAGTTTTTTCCAATTCCTACCCCAACCAGCATCTAATTCTAAAAGAATTTAGCAAAAAATCAAAAGAAGAGCAGGTAATTAAGTGATCAAATTAATGTATTTTACCCCAAAGCTCCGGCTGGGTACACATAGAAAATCAAATTCGATAATATTTAAACGGAACATCTCGATATCCAATAAAATACTGAGATTCATTAAAAATTACGCGTTTAGGTAAAATCTCATTAATGCATCTTTGATTATCTTGCAATTCCCAAGTTTAGGTTGGTATTTAATCAAACTAAAATCCTAGCCTTTCTTCAATTTTTAATAAATATTTAAAAAAATAGGCAAAAACTATTAAAATAACGCCAAAAATATTATTATTTTTCTTTTTTAATTAAATATTTTATCATCTGAATTATGAGTATATACATAGCTGAGAAATTTTACTATTGTCACATTTATCTTTATTGTGCAAATCTACAACAAAAGAATGATGTTGCGCAAATATCATACAAAGATGATTAAAAAATAGTTAGCATAACAGAGACTATCTCTAAGAAATCTACAACAACTATTGAAAGAATGTCAATCAAAGATGTAAAATGTATGGCTTATAAGTTCAAATAACAAGATTTACTTCATTTTCTCTCGGAAATATTTGTACAATGCAGACCTCAAAGCAGAAGATATCAACTATAGATAATTATCTAAAATATTGGCTCCATTGCTGCAGGCAATCGTATTATGTATACATACAGTCTACCTGATCTCTGGCAATATTTTGCACACTAAGAACATGTATAAACCAGAACACATCTTAGCAAACAACACCTTTCAGTAGACAATAGAGTCCGTTGAGTAAACTAAATTAATGTGTTGATTGTGTCGATTTTAAAATAATGGAAAAAAGTCCTATTGAAAAAGATCACATAATTTTTGTTGTTGATTGGTTTGATATTTGGATTTTTTTTTTTTTTTTTCGTTTTAAAGTTTATTAATGAATAATTTTTTGTAATATCTTAAAGAAATGCCATCAGAAGTTTTAAGAACAAAATGACCTCATCAAAATATAAGAAAGAGTAAAAAGATCTTAATAAAAAGAAAATGTTCTGTTTTTTGGTATTCAAAACTTTTTTAATAGTAAATATTATATACATATATATATGTATGTATATAAATTTTAATAACTTAAAATTTTAAGAGAATGAGAAAGCATATAAATATGTTAATGTGGGAAGCTTAAATATTTAGAAATGATTAAAAGATCGGCTTTGACATTTTCTGCTAAAATTTTATAGTTCAATACCAAAACATTTTTTAATTATTTTCAAAAATGCTATCAAATATTTCGAATAGAGATAATAGAAAATTAATAATTAGCTTTAATTTTAGTAAAAAAATTCAAGGGTTTAATCCGCATTCCGAATTTTTACTAATTACAAATTTTTAAGACTTTAAATGAAAGATAAATTTGTTACAAAAATTTTAAGGTTAAAATCTTTAAGATCGAAAAAAAGCAAATAAAAATGAGTCATTTTTAGAAAAGGTGAAAAAAACCACTTTTTTAAAATTTGATCGACTGTACCTTCGTTAGATATTTATTGATTTGAATCTTTTATATATCAATTTAAGGAAAGAGATAGTAGCTTTTAATAACTGGCCATTTTTAGTCAATCAAAAAATTATTTTCTGAGATATAGACAAAGAAATGAAAATAAACCCAAAAAACAAGATTTTGTGGAATATCTTAAAAACCCTTTTTAGAAAAAATTAATATTTCCATGCTGGTTGAGTATAAACATTCAATAAAAGCAAACATTAAGCTGGCTGACAAATTTTGATGGGTCAAAGCTCCACTTTTTTTTATCTTTAGATACCAAATAGGATACTGGTCACACCAATGCGAAGGAGTCTAATGGTATATATCAATCATTAATGATAAGTTTTCTTACAGTTTCTTTGTTTCCTAGTACTACGGCCATTTTTAACCTGACAATTACCTGAACATTTGAATCATCATTTGAATTGCACAAAAGATTGCCGATTCTTAAAACTTCTTGAGTTAACTGCGTATTCATTTGTTTACTATAACCATTTGAAAAATGCAAAGTAAATTAATTCTA
This sequence comes from Acrocera orbiculus, assembly GCA_947359355.1. Classification (NCBI taxonomy): domain Eukaryota; kingdom Metazoa; phylum Arthropoda; class Insecta; order Diptera; family Acroceridae; genus Acrocera; species Acrocera orbiculus. The sequence goes on along the minus strand of OX375756.1, from coordinate 25,969,124 downwards.
AACATTTAAAAGAAAAATTCCTTTTGAGTCTAGCAATATGAGCTTCCCGAATTTTATTTGAAATTAACTAATCCTAAGCTGAGATAAAAAATCGTAGATAATAAATAATTTGAAATCTTTGCTATTTTCAAGGGTCATAAATTCAATTAAATTGCTGAATATTGCTAATATTTTTACAAATCTAGGAAATTAATTGTTTTAAGATATTATCCACCAATTAAGGTTTTCAAGAGCTAAATAACTTTCCCGTCAAATGTAGTACAAGAAATGATGAGCAGTTAATAGATTTTCACGGATTCCAAAAATGGGCTTGGCTTTCACGGTTTTCTTTTGAATTTCAAGTTTTTATTATACATTTTTTTAATATTTTTATTATTGTTGATATGATAATTAAGTGTTAAGTCGAGGCCATCCATCTTATATCGCAAATAATTTCGCATGGTTACGATTAGGAGCGGATCTAACCAATTAAAAACCTATCAGACATAGAAAATGTTGAGAAAGGTTTTGACCTCTAGCATCAATCAATGTTTATTAGTTATATAATAGTTTCTTAAGGTCATTTGAAGTGAAGTAGTGAAAGTCCTTAAGAGATCTAATTCCTTAGTAGTGAAAGTAGTAGTCTCATCTAACATTTGTGCACTTACCTTGCATAATTCCAAAGTCATCTTCTTTTTCTTTGATATTTTAATTTGGTTAAATTCCTGTTTTCATCTTTCTTCTATTTAGCAACAAAAATTTGCATTTTATTGGCACAGTGTCCGTTGCCATGTTATATTAAAATTATTTAATTTTTTTTTATTATTTATATTCAGCAAACTATTTGAATAAAAAAGTTGTTAATTTATTGATTTGCAAATGAAATGTGTCTATAATTGTTGATCCTTAATGGGGAGGTATGGCTTATTATTTTATCCATATTATATTTAGATCATAATCGATAATAAATAAAATAAATTCAAGGTTAGGTCAAATTGATGGGAATTCTCTAAGCATGAAATATTGAAACTAGCCTGACTTTTACTAATCAGAGTTTTTTGTGTACCTTGAGTAATAAATTAATTTTATAAATAAAAAATAATTGATTGCTAATTTTAAATATCTATTATTTGGCTGTGTGTTTGCGCCAACGTATCGTAGTCAAGAAAAAATTTAGATCGCTTTATGAAAAATGTTCTTATAGTGTCAATTAGCTGTTTTATACATTCTAAAGGTATTTTTTTTGGTATTGAATTGTTTTTTTACGTTTAGACGTATGACACGACTACTGCTGACTAATAAATATTAAATGTGTTCAATAGTGTGTGATTTTATTCAAAATTAGATAATCTTGCAAAATATTGATCTATCAATTAATCCTTAAATTGTTTTGAATGTACAGAATTTCGTTATGTTTAAAAGAACCTAATAGGGATACCAAGGAACTCAAAATAAATTCTTACATATAATAACATCAAATTTGTAAATACCTAAGGCTTTAGAAATGCGCCATTTATCAACTCAGTTAACTATCTTTTAGATATTATACATACGCAAAATTCCTTAAAGTGACACATAAAGACTAAAAAATTAATTGAAACTTTACGAGTACTTAAGGCTTTATGTTCACTATATGTAAAATATGAAGTCAAAATTACATCTAGCCGCTTTTACGGGCTATCTGTTAAGGTGATTGATTTTGATTTACACTACTCTAAAAATCATTTCAGCTTTTTTTTTATATAAAATTTAATTTTTGAATATATGTACTGCTAAAGATTGAATTTATAAAATCAGTTTGATGAAATTTTCAAAATATCAAAGTATCAAATTAAAATAAAGACTACAAAATTAAATCCAAATATTTTTATACCATAATTTTATGTCCCTGAAGTATTATGAAAGCGAATCCCACTTAAAAAAATGTTTAAAATTTAACATCATCTAAGTAAGATGTTCAAGATGTACCTTTTAAACTTCCAAATAATTAAGTGGGCTATTAACAAGAAATATCATTTTATACATGGCATCATTTTTACTGAATTCGCTATACTAAACTTTTTTTATTTATATAAGCTCATAGCTTAGTTTCAGAAAAGTTTTACTTAGTTAATAGATTAATGATTATGACGTAGTGACGCAATAACTTCAACATAAGTTGAATCCTCAATTAATTTTAATAAAAAATGCATATAATAAGTCATGGCCAATAACGTATTAAATACATAAGGATTTTTTTTTGTTATTGGTAGAATACAATCCTCCATATTTTTCAAAAAATATTCTTCAATTTGATTGATTACATTTTTTCGACTAACTCAGCTCCTTTCATTTTGTCAGTATTTCTTATTTTACCGAAAGTGTTTCTTAATTAAAAACGATTGAAATTTTTAAATGGAATTATTTCTGGAGAAAAAAGAGCTCCCATTGATATTAATAGTTTTTACAGCTCTTTTAGGAAATGCAGTTAAGATATCGAATAGTTAGGAGCTAATACAATAGCCCGGAATAACTAGATGAAAGAAATAGGATGGCTCTGCTTTGGATTTCAGATCACCAAAGGCATCAAGAGGAATGAAAAAAATGAAAGGAGAAAAATGATCGGATGATTAGAATGTAGACTTTGCATTAGTCTACTCTTCCGATCTGTATGTATAAATTTATTTAGTTTATTAAGGGAAACAGATATTTTATTAAATACCTTTAAAAGAAAGAAAAGACAAATCCAGAAAACTGTACACAATAGCAAAACTTTAAGTAATAACCTATTAAACTTCCTTTTGATTACATGGGATTATTGTTTATTAGAGAAAGCCTCCTCCTCCTAACTACTATTAACAAAAGTGGATGATTGGGGCAACAGAAATGACACAGGGTGTCTATGACAGGATGTCTAAAAACACTACCTTTTCTGATAATTCAAAAATCAGGATGTTGTTCCCGATAAAAACAAATGCAAATCATGGCTTATGTTAGAAATTGCCGACCAGCCAAAGAAAATAATTTTTTTAGTTATATAATATTCGTTGCCTATTTTATACAAGTGAACTAATACAAGAAATCACACGATTGCCGGTCACTTTAACCCACACACAGCAAAAACTCTGCCATTATTTCGTATCAATTAAACACTTCTAATATTATATTTTATTCTATATATTTTTAATTCCTTTCCCATATAATTTCACTAATATTTAATAAAAGTAAATATTTTATAGTGCATTAAGGAGGTATATTGGTATAGACGCCCTAATTTTAGGCGTTTTTTCGAACGCCATAAAAAAACCAATGAATATTTTGAGCATTCATTTTTTTACTTTTTATTTATTGATATTTTAATAGTAAAAAATATTAATAATATCAAAAAGAAAATTAAAATTGAAAAAACTCTAGGCTGGCAAAGTGGGGGCTCACAACCAAAACCACCAGCCCCTGCGTGCAGGATTCGAGTTTTTCCATTGATCTGACAAAAAAAATTTTTTTTAATTTTTTAAGAAGGATGTAATTATATGAGGAATTTTATTTATAAAAAATTCTTTTTTTTTTTGCCTTTCAGGATTTTTTTTAAAAAAAAGTTAAAAATTATTTAAAAAACTTTACGTAGTGCGACGTTTTAATTGCAAGTAAATCGGTTAGGTCGAACTTGAGATATCATGTATGCCGTTTCGAAAATAGTGTTTAAAGTTCCAAAGACTGAACTGAACTGAGACTAAATGCATCACAAAATGAGCTGCAACTCCACAAATTATTTAAATTACGAAAAATCCTCTTTGGAGAATTTTTTAAGAGGGTTGAATTATGAAAATATGCAACAAAAATGGATTTTTTTAAATTTTTAAACTAGAATACACCTTTAAGACATTTTTCATAACATAATTTATGCTAAGAGCTTTATAAAATAAAAAAAAAAAAAAAACCAAATGTATCCGTCACAGCTCTGCTAATTTTCATTTTTAGCAATAATGAAATCATTAAAAAAAAATGTTGAATAATTCAAGAGAAAATGGTACGGAAAACAAATAAATCATAGTAGTAGTAGTAGTAATGAAAGGGAAACAAGATGCACCGCGACCAATTTGATCTATTGTGCTCCCCGCCAGACATGCTACTGTGGGAACCTGATACCCAGGTCCCTTGCCAGAGCTAGGATCTCTCTATGACCTATTTCCAACCCTTCTGTGCAGGTTACTTGTCGTGTGAGAAGATGCTTCACCCTCTTTGACATCACCCTACCACATTCAAAGAGTAGGTGAGTAGGCGTCTCCTCTACCTCGTGGCAGAATCTACACATTGGGGTTGTTGATCTTCCCAATTTGTAGAGGAACTTAAGAAAAGGGCCGTGTCCCGTTATGAACCATGTCAATACCCTAAGGGACAAATAAACCATAACAAGAAAGTCAAATTTCCTTCAACCAAAAACTAATTTAATGTTTTTATTTTCGATAATCACTAGACCTAGCCGCCATAGTATCTCCTTATGGAATGTGAACAGTTTTTTAATAGGAAAACAATTAAATTTTGAGAGGCTGATAATATTTTACTAATGTTAAAAGTTAAAGTAAAGGTTTTTATTAATAAAAGAAGTATTAATAATAACAGGATTTTTATTAACTTATATACATATAAATAACTATAAATGAATACTAATGAATATATTTACTATCTAAATTATATTTAATTATTTATATGTTTCTCTATGTGGCTTTGTTGCCCTACTACATTCGCATAACTTTTCCCCCACATATTGCAATCTTAGCCCATGTTAAATGGTTTCTCTTAATATGATTATGCTGTGTTATTTATGAAAAAAAATTTAGTTTGAATTATTGAGATGAGAGGAAAAACTCGAGTAATAAAGAAAAATTTGATTATAGGGGCTCTACTGTTAGTTTTTACCCCATTAAAGTGAATTTCAACAAATTTAAAAATACGAGTTTCTTAGATTTCAAAGTTAAAACACATATCTTAATTTTAAGAAATTCAGTCAAGTCGGATTGGGGTAGTTTAGCTGTTAATGGTGTTTTGAAACATTTTAACTTTTTTTCATCACAATGGCAAATACTGTCCCTTTATTTAAATATTTATTAGTTCCTGCTTTTCTTTCAATTTCTGTTAAAAACTATATTTTTTATAGCCATGTCACAATTCCACCTTGTCAGTTAAACTCATGTTAAATAAATTACATGTTTATTGAAAAATAATAAACTCATGGACTATCTTTTGATATTTCTTAGAAAGTATATACTGTTTGCCAATGGACTAGTGTTGTCTTGTAAAAAAAAAAAATGTTGGAAAAATTTTTTAAATGTATTTAAAAAAAAATTGAGTTCAAGAAAGTAAGGTTAGTAAGAAAGTGTTACTATTCAAGGGCTTAAATCTGACTTAAATTATATTTAAACAATGTTTTTACTTTTGTTTTAAAAAATCTAATTTAGTATTTCACATACTAAGTAAAAAATATTTTGGATGAATTGCCTGTTTTAAATAACTGAGCTTTTTTAATGAAGTGAATTCATAAATTGTGTTGTTTTTTTTCGTAACTCTTTTTATAGATTTTTCAAAAAAGCCGAACTTTCATTAAATTAATTTTAATATCAAATCCCAATACTAGAACTCTTAATATAATAAACAACAAACTATCATAAATTTATGATTCACAGATATTTATATCCTTCCATCTAAAATAAAAAATTCATGTCAAAATCTCCATATGATTACCAAGAAGAGAAAAAACAACAAAAACAAAAAAAAAACCAAACTTAAATAAGACTTTTCTGATAAATTAAGCAACTGAAATGTTCGGTTAAGTCACTTTTATTTTTCCATCGGCAAAAATATTACAGTCAACTGCTTTTAAATGGTGCTATCCGTTGTTTTACCCATATTCCAAGTTAATGCTTCATCAATTCGTAATTTACACAGATTTACGTCATGCACAATTTTAATCCTCCAAAAATACCATAATTACATAAAAGCATTAAATATCATGTTTCTTCTGGCTCTGCTGTGTTTTTAGCTACAGTGAAAATTATTAAAGTGGGTGTTATGAGACCACCTAAAGCCAATTGAAAAGGAGCAAAAGTTATTATCATAGCTTTCTCTCTGTTATTGGGATATTGCATGCAATTGCAGAATTCTATGCCTCGAGCACTGAATTACTATTATGAGATAATAACAATCTAAGGTTAAACTCATTTTATCTACTAGTGCTGTAATTATTATTTAGCGATTTAAAGGTTACTAGACCAGACTTTAGCCAGAGAACATCTAAATTATGATCAAGTATATTGCTGAGATTTTAAGTAAAAGGTTGAGACGCTTGGCACTATTATTTATTGAAGAACATGATTTATTGAATGTCAAGATAAACAGTAGAACACTTATAAATTAATTGAAATAATTAAAGTAACACAGACTTATAGACTGTTATTTCCATGTGAATTCTAATACTATATAATTTATTAAAAACAAGTCTCAAGTAGTTTAAAACGATAAGACTATTATTTTTTTATTCTACAAAGCCCCAAAAGTTTAAACATTTATAAGGTCAGCCATTAGTTGATGAAATTATCCAAACAGTAAAATTAGTGATCACGTATTAGATTTAGTGGGCTATAAATATTATTGATTTCTTTAGTAGGTGTCTAAGAGTAGTTCAATGAGCCATAACTAATTTTAAGGGCTATGATTCAATACTAAGGACATGTAAAAAAAACTTGCAGTTTCATTTTAAATAACATCCGGTTTTAAAAATTTTAAATAGTTTGGCAATCGTTTAGCTTTTCCGGGTCTTCAAAATTGAATTAACATTACGGGAAAAAATTTTTTTTTAGTTAACACTGATTGGCCACGTTAAAATTTGGTTTCCGCATGGAGTTCTTAGCACTTTACGATTTTTTGTGGATAGCTTTAGGATGGTTACACAGTATTTTAAGGAAGGTCAAATACACTTAAGAAGATACAAAAAAAGTACAATAAATGATTTTAATATATTTCAAACAATATTTTAATATTGTTGAGTTTCAACAAAATGATTTTAAAGGTGTGGGAAAAAGGATTTCAAAAAGGATGTATACACGTTAAACTAAATCTCTATTACGGTGCGTTCGACCTATTTACTATGACTATAAAAACTATTTTATTATTTATTGAAAATTTTTAAGTTTATAATAACAATAACTTTTGCAGGAATAAATTGTTTTTCTTAAATAAAAATTTACTTCTTTGTTTTTCATAAAATTGTAATAGGAACATTTTGCCCTGCGTTCGTCGTGTATAATAATCGCTTGATTTTAATTCCGTACACTTTGAAAGGTTTTTAAAATTTAATTCGACGCTTAATTGGTTAAATTTGACATATACTCGTATGTTGCTGGTTAACGTCGCTGAAAGTATATTTAATTTTGCTATCAAAATTTTTGAATGAAAAAAACTACCAAGAATTCCATTACGGGCTGAGGAAGTAGAGTATTTAATTTTTCGATATTATGTCATAACTGGAAGTGGATTGGAGTAAAATTACCGATGTTATGATCATTTGAGTGTCTTTTGCTTTAGATTTGAACTTTAAAGCGTTTTCCTGACGCTTGTTATTTTCGAAGTAGATGCTTACAATAACTCAAAATCTAATGAACCGATTGCTTTGCAATATTGCACAGTTCTTTTTCCCATATTTTACCAGGTAAAAACAAGGGCTTTTCCTTTTATAATTATAATTTTACAATAACAAAAAAGTCGATTTTTTAGGTGAAAATCGGCATTTTGGTTTCCAAAGGCTACCAAAAATTGAAAAATCGAAGAAATAAAAATTCCCTCGTCATTACCTTGAGGAACATTTCCTTTGATAAATAAATTTTGATTTTTTGGTTTTGGATAATTCTGTTGTGAGTTGTGATACAAAACAACTTTTTCTCAAGGTGCTTCGGGATATTCACTGACACTCGCTCACTTGTTATTATTTTGCAATAAAAATTTGGGAAAATATTGCGAAAACGATCGTTTTTATGAAACATATGTTTTTATTGAGCGACATCTCCCCTCCCCCCCTACACCACTCCTTAAGAATGATGGCAGTTAAAAGGAAGTATATCTTATGTAAGTAGATATTGTACGCTAGCGAACACAATAGCAATTCATTTCCTATAGATTACTATAAAATTGACAATAACTACAAAAAGGAAACTTATGTTGAGGGTTTAGTGATCTAAAGGAGGTTTTATCGATTGAAATTTCATAAAATCTGTCTTATTGATCACAGCATAAATATACATGAACCAATTAGATAAAATAATTAAAAAACTTAAAGAAAAACTTCCAAAATCGGTGTATTTATTTTACTAATAAAATAGACGCTAAGCTACAAAAATGGCTGTTTTCATCTTCGATAATCACTAGACCTAGTCCCATAGTATCTCCTAATGAAATGCAAACAGTTAACCTTTTTTTCCACTGGATTTTATACTATCAGCCTTAACAATATATCTCTTAAATGGCAAAAGTGTGATTGGATACTTTTATGAATAAAAACAATACCTTATATTCATAAGCTGCCAAACCAACTTTGCTGTTTTTTCCACAGAATTTTATCCTTGACGACCTCAAATTTATAATTTACTTTAAAAAGGGTTTGAAGGGCGAATAGCAAGGTTATTCTTTTTTTTTATAATACAAACCAACAAAAATACCTTTAAAAAAAAAACAAAGCAATAAAAAATTGTCAGCTAGTAAAGTGTGCGACGTAATGTTGCAGTAATTTATTTTGCTGACAACAAGCAATTTAAAAGCGATAAGCGTGATTTAACATACAAAAGAGCTAAAGTTACACAATTGGTAGTTAATAACCGCGATTATTATTAAAATCAGTTAATCTGGATAGTGGTGTGAAAATTCACGATTTTATTGTTGACATCTGAAGAAAAAACCAAATAAAAAAAAACAATCTTAGTTTAAATTTAAACAATACAATTTAATATAACCCATTTATTTGAACTGAAATTGGGTAATATTCCATTTGGATTATCACTTTTCTGTATGAATATCAAAAAAGAAAAAAACAAATCCTTGTAGTGTCAAACACATTTAATTTAGTTGACTGGCGATAATTGACGTTTAAAAACTCGTTTTATAGTCAACTTAATTGCCAATGTGGTATATTGGTATATTGATAAAATGATTTAATGCACCAGTAACTTACTCATTAGCACCATTTTATCTCGATTATAAATATCAAACAGGTATTGCATTGATATTCAGTTTTTTTAAGAGATAGTTAAAAAGATACATATATTTTTTTAAGCTTTTATTTTTGTATCAAATGGAATTTCGAAGGCTGTGAATGAGAAGAAATTGCACAAAACTGAAATTGAATAATAATTTTGGATTATTAGTTTACTTTTCAATTTTACATGAATTTTATTGGATTACTTTTCAATTTTAGTGTTTATCGTTATGCTGGACGCTCAACGATTTGTTTTTGTTTGCTAAAAAAAAAACAAATTAGTGCACATTCTAACGCGTAGATCGCCCCGATTAGATTTTCTGTCAGAAAGCACAATAGAACCCAGGCACTCCATACTACCAAAAGTACTACTTTGCTGTTTTGTAATGCAATACTACAAATCACTGGTTACATATAGTTTAATTTAATTTTAATTAATTGCGGATGAATATACTTCACAATGATTGAGTTTAGGGCTTAAGAGTAACCTACCCAATGCAGAAGAATTTATTTTTAAAACCATTTAATACTTTGCTAACTGAGCGAATTGTGCCCAGTTATAAACTAGCCACCATGTATTTTTATACAGCTAAAACTAATGAAATTCCCCAAATAAAGCCTTTATGAACATTTCCCTAAAGAACATATCTATTGTCAAACGGAGTGAGTTCTCTATTCGGTCGGCAGTATCAAATTTATATTATATTGCTGGAAGCTTAAGATACAGCTAGAAAATATAGTTCTTTTCGTACGTTGACTTTTTTCATTGATAAAAGCTATTTTTGATTTTTTGCTCTGCATAAATATTATCACAATTCCTTCTTTAAAGCTATTCCTGGTACAGTTAGGTCTCTTATAACGTGATTAATTTGTACCGCGTTATGGGAGAGCTTGACGGTTTTTTACACCACATTAAGGTGGGCACTCACTTAGTGCACATAGTGCACATATCAAGCCAAGTTGTTGATTCTGTTCCCCTCAAATGATGATATTTCAGCGTGAAATTCATGTGTACACAAACTTTTTGGATAAGTTTTTTTTTGTTTTAGCAATGCTTTTGCGCTTGCCCGATTTTATTTTGATTTTGGCAAAACAGAGCAACGCAATTTTTGTTTTTTTTTCGGTTCATTGAGAGAAGAAAAAGTAAAAGAATAGAAAAGACTAAGGAAGTTAAGTTTGTAAATATTTTGCGGCTGTTAGTGATTTTATATTTAAGTGTTGTTGTAGAACTTTTTTTTTTCATTTCGGCAAAACAGAGGCAAGGGCATTTTTGTTTTTTTTTTTTGTTTCACAAGAATATGAATTTAAACATTTAGAGAACTAGATTCCCGCGGAACCGCAATAACTGGATTGTGAAATTTTTGTCTTTTTTGACGTCATGAATGTTACCCGCGGAGATATGCGCACTAAGTGAGTGGCCACCTTTATATGGAAATCCTGTTATAGGAGGCTTGACTGTATCAGGGTATTCACATTGAGCCCGGTAACATTTAATTTCTAGACAAGCGGAGGTGAAAGGTAAGACGGAGTTTCGCAAATTTCGAAAAAGCTTTTACCCCTTCCTGAGGCAGAAATATTTCTGCCTCATGCTTTGTATCTTACTAATACACATTCATATACACATGTTATCTGTAATATTTTCCAACACATATTGACATATTTTAGTGGACTAAGAATTGTAGGGGAACATTTCCGGAATGTTACAAGCCTCAATGTGAATACCCTGTATGAATCTCTTTTTTTCCCTCATTTCAATAATGTTTCGAGTTTAGGTTTCTTTTTAACACCTAAGCAAGTTTTTATCATATTACATTTTTATATATACATTTTTTGACACAATACATTTCGGTGATATGTAATTTTCTTGTACTTTAAGCTGTTCATTTGCCTATTGCCTAACAACACGTAAATTGTACCCTAAGATTAAAAGTACTAACAACTTGAAAAGATCACCTTTATTTGTTTGGCTATTTTTTGACAAGTTTCTCACTAATTCATTTTCTTATGATTTACTTATGAACTTATGCAGAAAAAACTTGCCTACTGGGTAAACATATTAATTTCAAAGAGTGACTAAGACAAAAAGTTTGTGGCGACATTAAAATTATTATTTTTAATAATTTATTTAAAAAAAAACAAAACGTAGTAGTTTTTTAAGTTTTTGTAAATTTTTGTAATATGTCAAGCAAGCCTCGATTGTTTACTTGGTTGACATATTACAAATAAAAGTAAGTTAAAATATTTTTGCAGTTAGCAATTTTTAAATATTTTATATTATTACTTAAAAATATTTTATTATTTTTTTTATTGTAAGAAAAGTGTAGAAAAATAAAAACAATTAATTTAATAAATGTGGACTTAATACCACATATTGGTGACCCCGACAAGGAGCAATAAGTCACCACATATTGGTGACTCCAACCAAAAGAAATTGGATCTCTATTGAATATGTTAAAGTTAATATTCAAAAGCAACCGTTTGTATCAGAAGCATTAAATAAGGATATAACATCATTCTGAACATGGTTCAATGTTTCTAGCGTTGATGCTACTCAAGTTTCAATTTTCAAGATCCTGACAACTACTACAGTTGAATTTCAATTATAAAGATTCAATCAAAACAATCAAGACGACAATTCGTCGTAAATTCAAAAGAAGTTGAAGATTCCAGCTATTTCAAGAATTTCATTTTCAAGAATTATTGGAATCATACAAGTTAAGTCTACACTTATATAACTTATATTATATTAAATTAACACGGGACAAAGCCTTTCTTTTTCTCAGAGTGAGGCTGCTCTGAGCGTGTTAAAAATTAATATTATTATAATCATTTATTAATTATTTAATTGTTTCATAATTATCTTTTGTTTATTTTATTATTACTTTAATATTGTGAACGTTTTGTTTTTTCATTTAATATGAACAATCTCGTGGGTGATATTTTACCGTCAGTGTCTGCTGTCGCAGTTAAACCTCCACCATTTTGGAAATCTTCCCCACAATTTTGGTTTGATAGGCTAGAAGCTCAATTTCAGCTCGCCAGAATTACAGACCAGCGAACCAAATTCAATTATGTTTTATCTGTTTTAGACGGAGAGATAATTCAAGTGATCAGTGATATTATTAGAAACCCGCATGCTAGTGAGGCATATGATCATTTAAAGACTAATTTAATTAATCGTCTATCAATTAGTGAAACTGCCAAACTCAGTCAACTCTTAGGTGATTTATCTTTAGGAGATCGACAGCCTTCCCAGTTCTTAAGAGAGATGCGAGAACTAGGAGGCAGCGTTGTTTCGGAAGAATTATTACGTTCGTTATGGTTGCAACGTCTTCCGGATAATATGCAGGCAATTTTAGCATGTAATCCAGGTAATTTAACAGAGCTCGCAAATTGTGCTGATAAAATCGCTGATGTTTATAATAAACCTATTGTTTATTCATGTAACAGCACTAATGAAACTAGTCAAACTAACTTGATTTTAGAACGTTTGGATTTATTAACAAGCGGATTGAATGAGTTAAAACAAAAGGTTAACGTACAACAAAATTTTAGACGTTCTAGATCCCGCTCTAAGTCAAAGAATATCTTTAAAAGCAATAATAATGATAATTTATGCTGGTATCACGCTAAATTTGCGGATAAGGCCACCAAATGCATTAAGCCTTGCGCATTTATAACTAAGTCAAAAAACTAAATCGCCTGTCAACTCGAACGGTGGTTGGTAATGGCAAGTTGTCAAGCCGTTTGACAATTTTTGATAAATCTTCAGGTCGTCATTTTTTAATTGATACTGGGGCTGACGTTTCAGTGATTCCAATTCAAACTACGGGTAGACCTACACCTTCCAACTTCAAACTTTCTGCAGCTAATTCTTCGATCAATACTTTTGGTCGTAAAGTTTTAACTCTCAATTTAGGGCTACGTCGTAATTTTACATGGAGTTTCATAATTGCTGACGTAGTTAAACCAATCATTGGTGCTGATTTTTTAAGCCATTATGGTTTACTTGTAGATTTATCAAAACAGTTAATTATTGATCCTTTAACTTCAATAAATTCTTTGTGTATAGTTTCGAAAGGTTTACATTCAAATTTATCTCTAGTACTAGACAATTCATCCGACCTTGGTATTCAAAAGCTTCTTACAAAATGGTATGAGGTAACTCAGGACTTGAACTGTGCAAAGCCCATCAAACATAATGTAACACATAGAATTTTCACAATGGGAAATCCCGTTGTATCTAAAGTAAGACAACTATCTACAGAAAAGTTATTAGCTGCCAAAAAAGAATTTAACATGCTTTTAGACAAAGGCATATGTAGACCGTCGAATAGTCCGTGGTCTTCGCCTCTTCACCTGGTTTTAAAAAAGAATGGTGATTGGCGACCTTGCGGAGATTATAGACGTCTTAACGCAATCACTATTCCGGACCGTTACCCCATTCCTCTTATTCATGATTTTGTGCATCATCTTCAAAATTGTAAAATATTTTCGAAATTGGATTTACAAAGGGCATACCATCAAATTCCTATTGATCCAGAGGATATACCAAAAACTGCGATTTGTACCCCCTTTGGGTTATTTGAATTTACTCGTATGACTTTCGGTCTTTGCAATGCGGCCCAAACTTTCCAAAGGTTTATCAACTGGGTATTTCAAGATTTTTCATTCTGTTTTACCTATTTGGATGACATTTTAGTCGCGTCTAAATCGGAAGAAGACCACTTAAGTCATCTGGAGCTCATTTTTCAAAAGTTGCATGAGCACGGTTTGGTTATTAATACAGATAAATGTGTATTTTCGAAATCAAATTTGAATTTTCTTGGACATCTTATTAGCCCAGATGGTATCAAACCATCACCTGGTAAGGTTGAATCAATTAAAAATTTTCAACGTCCCGATACTGTAAAAGGATTAAGACGTTTTCTCGGGATGGTAAATTTTTACAGACGTTTTATCCCTAAAGCAGCGCAACATCAGTTGCTATTAGATAAATTTTTAGTTGGAAGCAAGAAGGATGGAAACAAAAAAATTAATTGGGATTCCACCTCTATAGCGTCATTTAATGAGTTAAAGTCTGTTTTAGCACAAACAACTCTTTTAGCGTTTCCAGATCCTGCAGCTGATCTAGCACTTTTTGTAGACGCTTCTGACGTTGCCATAGGTGCTGTTTTACAACAGCATGTTCAAGGATCGTGGCAACCTTTAGGTTTTTTCTCAACAAAGTTGAATGCAGCACAAAAAAACTACAGCACTTATGATCGTGAGCTTTTAGCGATCTATAAAGGTATCAAATTTTTCCGATATCAAATTGAAGGTCGAGATTTTGTAATTTTTACGGACCATAAACCGCTTATTTTTGCTTTCAAACAAAAAGCGGAGAAAGCTTCTCCAAGGCAATTCCGACAGTTAGATTTCATTAGTCAATTTTCCACTAATATTAGACACGTATCAGGAAAAGAAAATATTGTAGCTGACACTCTTTCACGTGTAAATGAAATTAATTTCCCCTCAAGCTTAAATTTTGATTTAATAGCTGCGGCACAAGAGAATGATAAGATTTTGGAAGATCTTAAAAATAACGAAGCTTTCACATTTGCAAAGCTCCCAGTTGTTAATTCAAATTCAAGAATCTACTGTGAAACTTCTAATAATAATGTCCGACCTTATATTCCAGAAGAGTTCAGACTTCAGGTTTTTAAATCAGTTCATGACCTCGCACACCCTAGTATTAGGGCAACAAATAAAATGGTCACTTCCAAATTCTTTTGGCCTTTAATGAATAGGGATTGTAACAATTGGTCCCGGGATTGTTTAGCTTGTCAAAAAAATAAGATTTCACGACATGTTAAAAATTTCCCCAGGAAGTTTGAGCCAGTTTCTTCTCGTTTCTCAACTATCCATATGGATATTGTTGGACCGCTTCCTACATCCGAAAATTTCCATTATTGTCTGACTATCATTGACAGATATACAAGATGGCCGGAAGCAATTCCTTTAACTGAGTGCACAGCAGAATCTTGTGCTGAGGCATTATGTCGGGTGTGGATTGCACGTTTTGGTATTCCTCAAATCATTATAACTGACCAGGGGCGACAATTTGAAGCTAACTTGTTTAAGGAATTATCTAAAATGTTTGGATTTAAAAGAGTTCGCACAAGTCCTTATCATCCCAAATCAAATGGATTTATAGAACGATGGCATAGGACATTTAAAACTACTTTGATGGCCCATGGTAAGCAAGCTTGGTCTAAATCACTTCCTTTTGTTCTGTTGGGGCTTAGAACTACTTTTAGGGAAGAATTTTTAGCTACTCCTGCAGAGTTAGTTTACGGAGAATCGCTCAGATTACCTGGAGATTTTTTACAGAAATCTGTAGAGAATTTATCTCAATCCGATTTTGTTACTAAGTTGCAGAATATTTTTAGCAATATACGTCCTGTTCAAGCTTCAGATCACTCCAATAACAAATATTTTAAATTTAAAAAATTGGACGACTGTTCACATGTTTTCATTAAATCCCCTGTTAAATTAGCTTTGAAAAGCCCTTACGATGGACCTTTTCCTGTGGTCTCTCGTGGCCAACATTGTTTTACGGTAAAAATAAAAGGGAAAGACGTTAAAATCTCTGTTGAACGTTTGAAACCTTATTACTTTTCACTGATTGACTCTCCTCCTTCTCCAACAGATTCCAAAGCTGATTGTTATTCAAAAAAAAAGGTTAATTTCGCCTCAAATACTAAACTAAAATAATATCGATTAACTTACAGTTCATCTGGTGGGGGAGTAATGTGGCGACATTAAAATTATTATTTTTAATAATTTATTTAAAAAAAACAAAACGTAGTAGTTTTTTAAGTTTTTGTAAATTTTTGTAATATGTCAAGCAAGCCTCGATTGTTTACTTGGTTGACATATTACAAATAAAAGTAAGTTAAAATATTTTTGCAGTTAGCAATTTTTAAATATTTTATATTATTACTTAAAAATATTTTATTATTTTTTTTATTGTAAGAAAAGTGTAGAAAAATAAAAACAATTAATTTAATAAATGTGGACTTAATACTACATATTGGTGACCCCGACTGTCGGAAAAACCACAAGTTCCTAAAAATCTTCAGATTGTGTTTATAAAAAATTTGAATAAGGAAAAGAAAAAACACAGAATGTTTACAATTAACTTCAGAGTTATATTATTTCCAGATAAGTCAGTCACGAAATTATAAAAAGCTGAAAGAGCAATATGTAAAACCATTAATATTTCATCGTTACAAGATAGTTAAAATCCAAAATAGGATATACATTGTTGATCATAAAGCCTGACTTTGAAGACATCAATTAATATGGTTTTGAAAATGGCTCATGGTCGGAATAATAAAACTATTTATAAAAAATAAAATTCAGCATTTCATTATATTATAAAAATTACATTTAGTCAAATGCAACTCTAACTTAAAGATATAGAAAAAGGTCATATAGCTCTAACCATTAAAAAACTCAAAAACATATAAGTATTTTAATAGGAAGATACAGACATTATATCAAAACTTTGTTATTAAAGATAAAATGTTTGCTTAATAGTTTGTCATCACATTTAAAAATTAGTTTTATAAATAATTTATAAACTTTTTTTTATTATCATTCATTCAAAATATTATAAATCCGCCCTTTATCAAAACTATTTTGTTTTTTCAAATAACTATGAAACTATGATGTAATTTTTTATTTATTGGATTTAACAAATTTCAAAAAGTAAGAAATTTCATTATTTGATTTGTGTTTATTGTTTCTTAAGACTGTATTTGTAATTTAATATAATATATATATATGTATATATATATGTATAGTTAATTTACATTAAAAGAAAATTAATAAAAGTTCTATATGAAATATAACCATGCAGTGGATCTTTGATTGACAAGGTCAAAGCTTTAATATTTTTAATTTCCAAGCAATGCGGAAAGGTTTTATTAATTATTAAAAAAATATTGCTAATTGCAAAATATCTTTTTAGATATTTAATATTCCTAAATTTAATCATGCAAATCAGGTTAACCGTTCCTGATAATAAATTGAAATAAAATTGATCATTATTAAAATTTGATATTTCATTTCAGTCAAATCGATGCTATGCACCAGAAGTTTGTTGTCGAAACCTCCAACCAGAATCAACAATATTAACAGAACAAGGTTATGTTGTCCGAGTACCGGAAAAGCCATTTTTGACCCCAACAAGACAACCTTCTGGAAATCGTTATACTACTCCATCTACAACATACACTGGTTATAGTACACCACAAACAACAAGGTATACTCCAGTAGCAGGCGATCGTTATACTCCATCATCAATTGGATATCAAACACAAACAACTCCCCAACGATATACACCATCTACACCAGCTCCCCAAACATATCAACCACGTCCAACAACTTCCCAAGTTTACAAGAAACCATCAAGTACACCTGCCCCTTACAGACCACAATCAAGGCCTCCAGTTCAACAAATTATTCCTTCGACATATAAACCAGCAAAACAGCCACCAACTTATCGGCCAGAGCTACAGCCCTCGACATATCGTCCAGCAGAGCAGCCTTCAACATATCGGCCAGCACAGCAGCCTTCAACATATAGGCCAGCACAGCAGCCTTCAACATATCGGCCAGCACAGCAGCCTTCAACATATAGGCCAGCACAGCAGCCTTCAACATATCGGCCAGCACAGCAGCCTTCAACATATCGGCCAGCTCCACAACCAACGATTCAATCCAATAATCAAGTAACTTATAGACCACAAACTATACCTCAACAGCAATACACAACAAACTACAGACCACAACCAACTTCCCAGACGGGATATACAATTAATAGGCCAGCTAATCCCATAACAAATTACCAACCAGTTTCCTCTACAAATTATAAGCCAAAACCAACACAAGTCCAGACTACTCAGACAGTAAATTATAGACCACAGCCATCTATCACAACAAGGCCTACTACACCTTCACGTTATACTCCAACAGAGCAAAAATACTCTTCGAGACCAGTGTTTCCTACTGATTACCTTCCTCCACAGACCACAGCATCACGATACCCAGAGCCAAGACCTACAACATCTAATCGATATAATCCACAGCCAACAACTTCCCAAGTATATACTCCTCAACAGCCAATATCACAAGTATACAATCCTCAACCAAGTACACCAACAAGGGTTAGCCAAACATCCGGACAACGTTATACATCAAGACCAACACAGCCTCAAAGACCTACATCAGCGCCATCAACTCCAATACGAGTCCCAGCAGTATCTCAAGGATATACTCCACAAGCAGGTGCTGGAGCATATTTGCCACCAGTTGGAGGTACAAAACGGCCAAATCTTCCTGATCGCACCGCAGAATCATCCATTCCAACTGCTAATCGTATTCCTCCAATCCGTGGTGAAGGAATTCTTTCGCAACCAATTAGACCTCCAGCAAATAGTTTTACTCCTGAAGTTCTAATACCAACAAAATGTTCGGCAGCTCTTAATTGCACCCCAATTGAGTATTGTTCAGCATCTGGTGTGATATCAAAAACACCAGTTATTTTAACACCAGATCAAGAAGCTTATCGTGTCCCATTGACCGATTGTAGAGATGCTAGTAAAGGTTTCATTGGAAAATGTTGTCGAGATCCAGATTATACAGATCCATGGCCAGTATCTCAGCTTGGACAATATAATGCTGAACTTTTTGGAGATACTGGAAAATATAAACCGAATAATGGTAGATTTCGTCAAAATCAGATTGCTCAACCAAGTAGTTTAACTGGTCAAGCTGTTCTAAGTGAGCCAATTGCTCCATCAAGAAATTACATACCCAGCCAAATAAGAAAACGTCAAGACAAATGTGCTAACAGAAATTTTGTAAGGATTTATTTGTATTTTTTTTTAAGAGTAATTAATTTAAATTAAATAATTTCAATATAGAAATCATCCCTACGTGGTGTAGAGGATTTCGATGCAGCTTTTGGTGAATATCCGTGGCAACTAATGGTTTTATTAGAGTCTACAAAATCTTTACTCTGTGGAGGTGCTATAATTGCAGATGATATGGCAATTACCTCAGCTAACTGTGTTGAAGGGTAACAAATTAAACAAAAAAATTATTTTTAAAAAAATAAAACTTATATATCTAATTTTATAGCCATAAGCCATACGATGTTTTGGTAAAAGCAGGAGAATGGCAACTAGGCCGAGATGATCCTTTAGACTTCCAAATAATAAGAGTTAAGAAAATCAGTCTACATCCAAGATATAATTCTAGTAGTCTAAGGAATGATATTGCTGTTTTACATTTAGATACTAAATTTAAAATGGATGAACATATAGCACCAATCTGTATCGATGATTCAGAACCAAGTCAAACAGAAAATTGTGTAACAACAGGATGGGGTAAAAGAGTTTTAGAAGGTATATTTTATACAAGTTGTTTTTTTTTTAACATCATATTAAAATTTAATTACTATTCTTGTTTTTGGTTAAATTATAGTACATGCCCAAGACGCCATAATGCATCATTCAGAAGTTTCAATTCTTTCATCAATTGAATGTGATCAAAAAATTGATTCAAGTTGTGGTAAAACTGATATTGATCCATGCTTATTAGATGTTGGAAGTGCTTTAGCATGTACTGATGGAAAAGGAGCATACCTATTAAAAGGAATTTATTCAAGTGAAGACGAATGTGGTCCAAATGGAGTTGTAACATTTACAAGGCCTGATCTTAGCTGGTTGTCAATACGGTCATAATAATAGCCATTAATATTATATTAAAAAAAATAATAATATAACTTCACATCTGTAAAATAATATCAGCGACAGCTTTCATCCGGTTAATTTTTCACTTATTGCATCCATTAGACTCCAAACATTTATCATCATTTTATTTAGTTTAAATCAATTTCCATTCTTTTTATTCTGTGTATTTAAGTATTTTTGATGATATTTAATTAATAGTCATCATTCCCAATTATTATTTCTTAGTTTTGGGAATCTTGTGAACAGTTTCTCTTTATAAGTATTTCTTTTTATTTTTTTTATGTAAGATTATTTAATTAAATAATTTAGAACAATCCTGATAGTACACAATTTGAACATTTTGCACATTTTTTGTTTTGTATTAAATTTAAGTTTAATCTTATGCCAGTTTTATTGACAAAATCAGGTTTTGTATACAATTTATTGCAATAAAATAAAAAATGAATTTTTATAAATAAAAAAAAATGTTTTATTTATTACTTAAGGAAAATAATACCATCCTACATGATTTTGTAGGCATCCTTGTTTTTTCTATAAGGGAAATATTTGTCATGTAAGAAAAATCACTCAAATCTATATTCAATTTAGTGGAAAATAGCTGATATCTTATAGTAGTTGTCCTTATGGACAACAAAATAACTTTCGGTTATTTAATACATTTAAAGAACTTTAAGCGACTAGTCACATTGATATGAAATTTCCCAACACTTGTCACTCAAATCTATGGCATTGATAAGTCTTACGTTCTAAAATGACTTATGGTTGTTTTCATAAGGACAAAGTCCAAAAGCTAAGCAATTTCTTAATCTAATCCCGTTTCTTTGACTATAAAATATGTGTGCATTTTGAAAGAATATTCAAAATATTCCAAAGAAATGAGATATTCAAAAGATCAAACGTGATCTTTAGACACATTCTTTGTTTGTCAAATATTTCACTCGTTTTTATATCAGATATAATTAGGATATGATGCTCACGTTTCTATTTGTCATCCATTACAGATCTTGATTCAAATCCCTTTTTTCAGTTTCTTAGGTTGCGTATTCGATCAAATTTCAACTGAGGTGCCATTTCGTGTTCACTTTCCTAAGTGCACTCCATGCTCCCATTTCCAGCTTAAATAGTATTGTTATCATTTTTTAAGGTTACCACCTCATTGGTAAAAACTCTCACTAAACAGCTAAAATTAGATTCTGCTTTAAGAGTTTGCCGAAATAAATTAATATCTTTCAAAAATCATCAATTTGGCAATTATTATGCACTTTATAACGGGTGTCCCGAAACTAGGTTCACGAGTCAAATAAAATTCAAAACTTTTTTGTCTTTATTAAAAACAAAAGAATAAAATAAAGTGTTTAGATTTTGTGATGTTTTCTTTGAAATAATATTTTGGCATCCAGATGAAATTGTTCTGAATTTTCTTAGCATTGAAGGTGTTGAAGGCTCTCAAATGTTATTGTAGCACAGCTTTTATTCGAAATAAGCGTGATAAAAAGCACGGAGATGTATGCCATGTTATTTAAAGTTAAAATTTTGTCCAGAAAATGTAAAAAAAAAAGATAAATCCCACGTGAGCATTAATCATTTGTTAATTGTTAATCAGATTAGTTTGATTATTCCAATGCGAGTTGTTTTAGATCGTAGAAAATAAAGTGGAAATAAGTAGAACTTGGTTGATAGCTCACAAAATGGAGCGAATTATTTCTTTTATCTTTTATTTCTTTTATCAAATTATGTCTGTACACCATTGCCATAACAGCACCTCTTAAGAAGCTTTTGACTTTTTTCAACATTTAATTGTTTTAAAACAAATAATTATTATTACAATTATATAAATATCAATAAAATTAAAAATTAACAGTTAAAAAAAAAAAAAAAATCATTTTTAATATATTTAGAAATTATTCCACTTACCATTTCCTTTTGAAAGGGATGGTTCGGTTAATTCGTTGAAAAAAGGCATCTTTTCAACACAAGGTGTTGTGTTTAATTAAGGATTTTCGTTAAAACTTTAAAATGAACTTGCTCAAAACGAGATTTAGCTTTGAATTAATATAATAGCAACAAAATTTTATTAATCACTGCACAAGTTAAAAAATCATTTTCAAAATTTATCCAATTTTGCGTTAAATGTAAAAAAATAAAAATATTATTTTCCATTCGCAGTATAAATAAGGAAAATATGAGCCTTAAAAATCGATTTTTTTTGCATATTTTCACCATTCCATAAAATGCTCTTAAAAGGATTTTTCGAAACTGCAGCTGCAGCTGCAGCTCATTTTGTGACGCATTCAGTCTCAGTTCAGATCCGTTCTTAAAACTTTAAACGCATTTTTCTCAAAAACTAATTTTTTCGAAACGGTCTGCATGGTATATCAAGTTTGACTTAACCGATTCACATGAAATATTATAGCATCACACTACGAAGTTTTGTTTTATTTGGCAAAAATTCCGACAGGCGAAAAAACAGGGAAAAAACGTAACTTATTTTTCAAACTGTCACCAATTTGTGAAAAAAATTTTTTCTAAAAAAAAACTCCTCGTAATGCCATAACTACATCTTTCTTGAAGAATTAAAAAAGAATTTTGTTGTCAGATGCCCCCCCCCCCCCCCCCCTTTAATACTCCCTTTACAGTGTAAAAGGACATGAGATATTCGGCTGATTCCATATAAAATTTGATGTTGAGCATATAATATAACACAGCAACAATAGATAGCATTCTACATGATATTCAGAAGGACAAACCCTTTAACTTTGAACTAATTTTTTATGTATTTATTTCCTCTACTTTTGAATAATTTTATAGAAACTTTTATATTGAAATTAAATCTTTTTTTGGCATATTTCTATAAAATTTATATTTTGCAATAAAAAATTAATCTTTTGAAAAGCCATTAGAGTTTTGTCATGATGAAACTAAAAAAAAATAACCTAAAACCTTCAATAATGAATGATAAAACATATCGTTTAGAGGCTAATTAGTTACTAAGCAAAAATTTTGCTGAATTTTATTAAATAGGAAATCCATAAAAATTACTTAATATGGCAAAACTATAAATTAAGCAATGAGCATTATTATTTTAAATACCAATTCCTATAGAATTAAAAAATGACATCATTAATCTAATCTGACCAATAATAAACGATTCAAACGATTTCGAAAATATTGCTGTAATTAAAACTTTTGTTTTAATAGTTTTGTGAATTAATTTTTGTGACATTTTACTTTGATTAAAAACATAAATTTAGTGGTTTTATGAGATTATATGATAAAAACACAACTTGCTTTTACCTTGAGAATGAAACTAAAGCAATGGAATTTGAGAAGTCAACAAGATAGTTTTGTTTTTTTTTTTTTATTATATTAAAAACAGATTAACTTATCTCATAAATATCAATTAACAAATTAAAAACTAATTATTTTCTTACGTTTGGATAGTTATCAATATACCATTTTACTGTAGTTTTAATCGCATCTTCAAAATTATTAAATTCAAAATCGGGTAGAAAGCTTCTTAGTTTCTTATTTGACGCGGTTTTTTTGAACTGTCCATCAGCTTTTGATGTATCATATCGTATTATACCCTATTAAAAGAATAATTAATCCCTTAATTATATTTTATTCAAAATTAAAACTATGAATTCAATGGAATTGCCAAAATATGAATAGTTTATCGTAGCATAATAAAAAATTTTTTAGACAGTTGTCTTAAACTTTAAGTAATGCAAATTTAAGGAGTCAGGGATTTTTTAGAGGCATTTTAGCTTATTAATTTAAAACTTGTTAGATCTAGAATGATTTTCGGAATAATCTTCCAGTTCCAGTTGATTATATATAACCTTCGTTATTATTCTGTATGAAGCCATTGACATATCTTCTTATGAATTGTTCATTGCTGAAATCTTTGTAGATTGGACGCAAAACCTCAGCTATTTCATCGGGTAATGGTCCTTGTTAGAATTACGATATTTTATCGGTGCCAATAACACAATGACTCCTATCCGGGTGAGCACTTTTCGTGTTGCGAGTTTTTGTCAGTGGAATAGTAATGGTAAAATGTTACTCATATTGCAATACGTATGTTCTCTACTGAATTGAAATACGTATTTGGAATTCTAAGTAATAAAGGCTTTAAATACGCGAAACGTGATTATTTTCCAAATCTAAAATTTCTAAAAAAAATCGTGACTACGTATTACTCCTGAAGTATTTAAATGTGTTTTTTATCCAAAAAATGATGTAAAGCTACATAAATATAGACATTATGTAAAAAAAGCAACAAATAAAGTCAATTCAAAGCACATTCACAGTGCTTTTATCGAATATTTTAAAATATACTCGAGGTAGGTGAACCATGATCATTCAGTAAATCGATTAAATAAAGACAAAAATAGTAAGACACTTAATAGGAAAATTAGTTTGTTAGGTTTAACTCATCGCAGTGAGAAACAGGGACAGAGAAACCTTGCTTGCACGCGCCGAAAACTCCTTCTAAAGACTTTTAGTAGAAATTTTGAATTTAAAATATTAGATTTTGTATGACCTATTTATATTGCTCTGTTATCAACAGTAACACTTCATTAGAGTAATTTAACCTATTTTGAAAATTCATAGTTAAATATTTAGGTAATATTACCCTTTAACGTTTAGATAATAATACCTAAATACGAAAACGTTTTTCTTTTTTGTTTTGTCTTCAGTCATTTAACTATATTTTTCGTTTTCTTGTTTAAAAAAAGTCTGTTATATCAGTAACTAGACCCATGTCTTAAGCTTTAGCGTACAACCAAGTATATCGAGCTCTTTATGGCACCACAAGCACAATACTTGACAAATAATTTTTATATATTAGTCCTTAATGAGAATACTGATAAACTTCATTACTTCAGCTATATACAAAATTGTAAACAAAAACTCCAATTCTATGTACAATTTTCCATAAAAATATATAAATTTGTGCATAGAAACCCTTATCAAGAATCAAAATCATTTGATTGATTTCAATCCAAGTACGTGAAACCATAGCCTTGAAAATTGTCTCCGTTGATTTTTGTTATTTAATTTTTCTTCCATGTATTTTTAATATTATCTTTTAAATTCTACAATAAAAAAAATAGTTCTTTTACCTTAAAATTGAAAGCTTCTGCTATTGTTTCCGCAACTTTAGAAATTGATACTTCCTTTTCTTCGTCAACTAGAAATTAAAATAATAAAAATTTTAAATACCAATTAAATTTTATAATTTTTAAACCTGATAAAATAATTGGTTCAATATTATCGTATTCACGCAAAACCCAAATAACTAGTTTGGCTAAATCCAGGGAATAAATAAATTGCCTTAAAGGCTTTCCACTTCCATAAACTTCAAACTGTTTTTCTTCTTGTGATTTACCCGTCTTATCGTTATAAATTAAATCATACATTCTGTTAATCATTCCTGGTATTACATGACTGACATCTGGTTTGAAATTATCATTTGGCCCAAAAATATTGCAAGGTATTACTGAAGTAAATATACAGCCATATTTATCATGGTATGCATGATTTTGGACATCAATCAATCTTTTTGCATATGAATAACCATAATTTGAGGAATGTGGTGGCCCATTGTGTACCATTGTCTCATCTATTGGGTATGGTGTTTCATCAGGAAATATACAAGTAGAAAGACATGAAACTACTTTTTTACAGCCAAATTCATAAGCAGTTTGCAGGACATTGTCGTTGATAAAGATGTTATTTCGCTATAAATAAAAAAAATTTTTTTTGTTAATGATAGAATAAACCTGAAAAAATATTTTTACTACTCAAGTAACAAGTTTTCAGATAAAGAATAGTAAATTTTAGGTTTTTACTCAAATTGAACACATAATAAGTGCTCGATATTTTGCATAGCAAAAAGATTTTGCTATTTCACTTCTTTAACCACAATATAAAGTACAAAGTTCAAAATGACCAAGTCATCACTGTTATTCCTAGGACTCACTAGCGCTTAGCGGCACAAAATTTAGTACTAATGAGTCCATTAGTCTCTGTTGAATTGGTATATAGCCTGAATTAGGGACTAGTTATAGCGCTAGCTTGTCGGTTTTTCAAAGAAGATCAAAGAAATATTTCAATTCGGGAAGAATTGATTTCACTTGATATCTTTGTTTAAATATTGTTGAAATTTATTATTTTTGAATGAATGTCAATGTAAACAGTAATATGCTAGTGAGTCCATTCCGAATAGTATTTAGGAAAACTCTTCATTTTTACTGTGCTAAGTCGTCCCATACTCTATAGGTGCTAGTGAGTCCTACGCATACAATAAAAATGGTTAAAACTTAATTTACCAATTACTGAATATGACGAAAATTGAAAATTTTGATTTCCCTCTAGGATGTTATAAGTCTCTTTTATAGAGAATCAAAAAAAAAAACAATTTTTTTAGATGTAAAAAAAATTTAAAATTGCTGTTCTGAAAAACTATTACTACATACTAACCAAAAAATCTAAATTATTGTTCATATTATGGAACAAACCTCCAACCATTGCAGCTAGATGTATAACATGAGTGGGTTTTATATTATCAAATAACAACCTTGTTTCTTCTAAGTTTCTGAAGAATTTATTTTCAATTTAAAATTTTCAAATTTAGAAAATAAATTTATACCTTAAATTTGAATCTTTTGATCCTACAAAAAACCATTTTTCCATCGGCTTTTCATTAGACTTAACAATTTGTTCTAAAGCTTTTCCAACTAATCCTGTACCTCCAGTAACTAAAACAACTTTTACATCGGTCATAGTGAAAAATTTATTTAAAAATAAAACAATTTGCCTTTAGTCTTATAAAATTAAAACCGCGTTTTGCCAGCAATACAGTTGTCAAATAAGTTTATTCACAATCTTCCATGATAAATTAGTGCTGCCACATACTACTTATTTTAAAAACGATAAGAATGCTCAATACGATAATTTTGCTTATTAATATACATAATGGGATAGTATCCAAATAACCAAATAAGAAAAGCAAAGCCAAATATTTAATTGTTGAATAAAAAATAAAAAAATGCTTTGAAGAAAACACAATTTAAAAATTTGGGCTCCAATAGTTGTCAAGACTGAATTTTGACAATTTTAGTAAGATATGAGGACCAGAGATTCATTAAAAAAGAAAATTTATTTTATAAGATATCAAGTTAACACATCTATTATAAAAGGCTTTACTTAGTTGACAATAAAAAGTTTATTTTAAAGTATCTTTACTTAAAAACTGTCTTTGCATTTTGTTCATATAAATGTCGAAAGGCTGTTTTCTTCGCTTCAATATCTGCTAACTTAGCAGATAATTCAATGCTACTAGTTTCAATCCATTCTAATGATTCCATGTGCACATTAAGAATTTTACTGATTTGTGCAATCTATAATATAACATTTAAAATTATATATAATAATAGTTTTTTTTATTTTTTTTTTTTTTTGCTTTCACTTACTGGATCATTACAGTCTTGATATTTGTTAGCTTCATTTAAATATTCAATTGCTTCTTTTATATTTTGAGATATCATTTTTAGTTGACAATCAAGATTTTCAGCGAGAGTATAACTAAAAAAAAACAAATAAAAATGAAAATATAAAACTGAAATTAATCTAAGCATACGTTTGTAAACGATCTGATTCTATTAACGGTGTTTCTTTTACATCTTTTTCAATTGAACTAATGATTTCTTCTAGATCTATGTATTGACTTGTCAAAAATTCAAGCTCATTGTTTAAATTTTCTTGATCTCCTTTAAGTTTTTCTAATTCAACATTAATACCAACTATCTATAAAATTTTAAGTATTAATTACCTGAATATTAATATTTAAAGAAATTATAACAAAAATACTTTTTCAGTGTGTTCATTAGTTAATTTGTCCCAAGCGTTTATATGACTTGCTTGATTTATAAACAATTTTTGTTGCTCTTCTAACTGTAATGTCCATTTATTAATGTATTCTTCCAACAAAGCAAAAGTCAAAGGTACAGATTTTGATGTTTCTGATGTATTTTGACTTCTATAAATATTTTTAAATCAAAATTACTAATAAATTTAGAAAGATATTCTTACGAATTAGCACTGGTTAAATTTCTTTTTGTTCCTACGGAATCAGTTGCAGAATCTAATTTTAAAAAAATAAATACATATATGAATAGAGTATCTTTTTTAAAAGCTTATAACTGAATATATATTAAATAAGCTTTGAAATATTATAAATACCAGCTGGTTTAGAACCTAAGCCTGTGTTGGCATCTGGTTTAGATTGGAATGATGGTAAAGGATTACTAGTAACCGAAGTAGATGATGTTACTTTTGTACCAAAATCAAAGCTAGGGGGATTTATTGCATCTAAAACCATAAATATTATTATCTTCAATTAGTATAAAAAATCATGTTTACCCGGTTTATTTGAATTTGAAATTGTGGATTTTGTGCCCATAAATGTTGAAACTAAAATTTTTATAGTATTTAAATTTTAATAACAAAAGCGTAAAAAAATTATTTACTTGTCGTGCTAGTTGGTAATTCTGGCTTGGACATTGTGCTACAAGTAGGAAATAAATTAATAATTATAGTTTTAATTTATAAAATAATAAATAAAAGATATTTCAAAAATATTAGTCAAGCAGATGCTTTGTCTTATTAAAATTAACAATTGAAATTGAGCGTCTTAAAGTCGCAATTGAAAGTTTAATATGATTTCATAATTATGTTGATTTTATTATAAATTTTGAAGGTTTTTAATTTCTTTTGAGGTTTTCTATATACCTTATTGAACAAGTTACTTAAATTAAACTACTCAAAACTTTTAAGGTTTTTGAACGCAGCACACAAAGTAAGGAAAAAACTAACCTTAAAGTTTTATATGTCAGATTTAGTCCTGAATATAAAGCTAATTTATAGTTCTAAAACTAAAAAAAGTGCTGCCAGCTGAATGAGCTTGAGATTGTTTCTGATGATAGACAGTGTCTACAGGCTTTGTTCAGATTATCGTTTTCCCTTTTATAGGAGTTTTAGAGAGAAGTTTACTCCCAAAAGTATATTGACTGCAACAGTTGTGTGGCATTTTGACTGAAAATATACAATTTATACTTTCTAAACTAGTTTTATTATATTAAATTGATTTAGTGTAAATTAAAAATTAGTTCAAAGGTACAAATTACATTTTTCGAAAAGATTTGTATTTTTATTATTGCAGTCAATATATAATACATATTTTGAATTCTTATTAACCACGTCTCAAAAGTGCATATAAAATCAGAATTCTAAAGGTTCAATGCACACGAGTACTTATACACTGACACGAGGATTTATAACACTGAATTCTTCGGTCGGTTAGGTATTAACTATTTTTAAATCTTATTTAAGGTCCCAATATGGTAATATTACCCACCATTTTGCTGGATATACAACTGTTAGGACCTAACCGTCAGATCGATTCAAAATCATGTAAATAGTCGGTCAGGTTTACTCCCCAACACACTGAATACTGCTAATACTTACAGAAATATTCCTATTAAACTTTTAAAGTGGTAATATTTATATAAAGTTTATTAATTTTTCGTATGAAATAAAATTATAATATTAATTTTAATAAATCTTCTGTAAATTTTCATAATAATTTTTGCCTTGGTTAATTAAAGTCAAACATAGAAAGGTTAAGGGTGTGACTCGAACCGTGGAATCGCATTCTGCATATATATCCGAAAAATACAATACCGAAATTTTTTGAATACGCAGCTTCAGCTCACCAGTTAAGTACTCTTTTCATGAGTAAATAGAAATTTGAGATATTGGTGGAATTTTCTATTGATAATAATTCGTGTTAAAAATAAATGGACACAAATTTGACTTCGAATTTTTGGCCGTTCCCTCCTTAATATGAAATTGATACCCAAATCATGTAAGCCATTGTAATTTTAGATAAAAATATTGTATCCTTCAAAAGGGTTCATAGGGCCAATGCATGAGGACAACTGCCCAAGTTCCAAGGCCAAAAGACAAGTACTTCCAATAAAGCTCAGTACGCATTTCGTTGATATGGAAAATTCATTTTTGATTACTATAATATTCGGAATAAGTGTACTTAAAAAATTATTGGAGCTAGGATTAAAAAAAATGAATTTGATTAATAATATATTATGAAAACTCCTGAATAAAAAAAAATTTAACAAAAAAATAAACTAACAAGCCAAACGAAGATATAACTTTAAAAATTACCAAACACGGGTGTCCTGCTGGTACATAAAATCGAAAAATCCAAGCCAAACGGCCGCCACGATTTATATACACTTCGCAGGGTACTACTCTCTGTGTCAGAAACAAAGAAATCAATTTGTCTTGGTCGTCAGTACTTATATGCTAATACCAATGTGGCTGGGGCTGAAGCAGGTGATATTGTGTCTTATAGTAAGGCACTTAAAGACAGTTGAGCAAATAATTTGAGGCCATTGTTGTGTCAACCGAGACACTACATACGATCAATTGGTTTTATACAGTTCGAGATGGTTGATTATGTAAAACTGAATTTTCGTTTCATGAAAATGAATGGCTCGATTAACTCATCGAATGAATGTCGGCTTCGACTTGAGCCAATCTTCAAGCACAGAGCTCAAATGTTCATCTTTCCCATGTAAATTTTGCATTTTTATTTGCAATGGTAATTTTTTTTTGGGTTTTAGAAGTCTTTGGTTGGATGCGTTTTGTTCATCAGATGTGTCTTTAGTAAATGATCGATTGCAATTTAATTTGGATTTGAGTTTGGATATGAGATATACAAAATTTTAGTTTTAATAATTTTATTTTTAGGCTAAAGTAAAATAAGCATTCTCAAAACTAAATGAAATGTTGTCTTTTTTGATAGGATTAGTAAAGCAAAAGAATTTTTTGTATCTTGATGAAGTAGTTCTACTTTGATTTTTTTTGGAAATTCTGAATGGAATGAAAAAATTGCCCTTTTAGCAGAGTCTTAAGGGGGTATTCTAGTCTAGAGACATGAATTTTAGGTACTTTTTGAGGAGTAATAAAAAAAAAAAAAACAAACAATATTTTAGTATTCGTTATTTTGTATAATATTTATCGATTCCTAAACAATACACAAAAAAAAATTGGAAAAATCAAAAATCCAAAAAGTTACAGGCTGATGAAATGGTGGGTATAAAAAAATAGTGCTCGATGGTCGCCACGATTTCAACCCTCTGAGTAATCTGAAGTAAAAAAAAAAAACGAATAATTAATCTAGAGAAATGTCGCTATTGCAGGAACTAGGATAATTGAAAAAAAGATTTCTTTTCACGAAGTTGTGGCTGTTTGAAGTCAAGAGTTTTTTACCACTTTTTTTACGTTTCCGAACTTTTTTAAAATAGTAAAAATTGAAATTTTTTTAATAATCCTGGTTCCTGCGATAGGGAAATATATAAAAAAGATTCACACCACTTTTCAAGAGAATCGGTTTAGTAGAACTTGAGAAATCATGGCGATCGCTTCGAAAAAAGTAGTTTCGAGAAAAACGCCATAAAGTTAGGTGCAATATGAACCATACGTCACTAAAATTTTGAAAAATCCTTTTAGGAGCGTTTTCTTGAACGCTTATGTTTTGAAAATATGAAAAAAAATCGATTTTTTCAAATTTCTGGACTAGAATACTCCCTTAAATACTTAAAAAAATTTTGAAGGATTATTAAGACATGATCTGTTTTCATAATTAAGCATAGAAAACAATAGAATGGTACTAATTGATTCATCTTCATTCCTTGATTCTAATAGAAAAACTCTTGCAGTAGTAAATTCTAAAAACAATTAACAAGAAAAATTAAATAAAGGGTTTTCTTTTCCTTTTAACCTAGAACGGTGTTAGAAAGCCGTCACATTTTTCTATTCAGAGGTACTAATTTTTCGACTGACAAATATATTACAAGGTAATTACAATTGTATAAATTGACCAAAAAATAATGCAGAATCTTTTGTGAAAATTTTATTTTCACTCATTGGACTGAACCCAAATCAGTTTGTGTCAATTATTTTAAATAAGTAATTTCGCCGTTCCTATTTTAATTGTAATGGACGAGGAAGTATTATTCTTTTGGAGCGATTTCAAAACTATGCGTCAGTCATTTCGTACAGTTGAAATATTCACCAAAAGCTTACAAGTCTGCAAAATAACATGAATAATTAAAATAATTCCTAGATAACAAAAAATTCATCCACTATAAGAATTCATTTCAACTGTTCACTTATTTACTAGTGCATATGATTTTAAAATTTTGGAATATCTGATAGCGATAATTTGCTGTATTCAATCGAAATATCGCTCTTTATTAAACTATGATGCACCAAGTTATACCTCACTTACTGGGAATACTTGTACGAAATGTAACTGTTACTTCTCGAAGATCCAAATTTATAAAAGAATAAAACTTCAGGCATTAAATTTTTATATTACTTTAAATTGTTCTCTTTTGGTCTTAAAATAGCACTCAGCTTCACCATTTTTTACTAAGACAGTTTTCCGCGATTTTTTGTTAATTTAATGTAATTATCACATTTACAATTAGTATAATCGTTGAACGTACGAAAATACAGATCTTATATATCCGTCTCATAAATATTTAATCGATGTATTCTATCTTATATTTCATAAATGTTGACTTGCAACAAACATTTTGTTGGCTATAATTTTGAAAACTATTTTAAATAAATAAAAAAAGTTTACAGTTTTATATATACTTAAATTTTTTCCAAACTTTAAAGAAAAATTACTAACAGAAAAAGAAATTTAAAAATGTTAGCTTTTAAGGTCACGCCAATTGTTTCCTATGTGCCTAATCTTCACAAATAGAGGCTATCAATCTTTGGTAGGAGTGTTCGCAAGAATTTATTTTTAAAAATCTTAAAAATTATATTTCATTTCTTGTTAATTTCCTTAAAGAACGCAGAAAAGATGAAATTTTTATGTTAATAGGAATATATCCCTCTAGTTGATCTGCAATTTATTAAACATTGGAATTTATCATGCTAACCATAAAATTCCCATAACTCCTTTTATTAAGTATCAGTATTCCAGCATAAACGATTACAAGATATCAAATGACATATATGTTTGAATTCAGGTCCCATTTAGAGTAATTTGGTATTTAATTTTGGTTGTAAGAATTTATCATTCAGACACCCTTTTCATAATTGTATAAACATATCAACAAAAGAAGCTTTTGAATCTTAATATATCTTAGTTAAAGGCAAATCATAACACAATTCTCATGCTTACTTAAGGTATGCTAATAGATGTGTACTTTGTTTACTATAGAAAAAAATCTTTCACAGCCAAAAATATTGTTACTGATATTAAGAATTTAATGGTCTTTTAAAAGATACCTATAGATTAAGATTAGAAAGAGTAAGTAATTGATGCCTAACTTTAACTTAATCTGACCATTTTTGGTTATAAAAAACTGTCAGCTTAAGCTGAGTAGCCCATCATAATGTCTAATGCTACTTAAAAATAGATTTTTTCTAACTCTGTTTCTATAGCACTTCTTCTAGCTTAAATTAAAATTTGTGTTACAATAATGAAAGTACTAGAATAAATAATTTTATAGGACAAATATTTGAATTTTGTCAAAAAAATATGTTTCTAAAAAAATTTTAATTAATATCGCATTAAAAAATAGATTTTATTATATTTCTTATACAATTACAAGAGAACCAGTTTCTCTACAATTAACCAGTTAAAAGAAATTCTTGTAAATAAAAAGGAAAAAAAAAAGTTATGATGGCTACACCATCCCAAGAAAACAAATATTTTTCTGATCATTTAATTAAAAGACACCCAACATGATTGCAAATATAGAGTCAGTCGTTTTCCTATTAATAAAGTACCTAACTATATTACAAAGTAATAAAATGAAGGACTTTTTATGTCTTATATCACACATAGAACATTTCAAGTTTAATCCCAAACAAATCCAGGAGAATCACAAATCTTAGAAAACAACTTATCGAAATTACAAATAGAATAAAATAATGTTAAAAACGATGAAGAACTTAAGCATATATTCCACTTTGTATTGATTAACACGAAAAACAGCTTTACGGTATAAACCGTTCATAAATGTTACACGATTTTATGATGCAAAAGAAAAACACTAGCACTATATAGTCTCAATATCTGTCGAAGAATTAGCTTAATCGTAATACCTGGTATTACTTGGTTGTTAAATTTAAGTCTATGAAAATGTCAATGTCATTCTAATATTACACATCCCATCAATATACTTATTAAATGTGACTTGAAATAATTTTTTTTAGTTATTTTTTTTATGCAAAAAACAAAAAAAAAAATTCAGTAAAAGCTTAATGTATAAGCGTAAATGTTGAGTATTATTATTGTACTTGTACCGTTAACAAATCAAATTACATTGAACATAGTGCGTATATTTAATTTGAAGACCTTTGACCATTATGAAAAGAAAAAATATTAAATTACAACTTTAAGTAATTTACGTACTAAGGAATATACTAAAAAATACTAAAGATTTACGATAGAAAAATGCTTTTCATTAGATTTGAAAGCATTTTATGTGACTTTTCTGGCTTTTGGAAATTTGAAAAGTCTTTTGAATATTTGAATATTGGTTTGTATAGGCTTTAACAATTATCCAATCACTTCTCACCGTTAGTTCTCTTTATTTTATATGTCACTTTGTAAAGCTGAAAGTGCATACGAGTATACATTGTAGTAATTTTAAATTATTTCCTTGAAATATTGGATTAGATTGCTCGATAGTAATCGCTAGCGAACAGTATATACTTCTGTTTGTACTTCTTTTTGACTACTAGCATTGGAATTAATTTTTGTGTTGTCATTCTTTTAAGTCAAAAATTTGCAGCTATAAGTAGACTATAAGGAAAATACTTTTCATACTTTCTAAAAGTTTTTGAGTTACTTATATATGAAATACATAGTTTCGTCTTAGTTAAAAACAAAAACAAAAGCTTTGCTTAAGACGGAATGTTCAGTTAATTCGTTAAAAAAAAGGCAAGAATTCTGTTTTCAAGAATTTATATATAAGCAATATAGGAAGTTCTAGTTTATTTAATTAACTTTTATATGATAACACAACATTTGAATAATACTCTTTCAAGTTTTTATTTCAAAATAATAATAAGTAAGCGAATGGCAGTGAATGTTTAAATGCGCCATGAAGAAAAATTGTTTTGTGGTGCGCATCATAACTCGCAACAGAATCATCCAAAAACAAAAAATTAATATTTATTTATTAAATTAAATATTTTTCGAAGTAACAATAAGAGGTGTTTTTTTCGATTTTTCAATTTTACGTAACCTTTGGAAGTCAAAATATCAATTTTGGCTAAAAAATATCGACTTATTTGTTACTATAGAATACCAGGTGAAAAAGTCCAAAATTTCAAAATGATTGGTCAAGTAGATCTGAAAAAATATTTATTGTTTGAGCTTAAATCTATAACAATTTTATACATTAGGTACATAAATACTAAAAAAAACCTCGAAAACTTATTTTATTTATAGTCCTAAACAAACTATCTACTTACGTAGGTAAAAAAAAACTTTTTTTACACTAAGCATGCGGTTGTATTGAACAATTATTGAGAAATGTATACCCTTTATCGTTCAAACAGATTTTTGAGCTATTGTGAACATTTGACTTCGAAAATAGCAAGTTTCAGAAAAACGCTTTAAAGTTCACTACTTGCTCTAAACAAGTCTAAGTCTAAAGCAAAGGACACCCACATGCTCATAAATTTCGCATTTTGTTCGAATTTACTAGTAATTTTGAGATAATATCTTTTATATGTTATACAAAAAAAATTTAAATATCCTTTAATATGAATGCAAGAAAACTAAAATGAACTCATAAATCTGTAAGGTTAACCATACATAAACAGGTGAGAGGCTTCATATATACTAAAATCAGTTCAAAATCAAATTATCCGGCAGGGTGTGAGTTTTTATGTGTGGAAATCCATTGCATGTAGTTAAAAAATTCGTTATGCTTCTTTTATATTTGAAATTCAACCCGAGAATTTTTGTCTTTCGTTAGTAAAAGTTGTTTGACAACAAAAATAACTCTTTTATGCATAAAATTTGCTTTCAAAGTCATTTGGATGCCTTTATAATTAAATTTTTAATCTCTAGTTAGCCAAACGGTTTGAAAGATGTTCGCTTTTGTTATGACGAATAACTAGAGGGTATCAAAATTCTATATATTGAATTTTGCTTACTTCATTCATAACACAACTAATATTTGACATAAAACAGAAAAATTTATTGTGCTTAAAATGATTTTTCTTATTTCTTTTCCTCGTAGAAAAGATTTCAAGCTACTTTTTACCGTGCAAGTTATCGATGTCATACATTTGTGTTGCAAATGTCAATCAATACAAATACAAATAAGAATAATCGACAGTCGCTTGGAATTGGAATGAAGTTGCTGAAATTCACTTTCATAAGGAACATAATTATTTTCAAGCCTGGAAATATTAATGGAAGAAAATATAGATTATAATTTGTTCCTATTTCGTAACACTCAGATCTGATTTCAAAGAAACAGTCAGAAGCTATAAAGGTTTCATGGAATCGCCAAGCGATTGAGTGATTAAGAATGTGCTCCTACCAAAAAAAAAAAACTGTATTTTATTTTTTACTAAATATTTTGTTAGAAAATTAACAATTATAAAAAAAAAGATATTTGACTTTGGAAGTTATCTCATTCTCTAAAGTTCATTTTATCTATGAAAAATACAAATTTCACTTGGTAATAAAATATTTCTCATATTAAAAAAGTAAGCGATTAAAATTTTATGGATAATCTTGCCTAAATTGTCTAGATCCCACCTAAAGTTTTTCTGTTTTTTATTAACTTAAACATACTCAAGACATAACTAACCATAGTCAATTGATTTATTTAAAGATTACTAAGTTTTAATGCTTTTGTAATCTGATCTTTAAGTCGATATTGTTGGCTTGATATCATGATTTTGCTTTCGTGCAAAAATTTAATTTTTAAAATATCAAATTAAATAAACATAACTAAATTGGAGAATATATCTTTTTAGGTTATAAAAATAAAGATATGATGGTTAAAGACAAAATTCAGTTACTCTGAATGATTCAAAAGTAAAAAGTTCATCTTTAAGTTCCAGGAAAAATAAAAAGAGCCTCTTAAATACTTTTATTCTGGGATTGCTGTCTTTAACTCGTTAAATGCATGCAAATAATAATGTCTTAAAAGATATAAAATATTAGAGATGTTGATGATTATTATTCTTGTAAAGATATTTTATAGTGTTTGAATTACGTATAATCCCTTTAAATTACCTCCAAATAATAATTTTTAATGTTTTTTTTTTGTAACTGTCGATCGCATAATTGGATGCATATTTACCTTAATTTTAAAGTATTTAATCGTTACGATTAATAATTCGTATTAATAGCTTCCGTTCACTCGCTTTCATCTTTTAACCGCAGTTAACTATGTTTGACGAAAATATTTGTCATAGATAAAAAGTAGTTGCTATAATTTGTAATTTTTGTGAAAAAAGAAACATATTCTCTAATTTCAAGATGTTTAGAATAATTTGAGACCAGGACCGAATTTCGTCTTTTCGAAAAATATAATTTGTACCTTTCAACATTCATAATGCATTATTATTTACGCTGAGTCAATTTAATATAATAAAACTAGTTAGAAAGCATAAATTATATATTTTCAGTAAAACTGTCAAATAATTATTGCGGCCTATATACTTCCAAGTGTAAAGTTGCCCCAAAAACTCCTATAAAAACGCTGTCAAAATTACTAGTGTAGACACAGCCTCAAGTTAATAATTTTTTATCAAACTCAAAGCGCACTATGACTCTGTGGTATCATAAGCACCATACAAAGCACAAGATTTCGATGGTGAAGGTTTTGCAAAAATGCAAAAACTTCGCACGGCTTCAATGAAAACGAAGTGCTAAAACTAAAAAGCTAATGACCTAATTTACAATTGCAGAAATGAAAGCAAAAACATTGCAAAATTGTTTTAAGAAAATCATTTAGACTTTTATAAATATTCAGCTAATTATACTCTACAAATCATACTAAAAGACTAAACATCAAAACTATTTTTCAGCCTATTCTATTCTGTCAAAAAACAAACAAATTTGTTTTTTTTTACAATTCCACTAGTATAAAACATTTGGCTGAATTTTTATTTTTTGAAAAACTATAAAAATAAATTAAAAATTATGCATTTTACACACTAATAGAGCATGTTAATGCACTTTTGTTACATATTCCAAGACATTTTTTAGCCTTGTGCAATACTTAATAAAACACTTTAAAAAATTTCTGTCAAAAGACATTTAATTAATACAACTCGTGAGACAATGACCCCCCACGTAGTATATAAACACAAATTCAAAATCTCATGGACTTAACTTTAAATAAAATGCAATTCTGGTAGTTTTAAGTACCTTTTTGACCTTTTTATTCAGCCCAAATTGTTCCTAGTAGTTTTTGCGAAATCAGAAAAAAATCAAGACATTATCATAAGGATAACAGCAGGCGGGAAATGAACAACATGATTAAAATAGTATATAGTTGTTGTATTCTTTTAATTTGACAAATAAAAATCACATCTTATGTTGAATAATCAAGGTAGTTGCTTTATATGTCAACAATTGATCAGAATCGTTATTCCAACACCATTAATCCAATAAAATAGCTCACACAGGTTTTAAAGTATGCATATATACAAACAGGTTAAAGTCATTGGTTTTGATTGCACTTCTAGATGCATCATAAGGAATCATCCTATATATCCCTATAGTATCAGCTTTATTGATCGTAAAGCAGTAGTAAATAAGAATTTTTACTCATGATCATTCCGTCTCGGTAAAGATCATTTTGATGACTTCCAATAAATTTATAGATTAATGTTTTCTTTTTTGCTCAGCACCATTAATTCTATATCTTGGCGGGAGTCTTATATATTTAAGAGGGCGGCTAATTTTGATTTAACCAAGTCTTGATGCATGAATTCATTAGATCATAAAAATTTTTTATATATATCAAAATTATTAAAAGACTGAAATTCTTCCTATCTTAATAATTGTAAAATTATTAGCTGTCAAAGATGTTTTTTGGTTTATGGTAAATCATTGCTGTTAAATAACAAAAGGATTGAAAAAGAAAAATATCTTAAGATAGGCGCAAGAGAATTGTATAAGAAATTGTGATACCATTGATTTAAAAATATTTTTACACTTTTAATTTCTTAGTTCTTTTTACGAGGATTTTATGTTATAATATGTGAGGAAAAAGCTTAAACGTTGAACTACAATAATGATTAATTAAAAGATACATTTTGGTAGTGATAAAGTTATTGAAGTAGATGTTCTTTAATAACTAAGGTTTGAGTCGATTCCTTTATATGAAATACTCAATATATTTTTGACCTTATTATTGATCAGTATTAGCAATTCTAAATGATCTAAGCTTTTGTTAAAATCCCATACAAAATTTGAAACTTTAGTAGTCTTCGATTGGCACTCTGGCCACTATAAAAGCACTTTAATCTAAATTTGATAATCTACACTTCCTAGAACATTCATACAAAATTAAAACTTTACTACTAATAATTTACTTAGATATCTGATCAGAGAAAATACTGTTTAATTGAGCCATATTACAATATATAAATACTTTTCTTTGAGAACATCAAATTCTTTTTTAATTGAACTTCAAGACGGAGTTAATGCGTTTCTTAGTAACTGAAGCAATAATGAACAACAGTGGAAGTCTACCCATTAGCTGTCAAAAATATCACAGATCTCAATGAGATATGCCGATCTATAGGCTTCCTACTCCGATGATATTTCACAGCATATGAATTGCCTGATATTGTAAAATCAGGCATCTCTTTGTGTGTCTACATATATGCATATAACTACTGTTATTTTTAGTATAAGCCTAAAAAATTTTACTTTATAAAGTGATTAGAGCCCGAATTATGGAATCTATACAAATTTTAACAATTTCAAGAAAGCTTTCACGGCTTGGTCGTCCTGCACAGTAAAGGCTATACATATATAAAGAACGTACCCTGAAGCAGTAATTCTATTGAAATAGGTAAATCTAGATTTAACTATATTAAACTTGAAAACGCTATGCAAATCAAAAAGAACCCTAAAGCCAGTTTAGTTAGAATGGATCTATAAATTCACTACAAGCGTCACTTCAGAAATTCGCTTTTTTTCATATTTTCATAGTTTAACCCTTTGGGTGGTTACGGGCTAGACGTATAAATAGTTGTGAGTTTGCAGGCAGATAATGTTTCTAGGATTTTTTTGAAATTTGAATAATTTTCAAAGTTACAGCTTATTTTGTCACGCATTTAGTCTCACCCTCACTCCAGTCTTTGAAACTTTAAACGTGTTTTTCTCGAAGCTATTTTTTTTGAAACGGTGTGCATGATATCTCTTTATATATTACATATTACAGCATCGCACTACGAAGAGTTTTTTAATAACTGATTTTGTGTTTATTTTTAAAAAATTCCAAAAGGCGAAAAAAAACAGGAAAAACTGCTGCTATTTACTGAAAAAATCCTTGAAGAATTCAAAAACAAAAAAAGCGTTTTTGTCAGATCACTGGAAAGACGAACCTTTACGTAGGGGTATTTTTTCAATTTGCGGGCCTACAGTTTTTTGAATTTTAATTTTTTGTTTATTATATTTTATACTCTTAATATATCAATAAATAAAAAAACAGGAAATGGATGCTAAAAGTTTTTACTGGCTTTTTTTATGGTGTACGAAAAAACACCTAAAATTTGGGCGTTTAAATCAGAAAACCCCCTTAATAAGGGACACAAAAATCCTTTTCATGTGGAAGTGTATGTAAGTTACACACATAAGTATAAGTATTTTATATACTTATAAATATGGCAACCGTTTTTGTTCTGATTTATTAATAGTTTATTTTTGGCAATTTTATTCATTTTAATGGTTTTGTTTGTAGTTCGAATGTCTGTCAGTTTACTGAGATTGCCTCTACTTGTTAAAGTAACCTAGATGAGAAATACATAATACATTTATTGATTACAGTTTTGGGGCTAAGGACTCTGTTAAATTTTACTATTCCCCATTTAAAAATCAGATGTTTTCATACGTTGCTATCTTCCATACTATAAAAGTAAGAACTGTTTGTGAAAGCTACCCCACCCACGTTTTCCAAAATTCACTATTTTCACCGTATTTTTAACTTTGTGAAATAATCCTTAAATTAGTTTTTTTCCACATTTAGTGAGCCTAAAATTAGCACCTAATTAAATACCTAAATTTAATGAAGCTAGTTTTTCTTTGAAATTTTTAGTCCTGATCGTTTAGTGAAGTCTCCATTGAAATCAATGTCCACAATTAAAATATAATGAATACTAGTTTGGAAATTTGGATGTATTCAACTAAATGAACAATTTTTACTTTGAAAAATGGATAAAACTTTGATTTCCAGTCGTAAACAGTTTTAGGTACTTTTCAATACACATATTTTTTGATTATAAGTTTATGTCCTGGTTTAAATTAGAAATTTCCTATTTAATGATATATTTGTCCTTAAAGTTGATATTGATTATTATAAGTTATCTCTGTTGAATTAATAAAATTAAATAGCTCATTTGTGATGTTTCTTATGATTATCGTCATTTTCTTTGTCAATGGCTATGTCAAAAGCGTCTTCTTCCTCGTTGCTTACTTTTTTAAGTTTAGGACTCATTTTACATATTTTCTTTTGATTTCCTATTAGAGCTCTATTAATTTCCTCAGCTTTATATACAGTTATTTTATCAGGCAACTGCCAGGTACTTTTGAAATTTCCCCATGGGCTTCTGATTGGCCTAGGAATTTCAGGTAAAATATAACCTTTATTATCAGCAATAATTTTAGTAGTAGTATTTTTAAAACAAGGATAAATTGATGTATCTCGTGCTACTTCCCAATTACGAAGTTTAATGGGCCGAAAAGCATCCTCATATTGATTAGCATTGAAACTTAGAGACATTATTTTTCTATATTAATAAAATATTTTCTTTTTACAGCTCACAATACTAACAAAATTTAAATTTAATTGACAGAAATTTATTTAGAATATATTAGTTACTACGATTTAATTTAAGAAAACAGTTTAATTAAATTTTCTGACATTTAAAGTAATTGAGTTTCAAATGTCTTATTTTATGTATCTTTAATTATTTCACAAACAAAAGTTTGTTTCATAAAGAAAATTCCTACATTAAGTTCTAATAGCATTTGACCGTCGCAATATCCGTTTCCATGAATGTCAAAGTCGATATAAATTAATGTCCTGAGAAACATAAAAAAAAGTGTTTTTAACGAACATAAAACAAAACGTTCCTTTTTAGCTTGAAAAGTTCTTTCTTTTATTTGAACAATAATTTTAGACATCAAACAACTCAAGGCTGTGAAGTCTTTATTGTTGTTATGGTTACTTGTGCCACTGTTAAACTGTTTTAACGCTGTTAAACTGCTGCCAGAATTGGCCATTTCCAGTCGTTTTCTTTAGATATTTTGCATACATAGCTTTTGGACAGACATATCAGTTTACATGATGCGAACACATCACTGGACACTGATGGTAGTACTAAGTATCACCATTACAAATAACAGCATAAAAAAGGGTCTCAAAGGATTTATTTAAAGGTAGAGTTGTGGTGTCGGTGTTTTCTTATTTCCATGTCCATCAGATAAAAGATTTCTTTGACAAAAGCCACCTATCCAAGTTTTGGCTGTTATATATATATATATATATATGTGTATATAATAGTGTGCTTTACATATACCAAAAGAAGAGTAATAAACAGCCAAGTGAGAAATTTTTCACACTTGAAACAAATGAGGGACCTACTCTGTGCGGGAAAAGAGTAATGTGATCCAAATGCTGAGTATCAAAATAAAAAAAAAGGAGCAAAAATTTGCAAAAAAACAAAAAAATATTTTCATGTTAAACGCCGAAATTTTGTGGTAAAAATAACGTGTTAAACTTCATAAGTTTTGTTATTTTTTTTTTGTTTTTTGTTTGTTTTAGAAAACTTTTGACATATTTTTTTATCAAAAGATTTTTATCGCTCTTATAAAAAGACTGCATGTTGGTTTTTCTTTGGTGCAATTCAAATGTTTTATACTTGTATTAGTAGCTTGTGATTCATTTAAAGGTGGGCTTATTCAACTGATGGAAGTGATATACGAACATTTTAAAAGAATGCTTTACATCTTTTATTTGAACAAATGGTATAAACTGGAAGTTAAAAATAAACATCGAAAGGAAGTAAATATAAACTTGATAACATTAGTTTACACAAACAACATGTGAAAACAAAAAACACTTTTATAGAGATAATTTTAGTCGACAGTATTCCACCATGTGAAAATTTTTGTAATTTTTAA
Organism: Acrocera orbiculus; assembly: GCA_947359355.1. NCBI lineage: Eukaryota > Metazoa > Arthropoda > Insecta > Diptera > Acroceridae > Acrocera > Acrocera orbiculus. The sequence continues at coordinate 25,925,608 of OX375756.1, read as the reverse complement.
TTCAAAGCAACTTTATCAATAATATTTTCTAAATATCTGTCCTTAGCTCCCTAATTAGCTGTTGTAACATAAACTCAAAAGTAAATTGATATTTTAGCTTACCATTAAAAAAAGTCAACAATATTGCATTTTTCTATATCGTTGAGAACAAAAAAAAACAAAATTTTTTCACCTTTTTTGAGAACTGCTTATGACTGATTTTTGGCCAAACCATAGTACATGCGCCAAACGTGATGCAATGAAAAGCAAATTAACATCTCTTCTTTATTAGACATTTTCAACCCTGATATCTATTTCTATTTTGTTGCTTTTAAACTATTTTCACCTAAAACTTAGACCAGACACAGTTTAAAGAAAAATAATCGCAATTTTCACAAGCTAATAAATAATAAACAATAATTTCATACTTCAAATATTTTGACTCCTACCGGCATATAATTCCTACTGGTCCAAAACACCTAAAGTTTTGCACACCAAAGCAGCAGCTGCATCAGTAAAATTTTGGGCTTTGCAGCAGTAGCAGCACATAGTGTTTAACAAAAATAAACAGTTTTTGATAGATGCTATTTTTCGCAGCAAAAATGGTTAATCGGCAGCTGTCGCTGCTACAGATGCTGTTTTGATGTGTATAAAGCTTAAGACCCGAGCACATCCGCAAGCCAGACGCCTGATGTTTAAAAGTAAATTAAATTAAACTTTTGAACAATCATTAGTAGTTTTTAGTGTTAATTTTGGTTAAATCGAGCTAGTTTTATTAATATTTCTTCTTATGTTTCTTTATTTTTTCTCCGTTTTCTAACCTTTGTCGAATAATTGTATATATTTCGGTTTGCCCGACTATGCTCTTTTTTTAAACTATCTACAGAACAAAACTTTAAGCAAAAATAACTATAACTAACAATAACTAAAACTAAGGACAACTATCAATATAAAAAATTTGATTTAACAAAGACTAATAAAAATTAATTAAAATAAAAATTAATTAATTAAAAGCTTAATTTAATTTAATTTAAAACATCAGGCGTCTGGCGCACGGAGAGGTAAACTAAGGAATATTTCGTTGGGGATGTGTATACGTTAGAATATGAACAAATGTATCAAATTAATACACGCATAATTAATTAGAGAAATAATAAGTAAAAATAAGTATACACAAGCTTTAAATATAAAAAAAATCAAATTTTCGAAAATCTATAAAAACAATTTTCTGTACAAATATTAGTAGAATATTTAATATCATCGCTAATTTCCAGGACCAGCATTCTCTTTATTTTTAATATCTCTCTGTCCTATATATTAAAAGTACTCCAGGGCAATTGTTCTTTCGTGTGGGTCAATATAATCGCGGAATTATAATTCTTGTGTTTGGAATCAATTAAAAAGTAATTTTTTAAGTCTGCATACGTACCAAAACAATTTATGGCCCTTTAGTCTTTAACATGTTGTAAAATCATTAGCGCATTATATAACAAAATTATCGTTAGGGAACTGTATCTCTTTATTACTTTCGGCTGTACTAAGTAATCCAATGGAAATTTGTTATTATGAACCAACTGTGGTCTCATAATTCTATTGTCGGCAGCTCTCAGCATCGCATCCATTTAAGTTGATGTAATGGACCAAAATTGATATTAGGTGTACCCAAACATTATTGTGAAGAGTAGCTAACGATTATGAGAATAATACACAAACGGATTCTTATAAAAATTTAATGATAGGTTTGGTTGTCTTTAGTAAGTCAAGTAAATCCCAGGTGAAAATCTTGCACACACCTTTTTGTTTTCTGTTTATTAATGCATCTATTTTAAAAGGTTGAAAGATTTCAATAATAAGCCACAGTAACATATAATTATGTAGAATTAACAGAAATTGATATTCAATTGACTCAACAGATAGACAGTCAGAAATCACGAACTAAAAGCGTGCTCAAGATATACGTGCGCCGTGTTATGTTTTATGTTGTTTAATAGACGTATGTAGAAGTCAAGACGAGATAAACAAGTAATTGGAGGTCGGAAGGAGTAATTTCGAGTAATTGATGTCAATTGATGATGATTTAATTTCAACAAAATACTGTCGACAAAGTTGTTACTGTTCATTTTTTTTTTTTTAACAATTATGGTTGTGATATTTTTTCTTGTTGTTTTAATGCAAATATTCATGTAAAATTAGTTTAATTAATAAGATAGCTATTAAAGAGCTAAAATACATATGTTAATTATTTTTAACAGCTTGTTTCAATTGATAAGGCTTATACAATGTATATGGTACTACGAAGAAGTATTCCGTTTAGTAAGATCAAAAGATTTTATAAATAATCAAAATTGATATTTGTTGCTTATTAACAGGAATATATGGTACTCGGTAGATATTAGTTATTTTATTTATAGCTATGTAAAAGAACAAACTATAAAAAAGTTTACAAATTTCCTTAAAACCTTATCAAAATCATTTCACTTATGGTAGGAGAAATACACAAATTTAAAAAAACCAGAAATTTTTGTTTAAGCCGTTTTAAAGTGTTAACAGGTTTCTACCAATTTCAATTAAAGAAATGTTAATTTTTACATGATTTGAAATAATTGCAGATAATTAAGTGCAAAGTATTTTTTTGGGGAATTAACAGCAAATGATTTATTTATTAATATTAATATTATTAACCTCTTAAAATGTTGATGTTGGATTAAAAAGTTTTCATTTAACCTTCAAAAAGAGACGCCTGAGAGCTTTTCCTGGAAACCATAGCAGTTTTCCAACTTATAAGAATAGGCAAAATTTTGCTTCTTTTTTTTCTCTTAAGAAACTTTAGATTTAAGTTTGGCACAAAAATTTTTCTTTTGTTTTAGCTAACTATATACCAGCGAGGCCTGTAGCCAGGAATTTTTTTCGGGGGGGGCTTGTAGTATCTATCTGCAAATTTAAGGGTTTTATAAAAATTTTAAGGTTTGGTTTTATATTAATATATGTATATTTACATCAGTTTTATTAGATTTTTATTGAGGTTTATACTTTTTCATACCAAGTCTATTCCATATTTGTTTTAAAGTTTTAGAATCACTAGTATTTTCAAACGGAAGACAGGCTTATTGAAGCGGATTATAAACATTACTTTTTAGTTTTAATAATTTGTTGATAGTATTTTAATGTGTATATTTTGAATCAAAACGTCTTCCGTATGGATACATACTTTTTTTTCCTTTTTTTATTCAAGTATCGTATTATAAAAATAATCTTCTTGACTTTTTTTTCGCTAATGTGTCAATGACGTTCACTACCACAGTGAATAGAAATCATAGCAAGCGAGCTTAGTCTCTCATGACCCATTACACTTAGGGGTAACGTTTTTATTCTTTTCATTGTAGAGAATGATCTCTCTACGCTAGCTGCTGTCACTGGAAGAGTAGCTAAATATTGACGATTAAAGCAGGGTATTCACTATGTGCGGAATTAAATGACTCGGCTCTTTCATCCCATATAAAGTATATATTTCATATAATGAATACCCTGCTCAAAACTTTTTTATTATAATATTTGCTGAGCTCAAAAAGACAGTAAGAAATTCAAAAGTTTTATGTTATCACATGAATATGTGATATGATGTAATTATGTGATCACTCTACTTACTATTCTCTTCGACGATATGACGGTGTTTTTGGACTTTTGAAAAGAGAGATGATCGATTTTTGCTCTTGTTGACGCTTCATTGTTTTTTCAAGTTCATAAAAAACCTAGAACCTTAAAATGTGTGACAGATGAGTTCAAATCCAAGCAAAGCAGTTTAGTGCTTCCCTATGCAAAGAAGTATTTTCGAATTTTTGAAGGTGGCCAGACATTTGAAATATTTCAATGGGTATTTCCACACGAGGAAACATGCTTCCAGTACCAATCTGGTTTTTTTTCTAACACATTTATTTCGTCCACACGAGCAATGACGAAATATTATTGAAATAATGATAATAGTAGATAATAAAAATAATTATAATAATAGGAATAATAATAAGCGTAATATGATATTAAAATTTCCATCTTTCGTCTTTTATGTGAAAGTAGGTATACAAATAATCTAATTTTCTAAAGTTTGGGGGGCTCAGCCCCTCGAGCCCCTCCCCTGGCTACATGCCTGATACCAGCCTATCCCATACCTTGAACACGAAATCCTCTCTTTTGAAAATAAAAACTGTTATTAGTGCGATTTATGCACCCCTAAAGCTCTCGTATTTATTTAGATAAAAAAACGTTTGTAGTAATCTAAAAAGATGATAGTCTGAAGGATTATATACTTGGAATATTTTTAAACGGTTTTTCTTACGAGCATACATTGTTATGGTGTAAAAATATATCGTTTTTTTGGTCCAAATTGGGGATTTTGTATTGAGTTTCTATAATTAAGGGAGCGGGTTACGTTAATTCGTGCAAAAAAAGGCTTATTTTTTTTGACGACACAGACAAATTTTTTTTTATTGAACTAATAGTATATTAAAGTGCAATATTTACAAAATATTGAGTAAAATTTTCATTGAAAATATTAAAAAATACGGCAATGGCAGCAATTATTCGGAGGTGCCTTGAGGAAAAGTAAAATGGCGGTGTCCATCATAACTAGATGCTGGATTGTCTGAAATCAAAAAATTCAATTTTGTTCGTTAGATAATCGCCTTCCCCAGGTAACGCTGGGAGGGTTTTTCGAAATTCTAATTTTTCCCCTTTTTGGGAACACTTTGATACGAAAAACGCGAATTTTGCGAAAAAAATCGGCTAATTTGTTATTGTAAAATCAAAAATATTAAAAAAATTGAAAAAAACTCTCCAGCTACCTTGTAAATTATGTACAAAAATAGTATTTAAAATTTCAGAATTATCGGTGCTTTGAAAACATGAGTTGTGGGAAAAACGCTTCAAAGTTTGCTCGATAGTCGGGCAGGTGGCAAAACTTACCGCTGTTTCATCGTCAGTTTTGGTTCGATTGATCTCATTTTTAAAACGTTGTATTTTTCATTTATGTAAAAATATATTGGCCAAATTTCCAAAAATTAGGTGCAATAATTTTTTTTAAAAAAATTCTTCAAAATCATCCTTTTTTTCAGTTGGACACACTACTAACCTTAAATTGTGACACGTGTTTCATATGAGGTGGTTTGTTATCATATTTCGAACGGTTTCACAAAATACAGAAATTATTTATGCTAATGCCATTTCCCTATTTAAGGCAGTTTATACATAATATTCCTTGAGTATCGAAAAAGAAGGGCTTGAACTTATAGAACTATAGTTAAGCTTCTGACCACTTTCATGGGTCTTTAATTTGCAACTTCTATTTAAAAAACTGACAGTTAGATTGGAGAATGAAGTGATGGATCTTTGTTTTTTCTAATACCAAAAACCAGTGCAATAAAAAACATCTTATCATTCCTCTTAACTGTAGAGAAATAATGAAAATTTTCGTTTGTAAAACTTTATGGGGTAACAATTTTAGCTAAAATTCTATAATTATCTAAAAATTACGTTAGGTAGATCCGTACTAAGATTAAGTATAGAGAAACTTTTGGATAAACACAATATTTTACCTAATTAAAGATAATACCAGCTAAAATTTTACCCGGTAAAAGTATCTGTGTATCCCTAGCCTTAGCTGCTTTACAGTTATCTGAATCATCAATATATTCTTGAGCGTTTAGAAACATTTCCCTTTGTAAAACCACGATGTAATTCACTAAAATCCAAAAAAAACTGCAGTTTTTTCGATATAAAGTTGAATGTGTCGAATACAATTTATTAAAATTTAATAATAAATAGCTAAAACTGGCTCTGTTCATTTAATGAAAATATTTACACAATCCAGAGGTAATAGAAAATACTTTACTTGCAAAAATAAATTGTATAGTAATTTCTCAAATCGACAGTCAATGGTACAGCTCATAAAACTACTTTGTACTTCCTTGCCCTTCCGCAACTAGAAAATAAATTCAAGAAGAAAAACACCTACATGACACATTCAAGAGACCAGAAAAAGATATTTGCAGTATCAATACTAACCTGTTGTGATAATCTTTTCTAATAATAACAAATCGTTTGTCATTAAATCGAACCAAGTGGTACAAAATATCTCAATAGATGTAAGAATGTATAAAAAAATGGGTAAAGCCATCGTATCGTCTCTGGTTAATATCAGATGAATTGATTCCATGTGTGGCAAAGTACAAATTAGTTCAATTAATTATCACTAGAAAATCCTAGCAGTATAAACTAAATAAACAATCGGATTCACATTTTAAGATTTATGTCGCTGCATCCTCTTTAACATGTTAAGTTAAGTGCCCCTAAGCAAGTGGTGTGATGAAAAATTGTTGGGGTTAACAAATTCTTTTTTTTTTTTTATGTTCAAATCTAAAGAATGAGGAAGCTTTAAGAAACATAATGAAATTTTATCGATTGAAAACTAATCAAAATTATTAAAGATTCAATATAAAACTTGAGTTTGTTATATAAAAGCATCTTATCGAAACTATTCAATTGTTTGAGAAAAACAACAAAGGTTTAACCTTTCGTATTTATGTAAGGCTATCAAGAGTCATGACTATGAAATACACCGAAATTATTACTTTATGCAATAAATTTCCAATAGAAATTAGGCATTAGTCTTATAATAGAGAATATTTTGCTTGCAAAAATAATTAAAATCAAAAACATAAAATTGGTTTTTATAGCAAAGCATTACAGGGACTAGAGAAGAATATAAAAACTAAAACCATTATCAGTTAACTAATTTAAAACTATGTTTTCAATTCAAGTTTTGGATACATCTAACCCTATTGACCTCTTAATGTATCCTTCGTAGTTTTGATGATTTCCATTGGCCTACCTTAAATTCCTAAATTTATGCATAGTTCAAATACATGTATATAGAATTTTCCGAAATAATTTTTCTCAAAATGTTTAATTTCCTGGAAACGGTGATGGCATTAATTGATGACAAAACTATTGCTAAATGCATTTGAATTTTAACAAAGACAAGGCAAAAAACAAAAACTAAGAAAAGGAACAAAGCTCATACGGCATAAAAATCTTAAAATATTATTAACAAAAACATGCTTGTAAAACAGAAATTTGTGCATAGTGGCTAAAAAGATAGACACAAGCGTCAACTAAATCAAAGAATGACCGAAAACAAATTATACAGATTGACTTTTATGCTTGGATACTCAGCATTGTATACATTCACAGACTGTAACTGCCGAATCAATTCATACCACTAATATGAAAAATATGTTCTCAGTGGTATGCCGCCATGTCAAATGAATTTTTATAACTCTTAAACGACATTTAATTAATCCCTCAATTTTATATAAACATTACTAATTCCCATCAACTCATTTAAGTTGTTAATTGTTTACTGTAAAGACACTTCAGAAACTATGTCTTAGGATCCTTTAAGATTGGGAATAATTGAAATTCTATAATTGGAAATGAAAAAAATTATTCAGTTTGGTAATTTCTATCTTCGTTTTGAAAAATATGAAAAACTAAGTAATGCTTATGATAAAGGTTGAAATTAATGAAATTTTTTAATATAAAGGAAAAGAAATGAATAAAAAGAAAATTCAAGTTATAAACCCTTATTCCAATATATACGATTAATTGGAATTTTAAGCGTAAATCATTGATGAACAAGAGAGAGAGTAAAAGTATAAACTTTTCACTGGTTACGTATACTTTCTAAACATTAATGAATTTTTTTGTAAAATACCACCAAAATTAGCATCCTGGCTTCTCGCCACATAAAATATCATTCATTGTTTCCGTTGGGAACTATTCAAATATAATTTATAGTAAATATATGAATGAAAGAGGTCACGTTTGTTTTTTTATAAACAGCTCTAGGTGGTATTTTCGGCGATTAGTGCCTTCTCAAGTTTGGAGATGACTTCAAAACTTTTCTAACTAATGAAATACTGACCTTAACTCCAACACTTGATGCAATTTGCGAAATCCTGTGAACCTTTCCTAACGATTGGGAAGGTATTTTGGATATAATATAGGATATAGTCCATATTACAGAGTTAAGTAATTACTGAAGTAGTATTTTCGTTCTAATAAAGACAGAAAAAGAAAAAGAAATAATAAGGTTTATGGCGATGTAGACCAAAGTGCAAATATGCCAAAGGAAAGCATAAAATAATTTCAATAAATAAATCAATTCCAACTTGTCTGGTGACTTCTATTTGGCCCTATTTACAAAATACTAGCATTTTTTTCAGTTTTTGAAATTTTTTGTCACTAAATAAGACAAATAACCATCAAGTAAATATATTTATCAGATTTAGACTACATACTCCTTTTTTTTCTTTAATTTTACTGATTCTACTTCATTCGAATTTGCATGCAACAACACTTTCTGGCAAATAATTAATAACATTCCATTGACAGAATGACATGTAATCGTATTGGTGAGTTTCTTAAAGCCAATCAGAATGTAGTACAGCTGAATGATCGTGTCGCAATTAAAGCACCTGTAGCCTATCATTATGCTAATCTATACTATACTTAATTATTCATACAGTGGACTGCCTTCCGTATTTGCATCGGGTTTTATGATCCCTCCCTTTGAAAAAAAAAATGCAGCCATCTTATTCTTGGTTATGCATCATAAATATGTTAAAAATGATTGAGAAGGTAAATACAATGGATCTTAAATCAGGAATATTGATATCTTTAAAGATCTTTTGCAAAATTTTTACTTTTTTTTGGATTCATTAAAAATATATTTTTTCCATACACAAAAAAATATACAAGAACAAGATTTTTTGATTGTGAAGTTCTTAGAGAATGTCTTTTTAAAAAAATTCAATAATTAATGTGATTTTGCCTAAAAGATATTTGTTTCTAGAGATATGAATCCATGAAAATTCTAAAACAGGATTTATTTTTTGGTTCCAGTAAATATTAGATTGTTTAATAAGTTTTACCGTGTCACAGAAGATGGCGCAGTTAGATTCGTCGTTTTATTATTAAGGAAAGGGTACCACAAGCTTTGGTATAGTTTTTATTTTTGAAACTGTAGTACTAAAACAAACTCATGAACGATAATTAAAATTTACTTGCATTTAGAACTTTAAGAAATTGTACTACTGAGTTTGAACGTGGGTATACAAGTTTTGAAGTAGATCCAAGAGAGAAGTGCCTTAAAGAGAGTACATTTACTATAGAAACTATAGCAAAGAATACAGAATGAGTTTTTGGTAGATAGTCAATCAACTAACTAAGAGAAATGGTTTTCTCACCATGATTCTGAATCAAAAGAAAAAAGCTGAGGTGTAATATAAGACTTGGACATTGATGTCAAACCAACTAAAATGGTAAAAATCGGCAAAGAAAATGGTAACATTAGTTTTTTTAGCATTTTTCTTGTAGATTTGAAGACAAAACAATAAAATCAGATAGTTATTGTATCCTTTTTAGACTAACTGAATTTAAAATTTGTTAGAAATCACCTGGTTTGACGTATGAAAAGAAATATTTTACATAATAAAATCGTGTTTTTCTTATTAAACGACAAAATTGTAGCAAGCCTCACATTTAAGCCTTAAAGATATCCTTTATAAGTTGTCAAACTTTTACTTCATTTCTTGCAATTGAAAACAAAACAAAAATATTACAAACGCTTGAAAACATACATATTTCCCCAAATAATAGAAATAGTTCAATAGAAAGCTTTTAAATGTTTAGTAAAGCTCCTTACTTTTAATATATGGAAGAAAATGAAGCCTAATCTTCACATGTCCAAAAAAATAACAATGTTATTTATAAAAGATATTATTCAAGATAAACGATACCTCTTTAAAAGGGTGCAAGCTGCAATGATTTGATAGATAACCATAGGCACTAGGAGTTTTCTAAGTTTTTTTCCCGACATAACTATGTCAATGGATCCATTGAAAGAAGGTTTACTCTTCCATTTTATGTTAATCCTTTTCAATAAAACCTGGTACAGGGAGTATAAATATTATATTCCTTTACCTGAGTCCCTTTTTAAATCCTTACAATTAATTAGATTAAAACGATAGTGTTTGATGTTTATTATTTGAATTCCTGAATTTATTTTAGATTTTCAAAAACATTCAACAAAAAAAAAAAACGAAGAGCGAGATAGTAAGATGCAGAGCAAAATATACTTTTATATGTTACAACATACAAAACGAAAGGATAAATTGTTTACTTTCTTTTTTTATTATTTCAACTTCTACAATTTTTAAAAATTTGATTCACAGGAATGGTATCCTATAACTTTATTAAAGAGATACATACTAACATAAATACTTGTAAATTATTGGTAAAATATATCTAAAAACCTGCTATCCTCAAGGCTATATACATATATATCCATTATAGATTATTAAAAATTTTATGCTGATTTTGTAATAAAAAAATTAATTTACCAAATCCTTATTAAAACCGACAACTTGATACAATAACAAAAGCAATTAATGTCAAAATTAAAATAACTCAAAAGGAACATTTCTTCTTTTAACTTTAGAAAAATTAGTATAGAGACCAAAAGTTGAAGATTTAAATTTATTTTGCATCCCAAGGTCATGGCGCCTAGCATACGATATGACCTTAAGCGCATTAATGGTATGATAAACTTTAAAGCCTTTTATTATCTGATTGCATTATGAAAATTGACAAAAATTTACATGTCAAGAAGTCGAAAGGAGATATTATCCATTTGACCAAAGACCACCATATAAATGGTTAAATGGCATGCAGATAATACAAAAATTTATTACCTTGATTGGGTGTTCTGCCAATAATAGTGCATCATTTTCAAAGAGTTGTTTATTAGACATTTCAATAAAGATCTCAGCTTAGGATGCCAGCTGAAAAATTTTAAGGCGATCGATGAAAGAGTAAACACAAAAACAAAACTAAAAAACAAAAACAACTTTAATAAATCCCCCAAAGTATTACTAATCGTTTAAATAAGATTAAAGATTAACTGAAAGCCTGGACAATTTCTTGGTTAAAATTGCCAATGCGTAATTTGGCTTAGTTAAGTATCTGAAAAAAACCACTGCCGTCTCAAATTAAATAAAAACAAAAAAAAAATTTTTTCAAGACCATGTCGAGTGACACCTCTCACTAAAATTGGTATGGATATTATAGCCATTTCCACCAATTTTGTTCTCAATTTTCAAGTTTTTATGACGTTTTAATAGTCCACAGGATCATTAAACTAAAAAACCCAAACCAATGTGTCTCGATATGTATGCGAATAAAACCCTTGAAATATTTGTTGAACGTCTTTCTTTTTTTTTTTTTTTTTGAAGATTTTTATAAAGTAAATTTTGGGATTAAAACTGATTTTTCAATGGGGGTATTGATGGTTATGGACAGACTTTTTTATCCATTATTCTGTTTCACATAAGCTGGGATTAGGTTAAATGATAAGAGCTTAAAAGTTTTGTATTAGTGCTGCCTATTAAATATGGGGATCTAAGTTTATATATCATAATTTTAAAGATAATCTACCTGTTACTTCCTTCATGATACAATGTATACTGTATATATTTGCTCTGATATCATCGATGAAGAATTAAAACGATATTATTCTAGTTTTAGACATTTTTTATTAGTATTTTTATTATTGGCACATTGTTATTAGTAGTTTAGCATAATATAATATTTTGATTTTAGTTTGTGTATGGCTAGACATAATATTTATAAATAACTTAATTTTCTTTATCTTTCCAATAATTCGTCTTATTAATTTATTTTTATTTCCAGAAAAACGTAAATTTCTGCACTTATTATTATCCAGCAGAAAATTTTTAAAGTGCTTTATTTAGAAGCGCTTTCAAGCAAATTTTTAAATGAGATCTCGAATTTCTTATTTATCTATAATTTTTTGCTTTATATTCACTAAAAATGTTAGACTGATTACGCAGAAATTAAATTCAAACATTGTTGCGGGTAATTTAAACATTTTACAGAGAACAAGAATATTAAAATATATTTTAAAATTTATTGTTCCTTTAATTTTTCTAAATTCAATGGAATTTAATTAGGGTATAATTGCAATGCTAAAAATAAATGGTAAAAACCATTGGTGATAATTTATCAATTAGGAGAAAATTCACAGTGGTTTTTGCAAAGTAAGTACAAAGAAGATATTCAAACTTATTTTAAATACTAACGAAGGTGGCCAAAACAAGAATTTAATGGAATACAAATTAGAGAACTGCAAATATAAAGGTTCTTCAATAAATACCATATGAAATCAAAGACGAAAGACGAAAAAAAACCCACAATTTTTAACACAGACATCAAAAAATTCTTTTTAAATATGAAAAAGTAGTGCTTTCAAGCAAGTGTTCAAAAGCGCCTTTTCGAGCACTTTTTTTCACTGATCAATAAGCTGAAACTGATATAATGCTATGAATTACAAAGAAAGAACATTAATCACCTCAGAAAAAAATGTGAAGCCACCGAATGAAAAAATATATCAAGTTGAAGCTTCTCAGCAGGGAATATGGCCATGATTTGATTACTACTACTATCGTCTGAGAAATATATATATATATATATATATATATATAGCTCATGAACTTTATTTTAACATTAGCATGTCATTAGGAAGAATGACACAATCTATATGTAAGCTAAATATTTGCACATAGTACCTATAAAAGATAGCATGTATGAGACAGCTTTAGCTACCCAACAAAAGGGACTAATGATGATCTTGTTCCTTATTCCGTGGGAATTAATTTAAATTGTTCCCACTGGTTTATTTTAAACACCATGCATTGATATGGAAAAAAAAATACTTAAGTGTTGGATATGAATCAGCAAATTTAAAGCATTTAATAAACTCGATACATATGAAAACCGTCTAAATATAATTATGTCATGTTTAGCTGGAAAAGACGACGGGACATTATACCAAATGACTTCTTATTGATAATTGAAGACTGAACAAATCTGATCTCTGATAAACTAACTACAAAAAGATAATCCAAGTACTCTAGAGAATTGAAAGACAGTCGGTGGGATTTTTCTATAATTTTCTAGTATAGCATTCACTAATACTCATGTCATCGTTTTCAACATTTATTCTATATAACGATAGAAAGGTAAATGTTTATTGTCGTATGGTCTTAGTTGTTATAGAATGATTTTACCTCCTTGATACCATTCAAGATGTCAATTGATTAATTTTTGTCGTTTATCTAGCTCCAGGGATTATTTACAACCATTTTGTCTGTATCTATTGAAATCGATCATAGTTTAAGATTCGATTAGAGATTTTTTATTCTTCTGAAGTAGCTATAACTGTACGCCACCTACGAGCAAATTTTGGTATTGATTAGAAATTACTATCAGGCAGGTCTACTAATCAATTCTAGGTAATAAAGGGTTACATTAAGAAGGAGACAAAAAAAGAAAAATCAATAGTTATAAACCTTTATACTTAAAGACAAGAAAAATTATGTTTACTTTTGCGTATTTAATTAAATTTTCTTGGAAAAAACTGGATTTATTTCAACATCAAGGATAACCAAGAGATTACAAAGTATCTAAGATGGAAGCACCTGTTATAAATTATTTAATATTAGTCTTATGTAAAATAAAATGATTGCAAAAAGATTATTTTATGTATAGTGTGATTCAGCTGCAATCTAACGTATTTATAGCTTTTCTTATTATAATACAGCGACACTATTATTGCAACACATGTGTAAAATAAAACGATTAATAAAGATTAAAAGTATCAGGAAACGAACCATTAAAAATATTTATTGATGAAAAGAATAAAAATTTTCATAAATTTGATATTGTAAGATTTTTTCTCTTTTGTTGCCAATAACCATGAACAAAAAAAATTTAGATAACAATATAAGCTAATACCATGAAATTCATATTTGGATATTATCCTCTATTCAAAGAATCCTCTAGTGTATATAGACATTATTTTAATACTCTGAGGAGTAGAAAGTACTAGCTATGAAAGAATTTGAAAAAGAAAAAAAAATAATTCTATAATTTGTCATTTGAATAAAACTATTTTAAAAATGATTTACATATTATTTATTTGAAAGAATTCAAGTATCACAGCTGGAGATATCTAACAAATATCGGAAACTGAATTTAATAACCGCATATGAATACCAGGAATAATATGAGGGCAATACGCAAAACTACAGGAAATTATTAACTTTGTAAAAATTATAAGACTTTTAAATATATTTGAGTAGTAAACCTTAGATATTGGTTTAATTATTACCATAATAAAAATGTTTGACAATTCTATTGATGTCATGCAATAAAATATCTAGTACACACTTTATTTGATTATTTTCATATTTCATGATACCTGCTGATCTTTGCTAAACTCCGGGGTTGCGCTATAAAGTCGAACTCTCATAGACTAAAATTAATTTTCTAGCACAATTATTGGTGTCGTTTCTGATTTGCAAATAGAGCATAAATAATTTTTCTAGACATTAAAAAACTGGCACTGTATCGATTTTTAGTAAATTACTTGACAGCGGTGTAAAATGGCATTAAAAAATATTGCCAAAGAATAAACATAGTAACAAATATTTATAATTAATATTAAAAATTTAAAAATTGGTTTTAACTGTTGGAATTGAAATATTTGAAAATATTTTTCGGTTTTCATTTTTCAACAATAAAAAAAAAGCGAACTATATAATGTAAGCTTTATCAAGTTATATGGTTCCCTGTTTGAAAATTTTTTTGGCTTTTTTCAAAAAATAACTAACAAGTGATGAAAGAATATCAGTAAGCGTTAGGATTACATTGATAAAATAAAAATATAACTTACTCTAAGCCTGCAGTAGTTTGATCTTTAAAAGAGTTTTCTTAGTAAACAGTTACAATAATCAAAAATCTTCAAAAATAGCTTATTGCTTCAAGAATTAGGCTCAAGCTTAAAATTTACCTAAAGCTACATACATACATATATCTTTTGGAATTTCTATAATACACAATAATTTGAATCTGTTGAATTACACGAAAAAATCTATTAATAATTCTTATTAGCATTATGTTAGAAGTAAGTTGGTTAATTCTTAAGTATTCTAGTCTAGAAATTTGAAAAAAAAATCGATAATTTTTATTCATATTTTCAAAGTTTAAGCCTTAAAGGAGGTATTCTAGGCTAGAGACATGAATTTTGGATACTTTTTGAGGAGCAATGAAAAATATTTTTAGTATCCGTTTTTTATATAATATTTATTGATTCCTAAAAAATACATGAAAAAGAAAAAATAGTGAAAAGATCAAAAATCCAAAAAGTTACAGGCTGATGAAAGGGGGGGTTTAAAAAAAAATGGTGCTCGATGGTCACCACGATTTCAACCCTCTGAGTAATCGGAATTAAAAAAAACTAATAGGAGGAGTGTCGCTATGGCAGGAATTAGGATAATTTTTTTCCCGAATTTGTGGCTGTTTAAAGTCAAGAGACGTGTTTTTTTACCACTTTTTTACCTTTCCGAATTTTTTAAAATTGTAAAAAATGAAATTTTTTTATAATCCTAGTTCCTGCGATAGGGAAATGTTTAAAAAAAACTCACATCAATTTTCATGCGAATAGGTTCAGTGGAACTTGAGAAATCATGACGAGCGTTTCGAAAAAAGCGGTTTCGAGAAAAACGTTTTTAAAGTTAAAGTTACGCGAAGTATAAGCCATACATTACTCAAACAGCCATATCTCCAAAAATAATTTGAATTTTGAAAAGCCCTTTTAGGAGCATCTTCTTAAGGGCTAATGTAATAAAAAAATTTTTCACATTTCTAGACTAGAATACCTCCTCAATAGGATTTTTCAAAATTTAAATTATTTTTGAAGATATAACAGTTTTAGTAACGCGTCCCAAAAATTGAAAAATCGCAAAAGAAATCCCCTCGTCATTACCTTGAAAAACATCTCTTACCTTGAAAAACAACTCTTTTTCAAGGCGCCCCAAGAATTTTACTGATACTCGCTCATGCGAGTTTTCCAAATTGCTTTTTTTTTCAATGAATTAACCAAAGCCCCTCCCGTCTTTAATGAAAGTTTTCATTTTGCAGATGTATTGACCACGTAAAGTTCTACAATTGATTTAAAACTAAACTAGGTTTATTATGAAAATTTGAAATAAAACACTTTAAAATATTGACAATAAAGAAATAATCAATTAAATGCTTACAAACATAATAAAATAAAACTAATTAAATTTTTTCTATACAAGAAATAAACGATTCAATAAAAAGTCATTTTTATATCATTTCAAATATTTAAGTGCTTCAGAGAAATGTGTTGCAACTTAAGCATTTCCCACTATTAGTTCAAGGTTAGAAACGAATAAGCACTTACTTAGATTTTAATTTTTGATAAAAGACAAAGCGGCATAAATTAAATCACGGATCTTCAAACTCAGCAGTTCCACTTTAGTTAGACCAGCTAATACCATGATTAATGGGTCTTGTCAAGGCTAAATACATTCGAATGTTTTTTTTTATTTATGCCCCATAATAATGCCCAACTAGCTTGAGATTTGAATGCGAATTAAATGACATTGGCAAATGTAAAAATTTTCATGGTTGTCATCTCATTTACACTATCCTAAATGTTATTGCTTTGACACATTTCTTTTTTTTTTTATAGGTATTCCAAATTTTGCAAGTAATTTGATAAGCTAACTTGATGACTAAAAATAAATAAATAAATCTAAAAATAATTTCTATAAGATGATATTTTATAAACACCTCTACATATCTCTTAATCTTTTTAGATGGATTTGATTATAGAAAAACGATCAATTTAAAAGCATTTTTGCTTTGGTGTTTAACAAATTTTAACAATTTTTATATTTCTTTTTTAAGAAGCCGAATATTTTTCTAGCTAAGCTAACAAAATTTGTAGTGAAACCACCCACATTACAATTCCGCTTATAATATTTTTTTTTTGCATCCGGACAGGAAACTACCAGAGATTACAAAAAGACTTTTTTTTTAAAAAACAGAAAACATCAAAGACATAACAAACCAAAATTGATAGCTGTGAAACATGCTAAAACAAAGTATATAAACGTGCACAAAACTCTTTTGAAGGATCATCAACAATTCGAAGAACTCCGTCTGTGGTATATTCAAGATTACAAATTGAAATAATATTTAAAATACTCTTCTACCTTAAAAACACCTGGAGATTTTTTTCAATACATTCGAATATACCATGAGTCAAATATGTTTGAAGTACAACAAGAACATGAATGGATCGATAGAAAAGAGCACTAGTATACTAAAAAGCATAAATTTCACAGTTGAAATAATGTGATCGCTTGTCGAATAACTGAGTGTATTTCCGGGGATCTTCTTTGTGTTGACGAATTTTTTTCTCTTTCATTACCTTTAGAAATTTTTAACAAAAGTATCAATATTAGATTTTAGCACACGTACAATCATGGAAATTTTCATTTTATTGAATAACAATTGTAATTGGCTAAATAATACAAGTAAACATTTTTTATCTGGTCATCATATTTGGGGTAAAAATATTTATGGATTAGTTTTTGAAATTCAAATTGAAAAGCTTTGTTAATAACCTACATTTACAGTTAGTGTTTAGAGGATATTTCAAAAGTGTTCAATTTCATCATTAAACTTAGGTTGGGTAATTTATTATCCTTTTATTTTATTATTCCATCAAAAGAAAGTTAGGGTATATAGCACAAAAAGTTTACATAAAAATTTCGCCTTTTTATAGATGGTCACGCATTTTGAACTATGTCAACTGAAAATCTGCAAAAAAATAGTTCTGATCTAATGCGAAAATATTCAAAAAACTTTAATACAATTGATTTTTACAAGGAACTTGTAATTTCACACATTTTAGTAATTAGAATTGAAGAAAAATAAGGATATACTACGTATTACCAATCTCGTCTGTAAGCTGTGAACGAAGTTTCTGCAAACTAAAAATAATTAAAAGCTACCTGCGTTCAGGAACATCTATCATTGAGGTCCTGTCTAGATTAATGTTTCTTATTATTCCTGTCACAAAAACCCCACCCAAAATATTAGTTTTTGAAAATCATGCATTTCAATAAGTATAATCACCTAACGGTGCAACTGAACAGTAATAATAATGTTTAACTTTTAGTACAATTAAAAACACTAAAACTGTATTATTTTTATGATTGATTTATAAGTACATAATAAATTAATTAAATTGACAACTTCGTTGTCCTAGCTCTACTTGTGGACTGTAGCCTCTACCAAATTATTAAAAATTTTTATGCCCAGCCAAATATGCTGAGCCACCCAAGTGGCATCCGGTGGCAAAAACTAATTTCTTGTTAGTTTGCTTACATTGCGTCTTGTGTGCAACAATGTAAGCAAACTAACAAAATTTTGCTGACTTCTTAAATGAGGTTGATTAACCGTGGGAGCAAAGTCCACGGTTAATAAACCTCAAAGTTAAACAAACTCCCGGCGAAAAAAAGTAATCATAATTTTATTTGCAATGGTAATTTAGCTCTGACATATACAATTTGATTAAATACAAATAACTGACATGTTTTTAATTCAATTTAATTTTTATGTTGAACTTAAGATTTAATTGGTATACCATCAAATTATGACAAATATTTATAATTGCTTATATTTTAGTTGATACACATATTATTTTTTTTTGAAATCTTGTATAATTTTTTTTTTTTGGATTAAATATTATATTAGGCTTTAAAGAAAATTTACTTTAACTACGTATAAAATTTTTGCTAACTAAAATTTAACAAAATTTGAAATAAATAATTTGGCAGAAAGCTTTGAATATAACAAAATAGAAAATTATCTAGAAATTTGATGGTAACAAGTAGAATTCTACATTTATTTTTTCTATATAAAATTGTAATTATAACAAGTCCACAAGAATTTAATGTTTGAATTTGGAACATAAGAAATACTGGTGATTTTAATTAAAAAAAAAAATTATTAAAATATGCTTACAATTGGATAAAATTAAAATAAAATGTTGATAAATTGTACTGTAGTAATTGCGTTAAGTATTTTTTTAAAGATCTTCGTTAAATGCAGAAACTCTGTCCCCAAGCGCTTTTCTTCTTTTGCTGACGTAGTCAGTAGTCCATAAATGCGGCTTAGCATCCATAGCTGTTAGCTCTGAATTCCGTGCTGCCCTTTCTAGCAGACGTGAGTGTCGACATTTTATGAAGATAATGCAAATTATAAGCAAGCATACTGCACATACAATTGCGATCATAATTATCCAAGAACTAGGCATCCAAGTATCCGCGTCGTTCCATGACTCCAATTCGTCTTTCATAATTTTTTGTAATGTTGCGATTTGAACATCTGTTGTCGGAGATTCTATCAAAATTTGAGGCGGTGACAGGTCCGCAAAACTTGCAATGGATGATACATTAAAACTAACAGTATAGTTCGTAGAACTTTGTTTATCGATTAGTACTTCATGCTTCTCGTTTACAATGGAGCAGGTGGTCAACGAAACAATTGTTGCAGTTGCGACCACGTCCTGAGGAGTACTGTTATCACATTCTGCAATTAATTTTTTCTTGAGTATATTTAAAACCAGCACTAAGTTTCTTCCAAAAGGGTACACTCCATCGTTCGCTTTTTTAACACGTGTTGAACAATTTGTTCTTATAAATGATATATTTGATTTTAGTATGGCTGCTGTACATGAGTGTAAAGGGTTATGATGCCACGTCTCCAATATATCCTGGTAAGAAGGGTTAGTGTCTTGAATAGGTACGATTTGTGTTTTATTTTCATTATCTACAATTATGCTCTGTATATTTTTGCCATTCTCTAGTATGATATACTGCCCATCATTATCAGGTGTACTGACAATAGTATACTCAGTATATGTTGCAGTGTGAATTATAGGAATGGTAAATGTTACAACAACGAAGTCATTTTTAATTGTTTTAGCTGCTTTGTTAAATAGAAACCAGTCCTCAGGGTTGGAAACGGACGGTAGTTTGCCTTGCGTACTGTAGTTTTGAATAAATTGCAGAAGCTCGCTTACTGGTCGTATATTTATAATGTTCTGATGTACGTTTAGAACTGAAGTAATTAAAAGTTGGATATTAGACCCATAATCAATAATTTGCTGCTCCAAATTTAATAATTGTTGTTGTTTGTATAGATCATCAATGTGTAATTCTACCTCTCGATGTTCTAAGTTAGTTAGATTAAAGATGATTTGTCCAATTTTGGTTATTTTATTTCGAGCAGTTCTCATATCCTGTTCTAGTTGATGAAGCTGAACGGTTTGAAATATAAGACCTCCGGCCATGAGAATATGTGGAGAATATTTGATTAATGTCGACACTAGGGGAGCCATACGCTCCGCGCGCTTGGTCTTCCTATATGAAGACAATAGTTTTGTCTTGACATTGGCTGATGTTGCTCTTATACTTTCTTCAATGGTGTTGCAATGTTTATTTAGAGAAGATTCTTGGTTTAGGTGAATGGTACTGCAAAATTTACGAAAGTCTTCAATTTGAGTGTCGATAATTTCTATATCACGGGTTAAGTTGAGTTGCGTTGTCACTGAGAATTTAAGTTCGGATTTGAGAAGTGATATGTTTCGATCGGTAAATATGTGAATCCCTGAATCAATCTTATAAAAGCGGAACCCTGATGTTAGATTCGGCAAAATTATCATGAAGCAAAAAAGCGTTGTTAGTAGGGCATTAGTTCTTTGCTTGAGTCGGTTGCTCCTTCTCAAAGTCTGAGTTGTTTGCTTTCCGCTTGTTTTTGTCGTCTCAGAAATAGGTGGTATGGATGGTGAAACTGCTTTTGGTTCTTCAACATGCAGGTACTCCTTTTCTTCCATCACTAAAGGGACTAATGAGTTTGTAGCACGATGAATGGTATCATGATTTATGGTTTTGATATCAACTCTTCGTGTTATGTTTGTTACGTCTGGGTAACATTTAATCACTTTCCCCATTTTCCATTCATTTGGCTTAGAATTTGGATCTTTTATTAGGACAACATCTCCTACATGAATTTTCCTGTTGTTCTGTTTCCACCTATACCTCTTTTGAAGCCAATATAGATATTCCTGCTGGTATCGTTTCCATATTTGTTGCTGGATGTCATGTACCTGAAGCCATCGTTTCGTTACAGGTCCAGCTTGTGTTGGCATTATATCTGTTGAAATATTTTTCATTTGCCGTTGAGTGATCAGTTCGAAAGGTGTTAAAGCTGGGGCTTCAGATGGATGTTGAGGTCCTGGATACAATGGCCTACTGTTCATGAATCCTTCAATACGACAGAGCAATGTATTAAACTCTTCCATTGTTATTTTACTTACAGTATCCATTCGTCTAATGAAATACTTCATTGTTTTGACTGCTGCTTCACATAAGCCGTTGAAATTGGGACTGTACGCCGGAGTAAGATGCCATGTTATTTGCTGAACTGCTTGTCGACCTTTACATTCCCCTTTAATTTTTTCCCAAGCGTCATGAATTCGATGTTTCGCCCCAATAAAATTTGTACCATTGTCACTTTGGACACTCTTAGGTACTCCTCGCCGACTTGTAAACCTTGAAAAGGCAGCCAAAAAATTATCAGTACTTAGATCTGACACTAGCTCCAAATGTACTGCCTTAGATGATAAACAGGAGAATACTGCCACCCATACTTTTATGGACCTATCAAACTTGAGAAGACTAGGTTTTACATTAAAAGGTCCAGCTAAATCGACAGCGATGTGACTAAAACTGGGTGAAAAATTTATTCTTTCGGCTGGCAGATTGGACATTTTAGGCTGTATAGGACGGGCTTGCCACCTGATGCAAGTAATACATATACGAATCCACTTTTTAATTCGACTTTTTAATTTTGGTATCCAATATTCTGAACGAATAAGTCTTTCTGTGAGGCCAATTCCACTATGACCATGCTCTTCATGAGTACTTCTTATAATAAGATCAACTAAATGACACTTGGTTAGCAAAATTGGATGTCGTTGGGCTAAAGGAATATCGGCTGCTTCTAATCGTCCACCAACCCGAAGAATCTCGTGTTCATCTAAAAAAGGATCTAACGAAGCCAACCAATGTTTATCTGGTAAGGCTTTCCTGCTCCGAATTATCTTGAGCTCACCCTTAAAAACTAATTTCTGCTGTGTTCTAATTAGACCAATTTTTGCATCTTGGATTTCTTTGGCAGACAATGCTGTGAATGTTATGTTTAATGGGGCTGCCTTAGACCATTTATTGTTTCCTTTTTGTCTTGAGGTTTTAACAGCCGCTTTCAGATTTTGAATATATCGTCTGCAGAACGCGCTTATTCGTAACAATTTGGTCAAACTTGAATATTTCTGTACAAGTGTGTTATCAAATTCTTGATTATCATTAAATAGAACAGTTGTTTTTTCTATAAAAGGGGTAAGAGGTAAGTGTTCATTTTTCATCCAAGGTGGTCCATTAAACCATAGTTGGCATTGAAGAAATTGATGAGGAGTTAACCCTCTTGTAGCAGGATCAGCAGGATTGTCAACAGACTTTACATAGTGTAAATTTTCTGGTTGTATTACCTTCAGTATTTTAATTACCCTTCGTTTTACTGATTTATTTATAGTTTCTTTCTTATTTCTGCACCATGCCAGTGCAACTTCAGAATCCGTATATGCGGTAAAGCGAACTGCTAGGTCAGAGAAGCAATTTTTTACGCTTTGATATAGTTGAGTTAGTAGTAAAATTCCTTCTAGTTCCATCTTGGGAATAGTGCATAGCTTACTTTCCAAATTAGTCTTAGTTTTCAAAGGGGTAACTCTTCCTTTTGCAGCAATTAGTTGAAGCTCAATTTTATTATTAACTTTTATGCGGCTATAGATGACGGCGGCATATCCTTCCCCACTGGCATCACTGAAACCTACCAGCTCTAATTCCGAGTCCTTGGTAAATTGCATCCATCGCACAATTTCAACCTTTTTCAAAAGCTGTAACGATGAAACACAGCTCATAAATTCTTTTTTAGAATTGCAGTCAATATTATCATCCCAGTCCATGTTTTGCTTCCATAAATTTTGCACAATTATTCTTAGCTTCATGACTACAGGAAGAAGCCATCCCAAAGGATCATATAAGCTCGCAGTGGTAGATAATATTTCTCGTTTGGTAAATACAGTAGTTTGATGCTCTTTGACATTAAACGTAAAAACATCCTTTGAAGGTATATAAATCAGTCCTAGTGTTTTTACAGTGAGGTTGTCCCCACCTAGTATTATATAAGAATCTATTTTATCTTCAGGAGGTATTTTCTCTAAGACGCGAGGGTCATTTGCCATCCATTTTGTAAGCATAAATTTACCGGCCCGCAATGTTCTGGTAATCTTCTCAATTTCTTCCTGGCATTCTTCAATTGAGTGCGCTCCATAAAGTAAATCATCCACATAAAATCCTTTTTTGATTATATGAACGGTTTTTTCGTCTGGAGCGTTATCAATAGCGCATTGGTGTAATGTTCGTATGCTTTGCCATGGGCTGCAATCACAACCATATGTGACGGTATTCAATTGGTATTCACTTAATTGGGCGTTTCGGCTTGGTCGCCATAAAATCCTTAATTTGCAGCAATCGTTTTTATTCAGTAGAATTTGTCGAAACATTTTAGTAATGTCACTAGAGTAGATATATTTAAACTGTCGCATGCGAGTGATTACATCAAATATGTGAGTTTGAAGTTTTGGACCAGCATGAATTTGGTCGTTTAAGCTTACCCCAGACGTAGTTTTTGCACTGGCATTGAATACATTGCGTAATT
This sequence comes from Acrocera orbiculus, assembly GCA_947359355.1. NCBI lineage: Eukaryota > Metazoa > Arthropoda > Insecta > Diptera > Acroceridae > Acrocera > Acrocera orbiculus. The sequence continues at coordinate 25,901,779 of OX375756.1, read as the reverse complement.
TTGTGGTGATAGCATCTTGCCGCAGAATACCCATATAAGGAATGTAATATACTTCCCCTGTTCTGTTACCTTGTTGGTTTAAAGCAATCTCAGTCATGTGTCCCAAGTCTATATACTCTTTCATGAAGTCATCACTCATTTGCTTAAGTTCTTGATTCCTTTCCCACCTTTTTTCCTGTGTTAAAAAATATCTGAATGCATTGTTGTACGAGTCCCCTAGAGTGGGAGGATCCTTTTTAAATGGTATCGGCACAACGTATCGGCCACTTTCGTCTCTAAAATGTTTTTCCATAAAAAGGCTTTCGCAAAATTCATCATCTAGTTGTTCTTGTTCTTCTCTAGAGACTGGCATGTCCCAGAAGTCTATTAATTGTTTTTCCAGCTCGGCTAGTGTTACATGAGTGGATACAACTGGACAAATGTTTTGTGTGACTGGTCCGGAAATGATCCATCCAAGTTTTGTATTTTGTAGAAGCAAGCCATCTACCTTTTCTACTCCTTCTTCAAATAATTCTGGTAATATACCAGAACCTAATAACATGGGTATTTGTGCAGATTTATAAAACTGAGGGTCAGCTAGTCTCCTGCCATCCTTGGTCCCGGAAAAGGTTCCAGAAACGGCACTTCGAGAAGTTATACTTTTGACTATCAGTGCTGTTATCTTGACGGTAGTTTCATTTGAAGGGTTTAAATTGATTTCTAGAGTTGCTTGTGCTCGCACATGGCCACTAATGCCGTCTATACCCATCGTTTGTAGTCGAATTCTTCTCTTTGGAAGGTGTAGTTTTTGTACAAGGTATTCGGATACATAGTTTGCCTGGCTGCATTGGTCAATTAAACATCGTACAGGTATCAATTCTCCCTCTTTTGTTTTGATTTCAATAATTGCGGTGGGCATAATAACCGATGATGAATTAGTAGTTGGATTATTTGTTAAGTGTATGCTCGTAAATCGTTGTTTGTTGATATCAGTTGTTAAGGCTTTATGCATCTCTGTTATGTGGTGTTCCTTACATCCCGGCACTTTACATATTAAATATTCACGTGAGCGGCATCGAGGTTTGATTGAACTGAATTTATGTTTCACGCAGTAAAAACATACCTTGTAACGTCGAAGTAATCCTAACCGGTCTGACGAATTTTTGAATTTATCACACTCTAATATTTGATGTGTGTTATTTTCACATATTAAGCATCTGATTTTATTCTCCTTAGAGAGTGAAGTTGCGTGTACCCGAGTTGTATTTTGATTAGCCTTTCCTTTTATTGTTACCACGTGAGGCTCATTAAGAATAGATTTAGGAGTATTGTTGTACTCATTGCTCAAAAAGCTAGTAAGTTGAGTAAATGTAGGTATACTAGTTTTATTCTGGAGAGAATCAATTAGACGACTTTTATGTGGTTCCGGCAGGCGATGAACACAAATCATAGTTACTAAATTCGCAAGTGTGATTTTCTCCCTTTCTAAATTTGCGTTTATACCTTGAATATCACAAAGATATTGCAGTATGGAATCCCGATCACGTGGTATAATTTTAGCGTCATAGCAGAGTGTTTGGATACACGCCTCAAGAAATTGTTTTGGATTTTTAAACCGATCATCTAAAAGAGCCCATGCGATGTCGTAATTTTGCTCGACGACCATGAGAGATGAAATAGTTTTCTTAGCTACGCCGGTTAATTTTTCAGTTAAGATGTGAAAACGATCAATGATTCCAAGGCGGCTTCTCTCCATAATGGAATTGAAAATAGATTTAAAATGCTCATACTCAATGATGTCTCCACTGAAGTTTGGTATTTTTACTTCGGGTGCTCTAGCGCGACTTAACGCTTGATCACTGTTTTTATCGGCAATCGCTTCTAAAGCGCGAATGAGAGCAAAATTGGTGTCATACGGTTGGTTTGAATTTGATTGCCCTTTTTCATAATTTAATTTATTTGCCGGGCTTGTACCTGCATCATTGCTAACTGGTATATTGAAGCTTTGCTTTTCTTGTGGAGTATCCAAGTGAGAGGCTTGTTTCGATGTGAATGATTGCATTATGGTAACAGGTTGGAGGTTTCCGTTAGGCAGTTGTATAAAAATTGGTTGGCCCGGGTTGGATTCAAATCCGTTTACAATTGACTGAGGGGGTGTTACCAGCGGTGGTTGGGGGGCTGTCACATTCAGCGCATGACGCTGGTCTAAATCTAATGAATTAGTATGGTGGTGCGTTTCATGATTTCTGCCCTCAGCCATAGATGGTATGTCTGTTTGTGGATTTATTCCCGCCACCTGGATGTTAAGATCTTGAATTCCTTCTTCACTTGAAATTGTATTTTGTTCGGGATTACTTGGAGGATCGTATTCAGCTTGTCCACTGGTAGAGGGACGAGTAATTTTAGGTATATCCAAAGCGGGCTTATCCTCGCGTTTGTTTACATGTATTGCCTTGAGTTCCGGAGAAATTTTAAAAATGAAGGTTCTTGTTTGATATATAACCTCATTACCCGTGCTTAGTAAGTCATCAGCAAGTGTTAAATCAATATCTGCCTTGGATAATTCCTTATAATAGTTGAGAATTTGATGTTCCCATAATTTTAGATTGTCTAAGCACTGTGACAATCTTTCTATGCTTCTTTTTTGTGTACTTAATTTCTTGACATTTGTGAAGTTTGTTGCTAATAAATCCACGACTTCACGTAGTGATTTAAGGGTATCTTTCGGGTCAGCCATATTTAAGCAAAGGGATTGCGTTTATCAAAAAACGTCTTACAAAAGCAAACGTAGAAGGCGTTTTATCTAAAAACGGCTTACAACAGCAAACGTAGACTGCGTTTTCCAAGAAACGGCTTACAAAACCCAACGTAGACTGCGTTTTATCTAAAAACGGCTTACAACAGCAAACGTAGAAAGCGTTTATTCAAAAACGGCTTACAAAAACCAACGTAGACTGCGTTTTATCTAAAAACGGCTTACAATAGCAAACGTAGAAGGCGTTTTGACTAAAAACGGCTTACAACAGCAAACGTAGACTGCGTTTTGACTAAAAACGGCTTACAAAAACCAACGTAGACTGCGTTTTATCTAAAAACGGCTTACAACAGCAAACGTAGAAAAAACCAACGTAGACTGCGTTTTATTTAAAAACGGCTTACAACAGCAAACGTAGACTGCCTTTTGACTAAAAACGGCTTACAAAAACCAACGTAGACTGCGTTTTATCTAAAAACGGCTTACAACAGCAAACGTAGACTGCGTTTTGACTAAAAACGGCTTACAAAAACCAACGTAGACTGCGTTTTATCTAAAAACGGCTTACAATAGCAAACGTAGACTGCGTTTTATCTAAAAACGGCTTACAACTGCGTTTTGACTAAAAACGGCTTACAAAAGCAAACGTAGACTGCGTTTTATCTAAAAACGGCTTACAAAAACCAACGTAGACTGCGTTTTATTTAAAAACGGCTTACAACAGCAAACGTAGACTGCGTTTTGACTAAAAACGGCTTACAAAAACCAACGTAGACTGCGTCTTATCTAAAAACGGCTTACAACAGCAAACGTAGAAAGCGTTTATTCAAAAACGGCTTACAAAAACCAACGTAGACTGCGTTTTATTTAAAAACGGCTTACAAAAACCAACGTAGACTGCGTTTTATCTAAAAACGGCTTACAACAGCAAACGTAGACTGCGTTTTGACTAAAAACGGCTTACAAAAACCAACGTAGACTGCGTTTTATCTAAAAACGGCTTACAACAGCAAACGTAGACTGCGTTTTGACTAAAAACGGCTTACAAAAACCAACGTAGACTGCGTTTTATCTAAAAACGGCTTACAATAGCAAACGTAGACTGCGTTTTATCTAAAAACGGCTTACAACTGCGTTTTGACTAAAAACGGCTTACAAAAGCAAACGTAGACTGCGTTTTATCTAAAAACGGCTTACAAAAACCAACGTAGACTGCGTTTTATTTAAAAACGGCTTACAACAGCAAACGTAGACTGCGTTTTGACTAAAAACGGCTTACAAAAACCAACGTAGACTGCGTCTTATCTAAAAACGGCTTACAACAGCAAACGTAGAAAGCGTTTATTCAAAAACGGCTTACAAAAACCAACGTAGACTGCGTTTTATTTAAAAACGGCTTACAAAAACCAACGTAGACTGCGTTTTATCTAAAAACGGCTTACAACAGCAAACGTAGACTGCGTTTTGACTAAAAACGGCTTACAAAAACCAACGTAGACTGCGTTTTATCTAAAAACGGCTTACAATAGCCAACGTAGACTGCGTTTTATCTAAAAACGGCTTACAACAGCAAACGTAGACTGCGTTTTGACTAAAAACGGCTTACAAAAGCAAACGTAGACTGCGTTTTATCTAAAAACGGCTTACAAAAACCAACGTAGACTGCGTTTTATTTAAAAACGGCTTACAAAAACCAACGTAGACTGCGTTTTATCTAAAAACGGCTTACAACAGCAAACGTAGACTGCGTTTTGACTAAAAACGGCTTACAAATGCAACGTAGACTGCGTTTTATCTAAAAACGGCTTACAATAGCAAACGTAGACTGCGTTTTATCTAAAAACGGCTTACAACTGCGTTTTATCTAAAAACGGCTTACAAAAACCAACGTAGACTGCGTTTTATCTAAAAACGGCTTACAACAGCAAACGTAGACTGCGTTTTGACTAAAAACGGCTTACAAAAACCAACGTAGACTGCGTTTTATCTAAAAACGGCTTACAATAGCAAACGTAGACTGCGTTTTATCTAAAAACGGCTTACAACTGCGTTTTGACTAAAAACGGCTTACAAAAGCAAACGTAGACTGCGTTTTATCTAAAAACGGCTTACAAAAACCAACGTAGACTGCGTTTTATTTAAAAACGGCTTACAACAGCAAACGTAGACTGCGTTTTGACTAAAAACGGCTTACAAAAACCAACGTAGACTGCGTCTTATCTAAAAACGGCTTACAACAGCAAACGTAGAAAGCGTTTATTCAAAAACGGCTTACAAAAACCAACGTAGACTGCGTTTTATTTAAAAACGGCTTACAAAAACCAACGTAGACTGCGTTTTATCTAAAAACGGCTTACAACAGCAAACGTAGACTGCGTTTTGACTAAAAACGGCTTACAAAAACCAACGTAGACTGCGTTTTATCTAAAAACGGCTTACAATAGCCAACGTAGACTGCGTTTTATCTAAAAACGGCTTACAACAGCAAACGTAGACTGCGTTTTGACTAAAAACGGCTTACAAAAGCAAACGTAGACTGCGTTTTATCTAAAAACGGCTTACAAAAACCAACGTAGACTGCGTTTTATTTAAAAACGGCTTACAAAAACCAACGTAGACTGCGTTTTATCTAAAAACGGCTTACAACAGCAAACGTAGACTGCGTTTTGACTAAAAACGGCTTACAAATGCAACGTAGACTGCGTTTTATCTAAAAACGGCTTACAATAGCAAACGTAGACTGCGTTTTATCTAAAAACGGCTTACAACTGCGTTTTATCTAAAAACGGCTTACAAAAACCAACGTAGACTGCGTTTTATCTAAAAACGGCTTACAACAGCAAACGTAGACTGCGTTTTGACTAAAAACGGCTTACAAAAACCAACGTAGACTGCGTTTTATCTAAAAACGGCTTACAACAGCAAACGTAGAAAAAACCAACGTAGACTGCGTTTTATTTAAAAACGGCTTACAACAGCAAACGTAGACTGCCTTTTGACTAAAAACGGCTTACAAAAACCAACGTAGACTGCGTTTTATCTAAAAACGGCTTACAACAGCAAACGTAGACTGCGTTTTGACTAAAAACGGCTTACAAAAACCAACGTAGACTGCGTTTTATCTAAAAACGGCTTACAATAGCAAACGTAGACTGCGTTTTATCTAAAAACGGCTTACAACTGCGTTTTGACTAAAAACGGCTTACAAAAGCAAACGTAGACTGCGTTTTATCTAAAAACGGCTTACAAAAACCAACGTAGACTGCGTTTTATTTAAAAACGGCTTACAACAGCAAACGTAGACTGCGTTTTGACTAAAAACGGCTTACAAAAACCAACGTAGACTGCGTCTTATCTAAAAACGGCTTACAACAGCAAACGTAGAAAGCGTTTATTCAAAAACGGCTTACAAAAACCAACGTAGACTGCGTTTTATTTAAAAACGGCTTACAAAAACCAACGTAGACTGCGTTTTATCTAAAAACGGCTTACAACAGCAAACGTAGACTGCGTTTTGACTAAAAACGGCTTACAAAAACCAACGTAGACTGCGTTTTATCTAAAAACGGCTTACAACAGCAAACGTAGACTGCGTTTTGACTAAAAACGGCTTACAAAAACCAACGTAGACTGCGTTTTATCTAAAAACGGCTTACAATAGCAAACGTAGACTGCGTTTTATCTAAAAACGGCTTACAACTGCGTTTTGACTAAAAACGGCTTACAAAAGCAAACGTAGACTGCGTTTTATCTAAAAACGGCTTACAAAAACCAACGTAGACTGCGTTTTATTTAAAAACGGCTTACAACAGCAAACGTAGACTGCGTTTTGACTAAAAACGGCTTACAAAAACCAACGTAGACTGCGTCTTATCTAAAAACGGCTTACAACAGCAAACGTAGAAAGCGTTTATTCAAAAACGGCTTACAAAAACCAACGTAGACTGCGTTTTATTTAAAAACGGCTTACAAAAACCAACGTAGACTGCGTTTTATCTAAAAACGGCTTACAACAGCAAACGTAGACTGCGTTTTGACTAAAAACGGCTTACAAAAACCAACGTAGACTGCGTTTTATCTAAAAACGGCTTACAATAGCCAACGTAGACTGCGTTTTATCTAAAAACGGCTTACAACAGCAAACGTAGACTGCGTTTTGACTAAAAACGGCTTACAAAAGCAAACGTAGACTGCGTTTTATCTAAAAACGGCTTACAAAAACCAACGTAGACTGCGTTTTATTTAAAAACGGCTTACAAAAACCAACGTAGACTGCGTTTTATCTAAAAACGGCTTACAACAGCAAACGTAGACTGCGTTTTGACTAAAAACGGCTTACAAATGCAACGTAGACTGCGTTTTATCTAAAAACGGCTTACAATAGCAAACGTAGACTGCGTTTTATCTAAAAACGGCTTACAACTGCGTTTTATCTAAAAACGGCTTACAAAAACCAACGTAGACTGCGTTTTATCTAAAAACGGCTTACAACAGCAAACGTAGACTGCGTTTTGACTAAAAACGGCTTACAAAAACCAACGTAGACTGCGTTTTATCTAAAAACGGCTTACAATAGCAAACGTAGACTGCGTTTTATCTAAAAACGGCTTACAACTGCGTTTTGACTAAAAACGGCTTACAAAAGCAAACGTAGACTGCGTTTTATCTAAAAACGGCTTACAAAAACCAACGTAGATTGTGTTAAGGTAATATTTTCTAATAATAACTGAAATTGAAAATATATACCTTATTTATACTAGATGATGCACAATTCAGCAACGTGACTTTTGAGTTTTCCTGTTTTCCTTGATTTCCCACTTTCACTTGTAAAATGTTTTTTTTTTTTTTTTACAATCAAAAAGAATTACTATTAGTTATTAAGAATTATTAAGAAGAATTTAAAAAAAAACAACTAGACTTTTAACATATTTTCAAATATTATCTTTATTTTATAATTGTTTATGTTTTTTGACCAATTTTAAATAAAATATAATAGTAAAAGATTGAAACTAAAATGAACAATCGACTTAAATAATAAAAATGTTTAGAGGATTTTTATTTTAAAAATGAGCTTATAGTAAACTTTTTTAATTAAACGTGGTTTAAATGGTTGGTTTTTTAAAAAAATGAGATTTTAGTACACTTTTTTTTTTTTTTTTATTAAACATGGTTTAACTTAACACAAATCAGAAAACAAAAAAAAACCAAACGCGTCACGCTTACTAAAATAATGCAAATCTTTGCTCGAAGGACCACTTGTTTAACTTTTAGTACAATTAAAAACACTAAAACTGTATTATTTTTATGATTGATTTATAAGTACATAATAAATTAATTAAATTGACAACTTCGTTGTCCTAGCTCTACTTGTGGACTGTAGCCTCTACCAAATTATTAAAAATTTTTATGCCCAGCCAAATATGCTGAGCCACCCAAGTGGCATCCGGTGGCAAAAACTAATTTCTTGTTAGTTTGCTTACATTGCGTCTTGTGTGCAACAATGTAAGCAAACTAACAAAATTTTGCTGACTTCTTAAATGAGGTTGATTAACCGTGGGAGCAAAGTCCACGGTTAATAAACCTCAAAGTTAAACAAATAAATTAATAGTAATATTAAAATTTTAGTAAACTAAATCGTAAGACAAAACAAAAAAAATGCATTTCAAACGTTAGAGAAGAGGGTACCTTGATTCGAAGATGAGTAAAGCTGTAAACAATCAATGGGGTTTTATAAAAAAAGCAATACTAATTTTGAAAAATTATATGTATGTAAGTAACGGGATTGATTTAGGTTTTCAACAAGTAAAATCCTAACCAGCTCGAAATTTAAAATTTATTTAAAGGAATGAATACTTATTCCTAATGCATATGCAAGTTTTTGAAAAGGGTAATTTTATCTGTAGTGGCAATTACTGATAAAACTGAAAAATTATAAATATTCCCTTTAGACTAAATATAGTAGATATAATAATGAAAAAAGAATTGAAAAATTCCAGTGAACTGAGTATAAAAAATAATGAATAATTAGAAAAGGATGTATAATAAGTAGATTTCATCAGTACGAAGCTAGTAACAAACTTTTACTAAGAAAGAAAAAAATGCTAGCTAAAAAATGTAAAGGTGACCGTTTACACAAATAGAACATGAGGAAGAAAAATTAACAGTCAATCTCTCACTTAACTGCTCATTGATTTGAGAAACAGCTTTATTTTAAGGCTAGGTGTAAATAGTCTCATTAGTAAAAACCTATGTTTTCCTTTCTCGTTTTTTGTGTGCTGAATTTAGAATTCAGTGAGTCTATACAAACCAAAATTAACATTATATTTGATACTATTCAAGCACAACATTTCCCAAAAAATTTTCATTTTCGAAACGATTAATTGAAGCAAATAATGAAAACTAGTTTCATATGAAACCTTCTATTTGTTGACAATTTTCAAGGGCGTCCTTCTATTTTTCTCCCGACATCAATTTTAACAAATCTTAAGTAATTCAAATATATCTAAGTCACGTACGGAATTTTCTTTTTGATGTTTTTTAGTCATAAAATGTTGCAAAGAGAGATCATCATCTTGAAGATTTTGTTTTTTTATGAGACCATTCAGCTGGCCAGCTTACTATACAATTAACCATGTTGCCAAAGAATTTTGAGGAGTCGAAAGGGCTGCAAGGCAAAATACCAGTAACAAACAATGTATACAGATTTGAAGAGAGAATTTCAAAAAAAAAAAACATTGCACCAAAAGTGGTCTGTCACGGAACTGCAGACATCTGCCCGAGGATAATTTTCAGCATCGACGATTTCTTAGTATAGCTTGATCGATACGCGATCATCGCGGTTACATGCAAATTTAATTTTTTTTTATTATTATTTTTTATTTATAAAACTCCTTGAGGACATTTATGTATGTGATATAGGAAAGTTGAAAATTTAACATACATAGATAAGAGTTTAAAACAGCGTTTAGGATGTACTCTAAAATATTAATAAGTTGCATATTTTACATCCTATGCTGATCGATATTTATAAAGCAGCAGTAGTTTTTGATTATGGCTGTAGATCATGTCAAATTAGCGCATGGCGGCCAGTGATCGTAAACAAAATATTGATCTTATTTATTGGTTCTTCCAGTAATAGAAAAATAGATTATTCCCTCCGGAAACTTAAACTATAACTATTTAATGTAATTTTTGTTCTTTTATTTTATTGGTAATTTACTTAAGCTCTTCTGCTCCTCGGTATATTTATTCAATAAATTTATTTTTATTGCTTTAAGGAAGCTTACCATAGTTTTGAAATCTAAGTTTTTTAAACTTTTTTTTAGTATTTAAAGAGCTTTCACATTAATAAATTTAAATTAAAATAATAATTTTAAAATAGAAAATGAAACTACTCGCATTTCTTTAGGTACGACGAATTTGTGAAATGTGGTGAATTCTCTTAACCAGTTAAGCGGCGAATTTAATTTTAAAAACCTCGCACAGTGTACGGAATTAAAATCAAGCGATGACATGTATACACGCAAATGCAGGGCAAGATTACATTATTACAAATTTTATTTAAAAACGAAAAATTATTTATTTTTATTTAAGAAAAACTGAAAAATTTTTTTCTGAAAAAGTTATTGTTATTATAAACTTAAAAATTCTCAAATAATAATAAAATAGTTTTCATAATCAATAGTAACGATGACGAGAAAATACGTCGAACGCAATGAAATAGAGATTTGGTTCGACGTGTTCACACGATAAACGCGCTTAACCAGTTAATATATGTAAAAATACCTGACTTTGGTCAATTATAATCACAAAAAGAATAATTGATTAATATATCTAAATATTTAAATCTTGACTCAACCTTAAATGTCTTTAAATCTAACAACTAAACACTAAAACTTGCCCAATGACCATTAGGCACTCAGTTGTATTGTTAAGAGTGGATTTCATAACACTTTCCCCTTTATTTCATGTCTTCTTGATCTGTTTGTTTTTTTCTGTTTTTTTAAAGGAGATATGATATAAAATAGACCACCTGCATACACTTTCGAAAAAACTTTTCAACTCAGAAAATTGTCTCTATCTATCTAAATAATTATTTTTCAAACTTTACCATTTTTTGAGTCACGAAAGGGAAATTGTCTTAGAAGAAACAATAATTTTACGCAGGTTTATGTGATACATAACAATGAAGCCATTGTTTATATTATAGTATACTACTTTTCACGCTTCAAATGTTTGATTTATTTATTATCACAGGAAGGAGATTTTCAGTCAAAGTAGCTTTGACAAAAAAATTACCCTAAAAAGTAAAACGAATACTACCTCCCGCTTAAATTCAGACTTTATGACATATTTATTGTATACGCAGTTAATACAACGATTATCTTAAAAGTTTTTGTTGTGATTCTTTTTATTTTTCAAATGTATAAAGTCTAGATAAGACGTTAAAGGTTGAAAGGAAACTGCATAGGCTCTACGTATGTGCAAGAATAAGATAGACTCTACTAGCATTCACAATAAAAAGGACAACACAGAGAGTGATAACAGAACACTCAGTTCTTATCTGATCTAATAAAAATAAAAATAAAATGAATATGGTCTGAAATTGCGATCATATCTCACATTACAACTATATTTCTGTCTGTCTAGTACACTTAATGGATGTGCACTCTTGAATTTGTAATTTTTTTTATTGCTTTTTTTAGCTATGATAAATTGCCTCGTTTGCAGCTTGTATGCAAATTTATATAAATCAATTTATCTGTTGAATATTTTGTAATACGATATTGGTCAATTCTCTATGGAGTGCCTTAAGGATTTATAGCAGTTATAATATTCAAAAAATCAATGCAATTTTTTTTTTTGCATTTTCGGAATAAACATATGTATATTTAAGTATTTTCTCTGAAAATTTCAAACTAATCCGGTAAATATTATATGAGATATCCCCATAATTATTAAGACATTTCTGAGCGTTAAAAAGCAGTTAGGGTAAGAGCCGTAGTAGTAACTGCTTTCACAGCACGCCTTACCTGAGATCCCTTTTTCTATTATGAGAATATAATATATTTATAGTATATCTGAAAGTTAAATTTATTTAATTTAAATCTTAAATTGAATTGTATTGAATAAATTTCATCAGTCTAAACAGTTCCGTCATGATGTTAAATCGTGCTATGAGTTTCAACTTACTTTTCTTGGTTTTTCGTTTTAAATTTTTTTAACTTTAATTCGAAGCTTATGAAGAATGCCCCGCAAGTTCTCAAAAATAAGTAGAATATCCGAAAAATAAGAGAAATATTTTTAACCCAAAGACGGCTGAAACTAGTTTTAGTTGTCATGGTGTCACGGGCGAAGAAAGAATGGTCCGTCGATAACATTAACTCGACTTATTAGAAGCTTTTAATGCTGAAGAGAGTCAATCTTATGTCTTTAGAATAGACGACAACATCTAAGTTGAAACTTTAAACGCATTTTTCTCAAAACCGTATTTTCAATGTCGGTGATCACGATTTTTCAAAAACTTTTCAATCGATCGACTTTAGATTTTAACAAAACCTTCTTAAATATATTCTTCAGGTATTAAACGCAAGAATAAGATTTGTTATAGTTATTTCTATTTTTCTAAACAAAATTTTTGTCGAAAATTCAAAACAAACCGCTATTTTCTTAAAAATTAAAATTCTGACTATTCCTTCAATTAATTCCAAGACTCATCTATTCAATGAAAGAATCTAATCTATTTTTTGATTTCAGCTAATCCAAAACAAAAATATATTGCTCATTGCCTAACGCTTTTTTTGGGAGAATCTTCGGGAGATCATGGACTTTAATTCATCTACGTGCCGTTAGCTAGTTCGGAAGTCATTACTTGTATTTATTTATTAAAACATCTTTTTGTAAATCATTTGTAAAAAAATGTAATCTTTCAATCTGGCAATTGTGTTTAACCCCTTAAAATAGTACATTTGTTGATTTAATTCAAAATATTATTGATAAATCCAAAAAGAAAACTCAGAAATCCAATTAGAAAAGTAAAATTATTTATTTTCATTTTTTTTAGTTACTAATTTTATTGAATTTACATATCGAAATTTAGTTTAGTATATTCAATATTTGTAAAAAGAAAAAGAAAAAAAAACAAACTGAAAACAAGAACATTGATAAAATGCTATCGCAAAAATTCTATCTAAAACAAAAAATCCAAGTCCCAATGGTGGCACAATCACAAGTCTAACCAAAGTAAGACACCCATAATTATCGTAATCATTAAAGGTTCCGTATACAAACCAGGTCTATATATACATATACTAGTTTGCCGCTATTTTCTGACTACAAACCAAAAAGTCAAGATCTAAAGAACAAGTCAATTACGCTAATTAATTGATGCTAATTATCTGGTGGCACCATACTATATGGTTAAGGTGAAACTGATCAAATCACAAAACTTCTTTTATACTCATTCAGACTTAAACTGATGCCAATTTAAGATTTCATTCCATTGGTATAAATTCATCGTTTTGCTAGTTAGATATTTGTGGTAGTTAAAATCAGTGTTCATCGTTAAACACCTTCTTCGTTCTGTACAAATGTTATTTGCATGAAAATTGAAAATATGTTGTAAAATGAGAAATCTATCGTATTTTTATTGAAATTTATTTAAAAGAAGGTGTAAACTTTGTAGCTTGAAGGTATCGAAAATAAATAATATCAATAGATGATTTGTGATTTTGATTGTGTTGTATTAATCATAAAAAACCAAATGTGATGAGCTACTGCTTTTATGAATTTATAATTAATAGCACACATTTTTACCTATATCACTAAGCTAATAATTTTTTAAAAATATTCCAGCTATGTATGTATATACATATATATATATATATATATATAATTAAGCATAAAAATCACGTAAATTTTGTATTCCCAGGGAGACCATCGTTTTTTATGATTTTTTGAAAATTATATTTTCTGTTTTATACTATTCAAAATAAGAAATATTAATTGATATATTAGCAATAATTATGGATCATAATGAAAAAATGAAGTTTTTCATAACACTTGGAAATTATATTCGGATTATTTAGATTTAACACCTTAAAAACGCAGTATAAAAAATTCTATTGATAGAACAAGGAGAGTTTCTAAAAATCAATTTGATTCTGTTTGCGTTTCAGGGGGTCTTCTAGTATGAAGCTCCAGATCTTAAAGTTATTTTAGGAATTTTTTTTGTTAATTAAATAAATTCAATTATTTTAATTTGTTTTAAGCTCATTATTAACATTTTAAAGAATTCCAAAAAAGTTTTTTTTAACTATATTCTACAATATCTTATTCATATTTTTTTTTGCAGTCAAAGTAGAGAAACTACCAAACACGCTTCCAACAGTTGTAATGGTTTGAAATAAAAAAGTCGAATCTATATTAATCTATACGTTACAAGATCGAAGGAAAAATTAAAACTTTTAAAGTTAAAACAAAAATGGTATTCGTTAATCGTCTTTAGTTGGTACCCAACTTAATGTGCTTGAATTTCGGGCTGAAATTTTTACAGTATATTCACTTTCAACCGTATAAAAAGATGATTTTTTTTAAAAATCATCCAACGAACCCCTTTTCACTTAATAATTTAGCCCTAAAAAAATGGGTCAAATAGACATACTAACATCTGTATAAAAGATGACAGTTCTGTCCTATTTCTTCTAAATCTAATCACTCAGACTTAGTAAAATAATATTAGTTTAAATTTGAGTTGATTTTTTGGAAACAACCCAAGAAAATATTTTCTTAATTAAGTAGATTAGTTCTTTTTTCAAAGGACAAAAAATTTCCTTGTAGTTTTATAAATAATTGAAATTCTTTAAATTCTTTTCTACTTTTCTATCGACAAAATTTATTACATTTTTAAAAAGAATCCAGGATTTTCTTATACATTTAATATTTTTCAAAGAAATAAATAATTATTTATTTATTCATTTGATAAATTTATTCAAAAATAAAATGCAGAAATTTTAAGGAAGGGCAAATTTTTGCAAACCGTAAATTACCTACTTTTATATGATTTCCGTTTTTAAAGATTTTATAATTGCAATAAGGGCTAATAAGAAGTAATCTGTTAGTATGCTTTTCAACCTGAGGATCTGATTTAGCTTTTTTCAACTTTTTTTTTTTAACAATAATAACAAATTACTTTTATTTTTAATTGATGTTCACAATTCTATCTAATCGAATTAAGAACTTAACTCTAAAAACTCTTAAATCTGTTGTCATTAGAGTTTTCAAATTTTACACGCTACAAAACACTTTCCTTAGAGTTCCTGACAATGCCCAAACTTATTATAGTTTTAATTACTTTAACCTTTCTGCAGTCATATGATTTCATGGGAAGTTTAAGGCTGTCTTAGATTTCTAACAGTTAAAATAGTTTTTCAAAGGATTTTACATACTGATCTGATTTCTTTAGGATAGAAAAAAAGGTGACCGTATCTCTTAAATATCTTTTAAATTATTGTAAAGTATCTTCTCCTTTTTTCACTGCTACTGAGAAAAGTAGGAAAATTGTGATCGTTAGAGAGACTAATCAATTTAAAGGCATAATAAGACATAAGCAAGAAAAAATTCGAACATTTTTAACGATAACACCCTGAATCAGTGAACTTAAATTTTAAAAAGACTGCATTAATATTTTTGACTTTAATTTTGAAAAATGAAATGAACTAATAGAAATGTTATCTAAATAAAATGTTAAATAAATATCTTTAATTGTCAAAAACGGTAATTTAACCTTTTCGAATTTCTTCAATTTTTCAAACTCTTTGACCAAGGAAACTGAGTGTTAAGTTGATTGCTTTTAGGATTTAACTAATATATTATTTATAAAAACTCAATAAATAGATTTATCAGTGGCTTATTAACACTTATGAAGAAAATTATTTCTCTCCTACAAAAAAATTTTAAAAATTAAAAGGTAAATAATAATAAAAAAGAAAAAGGTGATAAATCAAACAAGCCAATTAGCGAAATTAGAAGACTTCATTGAATCTCGCTACCACTCAGGAGAATATTTAGATTAGTATTTTTGGTATAATGAAAAATTTGTTTTTTGCTATTTTACAAATAAACGGAGTGAAACAGTAATAACAGCAATATTGGGCCTAGAATCTTTACTTAAAAGCTAAGATTTTGTTATTCATGGCTCTTATTACATTTATATCCAGCAGTTCAGGCAGGAAAATTACATTAATAACTAAAGTAATTCATTTACTTACTTCCGAATTTAACAGAATGTTTGTAGTAGTACACTTAAATGATTTATAAAACAAGTAAAAACGCTTGTATTATTATATTCTCAGTATAAAGGGTATGCCTATAATTTCTGGCAAAGGAAACAATTTGGTAAGAGTTAACTAGCCTGCCTTACTATCTATCTATAAAGAAAATAGCATTGAGAAATCGTAATCTAGCACTTAAGTGTTATAATGTTGATCAGACAAAAAAATCGAAATTTAATGGAAAGCAGGTAACACAATATCACAAATAAATATATACATACATATATACCTTGCGTGCGATGATTTTAAAATAGTTTTGTTAAACAAATTTTAGCACTTCATTCTAAAACCTAACCAAAGTCACATCATTTCAAGAACCTATAAAATACGTAATCGTGTCACGTTCTTTAATTTGTCATTATGATTACAATTAAAGCCACCCACATTCTCTTTGATTTCAAAACAAAAACAAAAAAAAACAAAAAACACAAAAAAAAATTATAGATGCGACCAGCCAGACCACTCCAATATAGCGACATATTGAGATAAAATGTCTGAAAGCCTAATTGATTGTCAAAAATTCAAATGTTTCGTATTTTATCCATTAGTAAAAAAGTGACCCAATGAAAATTCTATCCTGAGAATAAATTAATTTAAGCTAAACACAAAGGTAAAGCGACTGCCCTCAAATAATCAATATAATTTGAAAACAGAGATGCCTGACTAGGCCATTTAGCCAAGGGAAGAAATTCTCCAAAGTAACATAAATTTTCACTTCAGAAATGTCATTTTTTTTCCGGTATCAGCTAACATCTAAGTGTTGTATTTGTCCCTTTTATACATATTAACTTCGGCATATTTTGTTGGATCTTTTCGTCTATTTGAAAGGACATAACTCAATATGTTATCTAAGGCTTTAAAATGACATTCATTACCTGAATTCTAAGCAATATAGGCTAAAGGAAATATCATATGTTACCCTATGTACATAGCAAACATTGTCATTTTTATGCCTTTTCAGCAAGAATTTCTTTCATTTTTTTTTTTATTTTTTTTATTTTTTTAGGTCGGATTAAAAACTATCAAATAAATTTATTTCAGGTGTTTACCTGATAATTGAAGAAAAGGACTTTATATTTTAAATTGATGAAATATCATGATTAGGTTAAATAAACGGATGTTGATGGAAGTCTCCTTCTTTTCTTTTTTGAAAAAAAATTTTGTACCTACATTGAATAAAATGTTAAAGAAAGAATCGATAAAAATTATAGAAATTTCATACAGAAGAATAGAAATAAGTACATGTGTTAGAAATTGATTACATCAATATCAATTCATAATAAATTTATTACACTTTTTGCATTTAAATTAAAAACTAAGCTTAAGCTAAAGCGTAGCTTATTCACGACTATGCAATTCAAGGCACTTTATACAAAATTACGAGTTTCCGGTAAGCATATAAAATATAAAAAAAATTCTATTAGTATGCACTGAACATCATCATTAGTTTCAATTAATTTGCCATTTTTAGGATGAAATGTAAAACTTCTAAACTGATTAAAACAACTTCTTATATTGTCATAAGTTCTATGGTAAAAATTAAAAAATATTCAAAACTTTGCAAATAATTCCGCTTCTTTTGATTTTTTCTTCATATTTTGTTTATTACTTTATTCAATCTAAATCCAATCTGTAGAGGTTATCAACCGTGTAACTGATAATCGTGTGTGTCTTGATTGAAAGTATAAATCATTCGAAGAAATTGAAACCACAAGAGCTCCTGATCAATAATTCAAAAAAATATCACTAGAATTTGTCATGTGTAAAAAAAAATAAATAAACAAAAAAAAAACAGACTTGTTGCAGCTGCAAATAATGGTTTTCTAATTTTTAATGACCAAACTAAATCGAGGAATTTCTTTTGATATTTAAAATAGATAAGGTATTGACTGAAAGATACAACTCTTCCGAATTTCGGGTGGTGACAATAAATTTAAGAAAGAACTATTTGGCTAGCGTTATACCGACCACTGATACATGGGGAAATTTCAATTTATTAACAAAACTAGTGCTAAATTTATTTAACAGGATAAAAGCAAAAGAAATAAAATATTTTTTTGAGTGGCTATTTAGAGAAAAAAGATTCTTGTGCGATCTAGTCACATCTAGTCACAAGATGGGAAAAAAAAATATAAAAATACGTAGAACTTTTTTTTGAAACGAAAAGTATCAGGTTCGTTGTTTGATTCTTTTGTATTTCAAGTTTAGAATTAATTGACTAAAGGCGATTTATGTGTTCAATTTAGCATTATATTTTATGTAGGTGCTTTCTATTATTATTTAAAGTTTCTGATTGTGAAAAACGTTAAATTTTTGCAAAAATTTTAAGTAGATAAAAATGAATATATTTATATTTATATATCTGACAACATATTTGATTAATAAAGCTATTGCTTTCTGAGTTGGAAATTTTCAAATATGAAAGCTTGTGTAGTATAAGCGTTTAAATAGTTAAATAAGATTTATTCAAAATGTATACTTTGAAATAATGGGGACATTTTTTTTTTGGAATTTGTGTAAAATGATAGAGAGCTATTGGTTAGAGCTATTTTTGAAACTATAGAATGCTCAAAGATATTGATTGGTTTCTGCATATCCAGTTCAATATTTGTAAGGAATAAAATTAAATAAGTAAATGTTTGGTAAGGATGGCGATGTAAAGGCTTTCAATAAGATAAAACCTACGTCTAATCTAGGGACCCTTTTGCTTAAATAATTGTACTCAAAACTTTAATTCTGAGTTATGATGAAAAATCTATTGTTGAAGTTCAAATGGAAAATAAAAAATTTAAACGGACCGTGTAGGCGTGAATTAAATGTCTCTTAATACATTAGAGTTATCATTTGATATATGTGTGCTACGGGGACTTGGCAATCAATCCTTTTTCTTGCTTATTTTATAGAATTGTAATAATATAAATAAAAAAATGCACTTACCACAATCAATAAAATTCCTGTAGTGAGAAAAAAACGCCACTACTAATTTGAAATACCAAAATCTGTAAAAAAATAAAATAGTAATAATTTTTTCAAAGAGTAATTAAATTACAAAATTTAATTATTTAAATTTTCTTAGTTTTTAGTTAGAAAATTATTGTCTTTCACTGACTATTGAATTTTTTTGTATTCACGATTTTTATGAATTCAACAAAAGGTAAAGATATAGCTTGATATCGGTAAATAGGTTTCGCAGAGTCTATTATGTATTCTTATCGTCTAACAAAAATAAGAGTATATCTCCTTCAACAAATTTAAATTAACAAAGGTTGTAGCATCTAGTGGGACATAGATGATAGTTTTTGAACAATCAAAATATTTAGAAATGCTAAGCCATCTAAAGCTGTTTTCTTAATGCTTATACGATGTCAATAATGATAATTGGTTTAGAGTTTATTCCAGTTCGAATTATTTATTAATAAGGACTATTTGTAGAATAGTGGAAACAAAAATATTCTCATATTCGGATTACTAAAAGAATGAAACTTGAACGTAATATTTACGCATTTCCTTTTTGTAGTATCTTTAGAATTTTGTGAACGAAAAACAAAAAGAAAAACATTCGGCGTTTAAAGCAGGCCTCAGTTACTGTCAAGTCATTTATACACTTCTGTATCTGTATTAGATGTCTCTATTATCAATTTTAGATAGATTTCACATTCAATGTCTTGAAAAGGTATTTTTTATATGATGCTCTAAGCCTTTTTTTACTTATATGGACGGTTGATCCTTTCAAGTACACCTAATTCTCTTTTTACACGAATTTTTTTTACACGAATTTGATTTAACACGAGCTAAAACGAAAAAATAATTTTCTTTTAACAAGAATTTTTTTGATTTAACACGATTTCCGTATGCATGAATCGCATTTAGGAGGACAAAAAAATAAAAAAATAATAAAAGTCTTTTTAGCATATATGAAATTTTCCTCTGTTGCGAAAATATTCTAAGTCTTTTAGTTTGATCGTTAGTTGTTGTCAGTCTCGAGCACATGCTGTTGAACTATACACCTAATTCTCTTTTTACACGAATTTTTTTTTACACGAATTTTTTGGGAACGTATCTATCGTGTAAAAAGAGAATTAGGTGTATGTAGAAAAAAAGCTATAATGTAAATATTAAAAAAGAAATATTATATAACGAAATTTTATGATATGAAAAATATTGAAATCACGGCCGTCCCTGTTTAAAGCTACAAAACGATTACTATGAGCTCCGTCAAAAAAATTAATTATAATATAAACATTCAAACCAAGATTGACACAGCACAATGCAATTTGCCAAATACTTTCAAAACAGATGTAGACAGAGAATAATTTTTAAAATAATGACAAAAAAACTTATATTTATCCTAAGTTAATTCTTTTGCTATGAATGATATTCTTCAGTTACCAGAAGAATAAATAAAGTAGCAGCATATGATTTCGCGTGAATTTCATGACTACTATAAAAGAAAAATTCTTGAGTGATAACAAATATCAGTGGGGTTGACAGCATCCAAAAAGTATTTTACGAGAATATGTACATACTTTCAAAAATAGCCCATTAGCACAAAAAAATTTAGGGTGGTGCATTCATTATATACAACAGTGATTTGGTAGTCGTTTTTTTTTTTTTTTTTGTTTTCATGGTTCACTTGTTTTATTACATAGTTTTCTCTTGGTATGCTGGTTAGACTGCATTTTTAAATGCGAAGAATCCTGTCTTTTGTTCCCCATAAACTTACACTTAGCCCTTTTAGATTATCCCACAAAACAAAACAACGTGAGCGCACTTTTGTTTCTTTTAATATGGTGATACTCGTATTTGCCTTTTAATTCATGAGTGTGTTCCAGGACTGAAAATGGATTCGTTATGGAGGGAAGTGACAGAAACTTTTCCGTCTGATAGAATTCAATCTTGTTGATTTTTTTTTTTTTTTGTTTTATGCTTGAGCCATTTCCGGTGTTTAAATGGTGTCAAAAAATACGAAGTTATTCATGGGAAATTTCTAAATTCAACAGTATTAGATTTTTTCTTTTAATAAAACTGAGCACTCGTGTAAAACGAAAATTTTTCAAGAACCCTTAATCAATTTTTTATAGTGATCGCCGTGCAATTAAATTCCCTTTTGTTTTCTATAAATATAATTCCTGATGAGTAGATTTCATGTGATCCCCTCATAGTTTATTTGTTAATATTTTAAAATTCCTAACATTGAGAATGTGTCGTGTGAAAGTAGCAATAGCTTCAATAGCTACAAATCAAGTTTTTTACTAATTGAGAAAGTTTTGAATTGATCAAGTGAATAAATCAAACATATGCGAATATCTGTGTGTTAATTTTGTGCCTACCTATAAATTCACTAAATAGACAAATATTAATAATTTGCTTTAAAGAGGACAAAATTCTTCTTGCTCTTCGTAAAATCAAGTACAAGAAGGAGTTATTGTTATTAGCGCATTATTGTATCTATTTCCTTTTTGAATGAATATAAGTTTGTATCGAAACCACTTTTCAGTTTTTTCAAAGTGTTTCACATTAATTAAATACTTTGAAATTGTTCTTAGCTTCTTCAAAAATCAAATATTTCTTAACAAAGTGTATTTTGTGAATTATATTTTAATCTTTTTTATAGTTTTCTACCATTAAATTATTCCAGCTTTTGATACCGATCGATGTATAGCAAAGAAATTTACAAATTTTAACATTTTTTAGGAAGTAATTTTTGTGTAGAAGTTAAGTTCCATTACTTTGAAAATAAAATTAAGATCCCTGAAATTTCAATAAAAAAAAATTAAAAAAAAAAAATGTATACTCCTATAAAAAAGCAAATAACTTTCTTTAAGTTGTTTTCAAAAACTTTAGCCATAGTTCAAGTTACAGTGTAAAATTTATTTTCGGTGATGAATTTTGGGGATACTTTAACCACTTTAAATGAAATGAAGGATTTCTAGTGTTAATAATGAATATGTTAAGAAAAGAGAGGCAAATATATATTTTTTTAAGTTTAGAAATAAATTTCATGGATTTATTTGATTTCAAAACTTATGTAATTTAAGCTCAAACTAAACCGTCTGTTTAGTATTACATCGAGAAAAGCAAAAAAATTTGCTATGTGACTAACCCACTTTTACTTCAAAAATACAAAAAATAAATTAACAAATGTTTAAGCTTATTTTTAAATCTCTTTTAATTTGCTAAAAAATATTTTAATATTCAAAGTAATTCCATTATTTCAAGCTACCTCTAAGACTTCTTTTTCAGCTTAAGTAGGCAAATTTATAGCTCTTGAACACCCACGTTCATTGGCATAAAGCCAAAAAAAAAAGCCAATCACTAAAACTTAACTCCATTTGCATGTGGCAAATGGTATTCGAAAAATTTGCAAATTGTCGTAATTCTATGTCTAAACCTCATTTTAACATTTCAACATTTATTGAAAAATTTAAATCGCGTAAATTGCAAATAAGAAACATTCAAAGACGCCCAAAGAAGCCGCCCAAATCGTGTTATTTACAATAAGAGGTGACAGAATCAGGAAATACGGACATGTACGACAAATCGAATATCCGTGAGCAATAAAATCGATTGAATGCCTTGTAAGAAATTTAACATGCTCTTAGAATCTGTTAATCGGCCATCTAAAAAATTTTCTCGCGGTGGCATGTTTCGTGTTTGGATGAATTTGTTGTGCATGAGCTGCCGTCAAATCTGTCGGAAGTTGGAAACAGCGGAAATTTGATCATAGCTACCCTCTTTCTTTTTTTGTTTTTGTCTTTTTTTACAGTAGATTTGTACTTAGTACAAATAACAAGTGTGACAATTACCCGACCGATACTAGAAACAATCCCCTGGGAGTCTTACAAATTGTATATCACGGTATGTAAATTAAAATTTCATGATATTAAGCAAATGGTCACTCTTGATCTATCTCTGATTTTACTGGTTTCTAGCTATGTACATATAGAAAAACACAATAATGAAAATAATTTATTCTAGCCAATAGAAAACAAATGGAGCGATGCAATAGGCAGGTCTCAAATTTTCAAAAAAACGTGAATATATTCTGTTTAAGAAACGATTGTAGTATAAAACATTAAATTTGGTACATTTGCTATACAAATATCGAGCAATCATCAATCAAACTAGTATAGAACCTGATCCTTTTAACAATAATATCACATTTTTCTGCATTAAAAACAAGAAATCCTAGAATTTTGAATTAGACAAATCTTGAACATCTGTAGTAAAAATTTCTAGATTCTTCATTCAGAGGGAATTAAGGAGTTTGAATGCTTTGAGCCGAGAAGGTCAGTTAAGCAGCTTATATGGATTAGTCACGGTAATATGTCCTTTTTGCTATTGTTGGTCAACAAAGCTACAGTTTTTCCATAAAGTGATTTCCTTCCACGTACAGAACAGGATTTTGATAAAAACGACGCCTGATTTTAACAAAAGAAAAATTGATTTATTGTTTAGTGATTGATTTTTCGGTTAGGTTTTTAATTTTTTTTTTGTATTTCTTAATGTCCCGTTCGGAAGTTTTTAGTGGATAAAAAAATCACACCACCAATAGAACTATAGCACCTCCGGTTACAACCAGTTCTGAATATTACTAAATCAGGATTTTAATTTTTGCTTACAGAATGATCAGCAGCTTTTATGTCTATATAGCAAGTAAATTGTTTGTGATACAGAAAAAACCCTTGCAATGGATTGTTTGGTTAAGATCAAGTGGATCTCGAGAAAAGTTCGTGAACTCTAAAGATAATTCAAGTGATGATTGTGACGTATTTTTGATTGATTCGAATGCTATCTAAAATAAATTTTTGTTACTTTAGTTATTCATTTAAGAGGACTTCAAGTTATTAAAATGGGTCGCTGATGAATCTGACCAGAATAGTTTTGTTTGTTTTAAAGATTAAGTGGGCAAGTACTGACTTGAGTATTGTTGTTTTAACTCTTACAATTCGAACAAATAATTACATAGAAATGTGAGAATTTAGTTTGGGTATTGTTCTTTTTTCCTTGTTTTGGAGTTCCTAGAATTGAGATATTAAGGAAAAACTCTTCCATCATTAATTTTGATTCAAATATATAGTTATACATATATATATATATAGTTATGTATATTAGAATATTGTTTATATTACAGAATACTACTTGGAAGACGAGCACATATTTTGCTTAAAATAAAATGAATTGCTTTCGAGCATTTTGCAAATCTTTCACGAATAATTGAGAGTGTTTGCAATAAATTTAATATATTTTTACAATTTTTTGCTTTAAAACAATAACAGTTTTTATTGATATTCTTAAAGCATTCATCAAAAAAGCAATTTTACCACGTCAGACGATATAGTGAAAAGCGTTTAATGACAATTTATTTAATTATTTTGAATCACCCATAGAAAACCTAAATTTTTA
Source organism: Acrocera orbiculus (assembly GCA_947359355.1). Taxonomy (NCBI): domain Eukaryota; kingdom Metazoa; phylum Arthropoda; class Insecta; order Diptera; family Acroceridae; genus Acrocera; species Acrocera orbiculus. The sequence continues at coordinate 25,877,308 of OX375756.1, read as the reverse complement.
TTGAAAAAACGTATACTTCCTTCCTCTTATAGTGAATATTTACAGTACTTGATACGTAAAAAAGATAATCAATTTTTTTAGCCACGCCTTTCAATTTTTTGTAAGTTTCCAGAATTTATTTGTTTATTTATGAAAATCAGTTGTGTTTACTGAAAAAATGTTTGACCTACTCATCTTTTTTTTGACAAAATTTTTTATAGTCAGGGTGCACTGTCTACAATTCTATAATTTTTGTGTTCTGTATTTTCGAACTTTTTTCAAATAAGTCTTAAAATATCAGACAATAATTAAGATATTTTACCTTAACATTGCAAAACAACCTTAAGACAAAGTTTTGATTTTTCAAATTATCATCCACCACAAAATATCATTGCAATGTAATTCCCACCAAAGGCTATCAATTTTGAATTTTGATTTGAACAGACATGTTAGGAAAACCCAAAACCAAACTATAAGTTTTAATGTGTGATCAAAAATTGCTTATAAAGAATTGATCGTTTTGAATGCACGAAATCAAATAAAATTTATTTTAATGGAAAATAAAGGAGTTTTGTCATACTTTCTTTAAGTTAAAGCCTTAAAGTCATTCCATTAAAGTTTTCACTCTTTTAATTTTGATCTAAATTTTGTCCCAATTCAAATCTTTGACTACTTCATTGATTTTCGATTGACTAATCAAATAAATTTAAGTAAAATAGCTCTCAAAAAACAGCCCTAAAATTATTGTAACTAATTTCTTCTATGGATTTTAACGAAATTAACGAACTTAAAGATCGTTTTAGCTTCAAACTTTTCTAGAAAATTAGATTGGTACTAATGCTAAAATCTGTCACTAAATTATTAGATTTTATATAAAATTCCTAAACATTTGTTAAACAGAAATCACGCTATATATATATATATATCATGCTATTGTCACGGTCTTTTCATAATTTTATAATATTTTAAGCAGAAAATACTAGGTCTTCAAATTTACTTAAAAACATTTGGATGTAGTGGGAAAATCAAATTTATTTTTAAATTCTACGTCACTGCTGATGAACTATTAAAATTTTGATTTCCTATTCAGGTTTTTATTTAAAAATATATACAAACCCTTATTTGAAATATTTTGAAGTTGTTAAGAGTATTGCGCAATTAATTTTTTAATTAATATGAAAGTTGCTTTATTCAAATGTTTCACATTTATTTTTTGAGATTTTCTTTATAATTTCAATTCAATTATTGGCTAAGATTCAAATTATCTTATAGTGTTCTAGTTCTACAAATAAGGAAATAATCAAAAAACAAAACAAATAATGTTTAGAATTGATTTTTCATAAACTAACCAAATTTCATTAAAATCTATTATCATAATATTACAATGATATATTTTTATACCTGTTCACTATATTAATTTAATAAGTTTTAAATTGAAAGACACGCCAACTTCATGCAAAATTATACAACTCCAGTAAAACAGAATTTAAAATGAATAAATTACTCACAGACCCTTTGAACTGACAGTAAAACTTACAGGAGCAACGGCACTGAACAAACGATGTTTAATAAAAACGTAGGCGTTATACTGCCTAATGACGGTCAACTTAAATCGCATATAATGGCTAATCAGGACCATACGAATTCAAGCTATTCAAAAGATTCTTTTCATACAGTTAGTTTTGATATTCTCTCTAATTACAGTTTACCGCACTATATTCATATAGGCGACAGTAGCATAGGTTGCCCAAAAGACTAATGTTGGCATTTATAGTAAGAGTAACGTGTAGGGTGCTATAAGTACAACAATAAACCTTAGTTTAATTTTAGTTTTCAAGGCTAGTCGGCTATTGTATCAACAATACATCAAACAGAAGAACTTTTGTCACTTCTAGAGCCTATAAATTAGAATGTTAAAATCAATTAGGTTTTTCCTTTTTACATTCAATAGTCAACAGTGTGGAGTACTTGGTATTAATAAAGAAGCCAAGATTGACAAAGAAAGCATAAAAATTCTATAAGCCTGAAGCAATAGGTTAATTTGTTCTCGGGCAGGTTTTAACTGCTTTCGAGTTAAAGTGGTTTTATTTCCTGTTTCCATTGCTTAAAGTAATTTTCTTATTTTTTAAAAAACTGTGTTAAATAGAACTTTTTCAAGAAAAATATGATTTGACCCAAAAAATTTGCATTTTCTTTCTAACATTTCAGCATAAAATTATAAAGATTTCAACAATTTTTTAATACTAGCCCCCAATCGTACTGCATTTATTTTAAAATAGTCGTTAAGCATGAAAGATATAAAAAGCTTTCACGAATTAAATAATATACAGCAATATACAGCAATTAATTATGACTTATTTAAAAAAAAAAAAATTCACCATTTTCTGACGTGTATAATCTTTTAGCCGTCAGAGCACAATTTTTCCATATCATGTCTTGTCCACAATGTTCGATTCGCAATTTAATGATGGCTCGTTTTCATTTCAATACCTTTTGCTGATCACAGTCATCGAACTAGGCGCTAATTCAGAAAAACAGAGCTACCATTAAACCATTAGTGGCTAACCCAAGTGTCTCCTTGGTCATCTCCGCGCATGTCTTACCAGCTAATCGTATAAAACTTTTAAACTTAATCTGAAAAATTCGTAAAATGCTTTTACGCAACATGCAAAAAGTGCCCTCGTCGCTCATCATTTACATGTTATCAGTTCTTGGTGCCGGCCGGCTTGCCAGAGAGTAAATGGGACCCATGAAGTTTATTATTATTTTTGTTTGTTTTTTTTTTATGTCTATATGCTCTGTAGGTTTGAAGAACTTTTTTGTTTTTAGTTTTCATTTTGGTTAAAAGAATAATATTAGTCAAACTTAGTAAAGGCTTATAAGTAGGACACAGTGAAGTAATTTACTGTTAAAAAAAATATTGAAAAAAGTTTTTGATGACAGCATACGTCAACTTGAAAATATCCTATATACATTTTTTATAGTATGTATTGGGAAACCATTAAAATAAATAACAGAAAATAATAAGTCCACCTGGCATTAAGCTGTTTTTTATTTTAGCACTTTAAAAACAGGAAACTGAGTTATCTAAAAAGGTAAATAACTCTATCCAGTTGGTGATTGAGCTTGCTATATACAAAAATGAAGAAAAAGTAATCTAAATCCAAAAAGATTTACACCAAAATATGTACGTTATCATCAATTAGTACACTCTTTGAGGGATTAAAAAAGGATATTAAGGCAAATTTTCACTAATTTGCCACCATAGTTCATTAAAAAGAAAGATATAGTTAATAGGATGGGTCAAAAAAGTATTTTTTCTCAAATACATTTGTAATAGTTAAAATATGTTGTCTTATTAGGTTAATTACAAGCCTATAAAATATTATTTATTTATCCTTAGTGTAACAACCCTCGATCTACAAGTTTGACATCAATTTACTCGTTATACAATATTGACGTTATTTTGTAAACGGAACGCTTATTAAATGTATTGCATATTGAGTATAGGCTACGGTTGTGCGTTACATTATTTTTTCTCAAATAAGTAATAGTTTACTATGGAAACTAGATGAAGAAGTTATTAGTGTCCTATATTCAGGAGTGTTGTAGACATATAGTATTGCCCACCTACTAAGATGTCATAAAATGTTATGAGTAGAATAGATTATAACTTAAAATTAGCAGAAATATTATCAAAGAATTATCATTTTTAAGTATTGCTGAATTTATGGCTAAAAAAGTTGAAGATGTCTAGAGAATATCGTCCCTTTTTACAATTTTACATGCAAGAGTCATTTAGCTATTAAAGTCTTAAAACTTAAATTTCAAAAACCTCATCAAATCTTTAAATAGCTAATCTGAAGACCAGAAAAATAGTTTTATACACAAGGGAGAAATTTTTGACATTTGTTTATATAAATGTAAACAAATTCAGTTTTTTTCTTGTCCTTTCTCTTATTAGTATTAAAAGAAAAGCAGGAATTTTTGCTTGATGCAGAGAAGGAAGATGCAGATGCAGATTAGTGGAATTGGCCGCATTCTTAAAAATAGATTAGAAAAAAAGTTACACGAGCCTCTAAGATGAGAAAATTGAGTTTGAACATTAACTAAAATCTAAAGAAAAGTAATATTGAACAACAGGAGCTGGTATCCTCATCGAGTGAGTCTGAAGGCAATATTTCTTCAACTTACTTTTCAACACCAAAATTTTCTCCAAAAAAATACTGAAAGAGAAGAAATTACGAAATTATATTTATTAAACTTTACGTTCTAACAAATTAGCTACGTGTATAACATAACGAGCATACTGCAATTTCACATGGCCACACCTTTGTAGTTTAATCTAGCCCATCCCAAAGTATGTTATATACATGAGACAGTTATACAAAAACAAAATTTTAGAATTTCAGAACATAATTACACAAACATTCGTATCAAAACTTTGTATCTAATTATTTTATCTGTAATTTGATAATTGTATTTTATTTTGATATAACCCGACAGACTTCCAAAAAAATCATTCCAAAAAAGGATGACCGACAAGTTTAAAAAAAAATTATATAAAAGTCGAGATAATTAAGAAATGCTACAACTGCTAAGTACTTTTAGTGACTTTAGAGGCATTTTCTAAGACCCTACCATTTGTTTGTCTGTCCACCCATTTGCTACTCTTATTTTGTTCAGAGATCACGTTCATTACTAATTTGGTACGCGCTTATCTACATTTCAGTTCTTTAACGCTAAAATCTTTCATATATATATATATATATAGGTATAACAAAAACACATTTTGGATGCCATTTGTATATCTAAATTTCAATTATCTCATTCTAAGATCATTCATCATCCAATTCTATCCCATTCATTAGTTAGTATATTGCACTGTTTAGAATTAAAAGAAGCACCTTTTTATTCTATGAGTTATATTTGAATGAATTCTTTTTACCAGAACAAACAATCCTGTTGTTAGGTAGGAGTTTCGAAATCAGTTTAGTTAGCCCTCTTATTCCAGGCTTTGATTTATACGCGTAAACATTTATCTGATCAATTTTTATTTGAGAAGTTTTGCATGCCAATCCAGCTGAGAATAAGTAAACAGTATTACAATAATTTTATATGTAGTAGAGGGCCAAGAAGGCTGGCACTGATCGAGTTTCCTTTAGACCGCAAAACACGAGGGCACACAGTGGGTATCAGAATATTTTTTCTGACACCCACATAATTGGTGTTTTTTAACTCAAAATTTTAGGCTTCTGAGGTCAAATGAAAGTTACACATTGCAAGTCTGTTCTTAAGTTTTTTCACCAAATTAGGAATATGTTTAGTGTAGTTAGAGATTTTCAGCGTTTAATATTGAAAAAAATTAAGAATTTAATTAGAATTGGTGAAGCCATATGTAACAGAAAAAACAGCAGTAAATGGATGAACTTTCATGAATTGCTGATATATTTAGGCGAGAAACTTGTTGCTTTATTGTTGGAAGACATTTAATGATTGAATAATCAGATCAAAGGTGTGATAAAAAATTATTTAGCGATTAAAATAATTTTCAGATATTAGAAACGAGGGCTAGAGATCGTCAAGATAAATAATGAAAACTTTAGTCAACCAAAATGCCATCCGAATCAACTGGCATTATAGGATAGACAATCTCAACTGAAGCAAATAAGCTAGACCACAAGTCTCTTAACATTTTCAAATGGTTTATCACGGGTCATATACTCTTCCATAAATATCTTTACAAGGTAAGAAAGGTAAGCCGATAAGTGTGGATACTGACAGGAGGTTTGAGGGAAACTTACCCGCCTGCTCTTTAATGGCATTGAGTTCCTGCTGCCAAGACCAAGGTATCCCCCACTTTTCCAAATACCGTCGTAGTGAAGTAAAAAGTTTCGCTCAAGGAAATTTCGGCAATGATCGCGATCTTAGGTCTGGTTCCTAGATTTTTTGAAAAAAAAAAACAAATAAATATAGGATGCTGTTTTTAGGTGTTTTGTTTTTTTCAACAAATCTTGGGCTCTTTAGAAACCTTTTTCGGTTTTTTTCTGTGGAAAGCAATATGCTGACTGGATCAGAAATCGAAATGGCACTATTTTCAGCTCATCACTATCAGCAGAGAAAAGGCTGACTTAAGTTGTGCAGAAATGTGTTAAGGCACTTAAAAAAAAAACTTTAACAGAAATGATTAAAAAGTAAAATAAAAAAAATGTAAAATGTTTCTATGAATGTTGTCCCGAATGTTAAACATTTTGTGAAGCCAGTCCGTATACTATAAGTTATTGTCCCAACTAATTTGATAGTTAGAGTTTAACTGTACTCTATCAAAAACTACATATAATGAACCCTTTTAGACTTTTACCCTGTTGATTGGAAAAGAATATTATGATTATCTTTCGAACGTAATTAAATTGCTTTATCCCAAATATGTGTTCTTAAGAAAACCGCTTACTAAATTTATTAGCCTAACTTCAATTCAAAGCTTTAGATGTAAAAAAATGAGTTTTTGTAAAAAAAAGATGAGATGTAAAAAAATAATTTTTTTCGTCTTTAGACTGTCTAGACTCTAGAGCTACAAATTTGCTAATTATTTTGCCAGCATTTAGTTGGTCAAAAAGCTATGTCTAGTAAAGTTGAAAATCTTGTGATAGCTTTAATTTCTGATTAACGGAAAAATTAATTGCCATTCTGAAAATATTTTTCAATTTAATACATGAAAATCTTACTTTAGCCATTAAAAAATGATCCAATTTTTTAAAAACTCAATAGTTAAAATCAATACTGGTCTTTTAAAGTGAACTTGGCAAAAGATTTTTTGTAACATTTTTGTTCTCGATATAAAATTTTAATTTGTCTAATGCTGTCTATCTATTGTATTATCTTTTGCAAACTTTTTACGGTAAGAAATGGTGGGCACATCAAAGCGAGAAGTACCAGTATACCCTGACGAAAATCAAAAAGTCTTTTTTTCAAGTAATCAAAAAAAAAAATATTCAACACGACTTTAGAATATTTTCATTAAATTCCTAAAGATATATTCCATAGTTTTTTACTGTTGATTTCTTTCGTATAAAAAAATTAATGAATAACAAGAAGAGCTGCTGCTTTGTTCTAGGAATAAATCTTTGGAATTCTTAGGATTGTGATCTTCAGAATATCAAATTATTTTTAAGCATTATTCTTAAGGTAAGACAATTAATCAGATATTAAGTGCAGTTAAACATAAATAAAAGCAAATCCAATAATTTAATAATAAATGCAAAAATTTTTAAAAGCAGTATCATATAAATATTAGATTTCAATAAATATTATCGCAATATCTAAATTATTTAATTCCTTATTTTAGATCCTAGGTAAACACATTTACAAAAAAAAACAAAATCTAACGTATCCGATGTATCATAAATCATTCAAAAATAGCTCAGTGTGTGACCTATCCCTATGCCGTCCATTGACGGCTTGTGACTTAGCATTTATGACCTTCAGTAGACGATGGCAGGAACTAGTCGTTCAACTGGTGAAACTATAATAATCTCAAGTCGGATCAGTAGTATCTTCCCTTGCCTTTGTCCTGCATTCCTTACTTGCCATATGTCAGTATTCTAAACAAGATCATTTCTTCGAGGAAACTAAAAGTTAGGTATGCCGGCTATAAACCAATAGAAAATTGATCGTGAAAAAGATCATTCAATTCAGTATAACATTACTTGTGTCGTTCTGCACTCAAAATGTTTTTTGTTATTCACATAAGAATTCTTTTAACTCAGAAAAATTCCTTTTGTCGAAGAATTTTTGGACAAAAGATCGTCTACAATCGTTGAACATCTCTTCATCTCTGTTTCGGCTTTTCACACTTGTATCGCGCGACCTGTACAGTCGTATATATGCTTTTATATTAAAACAGGTACAGCATACATATCTGTGATCACATATGTATAAATATGTTGTATTCTTATTTGATTGCATTCCATTCGATTGAAGATTTTTATATTTGGAGCAATGGAGTTGTCTCAAGTTTACATAAACCACTATTTTATAATTAATTTACATATTTAGTATTTTTTTTTTTTTACAAATGAAAATTACAAAATTAAATCAATAAAAAGAAATGAGGATATAATTTTTGATTATTTTTATTATTATAATCCTTTTAAACGGTACATGAAAGAGTTACTATTGTTGAATCATTCTAAACAAAATCGTACTAATCAGATATGTTGGGCAATTAGCGATACATTCTTAACAATCACTAATTCTTTTATGAGACTTTGTAAACTCTACTGAGTTTGAGCTTCCTACTTTAGTAAAAGTTTTATTTAGTTAAAATTATTTTATATTCGGAAGTTTATGCAGTGAATTCTTAAATATAAATCTTTAATTATGGTATTGAAAGTTTTGAAAGCATATTGGAAAAAGGAAAGCCGCAGAAAGTCATGAATTAGAGTCAACAATTAACCACGATAAGCGACAACCGTTAATTATTATCACAAGATGGGACTAAATGAAAAATTGAGTATATGCTAACTAAAATAGATCAAGAAAATTCAACTTTTCGTCTAATACTCCACAAGAAATGAAGAAACGTGCACGCCAGGATTGCAACATTTTGAATACAATTATTCCGATTATTCCGCAAAAAAAACCCAATCACATCCTAATTCTTCAAAAAAAATTGCACAAATTGTTAAGGATACTCTGGAACATCATCAATACTTCCCGGCCCTTGTTCAGATATTGGACCTAATAAAAGGCGTACTCTATGTATCTTATGATATAGAACTTCAAAACAGGCTTAACTCGAGATTGGTGATTTTTGGTAAAAAAACATCAACATAATTTTAAATTTTTTATTAATCCTTTGTTCTTACAGTCAATTATAAATAGTTAAGTTAAAATTTCTATAAATGTGTATGAAAAATGATGCTAAGCGATCTGATCGTCCAACTAAAGCAATGCTCGTTATACTGCTTGCTAATCACAAAATGAAGCTATGAACATTTTTGAGATATCAATGTGATTACTTTATACAAGCACCCTTAACTCAAAAAATACCAAAACCAGGAGCTCATTTACTATATTTTCCAGATCTGCAATCCAACAATTATTTTTTTGTTCGAAGATCAAAAAAATGTTGATACATTTACTCCTTCATGGGAAAACTTACATATTCTTTAATTAAATTGGGATAAAATTAATTCGAAGAATAAAATTTTGACATGATTGCACTAGAATAAAGAGGATAAAGATATAAGTGTCTGCACGGCATAATCCATAGGACTTAATTTGTAAAAAGGAGAATAATTATTTAGTGTATAATCACTGGATTAGTTTTTTCCTAGTTTAATTTAAAGACGGTAAGACAGGTTTCTGCAGACCTCCGTTTTAGAGTGGCTATTCCAGTGCCTTTTGCCATTTTACACTACAAATAATGGATTCCGTTTGCAGGGATAATGTATTAATTAACATGTATTTGCTTTTCTCTGATAAATAATCATTTCAATGAAGTGTGTTTGATTTTTCAAACCCATTTCGCTGGCTGGCTAGTGCGAGACTTAAACGCATAAACTTAAAATAAAGTAAGTGATTTAAAACTTTCTAATGTTTTTGTGTGTCCCAAGCATTTAAATAATTAATTTCTATACTAAATAAATATATTTTAAAAATTAATAAGTCATATGAGTTTTTAAAGAACTAACAATTAACAAAACTTTTAAAACACGTGGAAAGAAAATTTTAATTTAATTTACTTTCAACTAGACATTTATTTTACTTAACTTTTTTACACAAAATATTCATTGGCTCGACTAAAACGCTATGACAAAGAAGCAAAATTACAGATCTTACAAAAAAAAACCATATTTTCACGTAACTAATACTATGTGATTGCCAAAATTTTCGCAATAATATCAATTAATTTAACGGACACTTATTGCTAGATTTGCTTTAATTAATAAAATATAAACAATTTCTAAAATATGAAAGCACAATATTTAGTTATATGGATCATATGTGTACCCCAGAGAAACTGTTGTTAAAACAACATTTTTATTACAATAAAATGTCTCCAAATTAATACAAACAGAACACATTATAAACATTTTATATTATATGTTAGAAGAAAAAACGAGTCCACTAAGGCAATTTCTTAAATTATACATATAAGAAAAATGTTGTCCTACCTGAGACGGTATTCAAAGAAAGAATTCCATTGTCAACTGTCTCTTTTCGTTATTGATTCGTTTTTGTAACTTCAAGAGAGTATATTATCGTGGGATGTTCTCAAAAATATATCTAAAGCAAAAGCAGAAACCTAAAAATTCTTAGCATTCATTGACCAAGAAGACGACAGACAATCTTAAAGATGAGCTTTGTATGTAAACATAAAAGCGCGACAAAATACTTGATCTACAAAACTTCAATAAAAAAAAATGTTTATAATTGTATGTGTTATAACCAGTGGCGTAGTCAGGTGAGTTCCAGAGACTCAAATATCAACTTTTCTCACCTGGAGGATATATACATACACAAAATATCGTATATTCCATCCATGGATTCAAAAATTGTTGCTGATGAAGAACACAAGTAATGTTAAACCAGTACCAGACACGATCTTTTAGTTTCAAATGAAACATTGAATAGATTAGTCGTATTTCGATTATTTAGAGTGTATATCTCAGTTTTTTCTAGCTTTTTTTTAAAATGAAAAATTTTTTAAAGTAAACAATTTAATAAGTTTTTTTCTTGCTAAAATACCAAGTACAAAATTATATCGGTCTGAATTAATATTTTTTTAATCCTAAACTGCACACATAAAGTGATTTCAAGTGTTGTGAGAAGAAGAAAACTATTTTGTCGAGAACACCTTAGCCATAATAAAAAGTGTCAAATAATTTTTTCAGGATCATAAATATCGATCGTTTAATATTGTTTAATATTTTAACTGTACACTAAGGTTGTTCTCTTTTATTACTTTTGCTAGTTTAGCTGTGGAAAATGTGTGATATACGATCACTAGTGGGTGTTTAAATATTGTATTTCTAGAAGCAAATTTGCAAAAGGGAAATTAAGTTTTATGCACAAAATGGTGTTAAAGATTTTTGTTTTCTTTTAGTATTGTTTAGAAATTTTAATTGCAAATAATTGCAGTATAATTCCTAAGTACACAAATTAATACTAAAACGATTTTTTTTTTTATTGTTGATTGGATATAAAATGATTTCAAATTAAGTGTATTTGTTAATATTGAAATGTTTTATAAATAATTTTTAAATACTGTTACAATTTCATATAAAATCATGTTTGAAATTAATATAATTGAATCAGGAAGCAGAGAATATGATATCACAGAATATTGTCGAAAAGATTTAACTCAACCATATTCAATTTGTAAAGGTGATAGTTTTGAAAATATGACTACTCTTCGACGCCGAAGATTATTTCAAAGTAGAGCATGCTTTATAAGTGTCCTATTAGCATTTGTACTGGGTATAGTACTTGGAGTTTTAATTCCAATGAGCCGAATGTCAATACCATTAGGAAAAATAATAAATAATAATCGAACTGAAAATAATTCAATTGAATTAACAACAAGAAATCAACAAGCTACAATTTATCCAGTATCATTTATTGAAGATAGAGAAATACCCGTTAAAGAAGTCTTCCGAAATGCTTTTCATGTACAAAAAGATGAAAATTCAGATGAAATTATGATTGTAAAAAAATTAGATCCAAATGATGGTAGTATTAAAGAATTTAAAATTCGACATATTAATGATGGTTTTTTTCAAAAAGGACCAGAAAAACAATTAACAAAATCTAGTATAAGAGGAAAAATAATAACATCAATAAAAAATCGAAATTTATCAATTGAACAAAAATTACAACAACAATATCTATCAGATATAATCGAAGATGAAATATATTGGGGTAAAAGAGTTGAAAATTCTTTACCAAAAGGCTATGGTCCTGAAAATGCAGATACATGGAATAATTTTATTCAAACAGCAACTGTTAAAAATTTAAAAATTGGCTGTGGTCGTATGCAAAATCGTATGATTATATTTAATGATGGAAGTCGAGCATGTGCTCGATATCGTCAAAATACAGATCAAATTCAAGGTGAACTTTTTAGTTTTTATTTAGGACAATTATTAAATTTAACAAATTTGGCACCAAGTGCAGCATCTATTATTGATACTGAAACTAAAATATGGTCAAATTCTATAAAAGATATAATAAATGCACAATGGAAATCATCAAGACCTGTAGTTCTAACAAAATGGTTACCTAATTTAGAACCAGCCGGTATACCAGCAACATTTCAACCATTAGAAAGACATTTAAATAAATTTGATGTATGGAATATAATTAATTTAAATGAAAATAATAATACCGATAAAAATACATTATTAAATAATCAAAATAAAATCAATACATCTATAATGGCTAAATTAATTGAATTAGCACAATGGTCTGATTTAATTATTTTTGATTATTTAATTGCTAATTTAGATCGTGTAGTAAACAATTTGTATAATTATCAATGGAATGCAGATATAATGGCAGCACCAGCACATAATTTAGCTAAACAAATAGGTTCACAGCTTTTAGTATTTTTAGATAATGAATCTGGACTATTACATGGATATCGTTTATTAAAAAAATATGAAGCATATCATGGTTTACTTTTAGATAACTTATGTATTTTTCGACGGAATACTATAGAAAGGCTGCAATGGTTAAGAGAAAATAAAATTGGACATCAATTACAGGAAATATTTGAAAAATCAACTAGTCTTAAGGTTCGAGATATTCTACCACCACTGCCAGAGAAATCAATAAAAATTCTTAATGATCGAATTGATCGTGTCTTGTCACAGACTAAAAAATGTCATGCACTTTTTTCAAACAGATAGTAGAATTTTATTGAAATTGAATATTAAAAATAAATACTAATTACTGCTATAAACACAGTAAAAAAAAACAATGTATGTAGATTTTAATCAAAACAATGGACTCTTAGCTGTGAGCCAGTAGGTATGAAAATAATTTTGTTTTTATTATTATTATTATTATTATTTTATTGTTATTTATGATCAAATGAAATGTACTTTTGCGCAAAATGTGATCCTTATTATAGCCGATAATTTATTAATTTGAAAAAAAAAGGAAGAATTGTATCATACATGATAAAAAAAATAACTACATAGCTTTGTGACTGAATTTTAGGATAATTAGGTAACTCTACACTATTTTTACAAATAGTTGTTGTTTTGTACCAAAAAATATTTATCTAGTGCATAATGCAGCAACAATGTAAATAATTTTAGTCTTTAATTATATGTAATATATTATAATAGCCTAAGATTCTGTTTTAAGACAGTGAAAAAGTCATTTGTTAAGATATTAAGAAACATCAGAACTAGGATCAATGTTACAGAAAATAACTGTATATATATATATGTAATATGTAAATCTTGTGATATATATTAAATAATTGAGTAAACGTAATATTTCATAAAAATTTTGGACTTTTTTTATTTATAACCTTTTTTTTTTCTAAAAAAAGGAATGAAATGGATGTTTTTAAGATGATACTCGCTACTTGTGTTTTATATTTTTAAGAATTGAAATCATAGTTAGTTTTATAGATTATTCCTGCAATAAGTTCGTCTTGAAATATGATAGGATTACCAGCGGAAAAATGATTGTTTCACTCGTACTCTAGAAAATCAACAGAGTTGTCCATTTTCAGCTTAAAATAAAGTAAAAGAAATACACATATAACTAATTTTTCTATTCCTTTTCTTTTTTTCATTAAATGTGAAATACAAAAATATCATTAAAATGTCTGCTTACTCGACTAAATCCTTTTAAGATAAGTTCCTATATATTGTGGTATTTCAGTTATTTCTTTGATAAATGTTGTTTTTTCTTTACTCTAAAATTTAAGGACTTTTCGGCTATATATATGTATGTATATATGAGATATTTTGGGTAGTACCTTAAAAAAAGTTCAGTAGCGACTAAAGCAACTAAAATTGGAAATATTGTGTCTTTTTGGATCTATTTATATATTACTCAGATCGAATTCTTAACTTTTAGCCAAAAACGTAATCAAAGATCCTGCAGCCGTTGTGATAACATTAACTTTTACAGTCCATCTCTTTTATCCCAAAATGTAAGGGAAATGAAAGCATCAAACCATAACTGACTTCAACCACGTTTTGCGGATGTAATTGCTTTCATACAGACATTTTTGTGGATTTTAGAACTTCAAATACGGCAAATTTACTTTTTTGCGCATCTGCTTAGCATAAAATAAGCCTAATCGCATACACAACGAACAACTATTGATTGATCACTTTATATTTTACCTTAGTTAAGGATTTTAATCTAAACCAAGTGTAATTTTACTATAAGCTATACTACGGTGGTACTGCTAAAATCCTTAGACAGCTACGTTTTTTCACAACAACATGATAAAAATCTCCAAAACACAGCAACTCCCACAAATCTATGACAAATAATATATTAGTAACGCCATTTCTTAACCAGATCAACATTTTCAATCAAAAACCACATAAATTTCAAGTAGTTTTACATGAATATCAGGAGCAAGGCTGTTTCCTAGGAAAGTTTTTCCATTCTGATCATTTTTAACATAGAAAAAGGTCTTAATAAATGAAAGACCTTCGCATTGGATCTATTGGATTTTATTGCTAAGTAAGAACCTAACTATTTCCAAACTGTTATGTAATTTGAACAATTTTATAGTTACCAAAGTCAACAAACTCAAAAATTATAGTATGACTATTCACAGCGACACAATTGGATAATGCTTTTTTAAAAAAAACCGTCTTAAATGACGAACCATATAATTATTTGAAAGTTGGCGAATCTTCAAATTATTTAAGAATATTTGTTTTATAATCCTCAAACTACTGTTTGGTGTAACTTTTGCAACCAAGGAGTCATTGGTCTTAGCCTTTTGAAAACAGTGCCACTTAAGCATTTATTGTAGATGGAGAACATTACAATCACATAAGAAGTGAAATTTTATTACAGGTATTTTAAGGTATAAATACCTTTCACGAAGACAATGCTAGATATCCATACGACTTGAAATAATCGTTTTTCGAAAATGATTTTAGATCGTTTTAGTAGAAGAAAAACTTACTTAATTGTAACTATCTTCATGTTTTCTTTTTCAAGTGAAGTTACGTAGCAACTCTAAAGAGAAATGCACCTGTTTCAAAGCCTTCCAAAGCTCTCTCAATACATATTCGAGACTGAAAATATACAATGTTCTTTTTGGTATTGTCAATACACAATTTTTGAAACTTTTCACGTGATTCCTTTTACCAAATTTTCAATCCAGTAAAATAGTAAAATAATGATTCTTTTCTTTATAAGAATATATGTTTTATGGTTTTCATATTTTGATAAGCAAAAAAAAAAGAATAAATAAAATAAAGACAAACGCATTGACGCGTGCTTATATTCTACGCTTTAAAATCTTTTTACATTTCTAACTTTTACGACAATCAATTGAAAAGAATAATTTACAATCGCAGCTTGATTAGTGTTTTTTCTTTTTAAATATTTCTGACTTTCAATACGTTTTTATTGATCATAGGTCCGGTTTTTTTTACGTCCAAAACATCATTTAACAAAGATGGATAAGTTTTGAAGGGTCTAAATGTATTTTTTTTGTCAACACAGCTGGAAGCATAGATATGATACTAGACGAAAGACTTTCAATCAGAAAAAAAAGTCTGATTTATTGCTAATTACGGTTATTTTAAATGTTTCGAAAAAAGACCTTGAAACGAAGATGGAATTAAGGTGACGAACGATGAGTGACCATAAGCCATTTTATGAGCTTAAAAAAGTTGGATAGCGCCAATGTTATACATTCTAAATTGCCAGCCAGGATGAATATGATTTCTTTTGTTTTTGTTTTTATTTATTAAAACAAAGCTTTTATGTTTTTGCATCTAAAAGTAGCTAAGAGCAGTGAAGTAACAGTCATTTATAAAATATTTTCTCCTAAAAATCTTTCCATAGGTATAATTCCACATTATCATGTTGTGAATAACTTAATTTTCTTTAAGCTTTTGGTAAGAAGTGTAACGTTTTTTTTTGCATTATTTTATTACTCTTTAAAATGTCAACATACAAATTCTTAAAACTTTTCAATAATCCTAGATAAATCGATGTTTCTTTAAATGAAGATCAATTATATGATCTTTCTAATTGTAAGATCACAAGTAAGTCTTTGCTTAAGATTCTCTAGTTCTGATCAATTGACTTCATTTAGTCGCAAAGCTACCAGTTCTAGATTTACCATAAATTGTTTTAACTTAATCTAAAGACATGAACGAGATAAATGTCTTACGCTTAGCCATGATAAGCACTCTTAAGAGCAGAAGTTTTTAATATCTTTGGTAAAGTCACGTAATAAAAGTAACCTTCATTTATCTATGGATAAGTACAGATGGCATGGAATGCAAAACAAATCTATAGTCTCAGAAACTCACAACCCACATACCGATAAGAATTTAACTAATAATTACGACTTTTTTGATAATCGCTCGGCTAAGTGCAGTAAATCAATGATAAATTTGTGGACAGTTTTTTTTTTCAAATATTTTCTAGGAATACCTTTAGACCTTTAATTGATACGAAACAGGTAAAATATATATATATATATACAAAAGGCTAAAAGATAAAAAGAAACACAAGTGACGAATTTCATTTAAGGAAAAAAACAAAGAAATCACAGTCCCTGTCAGATGACCTCTTTTACTTTTAGTTGATTTGGCTAGAAAGTAACATCGATCAAAACCCTTTTATCATTTCATTGTTTTTTTTTTTTAAATAGAAACCATGAAATGTAACTATCATCGCAGAAGCAGCAACAAAAACAACAACAGTAAATAAAAAAATAAAAAATGTCCTTTTGAATGAATCACACATGTTTTTATTCTAAAAGAAAACAGGTTTTAATTTATATTAGACAAGGCTGGCAGCCATCATTAAAAGATCTACTTTAGCAGCTAGTTGAATTTCTAATGCCTAAAGTGTTTCTACAATACGCCTCCAGATACTCCTGTGCAGGTGGATTTAATAATATTACCGGTGCTGAGTGCTGCACAAATTTCCAATATAAAAGTGTCTTTAATATTTGTTTTTATTACAAGAAGACGAGTCAAAACGTAATTAGAGGGTCAATTTCTGAATGTAGGGTGTTATGATTCTAATTAAAGTCATCACGTCTTTAAGGTATTTTTAAATTATTCTTGGGCGGAGTTATGTTATTAGAACAGTTTAGTTTAATTGGTACGACTAATATAGAATATTTAATTTGTTTTTCGTTTAATAATCTACAAATAAAGTCATTCTATGGCATTTATTTTATAGCGATTAAAACGGATGCTTTTGGAATATAACAAGGTAGCAACTTATCTTTACAAAAATTGCATGCAATGCGAATTCTAGCTCGGCTTAGTAAAAAATTACATTTATAAATTAATTACTAGTTCAAAAATTTAGAGAAAAATGTATTTATAAAAGGTATATTTATATTTATAAATATACCGTGATAAGGACCTGAAAATTTTCCATTAAACTTTTTCTCCTTTCCGTTAAAGGATCTTCATTTGCAAAATGTTATTCCAAGTCTTTAGCTAAGTTCAGGCTATTATTATAAGTTTTCAACAATATTTCTACCACGATTTTGTGTATACCTATTTCGACCAAAAGCTGTTTTTTAACACCTTTACATTTGAATGCAAATAACTGTGGAAATAATTATTAAAATCCTTATATATTATATATTTTTTATTTTAATTACAGGCATTTTATAGATTAATGTACTGAGAAGCGTTACTTTTTATCCTTTTATGTTTTTAAAGATTTTGAGAGTTATCTCTGCCGGATGGTTTCAACCAAAGAAGTCTATTTCTGTGTCGTGAAGTTATCTCCTCGTTGTCCTTTTGCAAGTAAATTCACCAAAGGAAATTGCCTTGTAGGGCAGTGCAACAAGTGACTAAAAAGCCAAGATGTTAAAAGAAATACAAAGATATAATTACGACTATCTAAGTCTTGTCGATTAGGGCAAGATTTTACTATAACTCTAATTTGCCTTGTTGGGGAATTTTAACAATTCTTAAGAGTTTAGTTGTTAGGGAAAAACTTGTCAGTAGTAATATTTCTGTTACTACCAGTAAATGGTTTAATGAGCTTCAAAACCACAGACTCCCCCAATAAAACTGATGCCGATCATGTTTCAAAAATATTGAAACCCGTTGGGTTATTAAGCATGTATTGGCTGAACCCACATCTAGCTTTAGTTGGGAACAACTGTTCGTCTACTGTGATATTTGCTGCCGGCTTATAACAATTTTAATTGTTTTCAATATGAATGGATTCCATACTTTTGAAACCAAAGTGAATTTATCTTCCTCCAAACGCTGCTTTCAATCATCATCTCTTTTATGAAATTTTAGAATTACCATAAAGGAATTTCTGGTCAAAATATTTAAAAAATATGAATGTTCCATTCTTATTCCATAAAAACGATGCGCTAACATTTTTATGCTCATATGTGCCACATATGTATATACAAAGTAACTATAAAAGCCTCTAATTTATTTCTAAGTAGACCCCATTCATTTCCGAAAATCCCCGTGCTTCGAACTCCGTACATTTTAAAATATGTTTAATAATATTGTTCTCAAATAGTAAATTAAATGCTGCCCTTACCTTAGCCTTCATAATATATCTTTTATCCTGTTGGACCTGATACAACTTTGAAAATAATATAAATAGGTGGTCTACTAGGAGAAAAATATTTTTCAAAACAATTTATAGCAATTTCAATATTCTTCTGTCATTATTTTCTTTACTGTTGTCTTCAGAATCTGTCAGCAACCTAATTCTCTTTCGTCTTTTACCTGGAATCAAATTATCTTTCACTTCTTATTCAGTGTTTGATGACACTTTTTCATATTCGCTATCGATTTTATGGTTACTTTTTGGAAAATTCAAACAATTCATTTTCTCTTTCAAATTGTGAGTCTTAATCATACCTCCTTGATTTTTGAAATTCTGTACATCCTTAGGATTAGATATAAAGTTCAATAAATTTAACACAGCTCTATATTTGAATTGATATCAACGCGAAGAAAATACCAAAACTCCAAAACTATGTGGTAAAATTACTTTTAGAACTTGTCAGTTCAATGATTTGCAGTAAAATGAAACATTGCAAATAGGAGCCGAATATATAAATTATAACGGATATTTCAATTACAATTGAAATGGTGTTGCCAAATAATTTAAAAATTATTTAAAATCGTTAAGGTGTCAAAAGACACCTCATGGTAGAAATATGTAAGCATATTTAGATCTACGATGAGCTGAAAGAAAATTTTACCACTAACTAAATTTAACAATTATTATTATATGAAAAGTCAAAACTTGAATTCAGAAAAAAAGATCGAACTGAAAAACACAACTTTGAGTCAAAATTTTAAAAGGTGTATTTTGACAATTTTGGTAGAAATATTGTTAAAAGTAAAGTATTTCACCATTTGCTCTCCTCAGATTTCGCTTGGAAGTAGTAGAAAGTAACAGCAAATTTAGAGTTCCACATGAAATGTTGCAATCAGAGCCACCGTACAAAATTTTGATTTGCTGCAGTCAAAATTTAAAAAACACTAACACGTTAATTAAATAAAGCGACAATAATATTAATAATTTATTCACGGTCACCCGGCATTCATAAATTTACCAGTCATATTTTAATTGTAGACAATTTATAATTTATAAAAAACATACCAAAAGTTGTTTGCTTCAGCTAGCATGAAATTGTAACGCTGTACACAAAATCACATATACAGAATAAATAAACAATGGAAATGATATGTCCTCAATTCAATTACATTCGAGCAGTTCAACTAACGAACAGCTGTGCGAAATCTTATTTACATAAAAGGCTAACACTAACAAAAATTGTAAAAAATTTTTTATTATAAATTAAATGCAAAAATTATGAAAACCAGTTCATCAAATGTAGGAACATGGACCTATGACGGTTGAATTTCAACACTAACAGCATTCCACCATATCCGACAGTATTTGTGGTAAAACTGACACCAACGCTGAAAAGTTTTAAGGCTCACACAATTGTTAAAAAAATTTAATTCCTTGGTTAGCAATTTAAGTATTTTGATGACGCATGAACAACAACCGAGTCAAGAAACCGATGCAAATTTATTTTCTAGGCGGCCTAATACACTATTCAAAAAAAAAAAAAAAACAAGAAAAGGCCTCGCTACTAGACTGGAAGTAATAATTGATTAAAAGCGAAACCGAAAACTCTATTAAAAGGCCTATGGTAGACTGTTCACCAATGAATCAAGGTTTGGATCAATTTCTAAAGGTGCTTCTGTATTAAATGCTTCTATCGAGAAAAATAATTAAGTCAAAGATACAGACTCAAAAATTAAATTAACAAATCTTATTTTAAGCACCAAATTTTTCAATTTTTATTAATGGATTAATGGATAGATGCCAACAAGTTCAGGTAAAATAGTTTGATTAATGATTTGCATTTTTTTATCGTTTTCTGCAAGTATTGAAAAATTCCTTCTTATATTTTGAATACGCAAATAAAATGTTGTTATCATGTTAAGGAAACATGCAAAAATAAGGTATTCTCAAATTTAAACATATGCAAATTATTATTTAAATTAAAAACTAGGCTTAAATTACATGATAACATTAAAATTTATAAACACTCAAACATCATGTTAAAAAAATTTTGTTTTGTGGTGTGGGGAGATTATCCGGATCAAATGTAGAATAAACAGTCATCGTGTAATTTTCTGGTAAAGCACAATAAACAAAATTTTTTAATTTTATAAATCAAGTCGCTAACTTTAGTGACAAGGTTATTCATTTTTTGGATAAGGTTTTGTACTTTTAAAAAATCGATTTTCATCGGTTTTCGGGAATATAATTTGAAATGAAGAAAAAATAATCAGACAACGTTAAAAAGATATTTTTGATTTGAGGTAATTTTAAGCTAAATGAGATACAGTGAACGCGAACGACAGACATCCTTGGAAAAGCTGTGTTACCGGCTTTTTTGTGAATATTTATAAATAAAAAAATTACAGAATGTGGTTAAAGTCATGCCTAATAATGTACAAAAGGTTTGAATAAATTTGCTAAATTCATATTTATAAAAAAAATTCACGAAAAAAGTGCTTTTGTTTTAGGTTGAAGCCTAACTTCAAACTTCTAATTGTCAGATGTTTATTAAAAACAAAAAACAATTACAATAAATTACTACACAGCATCAAATTTGATTATTGAGTTAAAGAAATGCACATTCAAAAATTTAAGTATTTCATATCTACCAACAATTTAATAGCAAAAATTTTCAGTTGTACCGACAGAGATTTTTATGGCAGACAATAATGGAAGACTATATTTGAATTAGTTATTGATTTCCATTAACTTCAGTCTGTAACCAATAATTTACTTCATATAAAACCTAAAATATATTTTTCGATCAGAGTTAAACCCTGAGGTGATATAGAAGCTTGTAATGAATAATTCCAAAGTAAACTACTGTTCAAGTATCTCATCAATTAGGATCAGAAATTTGTGCTGCTGCCAATGCCGGAGTATTAAAGCTTATTCCTCTAATATTCAGATATCACCTACGCAAATTGTTATTATAATAGCAAAGGAGTCAAGACGGCTTAAACCACATTAGTGATTAGGCATATATTGCGAATGACTATATACAATAGAAATTTACATTTTTTACCCTCATTGATAAATTTTTATTTAATATTTTTTAACTTCAACTTTTTTTTTTTAACTTTAACTAAAAATCCAGAAAATTTTCTATAGTTTTCTTAGTTTTGGTTTAATTTGATTTTAGCTTTGCCTACTTCTAAATTATATTCTGAATTTCTTTGTTAAAAACAAGAAATATGAAACTCTTGATATTTAAAAAATCCTTAGCTTTTATTTGTTATTTAAGCAATTCCAGGTCAACAATTGAAAATCATATTCATAATTTGCATAACTTCATTTTAATATTCTCATAATTTAGGGCAGTTACAAGGCGTCGATCTAACAATAATGTTCAAAAGAAAATATTACGCAAGACCGAGTTGAATCTACGCAAAAATTTGACTAGGTATTGAATTTGTCTATAAGAAATTGTTGCTTTAATTTATCTGGTAGATATTCCATGACTAAGAAATTTTGTCTGACCGAATATATTTTACTTTTAGTAACTTTCACTTTTCAACTATTGAATACAATGTACAATAATAATATAACAGTTTTATCTAAATAATGAACAATGGATTATCTTACGCGAGTCCCTTTAACAGTTTAACACTTTTGATTTTACATGAATTTGAAAGCCTTTCACTTTTGTTTTCTTTAATACAGAGAAAGAGTATTTATTTTAATATTAATATGACAATATAGCTTTCTTTCTTTTTTCTTTTTGTGTTTAAACAATAAAATTAATTAAAATATATATTTCTTGATAAAAAAAACTATAACTACTGTAAAATAAATTATTGTTAAATAGATTTTTTATGCCAATTACTAAGGCTAACAAATACTTATTTATGCTTACATGTATACAAAATTACTTTGTAGCAATAACTTAATGAGTAATACAGAAAATATCTTTGGATTAAATTTAACGATATGCTTTCACTGTAATGTAAACAGGCCCATTGGGGGTGAAAAACTAAACGAAAAATTAAAACAAAAGTTTTAATTCCCTAAATTTATATCCTCCCTTTCAACGTTTATTTATCTATTACGAGAGATTCCAGGATAGGTTTACAACCCCACTTAAGCCCATATAGTGCGTTTACAGTGGCCAAGAATTCTAGTCAAACTACTTCATATATGGAAAGAAGTATTAATACTGGGTCCTAGTACTTTTTGATTAAGACATATTTCATCTGTCGAAAATTTGCTTATCTTTGTTATTGTAAAAACTGTTTTTCGTCTTCGAAAGAAAGAATTCGAAAAATTACTCAATATTTTTCTGGTGTGTTGCCACGAGTTATCTAATACTTTTTGCAAAACACTAGAAAAGAAAACTAGATTTAGATTAGTATATTTGAGAACAATACTAGAGAGCCCCCATACAAAATTCTAAAATTACAGAATACTAGACTAGTAGTTTGGCCACTTTAAACGCACTATTAAGAACGGTATCGAAGACTTCATCCAAAAACTTGACTTAAAAACTATTATACTAAATACACGTACATAACTTCTAAACTTTTAAGCTTACTTCATATATATTTATAACAAAGGATATGAAAATAAGAGTAAATAATTTACCTTAACAGGTTGCGGACGGTGGTACACACCGCTAATATTTTATTTGGTAGCGTGCCATCGGCATGTGGTTAAAAATAATTTTTTTATTAAACTCAATTTTTAATTTTGTGCTAAACAATATTTTGTGCAAGGCGCCACCAGATAAAGAATGGTATGATTTTCACGGTCATCCGTCGAAGAAACTGCGCCGTCCTCAACGTATTTAGCTAGAAATATGTAACTTGTTCTATATGTGTTAATGTAAGTAAATAATAGATTTAATGAGCTTATATAGTTTTTAGACTCGCTTTTAGTGCTATAATTCGCAGAATTTTCAGAGCTTGATACAAAAGCAAGGCCAGAATTAATATTACATACATATGTGTTATCTATGCTTATCTCTAATTTGGCATAATAGCACAGCTTCTGAATCCTAAAAAAATAATTATAAAAAAAAAAAAAATTAATGAAATTCGGCAGATTTCGTTGCAATAAAGTATAAAGCGAATTCCTGAGCAAATACTCTTGTACCCTTTCTAGGCAAAATAAAGAAAAGAAAACATACTAAATAGATAAAGACACTGTGTCTTAAGCACAGTGGGGAATCAATCTTTTTATCGATCGCTAATAATGTCCTGTTGTTATGCTGGTGAAGAGATTTTAATTTATTTATATTTTATATTTTATTGTAGATATGATAATATTTAACGAAGTAAGTTTTATTTAAAATAATTTGTCAAGCAGGAAGCTGTGAAAGTTTTCTTCTTTGACATATTATTTAGTTTTGTTGAATGCTAAATTAACTGGATTAAACGATTATTTAAAATAAATAATGCGTTGATTGTCATAATTATTCAGAAAGATATTTTTTCAAACAATAAAATTATTAAATAATAAGAAAATATATTTAAATAATGGTAATAAATATTTTATGATAATTAAGAGGAGAGGGAGATATTCTGGTTTAAAAGTTCAAAAAAAATAGATCTTTTTGTATATTTTCATAGCTTTACCCTATAAGGGTTAATCCTAAGAGGATTTTTCGAAAATTGAATAACGTCATACGTCATTTTGTGACGTATTTAGCGCTCAGTCTTTAAAACTTAAAACACGCTTTCCTCAACACTACCTTTTTTTTCATTTTTAAAAAATTCTGAAAGCCGAAAAAAAAAACAGGGAAGAAATGTAACTTATGTAATGCTGTAACTGCTGTAACTATAGCCTCGAAGAAAATTTTTTTTTCGGATCACTGAAAGGAATCCTTCTCACAATCCTTCTCCATTTTGCCGGCCTACGTTTTTTCAATTTTAATCTTCTTTTTATTATTAATATTTTATACTCTTAAAATATCAATAAAGAAAAAGAAAAAAAATGGATGGTAAAAATATTTGTTGGTGTTTTTTAATGGCGTCTGAAAAACACATAAAACTCGGGCGTCTAAGCTCGAATACCCCCTTAAGATAATAAAAATTTTATTTAACGATGGATTAATTAAATTGATTTCATTTTATGATAAATGTTGAAAATTAAAAATAATGCAAGGAACATAGAAATGGAAACCCAGCAAGAATATTTAAAGATTTAAAAAGCAATACATTCCCATAAAGAAATTTGCGCACAGGTTACAAAAAGTACAACAATTATCTCAAAGCTAGTGGATTCATTACACAACGATCAGAATTTACATTAGACACTAAAATTTGTCAAATCTTTACATACAAATATGTTAAATGCAGTTTTGTTTAAAAATTATCCATAATACCGCTTTGCATACAAGCAGATCACAATACAGGAGAAAAGCAAAAAAACAATATATAGAAAATTTAATAAATGAATTAATCTTTCGTCATTGACTACAGGTTTAATTCTAGTTCTACAAAAAAAAAAAACAAAATTATTTCGATAGTACCGGTACCTATTACACATGAGGAAACAACTCGTATTTGATGAGATACTAACAAAAGAAAAGGCATTTCCAATTGCATGAATTGTTTCTACATGTAGTAACGTTTGAAACAAATAATTATCGCTGAATTGCCACCGCCCCGTTTCTGTTACAATTTCCTTTCAGCTTGAGGACAGCAAAGCCCCCTACTTTTTGTTTATGCTTGACTTAACGCAGGTTTCAAGATCTTCTTTATGGTCATGGTAAAACAGATATTTTGTCTTTTCTATACCGCATGTTGTGGCTCTCAATTGCTTGCTTTAAAAGACAAAAAATTGATAAAGAGTTTTAAAGTCTACAGCCAAACTGCATCGTCTTATAAAAATGATTTTCATAATGGAGTAAAATGCTGCAACCAGCACCTTAGACTCCTGTCTTTTTATTTAGCTCCAACCTTTTGATCGATGTCTTTAGGGAGGTGTTTCATGTAATTTGAGGATGTCTCCATCCGATAAAGAAGAGCAATCACATTGTAGGGGTAAATTTTATATAAAAATCAAAATATATATCTTTTTTGCATTTTCTTTTGTTGTTTTTACTAACAACGTTGATGAATTCTTTTGCGCTTCAGTGACTTTCACATCACTGGTAAATGATGAATCAATTTCTGATAATGATTATAAAGGTTGACTTTTTTCTCTTTTATCAAAAAAAAAATTTGCATATTGCGTGAAAGGTGAGTATCTTCCGATGGGCGGATGAAAATTTTATTCTCATATTTAGGGACTTAATCATTGGGTGTATAAATAAATTCAATGATTTAAAAGTACTGAAAAACAAAATTACATGTTTTACATGTTTTTTTAAAAAATAAAAAAAAAGGAGAAGAAACAGACTTCTGTCCATTAAATTGTGGTTTATTTGTGTTGTTGAAAAAAGCATTCTAGCAAGACGAAAATATTGGTTTTAATTTAAAAAAACCAACAAAAAGTTCAATGCAAGCTTCTTTTGACGCACTTTTTTGTTTTAAAATTAATTAACATCGATTTTTAATTACTAAATATAACACGCTGAGATCTGGAAGTTGATCAACTGTCTTGAGGAAAGAAAAAACTCCAAAAGCGATAATTACATCGCAATATTAGTGCATTTAGGAGAGGAAATTACGAAAAAACAGTTCTCTATACTAGGAAGTAGTATAGTGATGATTCCCCAAAATAATACACTGTGTCATAATTCATTCAAAATTTTTATATACCGTATTATAGAAATTCAAGTTGGAGTTCCTTTCACATTATTCGTATCTGGTCATTGGGAGTTTTAAAAAGATGCGCCAAAGAAGAGATATTTTAACTTATATCGTCGAAACTAAAGATTAGAAGAATAAGAATAGTTTTGGAGATGAATATATCACTCTTGACCGAGTCTGATCCCGGAGTATTTGTCCTCATTCTGCCCCTACTACTACTACTACTACTACCAACAGTCAAAACTATTAAGAAATACTCAGCGGGAAATTTTTGTAGCGCTCGTATACCGAGCTTAATTCGAGCGCTCTGTTACCATATTTATTCAGAGCACAATCCGAGCGCTCGAATTGAGCTCTTTTTTAATATGAATCATCATATGAGGGCTCCATTACTGCTCACGTGCCGTTTTGTTTTCAGTTGTCTAGACATAGAAAAATATTATTTCCATGCAAAGTCAGAGCTTAGAAATTTGCGTTGACAATTTACTTTGTGATTATTAGTGAAAGCTAGCAAACGTGTTTTTATAAGTGTTCAAGTGATAAAATTAAAAAGATTGTTAATTAAATTATAAATTACATACATAAAAAAATTAAGACAAGAGTTGGTAAGTATAAAATATTTTTTCTAATTAAAGGTAAGAATTAGAAAATATTAACTTTTGGTTCTATATTTTTTCCAGAAAATGTTTAAGCCGCAAAAAAAGTACTTGACTTCATGTGAGGGGAAGGAAAATGAGCTACAAGGTATTTCGTATTTATGAATTAGGCTTAAAATATTGTTTAATAAGTTTTAATCATTTTATTAGAAGAAGAAGGTAAGTGTTGCAAATGCTGCAAAAACACAAAAGAAGAGTTGCAACAGCTAAAGGCAATGATGTCACACCAAAATGTGATTCTAAAGGAGCTTTACAATAAATTTGTGCCGGAGAAATCCCACTTAAACGTTTTTCCTATTAAAAATATGGAAAGCTTGGAAAAAACCTTAGAAATAGGGGAAAATGATGCGGTAAAATTTCTCACCGAAAATGTATAACTTTTTTTATTACTTATTATTATAGGCTACCTACATAAAACAAATAGTTGGCACATCTCCCCTACAAAAATGTTTCAAACTTTGTTTTGGAAGTGACTTTATATTCGAAGTGAATTGGGATGGAAACCAGAAGAAGGTGGCAATTAAAAACTATAAGTTTTTTAACACCCATCTTTTCGGTAAGATTTTATACATAAATCCAGATATAAATTATGTTTCCTTGGTTAAATTCTTGCAGACGCTTTGAAAAAGGAGGATTATGGATACCATAATTTCGAAGAAGATATGCGGAAGTGTTTTAGATTCTGGAAAAATGCCGCATATAGAGCAAAGTATGACCAAAAAAAGAAGAATGAGGCATCATGTAAAATTTAGAATTAAAAAAGTAATTTTGTTTTAAAAAAAAAAATTAAAAAAGTGTTAAAGCAAAAAAAACTTTTAATTCGCCAAAAAAGAAATTAAAGAGCTCCTAAATCCCTCTAATCCGAGCGCTCGAAAAGCTCTTAACCCTGAGCGCTCGAAAAGATCTTAATCCGAGCGCTCGGAAACTGGACACGTAGTGTAAAAACGTTAATGAAGGCTCTTATGAACGCCGAGCACTCGGTAATGATTTAGGAGCGCTCGAATAGGTCTCTCCGAGCGCTCAATTTCCCGCTGATATAGCAAGGGCTAACAAATACCTACAAATCTTCAATAAAACTTAATAACAAATTTAATCGATAAATAAACCAAGCATGGATAGAAAATTAACTTTTCTCTCAAATACCTTTATTGTTAAAAGTGCGAAGTGGCTTTATAGTTATTATATTTAAAAATTATTCTCGAAAAGCTTGCATTCCACTTTTCTAGGATATAATAATACAGAAAATAAATATTTCTCTTATGTGACTAAATACGTTTCGTTAATACATATATTTATAGCCTGCTTGAAAAAAATTTAGCATGCAATGGGTCGTGACAAACTTTCAAAACTAACCCAGACTAAGATAATTTCTTTGTGATAAAATATTTGAAAAAATGCCGTCCATCAGAATACAACAATATCGACTGGTTCAATATTTTTATCTGATCAAAATAAGAAAACTCTTTGGTTT
Organism: Acrocera orbiculus; assembly: GCA_947359355.1. Classification (NCBI taxonomy): domain Eukaryota; kingdom Metazoa; phylum Arthropoda; class Insecta; order Diptera; family Acroceridae; genus Acrocera; species Acrocera orbiculus. Next base: position 25,848,686 of record OX375756.1, on the reverse strand, counting down.
AAAAATGTCCAATGAGCATGTATTAAAAGGGACCAAAATGTAAACAACTTTTTAAGATGCCATAACAATTTCCTGGCTCGATATAATAATTTATATCATCTTAAACTGCTTTCCATTATATCATTTGTAAGTAAACCATTACCGGGGCTATTGATCACAGTGCCAAGAGTTTGCCAAAACTCAAACAAGAAATAAATTTTAAATGTGTTCCCATTGATTACTTTGCAGCACCTGAAAATTTTATTTGGACACTTAAATCAATTTGGTCCACTCGAATGCAAAAAAAAAATTGGTCTTTAATCTGCTTTCAGACAAAATCCAGGATATAATTTGTACTCAGTATTGTACCTGTTGTAGTTGATTTAAATCGATCACGATATATTGAAGAAACAAAAGATGGAATCATTTTTATTCCTGTTGTTGTTGTTGTTGTTGGTAAATTTGATATCTGGACAATGCCAAAAAAAATTAAAAAATAATGAAAACAAGTTTAAAAAACAGAGCAAACTTCAAGTAGTGTAAGAAATGGGCGTGATCTGATTTGTTATTACAGATTACAGGATATTTAAATTAAAAGCTAAAGGTTGGATTTTTCAATTGTTTTCGGAAAATTTGACAAGTTGTTTTTTGTTTTCCCTGATACCAAATGACTACAATTTTAAAATTACAAATAAACTTTTGATTATAGCGTAAAAAAAATGAATGGGCGATGGTAGGTGGATTTTTTTAGCATTCACTTCAGCTCCTTAGCAAAAGGCAACTCTTTCTTATTGCTTTTAGAGAACAACACAAATCATATGTTACTCCTTCAAAAAAACTCTCTTTAGGCAATTTACATTCGCTTTCACGTACACTTAATATAATAAACTGCCAATTCATATTTTCGGACATTATTCTTGAACAAAAATAAGTTGAAAAAAAATTGACAAGAAAATTTTAAGGAAACAGTAGTAAATATCTAAAACAGATTTTTGAAAAAATCTTATGCTATTGTATGCTAACATATGAAAAGCCCAAAATGATGAACTTTAAGAGACCGAATCAATAATAAAGAAAGCACATTGGTTTAGTAATTAATATCCTAAGGCAGGGGTCGGCAACCTTTTGAGCCTGAAGAGCCAAAAATTACAATTTACAAAATTTCAAAGTTTTTAAAGAGCCACAAATATTTTTCTAGGCAAAAATAAAGAGTATAAAAAAAAAAAATAATCTATTTATTTATTAGAAAAAATATCTATTTATTCAGATATAAGTAGTGATTTTCACAACAAATTAAGTTATATATATATGAAATATGGATAATTACTTATTATTTAAGTAAAAAATTAAAACAATTAAGCAAAAAATTGAGTAATCAAATTCAATGGGAGTGTTGGCTTTGCATAGTTTTAGAAATTTTTGATAAATTTGGTTCATAACTTGTTGTTTTCAGCTTCAAGCACGACTCTAAGTTTTCATTTGTTATTTGGCTTCTTTGTTTACTTTTGATTATATTCATACAAGAGAACGCTTGCTCGCACGAATATGTAGATCCGAAAATAGTCAGCACTCCAAAAGCCAACTTCTTCACCTCATTGTAGCAATCTGGGAGGCTATTCCAGGCATCGAATATGAGTGCCTCCACTCGCGGGATTTCTTTCAAAGCTGTCCATTTTTGTTTCGTTACGTACATACATTTCTGGACCTCCAACTCTTCCAACTTTCTTTTCAACTCTGTAAATTTCCCACTCCACAAAGCTTTACTTTTTAAATCGATCAATTGCAGTTCTAGAGACCCAATATCAATTCCAAATGGCTCAATGTGCATTTCGTTAGTATTTGTGTTGAGAGGATTTACTATGAATGCTAGAGTGATTTTGTTAGTTTTGAATTGCTCAAATCGGTCAGCAAATTCATCTTTAATTTTTTTTATAACTGTGCTGAAATAACTCATGTCAGCAGTAGCACTGGTCTTATCGCGATATTGCTTTAAAAATGGAAAATGAAGTAATTTACCACTCTGAATATCTTCTGCAAAAAGAATTAATTTTTCTCCGAAACATACCAATTCTTCCACCAAAACATAGGCTGGATTTCCCCTTCCCTGCAATTTTTGATTAAGCTCATTTAATTTTGATGTGATATCCACCATAAAGTAAAATTTTTGCAACCATTTATCGTTCTCTAATTCAGGGTGATAAATGCCTTTTTCATTGAGGAATGTTTTTATTTCATTAAAGCACAAAGCAAAGCGTTTCAACACCTTACCTTTGGAAAGCCATCGCACTTTATTGTAAAGAAGGAGGTCGGAGTACTGAGTCTCCATTTCATTTAAAAATTCTTTAAACTGACGATGGTAGAGTGCTTTTGACAAAATGCTGTTAGTAATCTTGATTACCAAATTCATGACGTCAACTATTTCGGCCGGAAATGCTTGAGCACAAAGCGCTTCTTGGTGTATTATGCAGTGAAACGTAAGAATTTCGTGGTTTATTTTACTCTGAAGAATTCTTGTTGCGCCTTTATTTTTTCCTGTCATACTTCTGGCTCCATCAGTTGCTATTGAAACGATTTTATTTAAATCAACGTTATTGTCTTCCAGGCATTTTTGCACAGCATTCGCTATATCTTCCCCTCTAGTTTGCCCCGAAAGTGGTAACAATCCTAAAAGTTCTTCTTTTGGACCTTGGGAAGACATATACCTGACAAAAAGGGCGATTTGTGCCGTGTCATTTATGTCGCAAGACTCATCTATAGCAAGTGATAAGGCAGAAGAAAGTTGAATATCTTCCACCTGCAAATATGTTACATTTGAAGACATTTTAGCTATTCTATCCTGTACTGTTTTAGCGGAGAGTGGCAAATCTTTGATTTTTTGTAAGATTTCTGGTTTGTTTTTTAAATCGCGAAACAATTCTTCAGATGCACGTATGAAGCATTCTTTCACATAGTCACCATCTGTAAATGGTTTGCCTTTTTTTGCAATTTCTAGTGATACCACGAAGCTTGCCAGATTAACATTACTTGTAGATTGCACCCAGTTACTTAACATAGAACTTGATTGCAGTTTTTGTTTTTTGAGCTCGTCAACAGCTTTTTTTCGTTCTTCACCGGCAGGATATTTTCTAGCAAACTGGCTATGTTTTGTAATGAAGTGTCTTTCCAAATTTGATTTCTTATTGTGTGCGAGTTTTTCGTGGCAAATGAGACAAGTCGGAAAGCCATCCGAGTTGCATATGAAAGCAAACGATTCCGTCCAATCCGGATTGAATTCTCGATTTTCTTCTTCAGTTCTTCTCTTTTTTTTTGTAGATGCCATGCTGTAAAATTATTATTTTGTTATTTAACACAGCTGATGACAAGTTTTCCAATTATTTACTATGTCGATATATACCTACGTAAATACAGACGTGAAGCTGTATAATGAAATATATTAAATATATTTCCGAAAATAAGGAACAAACACTATTTTCGGAATATTTTAACTATTTGAAATATTTAAAATTTTTAAATATTTAATTTTTTAAAAAGCAACAAGAGCAAAAAGTCATATGTCTGAAAATTTACACTATTTAAACTATTAAGAAACCGCTCTTTTTTTATTATATCAAATAAAACAAAAATTTCACTTTTTTCAATCGTCTAATTAACACCAATAAAATGAACACATGATAGTTCGTTTTTTTCAGAAATCTTTGATTTACTTTGATTATCCTCAAACAGAATATATATTTAAGGTTTTGTCCCTCACAAATATTTCAATCTCTTATAAATGTTAATGTTTCAAATTTAACGATATATTATTGTTGTTGCTCTATTTGCTGCCAATATTTTTTCTTTTTTCCTAAAAGCTGAGTAAGAAATCAAATAAAACCTCAAACGGATCAAGTCAAGAGTGATTAAAGAAAAGAAAAATTTAGTGTCAGCCTCTTACATATTAAAAGAGAATATAACAACACAAGCAATGCTAAAATCAAAATAAACCGAACTCCTAAAGAAGTAGAAAAAGTCAAAACATTTTGTTTATTTAATTTTTTTGTTTTTTGATTTTAAATTTTCAAACATTGAATCCGAACCATTTAAAATTTTGTTAGGTATCAATAAAAATATAACCCAGACGTGTGTAAAGAATGTCTACTTTAGCTGCACCCCCACAGCAATTCAATATCAGATCGTTGTGTTTTGTTTTTGAGAAAGTATGATATCTTTGTTTTTGTTTTTTTGATAAAGGAGTACAAGTGGCTAACAGTGGGTAAACATGGTGAAACGATTCAGAACGGTTTTTAAATGCTTTTTTTTTTGTTGATGAAATTAATAATATCTGCGTATGGAACTAAAGAGCCGCAGCTTCACATCCAAAGAGCCGCATGTGGCTCGCGAGCCGCAGGTTGCCGACCCCTGTCCTAAGGAGACAATTTTTTTATCAATTGTTAAAATCTGTTTTAGTTATTTTTAAGGCTAAACAAAAATTTCCAACATAAATCAAGAAGGTCCAGCTTAGTTTTAAGGAATCCTTCTTTAAGGTCAAGTTAAGATATCAACTACAGATACAAAGATAATATCAACAATTTCGCTAAAACTAAGAATCTATTTAACGTATTCACGATCACAGTAAAGCATGAATCCCATATATAGTGTTGGATTCATTTTATCCAAGTATATATAGCAATCGATCATACACATATATCACATCTTGAATAATACTTTAATTTGACTCAAATGGAGTAGTAGTAAGTGTTGCACCATGGTCCAGCTGGGATTCAGTCAGTACAACATAAATACATTCATGTATATCAATAATCATGTCTACATTGTGTTACATATGTAGCTGGTATCATAGAGAGTTTGTAATTCTTATAACAGTCATAAAATATTGGAATTCTAGAAAATTCTATTTATTGGTTAAATTAATACTATTCGTTTAGATTCTGATTAATTTAGTTATTCAAGTAGCGATATTTTTCTGTTCGCAAAACAGGATCTTTGGTAGATATGCGTCTTTGAAAAACCTTTATAATATAAAAAAGAATTATCTGCTTTTTTATTAATTACATTTTAGTAGTTCCGTTCGATTTGTATAGCGTTGAAAGTCTATATAAATACACGAAATATTATCTGACTTGAGAGATAAAGAGAAAACAGAGTTAACTTTTGGTAATGAGTAATAGCAATTAACAATAATTCTATTTGACTTATTTGCTGTACTCTAGTCGCTTATAAGATTGATGAGGTATGTATACCGAAAAGTATCTCAATAAACTTGCTTTATTGGTGGCATAATAATGATGGAAAAAATTTTTAGTTAGCATGCTAGAAATTACAAAAAGTGTATTTAGATCAAAATTGAATACGAAAAAGTAACATTTACAGTTAGTGTTTAAGAAACAAGTTGTATATTTGAACAACTTTAACATGAGCATGAAGTTAAAATATAACCTGTTTTTCTGAGTTTCCTGAGTTTTGTATTTTTCTAAAATTAAAAACAAAATAATAAGACTTAATAATAATAATAATAATAATAATAATAAAATAAAGTTTTTACAATTCCCAAATGGACTGCTTTATTATGTCTTCTTTTCCTTTGAATTCTCTATTATATCTTTAACAGGGGAATTTGTAGCATTAAAAATAAAATAAGAACACTTAATAATATTAATAATAAAATATAACTTAAAAAAATAAATTAACTAGCCGGACCTTTGTTGCATTCGATACAATGAAATTTTCTTATACCCTCGTGAACGTCACGGATATGAACTTTCACGCTTCCATTCCGCGTGAAGGTTTTTTCACATCTTGGACAAGAGAATTTCGTTTTTTCCTAATAAACAAAATAATAAGACTTAATAATGATAATAAAAAATTATAACTTTTGTCTTCCTTGTTTATACATGTTTCGTTTCTATGTAATGAATTAGTCTGTCTTTCCTGATCAGTAGATTACATATCGTACAAACGACTTTTATAGACTTATCTAATTTCTCTCTTGTTTTTAGGTGTTCGCTTTGTATATGGTAATTGATAAATAATTAATAAAAACTTTTTTTTCTCTTTTTACCGCGTGCAATTCTATTGTATTGATTATCAAGTCATACCTTCTTATGAAAGTATCCCCACATGTGTCACAAGTAAATTTTCCATTTCTCTAAAAGTATAACTAAAATAATAAGATAATAAAATAATAATAATAAAAAAATAAAAACATTTTTCTTTAAGACGTGTTGGTGCTTTATATGATGCTCCAGGATATACTTTTTGTCAAAGATTTGTCACAAGTGTGACAATGGAATTTCCCATTTTACTAAAATTATAAACAAAATAATATGATAATAATCATTAAAATTAATAACTTAAAATTAAATGAACAAATAATTTTTATTTGAAACGAGATTTGAATTCAGAGTTAAAATAAAAAAATACTTGAAGCTTTTGGATATATTACAACTGTAAATTCTTAAAATGTAGTGACAAAATTATGTGCTTCAAAGGCATCGAAATTTTTTCATTCAAATATAGAATTCTTAATAATAAGAGCTTAAAATTGTAGGTACACAAAATGATTAGGAAAATTTATTTTTCCCAGTATAATCTGTTCGTTCTTTAAAGAGTAGTAAAAATAGTTTTTCCGGTAGATAGCAAAATTCAAATTGGTTTTCATCTTTTCTTACGTCCTTAGAATTTCCATTATAGTTCAATTACTCATAGCAATGAATTAGTTTTAATAATAAAACACAGCATTTATTATTAATCGTTTCTAAACGTGGAATACCAGGTGGTGGATTTTTAGAATTTTTTTCTTCAAAGTATGTGGTGCATGATAAAACTTCCAACATAATTCAGAGTGTTTTCGTAATTTCCATTGAATTGTAAATTCCAACTGAATCACCTGCAGCTCCTGGATGGCCACTGTTTATAATCTAATATAATTTAACTAGTAACACGATTGGTGTTTTCCTCATTTGAAAGATTTAAAGGTTAAAAATTCTACTTTTTACCAATTGTATTTGCAAAGTTATTGGCTGATCCTAAAGGATCTAGTAGAACTACTAAATTTTCTAGGATTAGGAACGTATTTTATTATATTCCTTCTATTAGCTTGCATAAAAATCTTCAATTGTTAATAAAAAAAACTTTCTATTCATCCAATCAAGTTCAAATAAATTTTGATGAGCTGGCAGTGGATGACAATTGATGTTAATATATTTAGTTCAAATATTAAATCATTAATTATATTTAATGAACTAATTTTTAGTTTTATATGAGAGAAAAACTTCAGAAGACCGAATAAAACTAAGTCAGAATTTTGAATTCAGAAAAAGGAAAAAACAATCTCACTGAATGGGAATAAATGAGAAATATAAGTTGTAATATACTTTAAAAACTTTTTTGTTATATTACTTGTTTATATGATCAAATGGAAAAAAAAAAACAAAATAAATTTCGCTACCTTACAAAACAGATCCACTGTACGCAAGCGAACGTATAAGCTAAATTTTAACTTTTCCAAAAACGCCGGTGATTTATCTGAAAAAATTATTTTGGATATGAACATTTTCTTTACTAAATAGGTACCAGGTTTCTTAAAAATGGAACAAAATTAGGAAAGCATTGATCTTTAAAAATGATTTTTAAAGCTGTTTAAGGCAAATAAAAAAGATTTTTCGGAACCGGATTTACTGTGCCGCATTGTTAAAAAAAAGTCATAATCATGAAAAAATGGCGTATAATAGAAGTTAAAAAATTCTTCTCCAGTAAAACTATGACTTCTCACAAAGCAATGACAAATTTTATTGATCAAATTACCAAATACCACAATTAAATTAGGCAAATTTACTGAAGAACTTCAAAAAAAACTGAGTGAGAAAAATTTGGATGGAATAATGAGTTCATTGCGGAAAGTGAACCTCATTTAAGAAACAAAAGCAAACCTTTCTATAAAACAGGAAGAGAAATGTTGGAAAAGCCTTGGCCGCTTTTACTTATCCCATTCCTGATAGCTTGCAGTATTACTACACCAAAAAAAATTTTGATTCTAGGTCTATAGACTTCAAAAATATGTACCAAATTGAAGTGAATAAATTAAACCATGAGACATGATTTATAACACATTAACATTCTTTTAAATGTTGTAACATGAAAATCTATAAACATTTGGTTATATTATTTTACAAATATTTTGCAATAAGACATTTTTTCTAAGTTTTTTTAAGACACAAGTATGAAAACTATTTTCCTTTTAGTAGTTTCAAATTCAAAAATACAAATATTGTTTGTAGATCTTCAAACTCTAAAATAATTTGTAATAGGCAACATTGTACACTACATTCAACAACTTTTCATAAACAATTCTACGAAACATTTGTTAAAGCTTTGTTAAATTCTCTTATTACAAATTTGCCACCATTGCTTGCATTGACTCGCAATCAAAACTGAATTATATTTATTTTATTTTTTATGAACTCTCGCTTTTGTAGTTACGTGACACGACAATGCTCTCAAATATGAACCTTTTTCACAAAGCCAAGACATATTTTACACTCATATCTCGATTGCTTGGTTAAATAGCCAACGTTAAGGCACTAAAAATGTCATAAATTAAATTTAAAAACATAAAAAAAAAGCACACAACTTAAATGCTCACCAAGTAAGTCTAACGTTTTAACTAAAGGTCTATAAGTCTTTTGAATGTTGTTTTTTAAGTCTACGTTTAAGGACGTTCCAGACGGCGGGATATTAGCGATGCTGTATTACAAATTGTTGACGGTAAGCAAACAGAGAAGTTTTATTTCAAAAAGTCAATCGACATGAAACCATTCTATGCTTTACAAAATGCACGCATATATGAGAATTAGTTTGCTATTTGTATGGTAAACGCTTTCAAAGTGGACATTATTTTTAAGTAAACAAGAATAAAATGGATAAAACAAGAAAATGAGATCACCTAGAACATATGGAAATATTCACATTCTAACTAGCTTTAACATGTTGGATATTAAATTCGTGGGATGCGTGTAACATCAATAACGTTTTTTTTACAATCAAATTCAATAAATTGATTTATAAGAATCATCCAACGTGTACTATTATATTCGGTTTCTTTTAAAAGCAAAACATGTGCTGCTATGTTATGAGAAATGAGATCTAGTTTCGGTTGGTAGAAATTTCTACAAGTAATCAGGCAAAAAATATAAAATTGTCGATCATGTAAATAGAAAATTTTTATTAAGTCCTTAATGGAATAATATCAAAACAAGATGAAAAGCAAGGAACTACATGCAACTGACCTGTTTATCATAATGTTTATCATTACTTTCACTTTTGGAAAATAAAAAATTTTCAAAATCTTAAGGCGTTTTAATTCTGCTTCTGACTTAATATCAGAATATATTAATATCTATTACAATTGTAGCATTAATATTTTTCATAGTATTATCGCAGTGCATCCTGCTTCCTAAACTATCAATGATACACTCACTACGAGTTTTGATAGCAAAAATCACTAATTTTTACTAATTTCTTATCTTTTGTAACGTTTCCTTAGTGGGGAAAATGCTTACCAGTTTCTTTTGCTAAAATTCATGAGCTAATTTGGTGAAACAATGAACTAGCAAGAAATTGAAAAGGTAAAGATGTAGGGAAAATGTGAATTAGCAAATTTATATTATACCCCGCAGTAATTTGTTACACCTAAAAAACAAAACAATGTATTCTTTTGAGAAATCCATAAAAAATTTTACAAATATTATTTCTTTAATATGAAAATCTATAAAATATCTAAAGTTTCTCTTTCTCCCCAAGTCTTATTGTAAAGTTATGACACTAAATTGGGAGAACATGAAAAAAAACAAAAACAAAATTTTTCTTACTTTACTTTAATTTACTTAAATATCTATATTCTTTGGATCTCCGATGATTTTTTTCTGTCAATGCAATAAAATAAGGCAGTAATGAGCCTGAAATAGGCAATATTAGAACAAAAAGTTCTTACGGAAATATATTTCCCTTTATATCAACATAAACATCAGAGCATTGATTCACTTTCTCTTCCTTGTAATTCAACTAATTAAATGTTTTATCTTAGAATAAGTGGATAAACAACATTTATGGTATTTCCATTTAATGCAAAAATAAACAATTTTTGGCGTTTCCACTGTGTAGCAAGCAACATATAATTCACCATTGGCAAAACATGGATTTTCTTCAATCCAGCAAAGTTAAGTGATTTTTTATGCGCTTTATTTATTGTGATTGCGAAAGCAAGCCACATCGGAAATTGTACTCCGAAAATTAAATTTATCGGAATAATTAGAATGTATGGAATTAGTATATCTTCTCCCTTTACATTTACCATTAATAGTTGTTGCTTTAATCACATTTGGCATTAAATTCTTAATAGAGATCCTTATCCCATTACATAATTTTGGTAGATCTGATATGATAACTTGTCCTTGAATTTTGAATGTGGGCATAAAACATTTTTAAGGACGATATCATTTGGAAGCATAAGAATATTTTTGACAAATGGTTTGGAAAACGTAGTAGAGCCATATACGTAACTTCAAATTGGCTCGGGTGGGACCTCAAGTTTGGCAAATTAACTTTATCATTCAAGCAACATATTCCTAGTGTTTATAGTCTCTAAAGGATCAAATAACATACGGTTACAAAATTTCATTGAAATTGGTTGAGCAGTTTCGGATATTAGCGTAAAGGAACATCGTGACACAAGATTTTCATATATATAAAAGTGTTTACCAAGGATAAGCGTTAAATGAAAAACATTCTATAAAAGAAAATATAAATAATGGAGATGATTCTCCAACATCTAACAGAACTGCAAGAAGTTATTTTTTTTTTGTGCAGCATTTTCCTAATTTAATGTCAAAAAGTGATATTCAAAAACAAATACAGAAATTATAAATTTTCTGATTTTAAATGTCCAGAAAACAACCTTAAATATGTATCCCGTATCGTGGATATATGCCAAAATTGAGTTGTTATAGTAGAAAAACTTTGTCAAATCACAAAATCATCTAAACTACAGGTAAAAATTCCAAAAATCATTTTTACTGTCATTGTCATCGTCATTAGCGCTAAATAATGATGCGCAAGTAAGACAAGTTTTCTTTTGAAAACAAGTTTCATTACAAGAATCAGTAGCTAAAATTTAAAATAAAAACATTATAAACTAATTCCTTCACATTTTGAGCAAAGTAATTGTGAGCGCGAATCTTATCGAAAAAATTAATTTAACACTGTCCTCTTCTGCTATACATTTATAAAATTATATATATGTATGTATATTCCCAACTTCTATATCATCTCCTCATATTTGATTCAATGGATTTTTCTCCCATTTTGTCATATCATCATATCATTCCAGAAATACTACCACTAAAATCTTTAGTTGCAATAAAATCAGATACATCTAAGTCACTAAACTTTGTGGCCAATATATAAGTTAAAAAGTTATATAGCCTCAGGTCTCATTAAATTCTTTTGGACAAATAAACGAATAGAAGTAACAAGTCAACATTATGTCAAATGAAGGTCTTTTGCTTTTTGGTCGAATTTAATTAATCGGTTGACTCGCATACTGATGAAGCATGAATTTTATATAAGCATTGTTCTTTTTGGAAAACTTGTTGTCTCTGGCAAGATGAATATAACACTCAATCCATGACTGATAGGTGTAGACAGTTTTAGTGTCATATTATAAATTGAAATACATTTGGTTTAGATATCACTTGAAGATTTCCTATGCTAAATTATTTTAAAGTAGTATAAAATATTTTTTGTTACCTTAAAAACATTACTAATCTAAATACTAAGCCTGTTTCAAAGTTTGTCTGCCATAGTAAGAGGAGTATGAATTATTTGCAAAAGATAAACTTTTGAACGAAATGGACAAAACAGTGAAATATTTAGAATATATCCACGTTGTCCGATCAAATTATTTAAGACTCTGGAATTTAGGCTTTTGTTAACTCCATACATTCCCCATTTCAATCGAAAATTTGATTGTAATTAAAATTTTCTTTTGCTGCTAATGAGTAGCAAAATTTCCAAGACGGTCTCTTTGGACAACAATATAATTCTTGGTTGATATTTTAGCAGGCGGAAAGACCAGAAATACCTTAGCAGCATACCAAAGTTAATTGAGACTTAAACTCTTAAACTTTATGCTAAAAATTTGTTAACATCAAATTTTTTGTTTGTTTTGTGATTGCCAAGAGGTACATAATAAAGGTACAATTACATTTCGAATTGTTGCGTTTTTTTGTTTGTTTTTAAAAGTAACATTTTAAATTTAATTTTTTATTTCTTTCATTTTAGTTTTTTTTTTTTTCTTTTTCGGAATTGGATTCTTTTATACTACCATTTAGATTAAATTGAAAACACATTATTACAAGGCTATAACAAAAAAAATTTTCATTTTAATCCATTCGAAACAGCACAATAATCAAGTACTTCACCGCTAACCACGACAAATAATCGCAAATTAAAAGACTTTGATGTGTTTCATAAACTATTAATTACTTTCAGCTTCTGCACTGAGCAAATAAATCGATTTGTGGCTTTAGTGTTTAACGCTTCATGGTAACGTTTAAAAAAACAAAAAAGCCCCGCCATTGGTTTAGCGTCACTTTTGCTCTGTATCATAATACTTGCCTCTTATAATATCAATTTACTTTTACTGTTACACACTACAACTAAATTTTTAAGTACTTTTTACATGAGATATTATTTCTCAGCTTACTAATTTATTTTAGAGAATTTTTCATAAACCCTTGGTAGGGGAAGTAATACCACAAGATATTAATTGAAAAGCATTCAAAGGGATTCGACAATCGAATTACGACTTGGGAATATATTTATCAGTATAACAAAATTATTCTTCAAAAGTTATAACATGAAATTGAAATTAAATTTGTTTTTTATGATCACACAAAAGTAAAAAGGAAACAACACACTCAATCCACATTATATTTAAATGGCATGGATGAATACTTGGTGTTTTAGATTAAATAGACACAAATACTACTGCATTCTAAGCGAGCTTGGGATTTTCGCCTATTCATCCTTTAGGAAAGACAAAATGAAAAAATTATTAGGCTGTAATAAATCAAGCAATTCCCAAATATATCTCATTTCGATATACAGCCAGATTTTGGTTCTTGTCTATCTTGAGATAAACAGTCTTAATTTTAGACACTTTTCAGCTTTTCGTCGTATTATAAGAAAGAGAACATCGCAATCAAAGCCTATATTGAATTGAATATATCAATTGGCATATTAGGGAGTTAAATTTCGTTAAAATCTCTTCAGTAAATGTGCCCTTGACCGTCGTCAAGAATTGGAATAAATAAAAAGTTTAGGCTTACTAAAAAGTCTTATTATTAAATAGTCAATTCCTGCTCGATCTCATTACTTATCCATTAAAAAAACATTTATGACAGGATCTACTGACTTATTCCAAACAAGTGTACTGTTCAAATAAAAATAAGCATAAGACAATCAATTTGGACTGTAAGAAGAAATGATGTTATTCATCTCTATGACTTCATTAATTATTTGTCAAAGATAGAGAATACAACAATTTTGTTGTATTCAGCATGCGACTGCTGATGACAAAATTTAAGACTCTATGTCCTTTACCAGTTGTTCGAAAAGGAGGACAATGTAAGAAAATTGGAAGATTGTGGCAATGTTATAAAATTTTTGATTATAATTGCGATTCCTGACGTAGCTGTCAGAAAACACCATAGATTTACAAATTACATTACACAGATCTTTTATAATAAGATATCATTTTTAGGTTTTGGTTCTTATAAAAGTATCTTTAAATCGCACATAAGGACTACAGCGATATAAAAACTATCAAGCTCTTATTTTCTACCATTTTCAGTAGTTTTGTTATTGATGAAATAATTCATTCAAATTGTAAGCTACTAAACGATCACTTTTTGATCGTTTAATAACAAATAAAAAGTGAGAAAAATTGTTGCATATGGCCAAAATAGTATAGTGCAAAATGACTTTAAGCCACTTTTGATTATGTCACTTATCTATATCTAACACTTAAGTTACCAATGTCTATAAATTTCATATAAATTAGAAAAAATGGCTAATTCCATTTTAGGGCATTTTTCTAAGAAAACATTTTTTTTTCCTCTAAATTATTACATTTAATAGCATAAGTTATTCAACTACAAATATGATCGATATTTAAGTAGAAAACATGACTTTTTTACAAATAAAATAAGCAGCCTTTCACTTGAATTTTTGATGACCCATAATCTTAACTGAACATTGGCATTTTATTACTTGACAAACGACATTTAAAAATACTTCAGATCAAATTTGAGATTATTTCATCTGCTTCTGGGAATTGAATGTTATAAAAATATATTTCTCATTTAAACATATGGTTAAGTTTTAAAAAAAAAATATAATAAAAAATCTCTTTTTGCAGCTAATCTTCATGACGAATTAGCCGTACCCAGATTTTAAAAGGAATCAGACTGATATCATAATCAAAATAAAAAATAATATTCCAGATTTAATCCATTAATACCTAACTAGTTTAACGTTATACGATCAATAGCTGATATTTATTCCTTTGAATGAAAAAATATCAACGTTCAGCTTAGAAAAAAGCTACCGAAACAATCAAACAACACCCACAACTTTTAAATTTATAAAACTTTTAGTATATTGGCCGTTCTCTGTGTATATCATATTTTGTTATGTAATCTTAAAAATTCAAACTATTTAATACACAAGGATTAATGCCACACCCTAAGAACCGAACTCAAATTCTTTCCCACTATTAATGCAATGGCAATGCCTTTCAGCACTTTTCTTGTCTACTTAATCCCGGGACTTTCAACTCAATATCATCACAAATTGTGTCTTCGAAAATTGATATAAAAAAAAAGTGGATAATGACTACTATAGCTTAAACAAGACTAGTGACCTTTATCTTATTGAATCCAATGGCCAATAATCTTGTCAAAGTCTCCAACAGGAAGTGTTTCAATCTCAATGACATAGCATCGATCAAAATTAATTAATCATTAGATTATTGTTTCTTTTTTAATATTGGAGTAAAGGGTTTAACAGTTACCAATAATACAATAAATCGATGATATACAAGACTTGGAATAGGATATTAACTATCAATTGAATTTAAGAATAAACATAAATTATAATCTATCTGGCAAAATATTTAAGTATACTTAACAGAACAAAAATCTAATAGCTAAGGATTTATAGAAAGGGGATAAGAGAATGTAATACAAATAATAAAACTATTTCCTAGACATACATAATTTAATATTTGAGTCTTTTTCAAGCTTGAGATTTGATTTGGCGTGTATACACGACAAACACCCTGAACTTGATAAAGAATTCTTGTTAAGCCACAAGTCTGCTACTTACAATTAGAGCTTAGAACCATGTAATTAGCCTAAAATACTTTTTTCCAAAAGATTCCATAACTCACTTCATATCTTGTTGTTTTCTTAACCGTAATTAATTTAAATAAATACAGGATCCGAGTCATATACGACATCATGCAACTAATTTCAATTTCAATTTCATTTTCGAAATAATATGCACGACACAATGAGTGAAAGCGTAGTATTTAGAAAAATATTTGTAATTGAAAAACTCAAATTATTTGTACGTAAATTTATAATTTTTAGGTTACAAAAGGCTGAGAGGGAAATGAAAATAGCGTTTTTTTTTTTGATTTGGTAGCGAAAGACGACAAAATGCGATTCGAAATTCAGTTGATTCCAAAAAATTGCGACATAATCTTCTCGGCCATTTCTCCTGTTTATCGCTATTTTCGACTGATGATCTTTTATTTTTTGACTTCTTGTTTCTAATCCAGGAAATAAAAAACATTGCACTCTTTCTGAAAACATATGTTTTATAATTTAATAATCGAAAAATTTTTACTTCTAGACACTAAGTAATTGTTTTGTAGATTAAGAATTGTATAAACCCAGCTCCATAGAAAGCTCTTTTTTAGCTCATTGCGGTTTTTAGCAAAAATATTCTAATGGAAAAATAAAATTCAAAATATTAGAAAAAGATAACTTGTAAGCTTTACGTTTTTAAGAATTAATTGCTATCATAGGTTTCCCATTCCTGCTTTCACTCTAAACAATTATTTAATATCAGTAATTATTGTTTATACCAAGTATACCATAATTCGTAACTTTTTGACAATTTTATGTAATGCGGCTAGAAATTACTAAATTAAAACCAAAATTAATTAGTTTATCTTAGCTAGCACAAAACTTTCAATTCCATTGCAAATAACTAGCAAATATGCAATAATTCTTTAGTAATTTTGAAAAACTATTAAAAAAACGATTTCCTTATTACAAGACACCAAGAAAAAACAATGGAGCTATATTTTTTAGTATACTCGTATCACAGCACATTTGACCTGATTACTGCCTACTAAAGCTAAACAAATCATTTCAGGATTTTGTTGTTGTTAAAACAAACGATGTGTTTCTTTATGTGTTAAACTATAGTTAATTTTAGCCTAACTCTATTAACATCTATTAGAATTATCCTAAGGCTAGGACTTAGTTCGAATAAAGAAACACACCTTAAAGTAATAAAGTCAATTACGATTTCTGTTTTGTTTTCTTTTTATCTTTTACTTATGATTTTTATGTTCATCTTCCAGTTACTTTCAGATCGAACAGCTAATTACACGTTTAGAGGTTTTGCTGGAATTTGCAAATTAAAATGCAATAAAATACCAGCAGGTTAAGTTGAATATTCATGTCCCTGCGATTTTGGAAATTCAAGTTTGTTGGGATAGTTTTTATATGTACTGTCATTTTAATTTTCTTTTATTCAAGAAAGCCCTAATAATATACATAAATTATTGAAATTTTTTTCACTTGATATCGTTATATGGAAATTAGAAACAAGTTGAAAAGTTTATGGCAGAAACTATCTCTTATAATAATAAAAAGATAATATGCAACTCGAATAAATAATTAATATTTTGTAAAAATTCTCTCCCTCTCTCTCTCTATACCTTTTATTGAAAGATGTTCAATGGCTTCAATAACAAATAACTTTAAGTGAAATCATTCATAAGTACCTTGAAAACAATACGTGTTTACTTATCTAATTTTACTTTAAGCCTTGAGCACACCCAACTGTCAGCCTCGTTGCTATCAAAAATAGAATAATGGTGGTAATGTTTATAATTGTTTATAAGTAAATTATGGTTGTTTGTATTTATTATTACGTGCTAGAATTTAACTGTTAAAACAATTATAAATTGATTTTTGAATTCATTTTTCACCCTAATTTTAAAACTATTGTAGAAAATAATGCACCTAATTTTGGGTAGCCAAGTTGGTTGTATTCAATCTTAAATATATTTAGGGGGAAATTCTAGCAATTTTTATTTTAAAAAAAGACGTATTTGTCGATTTTCATTTTTTTATTAACCCTTATCACTCCAACCGGCAGTAATACTGCCAACCTTTAGCCAGCGCTCTACTTTAACGGACTGTGTCACTGCTAGAATTTTGCAATATTATGCTTATGACGTATAAAGCCCAGCGTATAGTACACTATAGTGTTTCAGTATCAAATAAAATATGTAACTTTGTGACGGATTCTCCTTAAATATAAATTTAAAAAACCCTGAAAAAAAAATGAATGAAGAAATATACAGCAGTGATGACGAATTTTATATTGAAGACTTTCAAAATGATATTAGTAATTCTGGCAGTAGCATTATTGAAAATAATGCAGGAAAACGAAAAAGAGTTCCATTATGAATCTTACATACAACTAGAAATTCTTCAGCTTAAATAATTAACATAAAACCTTACAGAATAGATCATCAGAATAAGTTATCAAACATTTCTACGAATATCTAATTTGAGACGTATGAGATATAAGACAGTTGGCATCTCTGCGACAATTATAACCAAAAAAAAAAAAAAAACTACATCATAAAACGTCTTTTGCTTGGAAATGAACAAACATTTGCTGAGCTTGGCTACAAATTACTCTGGAGAATTCTGGGAGTGATAAAGGTAAAAGTTTTCTTTCATTAATTTAAAATATTTGCCCGCGTTAAGTCAGTTGATGCAATTAACTGGAAAATAAATTTTTATCTTAATGATGGAAAATTTTCAACTAACATTTGGACACATTCATATATCACGTCCTATCAAGAAAATTTGACAAAAACTGAAAATAGTGATAATTTACAGGTGTAGTGAAATGATATAATATAAAAATTTCCCAGCAAAACTTAAAGAACTTCCTAGAAATATTGTTTCACACATTGACCTTAATTACATTTTATTAGCTATTTTATGGAAACGTTCAATTTGGCTTCCTCTTAGCTAATCTTTCCAGAATACTTTTATTAAAATTTTGATTTAATAATGGAATCTCATCAGGAATTTTTAAATTCACAACATCAAGTTTATCATCCTAAGGTTATTTACTTCCTGTATCCTGCTCATTCAATTTTTAAAACTTTATACAGAGTGAGTATTTTTACTAAGTAAGAATTTTAACCCTGTTTTTGGGTAGAACTCAACGCAACAAATGCACGATATATCTTGAAAAAGAGCACCAGTGATTAGATAGAAATTCATTGTCAAATTTTAACAGAAAAAACTACTTCCTTGATGTATAATAGAAATATTTAATTCTTCAAAAGAAATATGTTTGTTTGCGACATAGACGTCTTATATCAATAACATTTTTCTTTTCTTTTTCAAGGAATGGCAATATACTTCACGTTTGTTCGCAGCGAAATAATTTAAAATTACTTTTCTCTAATGTTTCCTCAGTTTTTTGACGTTAAAATTTCTCCATATAAACATAGATTTGTTATTTTAACCACATTTTTAAAAACTCTTCTATTTTCATTCGCAATCAATAAATGTTATAAAAATTGTAACTTATGATGAACAAGACTTAAATATCATAACAAGCAACGTATCACTTTTCTATTTATATCTGATAAAGCAATCAGATCTGGTTTCACTTACTCATATAAATTTTTTTCTGCGAAATTTTTATGTTTGGGCGGTTACTTCCCATATATTTAACCAAAGCTTTTTTCTCTCATTGTACCACATTACTTCTTCTTTAGTCAATACATTTTTATTTTAGTCATATTGACAGCTCTCAAAGTTTAAATAAACCGTTTAAAATCTATAAAAACTAAAGTAAAGCATTTTCTATATTCTAATGCATCTGCCAAAGCTGGTTTTAGCCAGGTCAGAATTTTTATTAATAACCGACAACGCATATACATGAATTTTCTTCAAACCGGTAGAAATTTCCCTGCATTTTAATTTCAATAAATTTGCATTCATTGCTAATAATTTTCCAAAGACTAAATAATTACCAAATCTGTAAAAGTTCAAAGGCTTTGTAAATTTTTCCATTACTAACTTTGTTATAATTAAACTTAGCATTAATATCTAACTTTTTGTTTTATATTCATACAGCTACAATTTATGAATTTACTCAATTCAATAGCAGTTTGTGTTTGTATCAATTTAACTGCAGTTAATGCATCTTGATCAATACTAGCATACGTGAAACTACATAAACTTATAATTGCCACTTAATTGAGATGTTAATTTAATATCTTTTAAATCGCAATATTAATTAACACATTCAATATATTAATTTACTGTTGAAATGTGCCTCTGAAATATTTGTTGATTTTTTCTTTAACTAGTTCCACAAAGAAGTGATCTCTTCTGGCTACGCCTCTCTTATAATATTAATTTGCACTTGATTTATGATGAAGGTAATTGCAATTAACCAGTAAGAGAATTTAATGCCAGTACGTGCCACTAATATCGTAATCTTTGTTATGGAATCACTTTCATGGCTAGTTGAATTTATTAATTTAAAAGTTAGTAAAATCTTTATTTTTTACTAAACTTATTTCTATACTTTTTTTTTGCATAAAAAAGTTACCATAACAAAATTGGTAAAAAAAAGAAGTATAAATAAAACCCTATACAAATTTTAAATTGTAATAGTTTTGTCTACATTTTGACCTTCCCTTGAACCACTCAAATTTTTCAATGTTATTATTTAATAAAGTTAAAGCCATATATGAGCTCCAATCCTAGAAGATCAAGAAACAAATAATTTGCTTTCAAAAGCATTAAATATATTTAAATTGTCAGACTTCAAGAAATAGTTATCCTTTGAAATATTTTAAATTACAAAAGTGTCTATTTAAATGAATACAAAAATACATTTAGAAATTAGTTTGCAATTCCAATTGTATTGCGAAGGCGTATACAATATAATAATATGCAAAGTTTTGGAATGTGGTCTAATGCTTTTAAAAAATTCTTTTCTATGCCCTCAGTTTTTTATCCATTTGGCAGTCTTTATTGTACACTTCAACGTTTTTGAATACGGAAATCAATTACAAGCTATGACAAAAACAAATCAATCAACAGTTCGCACAATATGTGCAAAACTTATACCATATTAGAACTAAAGACCACAAGGCGGCAACACCCACTTGATTTTCAGTTTTATTACAAAACTGCAAATAAGACCTCGTGTGATAATAAAAAAAAAAAAAAAAAAAAAAAAAAAACTAAAACAAAAATCCCACAAACATGAAAGTTAGGGCCATTAATATACTAAACGCCACAACTCTTAGCTAACAGCAAAATTTATTGCACATTCGTCTAAAAGAATAAAAATTTAAAAATCTTCAAAAAGCTATATAAATCCCAATGGTTTTCTTACAAGATGAACACATGTTTTTATAAATGAGTCCATTTTATAGTTAAATAACAGTTTTAGCAGTTTTATTGCTTATTAAAAGTAAAGGCAGACGATTAATGTCGAATAAGTTTCAACTAATTTACATTCACTTTGTTTTTCTAGTAAAAATTGCAAATTGAGACACGAGTTTCGATACTTATTAGACTAAAATTTATTTGCTTAGTTTTTAATTGCCGCTTGTTTTCATAAAATTAAACTATACCAAAAATAGATACAAAATTTAACATAGTAATAATGCAAAGGAAGTTATCTAGTTTATTTGCCAAATATTTTATAGACTGACATTTCACGGTTTTATATATATTTCACTAAAAAAATTTTAATACATTAGTCAATAAGTTAGCTACCTTAATTAATATTTATACATAGTTTGAAAATTAAACTATCAAAACAAACTTTACTTAACAATAAGGATATCAAATTAAAGCAAAATCATATTTTATTAACAGGAAACAAAAAAAAATCCTGTACTTATGAAGATCTACTACTATAATATATTTGTGTCTAAACATCTGCAATTTGTTACTCCTTCAATGCATCATCATTGATGCGAATATTATTTAATAAAAATATTTTTATGATAACAAATATCACAAACTTCATACGTCTTTTAAGGACAAACTAAACAAAAAATGCGAATTTTCGTGAACCTCCTCTAAACCTCCTGGTACTGAATCGGAACTCATGTAGGCTCAAGACGTTAAAAGGAGGCCTAACTTCAACATAAGCTTAGTAAGGAGGCCCGAAATTTCAAGTCGGGTAAAGTTATTGATATAAAATGGGTTTAATACTTACAAAAAACCATTTGTTTTTTGTAATTATTTCTTGACATTGTGTTTTATCCAGATGCAACGCACTTTGAAGTTGATTTTAAGTTGCTTAAAACAGATGCAAGACAATTCAACAATTAAAATTAAAAGGGTATTTTTGTTTAGACACCCGAATTTTTTCAGATGCCATAAAAAAAAACAGCAAATATTTTTACCATTTTGATAATATAAAATATAATAAAAAGTTTATTAAAAAAACTTTTTGTAGTGCGATGCTATAACATATAAAGAAGATCTGTGCCAAATTTCAATTGAATCGGTTAAGTAGAATTTGCACACCGTTTCGAAAAAAGTAGTTTCGAGAAAAACGTGTTTAAAGTTTGAGGTCAAAGGAGAATCGTTTTTGTCGACGCGTCATAAATTGAGGGTTAAACTATGAAGATATGCAAAAAAAACCGAATTTTTTGAATTTCTAAACCAGAATACCTCCTTAAGTTAGCCAAAGTAATGCAATTTATAATCCAAGATCTAGTGGACCTTTCAGAAAAGGTTGTTTGTAAAAACTAAAAATTTGAAAAACCGTAACTTTATATTACCTGATTATGTGTTTAGTGTCTGCCAGCTAAATTTCAGAGGAGTTCACAAGATATTACGCCAAAAAGTCGACAAAAAAATTTACTTATAATGGTTAAAACTTCGTAGGACCATATTTCTTATTTACTTGAGTATGTAATTTTCTCTAAAGTAATATAAATTAAATTCTGAAGTAAAAGGTTGATTTTATTAATGGGTTCATTAAAAATTAAGTAAAATATTCATTATTACCAAAGAGGTTTTAAAATTGCAAGTTTTCAATACATTTTTAAGATATCATCCTTTTGTGTTTTTGCTAAAAATGTGCGACGTTGATGTGTTATATAGAACTTTGATTCAATATTTTTTATGGTATTATAAATATAATTTTAAGGCTTGTAACAAAATTGAAAGAGGAGCTTGCCTTTTTTTTATAAAAATGAATTTATTGACATAAATAATTTATGTTTATGCAAGCAAAAAAACGAAATGAGGCATCATTAAAAACTTAAAAGGTCTATAAAAAAAAACAAGTAAACTTAGTAAAACGCCACATATTTTACAGTAATAACTCAAAAATATCAATTATCAAAAATTATTTTGTAAGAGTTATTATTTTTGAATTTTTTCAAGAATTTGTTCTGTCATGATTAAAAAATTTCTTAAAATAAATTTTTTTATTTCATACAAACCAAAAAAACCCAAACTAAATTGAACTAAAATTTAAACACTATTCATATTCTCTGGTCATTTATCAAAGACAAAGAGAAAGCAATACAAGTGTTACACAAAAACCCTAAAACACCAAAAGACCCCACAAAAAGTTCAAACAATTCACTTAAAGTTGTCATTAAAAAAATCGCTTTGTCACAAGACATACGAACAAACAGATACCGGCAACGTCAATTTGTAAAAAAGAAAAATCTTTGCTGGCAGGCCATCAAAAAGAGCATTGAAAAACCAAACTATTGGAGCCTATAGCTACATATATGCTGCATGACTGCATGGACGTCACAAAGCATATATATATATGTATATATGTTATAATAAGTTTACACTAAGCCATACAAAAATTTTTAACTGAAAGGTAAAATGCGTTTTTATGAATTCAATGAGAGTATAAATCCTCTGCGTTTACTTTTCAAAATGAGCCTCAAAACAAATGAATAATGATTTCCAATGACTTGACTTACACTTGTAAATAATGGACTTAGACGCCAATATCTACGAAAAAAATATACTAAGTAGGATTAAAGCAATTATATAAGATCGGAATAGAGTTTTGAAGGAGGCTTTCACAGCTTTTTAACAAAAACTTTGAGTACGTGAAAAGCCTTTTGAACCATTATATCTATGCGTACTTTTAAAATGTGAAAGATTCTTAAATTTCTCAAAGATATATGTATATATTAAAAAAAATGTATTATTATCAATCATTAGGTTGATCTTACGGTTGATGCTTGAATAGAATAATAAAATCTTTTGTAGAAAAAAAAAACGTATTAGGCAATGTAAGGAAAAAGTCTTATGCAAAGGCAGAAGATTTATAATTTTTCTATTTAAAAAAGAACTAAGCTTCATGAAGAGGAAGGCTAACTAAAAGAAACTCCTTTTATTTTAGATTTCATATTTCAAAATACAAACAGCAAACAACGATATGATTTCAATTAGTTCCAACATTTTTTTATCAGGACAAAACAAAAAATTACAACGGAAAAATGAAAAATTTTAACGTGAGTAAATAAATATTCCTACAATTTTCAGGAAAATAATTATCGGTTCGCCCAGTTTGATACTCCATAGAGCTATTTTTGTTAGACAAAGTAGAAACATCCTTAAAACTATAGAAGAACTGTTTAAATGGTAACCGTCTAAGAGCTTCATAACTTTTAAAAAATCGATTTTTTGTTTTGTCTTTTCTTATAATTAAATATTTCAAGAATATAATCCCAGCAAAAATTGTCAAAGTTATTGACTAATTAGAATCCTCTTCATATATTTGGAATTTAATTCACTGGCAATTTCACTATATTGACTTGACAATGTCATGTAGTCAAGTCCACAAAATCAATAACATCGAGTTGAAAAACATACAAAAAGTTGTCACTTTTAAGAAATCTTATATTCAAAATCCAAGGCAGGTCTCATTTATTCTATATTATAACCATGCTAATTATTTTTTAAATATTAATTATACTTTTATAAAATAATTCTAAAATACCAAATATTATTTTTGATAACCATAACTAACATAAAACAGGTCAAAAGTCTCCAAAATACATCATTGTAACAATGTTCAAATTTAGTTTTAAATTAACGCAAAAAACATGAATACCAAATATAAACATTTAAACTATTAAATTTTGGACAATTTTACTAAGCTGCTTGAAGCATCATTAATCGGATTAATAAAACACGTGTTTATTTTTTTTTTTTTCACGTTATGTCACTTTTTTAAATAGAATCAATCAACTTAAAACTTCTTTTGGACCACCAGATATCTAACCTTAGAAAATATTAATGATTGTATATTTTACACCACTTTGCAATAAATTCAATATAATCGTTCAAAGCCTACGTTTGTAATTTACATAAAACTTAAATCAATCATAAAATAACTTAATTTTAAAAAATATTAAAAAAAACTTTTTCAAAATTTTGTTCTTAGAAATTTATGAGACAACAAAGTATTTTTCGGTTCAAAGATATGTATATAAAAATTTAACAATATTTCCTATTATACTTTTAAAGATCAATTTGATTAATGCCTGTAATAAGATAATTAGTGAATGTTAAACTATGAACTTCAATCTTAATAACACAAAATCACTTGAGATATGTTTTGAATGTTTAAATTAAAAATTGTCTCATAAATTTTTTGTAATTTGATTTAAAGATTTCAAAGCAGGTTAAATAAACGCCTACAAAACTTGTTTTTCATATCAATAAAATTTAAAAAAATCTTGTAATGTCTATCAAAAATTAGTTATTTGATTTTATGTCAAGTAATTTTTTAAGACACTTAAATTTTTAGATTTAATTTATCTTTCTGAACATCAAAAATTCATTATTTAAGGAAATATATTTAAATTTGATGTTCATTTATATAAAGGAGATATTAGATAAATATAAAAGAAAAATATTTTTTATGTCTTGAATTGTATTGAATGCTTATTATATGTTTTGTTTAGAGATGAATACTTCAAATATTGTTGACAACTTTCATCAGTTCCTTTTGGAAAAATTATAGTTACAAATTATATTGCAATTGTATTGTATCTGCGATCGGGTTCCCTCGTAAAGTCCTTCATACCTTATATATATATTTTGAAATTCAATAACCGAAAGTCACCCTAATATAAATTGAAGAAATTTTATTTTATAGCTCATACTGAGCGTAGCTTTAGGCAAAACTTTAAATGCGTTTTTTTCGAAAATACTTTTCTCTAAATTCTTGTGATGATTTCTCAAGTTCTACTAAATCGATTCACTTGAAATTTTGGTGTAAAAACCTTAACCGTATTTCTTTTTCTTCTACAATTAATAATAAAATATACACTTCCGTACCTATCAACAAAGCAGTAAAATTTTGTTCTTATGTATACAACAATTTCTTACGTAGACGAAAAAGTCCCCTTTTTTCTAACGATATTTTCTACACCATCAATTTTTAATATGCAACAACCAAGCGAAAAGTGAGAATAGAAATTATCTCGAAATTCTATCCATCCTATTTTTCTTACTTAATTCATTTGAATTGACTCCAACGCATACTAAAAAAAAATTTTAAATGTACAGTTGTCTGATTATTTCAGAAATTTAAGGCCACATCTATGAAAGTCAATTAAGAATTTGCACGAACAGCTTCGTAGCACTTCATTATTTACAGCTGATAGCCTTCCTGATTAGGGTTTGACCTATAAAGGAAAGTTTTCCGTACCAAATTTTATAAACTATTTGGCAATTATTATGGCTTCTCTTGAAATAAATTTCTTTCTGTTTGCATTGTGTTTCTTTCTTATTGCTACACCTACAAAATTTATTGCATTAAGCGCCCTTTTCCTTTTGTTATGTTGGCAGTTTGAAGGCTAAAAATTACCAATTACAAGTTCCTGTCATGAAATTAGACAATAATTCCGACGGAATTCTCACCTTTGTCGCTAGACTGCAGTGAAATCTTGCTACGATAGTATCAGCTTCTTTTGGATAAGCTAATCAAATTCGGATTGAGAAATCATAAACATCTTGAGTAACCTACTCTCGCAATTGCAAAATATTTGGCGATAACGTACTTAATTGTACTATTACACCAATATACAAAGTAATCAGCAGCTAAGATAGCATTTCTGCAATGGGGAGTGGGGTTGATATGATTTACAGACACTCAAATTTATTTGATTAACTCTGAAAAATTACTAGCCAAAAGAGGGGATTTATCTTCTAAATCCTACCCTTATCTACGTCATTAAAAGTACAGAATAAATGTAAATGTAAAAGATAAATGAAAACTACATTAAAAAACATTTTAAAAAATAGACTTTTATATATGATCATTTTATGAAATTAATGAAAGGAAAAAAAGAAAAATGATATCTAATACCGTTGAATGGGAGCAAAAGGATAAAACAAAAAGTTTTTTACAAAATTCATTTACAAATTTTTATCACAAAAAATAAAAGTGGGGTCATGATAATTACCAATTTCAGAATCAAATGTAATATTCTCAAAACGCGAAATGTTAAGAAAAAATTAATGAATTGTAATAAATTCAATAGTCTTGATTTAGGAATTACAATTTCTCGACGGCCAACACTTTTATTTTCTGTTTCCCGTAATAAATATTAATTTTTCTCCTTTATTAAATCTATGACATAATCATAGAAAAAAGTCTATTTTTAAAACAAATTTTTTTTAATATTATTTTTGTATTAAATAGGCGCCAATTATAATTTGAAATATTTCCAATCCAGAAGTAATTGTTTAAACACTCTATTTAAAGCACGAATCATAATAATTGTTTTTTGTATTTCAAACACTTGTTCTGTTTTGAATAATAATTAACCTTTGAAATTTACTAACATGGCTTATGTTCTACAATTGCTTGGATTGAAATATACCACACCCTTGTTTATTGTTATTATATTAACTGAAACAACATTATTGTTAAATATTTTATGGTTTGTTAAAGAATAATTTTCAATTCATATCTTTAACTGAATAATACTAAATAAAATTGAATAACCATAAATAACACTTTATCGCCAAACTTAATACTGAATTTTAAAATAATATTTTGCTTATAAAATAAATTTATATCACTTTTGATTTCTATTAGCAATTGTAGCTAATTTTCTAAAAATAAATTATTCTAAAAAAATTTCTGTTTCTTGGATTTGCTACTGACATCCAAATTTTTTGTTTTTTGATTTGGTAGAGGACTTTGAGCCTAATTTCTATATTCATTTTCGAAAGGAAAATTACTTCATCGTAAAGAAAACTTATATCCACGCTTTAGGCTAAATTACAAACGTTGAGGACGGCGAAATTTTTTTCTATTTCGCTTCTTCCGGCGGTAGTGAAAATCATACTTTTCTTTATCTGGCTGCGGCCTTACACAAAATGTTGTTTAGCAAAAAACTAAAAATTGATTTTAATAAAAAAAATTATTTTTAACCACATAAAGTTTTTTTTATCTAACAAAACCGATGTGAGCCGCCGGTACATGCCGCCAGATAAACCATTCGCGTGTGTACTACCGATAGAGTACACGCCATCCTCAACGTATTAAAAAAAACATTTCGCAAAGTCTTCGATAGACTCAAATCAATTTTGATTGAAAATAATTTTCCAAAAATATTTAAATCATTTAAAATTATTTTTTTTACAAAAAATGTTTGACCAAAAGGAAAATTATACCACTTACTTGTCGATGTTATCATATTTTAAGATGAATTATACTAACATCCTTCTTGTCTTGTCTTAAGTAACTACTATACATCTTGTAATCCAATTTCAAGGTTCAAATTAAAATGACTATTTTTATGTCTCTGTAAAAAAAATAAAAATTAAGTAATGAATAATAATTTAAAATCTTAATTTTTTTTACCTTAGGAATATAAAATTTTGACTTCTTTTAAGACGCTGCTGTTGTTAAAACTTGTACTTTTTGTTAATAATTAATATATCTGTTAATTTGATTGTCTATCTTTAAATAGAATCTTTAAGATATTTCTAGCAGACTACAGCAGCTTGTGATTTTCCTGCACTAAAAATTAGAAAACTAAATCAGTATACATATATATTCATTTTTATTGAATTATAAACTAAAAATAAAATTCAAACATAGTACTTGAAAAATAAAAATTCCAAATTTAACTAAATTTTAGGTAAGCAATAACTTAAATAGAAATATTTTTCTTTGAAATTTTTATATAATTTTCAGTATTTAGGGTTAAAAAATATTGAGAAATTAAATAAATGTTTGTTTTATATAAATTATAGACACCGATAACAAATATAATAAAAAAATTACCAATATCATCAATAAAATGGTTCAATATTTTTATATTTGTCAGAAAAATCAAAAAAAAAAAAAAAAGAAAAATATTCATTGGCATCGATCAAACAAGTCCAAAAAGCATTGAAGTATGGGAAATAAATATCTTCGTTCTTCGACAAGAAAATTGGTCAAGTATCCTTCTTGAGGAATAAAGGCTGATCAATAAAATCTTTGAATATTTTAAAGAAGAATAATTATGGTAATAAATAACGCTTATGCGCAAGTGCTTTCTACTTTGCATGAGACCATTAATGGCATGCTGTTTGTAGTACATTTTCATATACATGTATATTATATATATATATATATAAATATACTTCTTTTCGCCAAAAAAAAAAATTATTTTATACCCATACTGTATTTTTGTTTTTTATATTATTTACGAAAATCTTTGATAGAGTAACAAAGTATACTCCTTGCTGATATGTTTTAAGTTATAGCCCTCAAGCATATAAATTTTTGCATCTTGAAAATTCTGATGATCGTTTTTGTTTGCTACTCGTGCAGTTGCTTTATTAGCGATCCCCCTTTCTTGTTCTAGATGATAAATATAATACTTCCAAGGAATCCTCTAAACCATGTTTGGGAGACTATTGGAAATCTAGTCCTTCTTTAAGGCTTATAATGGAAGAAATCAATGTAAAAAATTCAAATAAATTTAATATAAATACTTAAAATAAACGTCAATATACAATTAATAAATGGCAAGATTATTTAAGTTGATTAAGTTTTTTTTCCAAATTATTCATTTTCTGTGTCTTCAAATGACTAGAATTATAATTCTATTTACTGTCCGTTCTTCTAATATGTTTTCAATATTCCATTTAGATGATAAATCATTATAACCTTTTCTTAAATTGTCAACGATTTTCAGTTCATTTAAATGTTGTCAAAAGTTATTACAAAATCTTTAAATTTAGTCGCTTTTTTGATAATTCTTTTCTTATAGTAAATTTACAACTTTGTAAAAATTTAAAACAATTGTTTTCTTTTTAAGTAGAGAATATAAAATTTTTTGTTCTTTTATAAAAACACGATTAAAACGATTCACTGAAATTAGACTTGGTGTCATCAGTCACTACAAATGATGCTTTCGATATGCCTTCATCATGACGTTAAAATAATATTTTATTATTATTTATATCAAAAAATTTATAGAAAAAAAAGTTTATTTGAATTTATACGAATAACTGAAAAACTTTAGGTTTAAAAATAAAACAAAAGCAAAACAAATTTTTTAACAAAAACAAAACAAGTTTATTAAAAAAAAATAAATAAAAAATAACAATGAAATTATCTTAAAAATAACAAACAAAAATAACTAATACCACTAACATTAATGTTGATTTGTATACTATCACAAAATATGTGGAATTGTAGGACTAATATCACCTTAGCATATCTGCTATCTCACCATTAGCAAAGTTTTCATCAGTTTGTGGAGCATTGTGACGTTTTTTTCTTTTACGGTTATTTCATTTAAGAATAATGAAATCTATATAATTATTTTAACTTACTCGGGTGTTCATAGCTTCGTTAGTAAAAATTATGGGAGCATTTAATAACTGGCTGATCTCCTCCAAATGCTTATCTTTATCTTTAATTTCCCCCTGCAGTTGGGGAGCCAGCTTCGTGAGCCTGTTATTTTGCCTGAGAAGCTTTCTCATACTCTTGATTGAGTCTTTCCATCCTTAATAAAATAAATAAAATAAATAAGAAACTAAATATTACGATCAAAATTTCAATAATTACCTGTACTCTGCGGAAAATTTTTTATTTGCAACCTTGAAAATTGCAAAACGGGATAAGTTAAGTTCATTTTTGATTTCTCCATCATTTTAGCGGCATCGGTATAGTTTTACAATTTTCTGTTTTTCTATGTCTGTTAAGCTTACACTCTGAACCATTTTTCTGAAATTGTAATAAATGCAACAATTTATAAAAAAATATAAAATTGTTAAAATTTAATTTTGAACAAAATTTGTAAAAAATTGTGAAAGACAAAAGCTTATAGCTTTTAATTTCAATAAAACTGAGAGTAGTTTTTTATAGGATTTACTACATGTAATAAATCTTTTTGAAACCCCAGAATCAGATAAACTCAATCGCTAAAAATGTGTTGAATGAATGAAAAAGTTAATTAGCCAAACATGAGGATCCACCCGAACCATTTTTGAATTACGTTCCTAGCTCTTATGTGATTTATTATATGAAATAATTCATTTACATTTGAATTTAAATAACGACTACATACTACAACATAACCAGTAGCACCAATATATTCACAAACATAAATTGTACAGTTAGTTGTCTTCAATTATGGACATTACACGGAAGCTTTTAATCATTTGTTAAATATGCAAGCTCTAACTTACACTAAACTTTTTTTAATGAATTTCAATAGTTAAAATCTCTAATGAAATATTTAAGTTCTCAATACATTCAATTTTTTGGTCGTTTCATGTCATATCATGTTTAGTCGTCGAGAACAAAAGACAATCAAGCAATATTTATATTCATTAATATTTAAAATAATAAATTTAAATTTGTGATAACGTTTCTGTGCCAGGAAGTGATGTATTTTTGGCCTTGCCGTAACTTCTTTTATTCAGCATCTTGTTGAATGCTTGTTCAAATACTTTTTAATTCATGTTATTTATTAATTTTGCTGCAGCTTGAAAGTATAAAAAAAATTCTACATAAAAAAGTCTAGTTTTGAGAATTTTTAACTTTTCCTCACGAGAATTGTGTCCTTTATTATTAGTTATCCTTTACTAGAAAGATTCTTGAAGACAAAATCAGAAATGGTATTAGATGAGATCTGTATTTTTTCTATCGGTTGATAGAATAGGTATAGGCTTTTTCATATATTTAGTTAGAAAAATTTATTTTTGATATTTTATTAGAAAAAGCCAAAGTGGCTTTTATTTAGTTGGAAAATGTTCATTATCATTTATCCCTAATTATAATAATATAATTTCTAATGAAGCATAAAATATTTTTTAATTCAAGCAATTGCTTCAATCACTAAAAATAGTAAATCTATTTCATGATTATTTCTCTCTGGATTAATATAAAACTAGATTTTTTTTTTAAAATTCAAATAATATCCTGTAAAGTATACTTCATGTTAAAAATTAGGGTAGAACAGATTAAAATTTCAATATAAAACCCTTTTATTGATTTTCAACTGTTATTTACCAAGTCTTTTAAAAAAATTATTTAATTTAACAGCATCCTTTTAATATATTAATTTATTCATTATTTCTACTTTTGAAGACAATAAAATAATTCCGGTTTTCTGGTGTTATCAATAAAATTTAGGTATTCTTCTAACATATTTAAAAAATTTTTTAGCCCGCATGATCACATTTCGAACACTATGAAAAACGACCAAAAGAAATGTAATCCACAACAGTGGACCATAGCTTTTTTCAATGCATTATGCGAAGAATAAAATCCTGATAAGCAATGACATTAAGTGAATTTTTGTTTCTTGCTGTGATCATTTCTGATCACTAAATGACAAAGCACTTTTGGTTACTTTTAAATCACATAAAACATCCAAAGAGTTGTGTAAAAGCATTTATTGGCAGGATAAAGATTATTTGAATCATTTACAGACGACTGTCTCCACTTAATTTTCATTGATAATAGAAAATATTCATGTTATAGCTTTGTTTAGTATCCATGCTTTATGTCTCTAGTTAAGCTATTGATGATATCTAATGATCTAAAAATAAAATTGTCACAACTTATCAAACATTATTAATAATAATTTGCTTGAAGATTTGTAACCTTTATTCGTATATTTCATGATAATTAGTCAATTAATATGCTGATACTTGTTTATAACTCGTAGCCGATTGTTAATTACTTAATGGTCGGATATATTTGATAACTAGTATCCCACTAGCGTGATCAGAAGTGTTTCTGGTGGTCAATTTTAGCGAGTTTAAAGTGCTTCTTCTGTCACACAGAGGCAATTTCTTGTTGTAGAAAAATTATTTATTACCATTAATTTGTTACTTATTAATGAAAATTTTTGTATTTGAAATTCAATGCGATTAGACAAAATATAAGAAAAATTTCATAGTCGATAGAATATAGGAATAAGTTTTTTTTTATCTGACATTTTAATGGAGAAATATATGTTGTATATACATGAGAGTGTTATAATCTTTCTATTTTGAATAAATTTATTGATAAAATATTTTTTTTTCTATTTTCAATAATAAAAGACAGACCTACACGAAAGCTTAACTAATTTTTAAAATTGAAGACGATAATATTATCAAAACCTTTAATCCAATTATGTTGTATAAAATATATAGTTTGTAAAATAGAAAAATAACAATGATTAGTTTAGTAATTCTGTTGTTTTTTTTTCTTGTCGTTTTCAAATACGACAAACTGTTAAAAAAAACAAATTTTATCCTAAATATTACCTTAATTGCAAAAGCTAAAAACGTTAAAAAGATCAAATTTAGTTTGGAACATTTCAGATTTATGTAAGTAAATTAGCCTAAAGGGGAGGTTCAATTAATTCCTAAAAAAAAAACCATGTTTTCAAGAATTTTTTGACAATATAAGTAGTTCTAGTTTATTCAATTAATTTTTATTTGATATTAAAACATTTGAACAATATTCTTCTAAATTTTCGTTTCAAAATACTAATAAGTGAGCGAGTGGCAGTGAATGTCTGGAGGAAAATTATGTTATGGTAAAATTAATAATTATTATTAAACCAAAAAAAAGCTGTCGTCATTACCTGGTAAAATATGTAAAGAAGTAGTGTGCAAAACTTTTAAACGATCGGTCTACTAGTAGATTTTAAGTTATCGTGAATACCGACTTTGAAAATAAAAAGACTCAGAACACGGCTTTAAAGTTTTGCTCACTTACTCGTTGCCCTAGAATTTAGAACAAAGGATGCTCAAATGCGCATAACTTCGGTAATTTTAATCCGATCAACTTGAGATTTTGAAAAAAAAAAATTAAATACTAAACCTCACCCTTAAGAAGGGCAATTAATATTTTGCAGTTTGGATTTTCTTCCACAAAAAAGCTAGATGACTTAATATAACCCTTTTTTGGGCAGTGTAATGAATTCCCACTTTTAATACCAGAATGAAGTAAGCATTAAGCTTGCAATTAATACAACAAGAAACTTTTCATCCGAATTAAGAATCTAATAACTATTTAATTACTTTCTTTCTAATAAAAATTTCATTGTAAAAGTAAACATTTATTACAATACCAAAACTACATAAAAACGTCAATTACTAAAAAAAAAAAACAGAAAAGTGCGAATAAAGATCAAACAGATCTTTAGGTTAAAATTAACAAAGATCATTTCTTGAAATAAATTACTGAAAACCACAAACAATAACACAACGAAATAACGATAGTTTTTTATTAAATTGCTTCAATTAACTTTGTGGTCAAGCGAATATTAATTGAAATTTTGTTATATATATGTATGTATATGAATTTGTGGTCTTTCTGAATAGGCTTGGTAGCGAAAACATAGTAATTGTATTGACATTACACAGCTGTTTGTCGCTAAATATTAATCACGGCAAACTCAAACATTTAACATTTTCATTACTTGCTTAGAAAAAAACAAAAACATGCTATGCGTATGCGTAAATTATACGTACAGCAATTTGGTCTATATAATAAACTGTTATTTATCTATTCTTATTCATTTATTGGACTTTAAAACCTTATCAAAAATTTATGGAACAATTAACAAGCTCTTGTCTCGTGTAATAACCACAAATTACTTCTTTTTTTTTTTTTTTTAATTATTTCCATAGAAAATTTTTTATCTTACCAACTAATCCTTACCCTATATGTTTTATATAAGGACATAATTCGTTCCTGCAAAACTTCTAACTAAACTGTGTTTTCAGTGATCTCATTATTGCATACTTTAGTATTCTTTAGTTCATATCGAATGATGACTGTAAGCTAGATATGCCGATCGAAATTTATCACTTTAAAATATATATGGCTCAATAGTAAATCCTTAATGGCTGCACAATAGACATAATAACAGCAAACATTTTGTTGCAAAAAAATTGAATTTAAAAGTATAGCTATAAACAAATAAAATATCAATAAATTAGCAATTCTTGCTGTATCAATGCTTATATGGCGATGCGGGCGACAGTTGTAAAAACTCAAAGAAATCAATGGCAATGAGAATTAAAATCTAGAAAAATAAAAGAAGTTTTACTAGGGATAGTCATTATATAACATTTAATTGCTTTGCTTTGAGAATAAATCCTGGGCTTGTAAAGATCTTTGATATTTTCAAACAAATGATGAAATAATTTATTACTAAAGGTCAATATGAAGAAATAAAAAAAGCTTAACGCAAACGCTTAAATTCAAATAAAAAAAAATCAATTAAGTTTCTAAGCTTGTTGATTTTTTAGTTTATTTATCGAATTTTTCTACTTATTGAGGTATAGTTCAAAATAGAGTTTTCTTTTTATAAATTTTATAATATTTGGAATTAAATTCCAAGATCTATTGTAAAACTATCAAAAAAATATTTTATATACATTTATTAGAACTAAGAATGCCGATTATCTTTAATCCATTAATCTAACATGAAAGATAAGCAAAATTATACTAAAAATAGAATACAAAGCATACAAGGTCATCACCTACACACCAGTCGTCATTTCTGAGCTGTAAATTTTAATAAAACTATTAACAGAAAAACCCATTTTTCTAAACCTAACCATTCGAGAAAAATTACTCGATCAGAAAGCTAAGTAAAAGTCAGATCTAGTATGCGTCTTCATAAATTTTTTGTTTTTATTAACCAACTTTCTCTGTATCTTTTCAGATATAATACGCGGCCATCTACGCAAGTTTTCAGATTTAGTTCTCAGATTGCGACTAACGTTTTCAGCTTTAGTATCCCGGCACTTAAGTGTTAGAATGTCTGAAGCATTAATTAGTAAATTTTGTGGTATATTTACAAATTTTATTTTCAAATTCAACGAAAAATTCGGTGAATGTAGAAGAAAACCATTACCACTGCAGACGAAAAATTAAAAGGAATAAAGTCCAAATGGCGACAGGAAGCGACAGCTAAGGAAATCTCGAATAGCAATGAACCTAATAAGAGTACTTGATATTATAGAAGATGTGCCAAAAGTAGATTTATATTGTATAAGGCCCATAAAAAAATGGTTTCTAACAAAACAAATTCGCTCAAGAAGAAAAATTCTCAGCAGGATAATAAGCATAAAAATTGGTCAAACATAGATTAGAGGAACATTGTAAGTATTTAATAATTAGTCGAAATTGCAATCTCTTTGGTTAAGTTGACAGTTTTATGATCCAGGGTTGCTTTTTTTTACTCTAGCTTTAGTAAATGGAAGAATTTAACGTCCTACAAACATGTTTTAGAATAATAGTTCATGCAATCAATGAAAAAATACTACACAAATTATGATCAAAGCATTAAACCATTCTGATAAGTATTAATATCATTTTCAAAGTAGTGATGGGCGAAATTAGTCTCGGTCTTGAAGTCTTGCTCTTGGTCTTGCAAATTTTTCAAGACCGAGACCAAGACCGATATAGTATCACTTTTACGAGACCAATACCAAGACTCCACTCTGCAAGACCAAGACTTATTTGTGCAAGACCAAGACATATTTATGCAAGAGCAAGACCGAGACCAATACTAAAACTGATAATGCAAGACCAATACCAAGCTACAAACGTCAAAACCAATACCAAGGCCAAGATAACTATGGTCTTGGTCGTGATCTTGGTCTTGATCTTGGTCTCGCTCATCACTACTTCAAAGGTATAGAATATTTAAAATAAAAACAGCATTCCTCAACGACACATCCATTAAACACACCAATTTGAACTTAAAAGAAAATTACTGGCAGATTTTGAAAATTTATCTCGGAAACAGAAGGCCAAGCAGTTTAAGGCATCGATACTTAGACTCTAAATTTGCAATGTTATCAAACTCAAGTTAATAAATAATTAGTGATTTTTTTATTTTTTCTCTTTTCAGGTCTACCATTTGGTTATTTTTCAATAAAACTTTTTATCCTGATTCTTGCCAAAATAACAAGTTTTAGATACCCTGAAATGATCGCACGTGGCCAGACATCTAACATTTTTATAGGCGAACACTTTAGCCACAAAAAACGCCTTGTAAATTGCGTAAAATTAATTCGGGAAAAGCTTTTTTTGGTACAATTCAACATATTAATAATTGCATATTTCAAAATAAGAACTATTGCGTTATATTTTCTCATGAAAAAAAAAAAACCAAAAACCGTTCAAAATAAAGCCGGAACATGAGACTTCACCCTTAAATAATTTCTAATAATAAATTACAAAATATTTTTTGATATAGTCTTCTTAAGGATAAAACTTTGTTATTTATTATATTACAACTTATTAATGATGTAAGATACAATGTCATAAAATTGCAAAAAATAATGCCGACAAACCCTAATTAAATAACGGACATAATTAAAGAATATAAAAATTAAATTTATGAAGTGCATTATATAAAAGAATTCAGAATGAACCAGATACTACTTTGTACAGACATTTTTAGATTTACTATAAAAAAAAAAACCAAATACAATTTTACCTTGAAATTCTGTAGACAATAGTAATCGATTAAAATGCTTCAGATGTGCATGTATACATACTGTAAATCAATAAGCAAAATAAATATCTTCTGAGAATATATGGTAAAACAAAAAAAAACAAAAAGTCATTTGTAGCTTCTTTAAATATTTGCGAAGTACATCATAAGACAAATTTAAGCTTGAATAGATGATATGCCGTCAAATAAACAGAAAACCAGCTGGGCTTAAAAAACACAAAAGAAACAGAGTGAGAAACTATATCGGACTTAGGAAATATTGTAAATATCATCATAGCAATGCAATTACATGGCAGAAGTACAAACAAACAGCATGTAAAGATTTCGTATGAAATGCAACTGATAACAGAAGAAACATGAAAACATAAATGCATTCTTGTCAGTGAAATATCTTTAACTGGAAAATGTTATTAACAAACGTAATAGATTCTAAGTAATAAGGCAATTAATTCTATTCTCAGATTATTTCTTACTTAAGAAGTGAAGAAATATATATTTTTTAGATGAATTCCACATCCAACATTCAATCATTGTTCTCAGTTTATTAAGTTAATAAGTATGTATTCATATATGAAAAAGAGAACAACTACTGCTTTAATAAAAATATAAACATCGCACGTTATCCTACATACATCTGAGAATGTAATTAAAGTGCAACAACATTAATATATAAACATTAAAAAAAAAAAAGAATTGTCCATTGCCGCAGTTTTCTAGTCATTCCAACTTTCGAGCATAGTAAGATATTTTTAGCATCTTAAAATATTGTTTTAGATTTATAAAGACAGGTATACAGATGTTTCGATATGTTTTAATAAAACTAACATGATACATTTGTATCATCTTCTGAAGCTAATCTAGTCCAAGGTTTGCTTTTTTTTCTTTACTTACGTTCAAACTAAATAAAAATATTTAAAATAATATAATTTGCGAAATACTTTTAAGAAAAACACTAATATCGAAGCTTAATTTTAAGACAGCATCATGGATATTAACAGACAAAAGACATGATTCATAAGTATCAAATTTTAACTAGTTTAAATACTTATTACGTTCTTTTTAATCCTTACTATAATATACCTTACAACAGGGGTGGCCTAATCATGGCAAATGCGCCAAACGTAATGCATTGGTGACTATAAGTGGCGCTTGGGTGCATTGAAGTTTCCCGTTGAACTCTGAATATATTTCATTTGCAAAAGCGCAACGCGGAAGAACACATGGAAAGTTTAAACTTGGCACCGAATATTAAAAAGCTAGCCAAATCTAAACAGGATCAAAATTTTCACTATATTAAGTAATGTTTATGTACTGTAATAGATATTATTTTATATAAATTATTTAAATTATTTTTAAGTTAATTGTGACTTTTATTACTTCAATTTATCAAGCAAAGACAATATCAAGATAGAAATTCCAAGTTATTCTCACACAATTACGGCTTAGACGTCCAGAGTAATCTTCGTCACACGAGAGTCCCACGACCATTATAAAAAAAAATCACCTTTTCGTAAAGAAATGCAATTCTGACTATTGTAGATTAGTGTTTACTTAAACTGGATGTAAACTAATTCAACTGCATGATTAAGTTATTCCTTTTCCTCTCCTAACCAAAGTATATACCATCCTTATATCTATCTACCTAAGCCTTAGGTAAGAAGGTAAAAACAGTTATATGGCGCATCTGAGTTCGCCTATCAACTAAAATGACGAATGGCATGCGAAAAGTTGGTGACTCCTGCCTTACTAATCTTAGTATGTTCTTACTTATAAAAAGTCGTTATGTCCTTTTATTATCAAATGAACATGTTGCCTTTTAAATCCTCTATATTGTTCAGTATCAATTTATGAATAAAACAGAAAATGACTAAAATAAACTTTTTAGATCCTTTACCTCAAAATATTTTGACAAAGTGTTTTCTATAAGAAATATTAAATACACTGAAATTGATAAAAAAAACAAAAAACCAAACTAAATGTGGTTATTACAAAAGTTTTTCATGAAGGTATGTACATACAATAAAATACATATCGTTTTCAACTACATGGCGAAAATTAAAATAAAGTATATAATATGTCCTTTTTAAGCTTAGAATTAATAAAAATTTTTCCTAAAAATTGTGATCGGATATTTCTTAACTAATAATAATTTTAATAGTAAATTACAAATTTGAAAAATAGCTTGATGAAAAAATTTATACTAAAACATTATATTCACCATTTTATTATATACCATTTAGCTATTTTAGCAGGAAATAACGGGATTCAAAATAACAGTTTGCTGTATAAATATATCCTAAAAAAGAAATTTATCTATTAAAATGATATCTATAAAAGAATATGGAGTTAATATACTTATGATGTTTAAATGAAAATCAAAATGGCTTCTGAAATTTTCATGCATCCAGTTGAATAATACTATCATTAAAATAAACAAAGAAGTAATATTAAGAAAATATTTATACAATCATATTTTCAGCTATATTAATTAACAGTTATTGCTGACTAATTTTGATGATAAATACTAATTACTTAGAAACTATAGCAAAATAATTCCAAGAGGAAATTACCAACTTATAAGCGGAAGCTTGATTCTAACAAATTTGCATATCCTTATATAAATTAGACTTGATGTGTTCATGTAAAATATGAAGCACACATTTACACAATAAAAATATTCAAATTTTGTATCTAAAAATTTCTCGAGTACTTTTGAATATTACTTATTTTATCACCACAATGAAATATATTTACAAGAACGGTTTTTAAGTATTATTCAAAGCAACGGCTTTGTAATGGCATAATTTGAATTCTAAGAATGATATTAAAGTACTGCTATAAAGCTACCGCCCGCCATATTTAAAACCACCATAAGATATAATTATTTCAAAAAGAAATCACCAACTATAAACCAAAAAGTTGA
Source organism: Acrocera orbiculus (assembly GCA_947359355.1). Taxonomy (NCBI): domain Eukaryota; kingdom Metazoa; phylum Arthropoda; class Insecta; order Diptera; family Acroceridae; genus Acrocera; species Acrocera orbiculus. Next base: position 25,808,370 of record OX375756.1, on the reverse strand, counting down.
TATTTAGATAACATAATTAAATCAATTACATATCAATATCTCAAGAAAAGATGTATCTATATGTTAAACATGGAATAAAATACTTACACATTTCAATTCAAAATTCTCGTGGCTTAATCTGAATAATCTTCAATTAATCAAAAAAAAAACATAAACAAAAGTTTATAAAGTTCTTGTCGCAGCTATATTCACAACAATTCTTAGTTAATTTTAATTTTTTTTCCCACTAATTGAAAAAAATAGCACCGGCATTTTTAAAACTCGACGATCATACTAACTTTTTAATTGTCTACATTGGTCAAACTGTCAAAGACATTTTCAGTTCTACCAACATAAGAATATTCAATTTATTTATTTAAAATATAAAAAATATAAAGTCCGTCAGTATTTATAGTGAAATAGACTGTAATTATTTATTTCAAAAAGTAATTTTTTAAATTTAATGTGAAAGTTTTGTATAACTTTAATGTAAAATTATATTTTACAACTTTGTTTATTTTCAATTGTACAGTGGCAATTTTTACTCACTTCAAGTGAATAACTTACAGTACTTGTCAGTCACACAAAAATCTACTTAATTACTTTTATAAAAATTTATATAAAATGGATATCACAAAAGTACCAAATGAAAAAAAGCTTTACATTTGCAAATGGTATTTTCGAGGTACATAAAATAATTTTTATTTCATAATCATAACTATTTAAATTATGTCAATTATAAAATAATTATTATTTATAGCTGGTTTTATATTTTTACCATTTGTTTGGGCTATTAACACAGTATGGTTTTTCAATGAAGCATTTCGAAAGCCAGCTTATGAGGAACAGCCACAAATACGAAAATGTAAGTATTAATTTTGGATAAAAATTTTATCTTTAGATATTTAATTTTTTCATTTAATAGATGTGATATTCTCTGGAATTGGTTCAATTATTTGGATAATAGCATTTATTACTTGGATTATGATATTCCAGTCAAAACGAGTAGAATGGGGTGAATTTGGAGATGATATTAGTTTTATAATTCCTTTAGGACGAGCTTAAAAATCATGTAAAACAATTTTTATGTTTATTTAATTTGAAATATATATATAGATATATACATATATAAAATGAAATATATTTTCGTTTGCTTAACTTACAAACAAAAAAAAAACAAAAAAAGAAGAAATCTGTCAAATTTGTTTAGTCAATAATTCATTGGATTTGTCATATATTTTTTTATTAATAATAATGGAGGAAAAAGAAAAGCCACAAATTTGTATACAACCTATAAATGCATATGGGATTAAAAATGATGTTAAAGGAAATATACATCTTTCTGCTAAAGACGAATTGATATATCCAATTGAAAGTGTTTTATCCTTTCAAGATTTTATAACAAAAAAACAAAAGTTTATGCGGTTTGTTTGTGAAATATATATATATTTTGTGATTTTATTCTATTTTATGTAATAATAGTTTTCCAGAAAAGAATATATTTGAAATTATAACTATAAGTCCAGATAGAAAACTTCTTGCAATTTGTGAACTTTTGGAATTAGGATCTAAACGGTAATTTCTTTAGATGAATTTCTTTTGATAATTTTTTCTTTATATTTATTACAATTGAATCTAAGATAAATGCACAAATTCACTGAATTTATTAACACCTAAAGAACTTAGAAGGCTTAATTGTTTTTAATTAATGTTTCAAAGTTGGCGTTAGTTGTGAATTTCTTTGGATAAAGCCACTATTTAGTAAAGCAACATCTAAATCCAAGCTTACTGTAGTAAATACATCAAACTGGAACAATATTACACTTTAGTACCTTTTTCTGGAAAGTGTTGGATTAACTGAATTTAAATACCACTAATTAAAAGTCTTATCCCCATAGTTAAATACCATAAGTCAATTCAGGATTATTTATGACTAACCAATACATTCTCTTGATTTTAAGATTAATCTTATTCCTCTTATATGTGATTTCTACTTCCATCTTAACTTTGTATCAAAGATATTGGAAAATATTTTTCAGTATTAGGAAAGGAAGCTATCTGTCATTAAAGATAAGTTATTAGTCCGTTCTTCTTATAACTAAAGTTAATATACACTAACTTGAATTTTTTATAACATTATTTTTTAGTCTACTTGAGGGCAAATCTATCCAGCGAAAATTACAACTTCGCGCCAAACGAGCAAAATAAATTTAATGATTTTATTACACTCAGCAGTATATATAACATTTCACTTTATTTCCAAAAAATTATGAAACTAAGCTTCTAAATACCGTTATAAGCAAAAAAAAAAAAAATTTTTTTTAGACAACGTTCAATTGGTATTTATGATCTTGATACAACTAAAAAACGACGAACTTTGATTCTACCACATCATGCTGAAAGAAGTTTTAATTCAATTTCATTTACTAAAGATTCCCGAGCATTGGCTGGCCTCACAATGCCACCAGATGCATTTCTTTATTTATTCCTATTTGATAAAGACAATACAATATTTCAAGTAAGAGCAGGAAACTTAAATCAGGGAGCGATAGCACTTTGTTTTGCATGTAATCCATTTGATGCAGTATTGTTTGCAGTAGGCGGAAGGCAACTTCTAAGAATAATAACTAAAAATGAACAAGGATTAAGTATTACAATGAATAATCAAACTAAAGATATGATGGTTAAATCAATTACTTGGATTACACAAGATACAATTGCTGCGGGAACAATATATGGTGAACTTGTATTTATTGAATCAGGAGACATAAAAATGCGTCTTGAAGCATTAACACTTGATGTTATAGACATTTTACAAATTCCAGACTCTCAAGAAGCTACAGAAGAATTAGACGTTCCTGTTAGTGAGCAAGAGCTTTCTGTGGTATCAGAGCATGAAATTGAACAAATAAAAAATTTAACATGGTTTAATCGAGGTTTTGCATTTTCTATTCAAAATGTTGTATATGTATATGAAAAGGAATCAAGATATCGTTTCATAAGAAAGACAATAATTACTTTGCCAATAAAATTATATCCTGATCATATGTATGATATTACATGTATGGCTATAAATACTCGAGAAGATACAATTTTAGTAACTGCTAAACATTCTCAAGTTTATGTGGGGACACTATTTTTACCCGAAGCAATAACTATTAAAGAACTTGAATTTACAACTTTTGGTGAATGTATTCATATTGATAGAATTATTGATGTATCCGTTTGTAGTTGGAAACCAATTATTATGACAGCCTGTAAGATTTATTTCCTTTTTCTTTTTTCTTTTTTTTGAGTTTTGAAATATTTTAGCAAAAGATCTTACAATACGCATTTGGAATTATAAATCAGAAAAAATTGAACTTATTAAAATGTATCAAATTGAAATAACTTGTGTTGCACTCCATCAGACTGGGGTCCTTGCGGCAGTGGGATTTACTGACAAATTAAGACTAATGGAAGTCTTTCTTGATAACTTAAAAGTGAAATAATTTTTAATATGGTTAAAAAAAGAAATTCATTTAAAATAAATTTTTATATAGACCATAAAAACTTTTAACTGTCCTCACTGTAGAATGGCAGTATTTTCAGAAAAAGGACACCTGTTAGCAGCCGCTTATGATAAATTGATAACAATATTATCGCCATTTTCTTATGAAATTTTAATAACTTTAAAGGTATTAATTTTTTTCTGTTTTTGAAATTTCAGATTTCTAAAAATATTTTTATTATTTAGGGACATAATGGAATAGTTTTAAGTATTGCATGGTCAAAATGTGACAATTTTGTCTTTTCTGGTGGTATTGAAGGAGCAGTTTATCAATGGGAAGTCAGTACTGGTAAAAGGATTAACGAAGTTGTACAAAAGGTAATTTTAATAAAAAACTCTTATATTTTTAAAAATAAAATTTAGAATTTATTTTTGAAGTTTTGTTTCAAAATTTGTTTAAATTGATTTATCAAGTTTGTATTGAAATCAAAAATGTTTTGTATTTATTTTAAACTAAAATAATGCTTAAAATATTAAGTTTATTATTATTGGTTAATCAAATATTTGAAATTAACCTAAAGCTTACGTGGCACTTAAGCCTGGTAGAGACGTTTGGAAATCACCCAGGACATGTCATGTCGGAAAACTCTATAGCCTTGTCCTAGATCAAATTTTACGTCTTTGAACTTTAAACGTCTTTGACTCGTTAACCCAGTGTAGTAGCCGTTGAGATTGTTTTGATTTGAGAAATATTTTTAGGAGGGAAATTCCCTAAAAATTTCTATGGATAAAAGTTTAATTAATGTTAATTCTTTATATGAATTTATTTTTGTACAGGAAAAAATGATTATAGAGTTGTCTAGCGACAAAAGTTAGAAATTGAAATTTAGGAACAAGGAAATAATTGAATTTTTTATTATTCTTTGGCAAATCAAAGAAAAAACAGCAATAATTTTATGCAAAGCATTAAATCTATTGTAGATGGTAGATAATATATGGGAACTTTTGTCTGTAATCTTGTTTATTTTTATTTTCTATACCATTTTATACGGGTAAATCTATCGGTTCCCATAAAATTTCTAAGTAAACAAACTTTATAGTAAGTATTTCCGAAGAATTCTTTAGATATTGCCCGTTGTCTATAAGAAGCTTCAACCTATCCCCGCAGCATTTTTTTTTATGTATATTACGTACAAGATGTGTTTTATTTGAACAACCTTCATAACAACCAAGGATTCCTTTTAATAACAGTATATTTTACTCTTATTTTAATAATTATGCATTTGTAAAGCATACAAAACATGTAAAACATATGTTAAATATTTGATATATATTTGATTATAGGGAACTGAATATCAGTATTTGGCAAGTGCTACACACTGCCTCTACGCGGTAACTAATTTTGGAACAATGAAAGAGATAATTGATTCAGAAATTGTACGTGAAATCAATATTCCAAATAGCCCACCCTTACAAGAATTAGTACTTGCACGTTCTGAACTAGTTATGTTTATTACAACTAAACAGAATCACTTGTATAATGTTCAAATGCCCTTCTTAGACGCAGGTGGCGGAGTTTGCACGAATTTTCGATTTTTTCAAGGATTAGTTACCAAAATGAAGATATCATATGACGATACAATGCTTATAACAGCATCAGACCAAGGAACTTTAGTCCTATGGCTAATACAAAACAATCAAGAAAAAATTGCTCCAAAGGATACAGATCTAGGGTATGGTGCTGAAGTTTTAATACCAAGATCTATGATACTTGATAAACTAAGTACAATTGAATTTTTGGAACTACGAATGAAACAACAAATAGATGAATTTCAATATCAAATAAAGCAAATAGAAAATACTAATGCTGAACATACAACTGTACTTCATAAGCAATATGGTGAAGCAATTGAAGAATTAAAACAAAAAAATGAAAGTTTAGGTGCTGCTCATGTCGATGAATTGAATGTAATTACATCAAGTATAGCTGAAATGAATGATGCTCATGAAAAAGCTATTCGTGATATTGAAAATAAGTATGAGGAGAAAATTATGGCAGAATTTGATAAAAGTGTTGCAATTCAAAGAGAATTAGATGAAATGCGTATCGAATATGAAAAAAAATTACAGAGTTCAACTGCTAGCTTACAAGATGCCATTGAAGCATTAGAGATAGACTTTAAAGAACAACTGCTCGAAAGACAGGAATTAATTGCAAGTTTATTAAAAGATTTAGAAGAAAAAAAAGCACAATATGTTGAATATAGCCGACAAGTAGAGGAAGCAAATGATCGACAAATGATTGAGCAACAAGTTAAATATGAAAATATGTTAAAAGATGAAATAGAATTAAAAATAAAATGGCAAACAGAAACAGGAGTTTTAAATATGAAATGTAATATTTTATCAAAAGAATCTGAAGATTTACGTGAGGAATTAGATGAGCTTAAACAAAAAGCTAATAAACACAAAAAAACTGTAGCACTTTATATAAAAGAAATTGAAGATTTACGAAAAGAAATTGAAGAAAGAAATATAACAATTGCTGATAAAGAAAAACGTATCCAGGATATGCAAAATAAAAATGAAGAATTGAAAAAATATAAACAAGTACTAAATCATAAAATTCAACAGTTGGAATCAGAAATTGAACCAAGAGAACGTCAAATAAAAGATCAACGTAATAAAATTACGGAAAACCAAGTAAAAACTGATGAATTAAACAGACGAGTCAGTTATTTAGAATTATCACTTAAAGAATTAAAAAATAAATACCAAGGATTAACAACATCATTTAAGTTTGAAAAACAGAGAGCTTCAAATCAAACAACATATACATATATAATTGTATCAGATATATTTAATTTATGGGCACATGTAAAAGATCCAAGAAAACTTCAAGAAGGTTTTACTAGACTATATCAAAAATATGCTACAGAAAATAAATTAAAGAGGCCTCCAACTTCAGAAGCTCAAACACAAACTGATTATGCTGTTATGTTAGAAAAAACAGAAAAAAAGAAAACTGATTGTTTAAGTAAAACATCAAAATCCTCATCAAATCCAACAAAAAAACTACTTAAAGAAAATATGTGTTTATTAGAAGAAGTTAATAATCTTCGTAATCAGCTTAAGGATGCTAAAACAAAAATATCTAATATGGAATTAACTTTTGGAATAGTAGGTCAAAGCCAAGGACAATTGAATGCTCAAATGAAAGGTAAAAAGGTAAGTCACTTTTAGTCAAAATTTAAACATGAGGTATTTCTTCAAAGACCGATGTTTTTCTTTCTTTAATTTTTATTTGATTGATTAAGACTGTCTTTATTTTTTTCGTGGAATTGGCTATTGATAAAAATAATCTAAATTTTTGTGTATGGAACTGTTTTTAAAAGTAAAACTGGAAAAATAAAATAGTATAAACAAAATATATCCAAAGTGGCGTCGGTAAGAAATACCCAAACAAACGTTGAATAAATTCCAAGTTGTTAGTAATTTGGCTGGGATAAAATTAAAAAATAAATGGAGAACTGCTCTAATACCTGTTTTGATTGCGAGAAGTAAAACGTTTAATTCTTTGGGTACTTTTCATTATAATTCTCTAACGGATTTTCTGAAGCTATTAAAATCATTGCTAAATAGCAATGAAATTTTCATAACCACTTTTGGAATTTTTTTTCCAAGTGGCAATAACGGTTTTCTAAACAAGCGATTGTATCCGATTCGATGTTTAAGTGTTCAGAAAGTTTGTTGTTGTTTTTTATAAAAAATTAAAACAATATTTTTGAATTTATTAATCAGTAAGAGATTCCAATCAATTTAGTCATTTCTTTTTTGTCCTATTTTATTATTATTTTATAATTTTTAATTAAAAATGAATTATATCAGACTCTGATAAATGTCAATTACAAATAAGGCGTAATTTCTTAAATTTTACTTTTGTAGCTACAACGTTGAATCTTCTTAATATTTTTAGTATTGAGCTTTAGTCCTTTTTCTTACAAATTTATGAGGAAAACGAATGTTGTAGTTGACAAGAATAATACCTCATGATCTTATAGTAAATTTTTAAAAAAGAAGAACAATTACAAACCACATCTCAATTGTTTTGTGAAAAACATCTATGGAATAATTGCTTCATATTTTATTTAAATAATTAATAAATAAAAATTTTAAATTTTAGGTTGTTGATAAATCTGAAGAACTGAAGAAGGAAATTATAAATTTGCAAAATTCAGTCAAAAGTTTAACTGATAAAAATGAAACTTTGATAAATGAAATTTCTGAATTGAAAAAGCAAACTTAAATATTAAAATCTCAACAATAGAAGAAAAATTATAAATGTTATTTATTGTATACCATTTCTTATAAAACAAAAATTCTTACAAAATATTTCTTTTTTGTTGTAAAATAAATATCATGGAAAAAACTTATCTAATCATCCATTATAATTAAATCATCATCACTTTCATCATTATTATAAACTGTTTTAGATTTTTTAACCATTGAAGGACCCTCACCACCATCAATTTTTCGTTTTCTAGTTGGTGTATCAGATTTTACTCCATTTGTTTTAGTTAAATCTTCGATTACACACATGTCATCATCAGAATCATTTTGTTCAATTCTTGGTTTCTTAATGTTATCACCATTCCTAAGATTTTTATCTTCTTCTTTTTGTGATATATCTTCTTCTTGAAGTTTCAAATTATTCATATCAGTTACAACTTCAAAAGGTAATTCATCTCTTTCTGCTTCCATATGAATAATTGTAATACTTAGTTCGTATTTTTGAAAGAAATCATCAACTTTAAGAATAGTACCATCAACGATATGAAATTCAGAAAGGATTTTATCATTATTACAATCAGTTTCACCTTCTTCTGATGATATTAATATGATGCCTTTTCCTTCTATAATAACATCTGGATCTATCATATTTAGTGTTTTTATAAGTACTATATCACGTAAATCTTTAATAGTAACTTTTTTTGTATCAATTTTAAGTACAACTTCGGGTTTTGGTGAACATACATAGCATTTAGGATTAGGTGTAGTTAAATCTAAAAAAAAAAAAGAGTAATTTAGTTATAAAATTAAAATTTCTAAAATTTATTTCTTAAAAAATGTATAAAATTTTTAAATTTTTGTATTTACGAATGATTAGGATAATTAAAAGCTAAACCGGTTTTTTTAATAGAAAAATGTTGATAATTCTTTTCCTTATGTTAAGTGAAAATTTCTGGTTACCCAAGCTAAAGCCAAATTTTTCTTACAATATATTCACCCGGATGCAGTATTAAAATAATAGGTTGAAAAAAGCTAATTCTAAGATACTGACGATCTATCAAATATAAAAAAAAATTTAAACCAGGCATAGAAGTTTTCCAGAATATGAAAAAATTTTAGGTTTTGCCATGAGATAAAAAAAAATGCCTAATAACTTATGTTGCGGGAGGGTCGTATTTAAGAGAGCAGGAGACAATTACCTTCATCATGTGCCTGAAAGTTTAAATAATATTTAAGCTTTGGTGAAAGATCTTAAAATAAGTTTTCTAACAAAATATTAGGAAGCCTAATATTGGTCAGAGCGCATCTTGGCTCTCAAACTATTACCACCATCACTACATATTTAACAATTTCCCATAAAACTGTACACAAAAATTGTATTAACAAATTTGTTCATTTCTTTAAATTTTATCTTGTATAAGTCACAAAAATATTTTTTATTATATTTATTTTCTATAAAATATACTTACATTTATCCGGTGCAAGTATTTGATTTTTACCATCAGGTCTTAGACGTGTATATACCGTTTGACATCTTTTAAATTCATTTTGTAAAATTCTAAAAGCCATCATTACAACCAATCCAGCAGTTATAGCATTTGTTGTTGCAATTGCAGGAATAATATTTCCGGCCATTGATTTAATATCAAATAGTGAAGTTTTATTTATATTAAATATAATCGCACGAATATTAGCACAAGAAGCTACAAATGACATTGCTGATTTATCATCTTTATCCCAAACTAAATGATCACCCTCTTGAAGTTTTTGAAATTGTTCTCTTAATGAAGTAATACTTTTTGCAAAAACCTCAACACATTCAGACAAAGTCCATATTTTTTGATCTGGTAAACCATCATTATTGGCCACATTATTGTTATCAAAACCATCAAATTGATTCCATTTGATTGGTTTTGGAGGGTTACGATTTGTCCACAAATTTGACATACTAAGCAAATATTTAATATCATCAAAAAATAATTTATTGAATATCTTTTCAGGATCATAATTTGATTGTTGTGCCCAAAGTCGTGTATTTACTCGTTCAATATTACCCTTTTCATTTGATTCATTAGATAAAGCTTCTTTGCCTGCATCAGCTCCTGCTTCCGGATCTGCAGTATCAGGTGATACATTTTCATCTTCATTAGTTTCACCAAACAATTGACTAAAATTTTAATAAAATTATAAATTGATTTAAAATATAATTAATGTAATCTTACTTGAATAAATGTTTTGCCCAAACAATACAATGTATTGGTTCAGATGGTGTATTACGTATAGTACAACCAGGAAATACTTTTTGTGCTGCTTTTGGGGTACATTCATAGCATTGAGTTAGCCCTTTTTTAATAAGTTCTACTTGACCATCATATCCAGATGTTCCACTTTCAATCAAGGGAACATCTGCAGTTAAACACATTCTATTTACATGGTTACGAGCTTGACGATTATCCAATGCATTTAGTACTATGGTGAATTGTTTAAAAAAACTAACACCAAAATTCGTTCTAAAAATAAAACTGAATAATAATTGGTTCTTTTTAATTGAAAAAAAAAATTAAATTACTTTGTGATACTGTCATGGTAAGCTTTTATATTAACCTTAGGATTAAAGCTTAATGCACTTTCACGTGCTACATAGGCTTTAGATTTACCGACATGTTCTTTATGAAAAAGAAATTGCCGATTTAAATTTGTAATTTCTATTGTATCCAAATCAATCTGAAATTTAATTAATAAGTATTAATAAAAATCAACCAATGTAATTTTTGATAGTATTACAATTTCTATATTTGGAAATCCAACCAAAACGAGATTCTTCAAAATTTCACATCCTATACCACCGGCACCAACAACTAATAATTTACTGTCTAGGATGTTTTTTCTTAAGTCTTCATTAAAAATACCATTAATTCCGGCTGCCATTTTAAGAACTAGATTGCAAAATGTTTTTTATAAGTATTTATCTACCGAACATTTAACTTATTTGATCCTAGTTATAAATAAAGACAATTAAAATATTAAAAATGGCGTTGGTGTGTTGCAATGTCAAAGCACTTACAGCAAATAAAAACTGCAACATATTCAGAGCTATAGAAAGGCTTAGAAAGTTTCTACATTTTTTTTATACAAATTTTTCTATATAGCTCAACTCATTAACAATTTGTAATTCTTTTACTACCCTTAGTGTCTAAATACATGTTAAAAAATCTGCTCACAAATCGTGATTTCCATATACTTTATATGGGACGACTTGGAAGAAATAGTGAATAATATATACTAAATGTTTAGAGTGTAGATATATTAGACAAAATAAACGCTCTGCTTTAAGGGACTTGTCGATGACATCTAATATTTTAAACTATAGTTTTTGTTTTTCTTATATTTAAGTCTTATTTTTGCCAAAATAAATAAAATATTATTTTTTTATCAATGCCATAATGCTACCAGGAATTGGAGTTTTTGGGACTGGTGCGGTAACCAAAGTATTAGTCCCTGTACTGAAGGAAAAAAAATTTCAAATTAAAGCTATATGGGGACGATCAATAAAAGAAGCAGAAGAAACTGCTCGAGAATTAGGCATTACATTTTATACTAACAAAATTGATGATGTTCTCTTGCGAAAAGATGTTGATCTAGTTTTTATTATTTGTCCCCCTTATTTGCATGCAGAAATCTCAGTTAAAGCTCTAGGAATTGGAAAGCATGTTGTATGTGACAAGCCAATGGGACTTGGAAAAAGCGATGCACTTAAAATGGTTAGAGCTTCACAATATTATCCGACGTTGATATCACTTGTTAATCATTCTTTAAGATTTTTACCCACTTTTACACAATTAAAACGAGCAATTGACGATAATTTTATAGGTCCCACAGACAGTATTGTATTAATAGATATTAGAGTACAAATGGGATCATTAATACATAAAAATTTTGATTGGACTTGCGATGCATCAATGGGTGGTGGAACACTTAATCTAATTGGAAGTCATGTAATCGATTTGGTAACATTTTTAATTGGTAAAAGAGCTCTCCGAGTACATGGTATATTAAGAACCTATACAAAAACGACTAGTAGTATAAATGGGATTCGTCAAATAACTGCTCCTGATTTTTGTAATTTTCAAATGGAATTAGAAGGTAATACACTTGTTACTAGTAGTTTACATAGTCATCATACTTCGCCAGATGCTTTTTTTCAAGAAGTCTTAGTTTATGGAAAAAATGGATATCTCAGTGTTAGGGAAGGTAATTTGTTTATTAATAGAAATAGTTATGATAATAACTGCAAAGAAGAGGCAATATATATTGATGTACCAGAATTAAGTACTTCAACATTAGAATCTTCACTTCCACGACCCTATATTAGGGGAATATGTGAAATGATGGGAGCTCTAAAAGAAGCTTTTTCGCAAAAAGAAAACACTTGGGCTAAAGAACCAGTTAAAGCAGCCGCAAATTTTGAAGATGGTCTTTATGTCCAAGCTGTTATTGAAGCTATTAAAAAATCTAGTGTTACAAGGAATTGGACAAAAGTGGACCTCTCAACTGAATCACCAAATAATCACGAAAGATTGATGAGATTCGCTGGATTATCCGCAATGTAAATTGTAATATTTATCAAAAAAGGAATTTGATATTAAATTTCATTTTTTTTTTTATTTTTTTTTTAAATTCAATTAAGGAAATCTTACAATAATTATTTCATTAATCTGAATTTATACAAATATTGATATTAAACTTTGTTAACATTTATATAAAAATGATCAATTAAAAAAATCCTAACCTACACTAAAATAAGTTTAAAGAAAAATTTTGTTTTCTAATTAAATTTTGTAACAGTCAGCAATCAGTATCTCCTTCACTTTCAAAATTAAACATATTCCTGCAAGCAATTCGACGTGATCTCCTTAGTGGTTGATCATCATCACCTAATTGGCTCTCTGATCTTCTACGTTTATGTGAATCTGTTCTTTTGTACGTATTTAAATTAACATGTGTGTCCCACTTTAATTGAAAAGAAAATATTTATAAGCAATGAATGAAAAAAAAAAACAAAAACATTCATATTACTTACAGAGCTTGAAACTATTTCAGCTCGTTCTGGATGCCAAGCTACATCTCGAACAATATCTCTATGTCCTTCGATTGCTTCTTTGATTTGTCCCGTCAACACATCGTAGACTTAAGTAAAAAAATTTTCTGATTTTAGATTTTATGTTTCTAAATAAAAAAAAAAAAATATTTACTAATAACCCTTCCTGTTCCACAACCAGTGTAAATATATCGTTGTCCAGTTTGTTCAGCTGGTGAAAATTTAGCTCTAATCAAACTTTTGGTTACACGATGACCACGATAAGTCATAACACTAGCATCACCTTCCATATCCCTTTGTGGATTATAAACTAAAGTTAGAAATTTAATTAAAATTTTGTTATGGATTCAAAAAACAGAAAAAGAATTATACATTCTCTGGGTACATTATCCCATCTATAATCCCAATTATAAGTGACTGTATTACGTACAGCTGTTTCTTTTTCTTTAGGAGAAAATCTTCTTGTATCCCATATTTTAATGCTTTGATCTTTTGAATTTGATAGAAAATATCGTCCATCATTTCTGGAATCAATATATGTAATTCCATCAAAATGCCCAACAAATATTCCAACAGGTTCTGATCTAGCACCAATACATCGTGAATCCCAAAGTTTAATTATACCATCATCACAGCCACTAACAAAGAGATTCGAAGAATTATCTAAGAAGCATACAGCATTAATATCTGTGTATTCATCAGGATTTATCTATGATTATTAACATAGAATTTATTTTAATTTTTTTTCGGATTTAAGTAAAAAAGAAAAAAATTATACTTTTATTTTTGCTAATCTTGATTCATTTTCTCGATCATACATATAAATACAACCATCGTTTGCCCCTCCCATAAGTATATTTCCACTTGGAGAAAATCTTACTGAGAAAATACATGATCTTGAGTGTTCTGTATTTAAATGTAGCCACTGAAGATCTTCAGATTGACCATTAACTTTTGAGACGTAAACTTTTTTAACAAAAAAAAGTTAGTAAAAATTTCAAAAGACTCAAATGATATTACTTACGATAATCAGACCATGTTGAATATACAAAATATTGTTCATCGGGACTAAAATCAATATCTAGTATACACCAACTAACATCACGAGCATTTATTCTATTTATTCGGTGATAGGTTCCTTTCGATGAATCAAATATTCTTATTATGTGATCTATGCCCAAATTAAATTGAATAATAGAAATAATTATATGTAAAAAATAATTACCATAGATGTAGCTTTTATTTCTTATCTAATATAAATTATCTTAATTACCTTGGCTAGCAGTTATTAGACGACTTCCTGTTTTATTAAAAGATCCACAAAAAACTTTTGAATCTAATAATATTAAACGATTTTTCTTATGATTAGGAATGTACATATTAGCAATTTTTCTATATTGATTTTCGGTTACAGCACCCCGAGTATTACATCCAATTCCAATCTCTCTATTCCTTAATATTTTCTCTAAAGACCAAAAATCATTTGGCATTTGACTGTCTGGTGAATATCCAGTTAAAGATTTAATTTCTTTATATAAAGTTGTATTCTTAAATGGTAACAAATTATAACTTAAAGATTATAATAATAATTCATATAACTTACACAAAATATTGTCAAATCAGGGCGTTTCCGTATGATAGGCATTTTCATTTTTAGTAATCTATTCGGTATACGCCTTTTGTTTAAAAATTTTCAATTAATATAATAATAAATTATTAATTTTATTAAAAAAAAATTTACCTATTAATCACACGTTGTAATACATTTAAAAATTCTGAATAACTTAAATCAGCATTTTCCACAAATTCAAGAATCAAGCTACCATCGTGGTCCATAGTGTTATGTGGTGATAAAATATTTCCCATTGGTAAATTTTACTTGAATGTTAAAAATAAAAAATTGGAAAATGAAATTTTTGAAATATACTTTCAAGTCATTTACCCATTTGTGAGAAATTTGTTTTTGAGTGAATTGTAATAGACAATTAGATTTTTTTTTTAAATTTTTTAAAATAAAGTTCTCTTATTTTATTTATTTACATTTTTTCACTGATAAGTTAAATATCATATTTTCTAGATGTTTTATAAATGGCAATAAATAATTACCGTTCTTTATATAAAAATGTTCGATAAATTAAGGCTACGTACACAAATTATCCAAAGAATATGTAAATAATAAAAACTTTTTTTTACCTTAAACAGGATAATATGATTAAACTGTTTTACTATGATTCTATAGTCCAATTAAAATATATCCTTGTGCTGAATAAATTACTAAAATTACTATTAATAAACTTTTTTTCTACAGTTCTACAACAATTGTTTTATCAACTTTTCTACTCTTACTACTCTTGACAGTTTTGACAGGATTCAAGTTTATATACATAAATATCTTAGTAAAAATATTATTATTAAACATGTTAACAGATTTTGAGGATGAATTTTTTTTTGAAGAAGATAAAATGTAATATTGGTGCATTTAAATAACTTTTATGCATGCTAGATGTTTTTTTTTGTTTTTTTGTAAAATGCTTCCATATTTAGAATATCCATCAGGATATTTCCTATTTCCAACTGATGAAGAAACTTATGTTTTTGAAGATAAAAAGTATATTAATTTTGCTTACTGATTATTTTTTTGTATTTTAATTATTTCAATGTTTTCCATAAATGTTTTATAGTAAATATTTAATGTAATCTTTGCTTTATAATTTTGTACATTAATTTATTTGCAAGAAATATGTTGCGCAGGATTTCGAATTAAAGACAATACTTTCCTATTAAAAATTTAAAATCGATTAAAGTTACTCTCTAAAATGATAAATACTAAGCACTTAGTGGATTTTTTAAATAATTTAACTTTGTTATTGTAAATGTTAATAAATTTTTCATATGCAAAATATTAGCGATTTTTAACCCTTTCGAAAAATTATTCGTTCAGTTTTGTTTCTATTTATAGAAAAGTGATTTCAAACAGATGAATTTCATTTCCTACCACTATGGAGAGAACAAAGCAATCTTATCTTAATTTGGATGTTTATATATTGAAGAGTTGAAAAATAACTCAATCTCTTTAAAGAAGTCCATTTTCTGAATATTCCATTAGGGTATATGGTAATCATGAAAAAGCTGATCATGTTCGATCCTTTCAAGTGTCCTGAAAGGCAGTTATCACAATACACAACTTACTGAATTGCTGCATATGCGGAAAATGTTGATTAAAATGAGCCTTCCATCAAGCCCGATTTGAGTACTTTTCTACCCAATACAGGAAAAGGATGATCCTCGGCCTTAAGCTTATGCTATTAAACACATAGCTGAAAAAAAGTAGACAGAACAAAACAGGAACTAAGGCATCTATAAATAAGTTTAGCTGTCTATAGACTCCACGACAAAATATACCAGTAAAAAGAATATCACAATCTCAGAAATGAATGTATGTGTAAAGTATAATGAGTTGTAGAAGGGAATGAAGTCCTTAAAATAATACTGTAAAAGTTGATTGAACAATTTCTAATTAATTAATACAAGAAATTAATTATTCATTAGAGATCTATTAACATTTATTTCCAAAAATAATACTCATTGATTAGCGAGTTTAATATCTTAATAATAAATTACTAAATTTGTCTAATTGGTACATGCTTAAAGTTAACACTTCCAAATAAGGTTTATCGTATTTATTTGTGGGAAAGCTCTTTTTTTAATTACAGGACAAAAATTAATATGTCAATTCAAATGCTTATTGTGTTTAATATTTCATTTCTTATATGCTTTTTAGTTAGTAATTTAAATAGATGTCCTGTGTTTCTCATTACAAAAAAAAAATTCCTTACTTTATTTTTTTTAGTTTTGCTTTAACCACTATTAATCTTAAGTAATGCTTAAGAACATGTTCATTTGCAAAATATTAAAAATTATTGTATTTACTTTAAAATAAAATTATTAGATTGTGCAAGGATGAAATTTGTAGAAATGAAGGAGATTTTGTTGACAATTTTCATTTTATTCTTCAAAGGAAGCATTCATATTATTCCAATTTGAATGCTTTGTTAATTTTCAGTTGTTTTCCTATTAAAAACTTTTTTAAATTGCGGATCAAGAAGCTTTAAGTTGGGACTGAGTCTACCGAATATGTAGAAGTTTCAACTTCAACTACAAATTTTATCTTTACCAATTTAATATACTACAAATAACTAACCCGTTACTTAATAAAATTCAGATATACTTAAATTAATTCATTTATCAAAAGGGGTATGACTGTAACGTCTGGATCTGCTCGCATTAAAAAGGATAGCACTAATTTAATTGGAATTAGTATTGGTGGGGGTGCTCCATTATGTCCATGTCTTTACATAGTACAAGTAAATGTAAAATAATATTAAATAAAATCATTTTTCATAGTCTAATATAGGTTTTTGATGGAACACCAGCAGCCCGCGAAGGAACACTTCAAAGTGGAGATGAATTAATTGGTGTAAGTGGTAAATCGGTTAAGTCAAAAACTAAAGTTGAAGTTGCAAAAATGATACAAGCAGAAAATGAAGAAGTAATCATACATTACAATAAACTTCATGCAGATCCATCACAAGGTGAATCATTGGATATTGTTTTAAAAAAATTAAAACATCGAGTGGTAGAATCTATATCAAGTAGCACAGCTGATACTTTAGGACTTTCTAGAGCAATTTTATGTAATGATTCTCTTGTTAAACGATTACAAGAACTTGAAGGAACTGAAATTATGTATAAAGGTTTAGTAGAGCATTCACAACGAATGTTAAAATCTTATTTTGATTTGTTACAAACATTTCAAACATTTGGAAATTGTTTTGCTGCTATAAGTGTAAGAGAACCTCAAGCTCGAGCCTCAGAGGCATTTCGTTTATTTGGTGAAATACATAGAAATATGCAAAAAGAAGGAGTTAAAATGATTAAATCAATTAAACCAGTGTTACGAGATTTAGGAACGTATCTTAATAAAGCAATACCAGATACAAAAATGACTATAAGACGTTATGCTGATACTAAATTTTCTTATCTTTCTTATTGTTTAAAAGTTAAAGAAATGGATGATGAAGAACATAATTATGCTGCTCTCCAAGAACCACTTTATCGTGTTGAAACTGGTAATTATGAATATCGTTTGATACTTAGGTGTAGACAAGAAGCACGATCTAAATTTGCACAATTAAGAAATGATGTACTTGAAAAAATGGAACTTTTAGAAAGTAAACATGCAAGAGATTTAACATCTCAATTGAAATTATTTATTGAAGGCTTATCATATTTAGGTACTCAAACAGTTAATCAATTAAAAGAAAATCGTAATCTTTTTCCGGTTGAAGTAGATTTAAATGAAAGTGCATTTCAATATAAAATAAATGAAATGTTAAATAAAAAACAGAATAGTTCTGATGATGAAGATCTTTGTACTGCTGAAGAAGCTATGGAAAATAAGAGTACTGAAAATGATAAAAATGAATCAAATCAAATTTCTAGTATTGAAAATGATGAATTAACTAATAATATAAACCTTTTAACTGAACTTGGATTATCTGAAATAGATTTAATTGCTAATAATTCATGCAATTCTGAAAATCTTTTAGATTTTGAGAATTTTAAATGAAATTCACAAATGCTAAAATGATTGTTATTTATTTAAAAAAAAAAAACAAAAGTATATATAATAAAAACTTTTCCTTAAATACATATAAAAACATTCTTTTTTCTGAATCTTTTTAAATAACGTTTTTTATTTAAGGAACCATACTTTGATGCTCCATCCCAAAGCCGGTCAGGGTTCCGTTGAGTTCCTGATATTATTTTAATCTGAAGATTTTCTTCAAGGCCATATCCTAAGATAAATTTCAAATTTGATCCACAAAAACCGCTTAAGTCAGTAAAATAAAATTTTTCAGCCGCATATGTATCTATTTCATAACTATTTAAAAATGAATTGCAATCTTCTGTAAATTTATTTTCGTTATCATTTTCTTTTATATCTGTATTGGATTGATCTAATCGTAAGTAATTTTCTATTTTATTTTGGCATACATAATCATCACTTTCTTTATTCTGGCAGGTAATCGTATCTATATTTTTTGATTTATCATTTTCAGAGACATCTGAATCTTTTTTAGGTATGTGTTTAATTTTTTTGCTTTTGTGGTAATTTGGAATATCTGTTCTATTAGAAATCTCATCAGTTAAAATTTGTTCATCGAGTATAATAGATGGATTTGTCACAATTGAAGATTTTTTCTGTTCTGTGTCCGATGTTCCAATAAAATTTTCAGCGATAGTATCAACATTCTTTGATTTGTTTTTCTTACATTTTTTCTTTTTTACATACTCGTTTGCAGTTTGTTCAATATCGCTACAATCTATTTTGTGTTTTTTAGGTTTCGTTAAAGTATCTGAAAGGAATTTGATTTATTAGTGTAAAATTTAGTAATCAAAAAAATCATATAATTACCATCTTGTTTTATTTTATTGTTTTCTGTGTCTTTTGGTATAGAAAAAGAATTCTCATAATTTGTTTCCACGAATAAATTACATTTTTTCTTACTTTTTCTACTTCTTACACTTATTTCATCATCTAAAACTGTAGAATTCCTTCTTTCATTTTTGGTAATTTTTTGTGAGGTTCCTTTAAAATCTAAATTCAAATGTTAATTAAACTTATTAAGAATTTAATCAAACCTTTTTTTATAGACTTAGTATCGGAAAATAGAGTTTTTCCTTGTTGAGTTAGTGATGTATTATCTTCTGAATTTATGCTTTCAGTACTTTTTGCTTCCTTAGCAGATATATTATTATCAATAAGTTTCATATCAGTATTAGCTCCTTCTAATATAGAGTATTTACTAACTAAACATATTCTCAAAATTAAAATTTAAAAAACAATACCTTCTTGCTTCGTATGCTTCTTCCAGATTTCTTTTGTAGGATTACTGAATCCTATTTGATTCAATTCTTCAGTTTCTAATATTGACTTTTTACCAAATATATTCGCAAGATCTTTTTCACTATATTGAGATAAATCTTTGTTTTTGGTAAATTTTTTATAATGGACACGACTCCTTGAAGAATGAGATTTTTTTTCTAAAGATTTAACACCAAAGTCTTTTGTAATGTTTGTTAAATTTAATTCATTTTGAATTTTTGGTTCATTATTTAAATTTTTTAAAAGATCACTAAAGTTTTTGTCATGCTGTGTCCACTGATCATTTCGATCCTCAAATCCTAAACCAATACTATCATTTTTATATTTAATTCTAACAAATTCTCTTGGTCCATTTTCATGAGCGCCTAAGCCTTTTCCAGGGGACCATCCCATTTTTTCCAGCATCTTAGTTCCAAATCGGCTTTTATCTAGACATATATATATAAAATAATATTATAACCAGAATATGTATATAGTTCTATGTTTATCTTACCATTATAAAGAGCTTTACCTCTAGGAGCTAAAATATATTGCTTACGTTGGCGACGATCTGCGAGCATAGCCATTGTAAAAATTAAATTTTCAATGAATAACTTCTTCACTTAAAATTCTTTTTAACACTTATGTAAAATTGTTACAGTATTATTTTAAATTTTCTTTAGTACAAAATTATTTTGACATTTGTCTTTTCACCATGCAATCCTTCTCAATTGTAAGGTTATGTACAAGTTTTTGACATTTTACTTCAAAAAACTACCACGTACACCAAACAATATTGTTTTACAATTTTGAGATATGGTTGATGAAGGCACAAGAAAAAGTTTAAGTAATATTACTTTACTGAAAACGCGAGCTGGTCCTCGAGAAAAAGATTTATGGACTCAAAGATTAAAAGAAGAATATCAAGCATTAATAAAGGTAAAATGGTGTTTTTTTGTCTTATCCAATAATTGAAAAATAATTTGGTAAAGAATTGGAAAAGGAAACTAGAATCTTGTTAGTTAAATAACATCAAATTGAAACAATTTCTTTTTAGTATGTACAAAATAATAAAGATTCTGGCACTGATTGGTTTAGACTTGAATCAAATAAAGAAGGAACAAAATGGTTTGGAAAATGTTGGTATATGCATAATCTTCTAAAGTATGAGTTTGATGTAGAATTTGATGTAAACATATACTTTAAAATCATTTTTAGTGTAATTAACGAAATTTATTTTAGATACCTGTAACATATCCGATAACAGCTCCAGAAATTGCCCTTCCTGAATTGGATGGAAAAACTGCTAAAATGTATCGTGGTGGAAAAATATGTTTAACAGATCATTTTAAACCGCTCTGGGCTAAAAATGTTCCAAAGTTTGGAATAGCTCATGCAATGGCACTAGGAGTATATTATATTTTAAGTTTTAACCTGTACTATTTTGACAAAAATTTCTTTATAATATTTAGCTTGCACCTTGGTTAGCAGTTGAAATTCCAGAACTTATAGAAAAGGGTGTAATTACATATAAAGAAAAATCCAGTTCATGACTTGGTGTAGAAACGAAAATACAAGAAATCTTCCATCAATTGCAGGAAAACATGAATCAAATATTTTGTATTTAATTTTATTTCTAGATCGAAATGAAAATTGTATTATTTATTTAAGAGCTTAAAATTTACTTGAGAAATATTTTTCTTTATATATAGAAATTGATTGTTTACGCTTAATAAGAAGGGTAACACTATCATTTTATCAATCTTTAAGTTAATTTAACTAAATAAATTTTTTTTACCTAAAATATGTTTCCAGAATACATTACAGTATTTGCAAACAAAAGCAATCTATTTGCTTAAAATGATTTTTTTCTTTTGTGAATAAAATTCATTTTTCACAGAATTTTCGAAATTGCTTCACGATTGTAAAAGTTTTATTGTTTTTGAGATGTCGTGGTTACTATATTGAAATAGCGGGAACAATTATCTTAAAAGAATGCACTAAAAGCTAAGAAGTAAATCAAACCTATTTAATTTTTTCGAAAATTTTGAGCGCAACTTTATTATTTATATTATAACCAAGCAGTCATTAGTATAAATATTGTCAACTACTTTCTTTCCCCAAAGGATTGTTTATAAATTTAAATAAGGTTGATAGGCGGTTGAAATCACAAACTTCTATAATAAGCCATTCAAATTTTTGCGGCAATGTTTGTAAAACCGGGAATACTATCTCTTTCTAAAAAGTCATACTGTTTTCCGTTAATTAATTAGTTAAATCGAAGTTTTTCTAACCGTTCAATTGCAAATAAATAATAAACTTTATTTAAAATATCACCATTCGTACATATAACTGATTTATCATCATTATATTGAAAATTTTAAAGCTTCCTGAGATAAAATATAGATGTCATATAAATTGTTTCGAACACATCAACGTTGACAGATGTTTATTTTTACCGCATGCATGTGTGCTTGAAATTTAAGAAAAAGTCAAAATTAATCTAATGGCTAGTTAAAAATTTGTTAGCATTAATCATTTGATGTAATTTAATAAAAAAAAAATTGAATAGCTTATCTTTAAATAATAAAAATAATAAAGTGTTCAAAATGTTAATGTATTTTATAGTGATTCAATTATTTTCTTTTGGTGGTGGTCACATGTCTCAAACTAAAGATATTGGTCCAAATTCTACACCAGCTGAAATATTTCATAATAATTTGATCAATGAAAATTTGAATGCTATAGAATTTCAGCAAAGCTTATTATTTTATCCAAGCAGCTTAAATTTTGGCGGGTCGTTTATTGGTACTACACGTTTCGAAACAGTCACATTATTTAATAAAAATTCAAATAAAAGTGTTCATTTAAGAACGATATTAGGAAAAACAGCAGATTTTTATAGTTCCTTTTTTACGGATAAAATTGTTCCACCACTTGGAAATACAACATTTAATGTTGTCTTTTTACCGCGTAGTACTGGTTTGATTCAAACAAATTTAATAATACATTCATCGTTTGGTCAAGCAAAACTAATGGTTGAAGGTGAAGGCCTCGAATGTCCTTATAAGATTAAGCCATTGCTAGGAATTAAGGCACCATTTAATGCAACTTTAACACCTGAAATTTATATGTATAATCCTCATTCAGAACCTATACAAATATTAGAGGTAAATGTAATTAATAAATCTATTGTTTTAGTCAAAAAATATTAAGATTTTTTTACATGTTGCTATTACATTTTTAAGATTTTAATGTATAAACGAATTATTTTAAAAACTACGTAAGTCTAACTAGTTACATTTCGAAATTTGTAATCCTTTTATACTTTTTTCAAAAGAAATTTAATTTTCTACTATATCCTTAAACTTAAATTCAATTATTTAATAAATTTTATTAAAGGTCTATAGCAGTGGTGGACAATTTCAACTTGAGCTACCAAGTGGGGGTCAAGAAGGTAAATATAAAATTTGTTCTATATTTTAGAAATAGTTAACAATTTATTAAAACAAATAGGTCCACAAGTACTCTGGGAAATTCAACCTTATTGTACTAAGCCAGTAATACGTATACGATTTCATGGTATGGAATCAGGAAATCACACTTCGTTTATTCGAATAAAAATTTCTAGACTAAATGAAAAACTAAATGAAGTCTTAGTAATACCAGTTGAATTTGAAGTATTCCCACAGACGGGAATTTATATAGCGAATCCAATAATAAATTTTGGCAAAGTGACTAAAAATATTGAAATATTCAATATTAATTTATTAAATTCTGGAAAAGATAAAACTGATATAATAGACTATACTTTAAAAAATGTTAAAGGACTTATATTATTTGATAAAACAAATTTAACACTAACATTAAATCCAAATTTGGCAAATGAAAATACAATAATAAATGGTGAACTAATTATTAAAACTAAGAAAAAAGAAAAAAGTACACAATTTATGAATTTATCTGTTGAAATCCATGCTGAAGTTTATATGGGATCACTTAGTTATGATCCAAATTTGACTGTGTTTATAACTGGAGCAAAAAACTATTCAAAAGATCTAAGAAATTTTATTTTTAAAAATAATTTTAATGTGCCAATAGCTATAACTAATATATCATCAAAAAATAATTATTCTTCAGTTTTTATATTGAAAAGTTTTGGTTCTATAATACTAGAACCTAGTGAAACTAAAAAATTATTTTCAATATCAGTAATAGATAAATCAGCTAATATCAAAGAAATTTTAAATATTGAAACAAATATAACATTATATGAAATTCCAATTGTTATCTGTACTGGAATGTTAAAACGTTATACATCGACTGACAAAGCTAATTTATCGAAATTTATAAATGAAAATGTTTTAGATTTTGGCAATGTTCCATTTGGTGAATATTCGCAACATGGTTTCATAATTATTGAAAATCCAAATCCAATACCAATACAATTAAAAGAATGGAATTATACTAGTGCTCCGGGAATATATTATCATGCTACATTACTTGGCTGCAATTCACTAGAAAATTTATATCAATCAAAAAATGTACCAATAACTGAAAGATTTAATGTATGCCATAAATTGTTACCGAAAGATGTTGCAGTTTTTCAATTAAGTGTTCAATCTTTTGATACATCGTCAGGCACAACAAGTTTTAAAATTCGAACAGAAATAGAGGAAATTATTACAAATGTGGAATTTTTGACTGTTATGGGTAAATTAGAAGTAGATCAAAGTAAACTTCATTTCAATAATTGCTTTCCAGTGAGTAAAATTGATATCATTTTTTATTTTTCCAAATGAATATAATTATACATTTTATTCTAGGGAAAAAGATGTTCTGCTGATATTTCAATACATTCAACTTTTTTAAAGGGAATGCGTGTTAATTCAATTACAGTTAGTGTACCTGGATTAATATTTGAATACCATACACAAAATGGTTTACCAGAAATATTAGCAAATTCTGTAACTGATATTGGTCGTATACATTTTGATCCAAAATCAGTTTGTTTGGATAAATGTTATGTAAATTTAAATGAAAAAGAATATCCAGCTGAAACATTTTTATATACAGATATAATGGAATTAAGACGTCGTACAGAAATCTATAGAAGATTTAAATGGAATTTACAAACAATTACTTTTACACTTAATACAACAGATGTTTGGTTATATAAATTTTATGCTACAGTCGATATTATATGGCCAAAATTAGTTAATGGCCCTCATTTCATAACGACAATTGAAATTGGACAAAAGCAAATTAGTTATATAGAAATAAATAATCCTTTAAATCAAGTGCTATCGGTTCATTTGAGTTTATCAAATCCTGATAAAGCAAAAACTACAAGCATTTCATTACCACTAGAAGTTGTTGAGATTTGTTCAAATTGCTATTTAACAGATCAAGATGTATTTTTCTTAGGAAAATTGAAAAATGAGGTTTTGAAATTAACACTTCAACCAAATTCTGTTTTATCTATACCAATTGAATTTAATTCTAAAAAAGCTGGAACATATACAACTTTGTTACATATTCAAAACAATTTTACAATGTATGAAGCACTTTGGATAATAGCTAAAGCAGTACAACCAGAATTTAGATTTTCTAATCGTAAACCTGGATCTTCTACTCCGTTATATTTTGATATAACTGAAAATTATTTAAACAGTTGTATGGAAAGTGGTAATACAATAGTAAATTCACAACTTTTTCAACCGATAAAAAAATCATTTATAGCCAAAAATATTGGTGAAGTACCAATATTTGTTTCAGGTTTTAAAATAGAGGATTATATATGTGAAGGTTATGGATTTAAAATTTTGAATTGTGAAAGCTTTGAATTAGAGCCTAATTCATCAAAAAAAATTGATATTTCATTTTTGCCTGATTTTACTATAAGTAAAGTTCAAAATATTTTAACAATACAAACAAATTTGTCATATTCAGTGAATTATACGCTTTTAGTTAAACTTCCATTTGAAAAAATGGAAAAATGTGTTAAATTTCTAACACGTCCACACTGGGAAAATTCATATAAAAAGATATCCTTGACAGTAGTTATAGCTGTCTTAATAGTAATATTTTCAGCATCATTTTTACATTCTGATCAAATATTACGAAATCATGTAGAAAATATGTATAAAGACAGAGGACCAGTACATTTGCCATTAGATTTACGAATTGTGACAGCAGAAATTTCAGTTAATCGAGAAGAAATAAAACTGTCTCCTAATAATAAAACTGAAAAAAATCCTGTTAAAATAAACTCGAATATTACTACAAAAAGAAAAAATATAAGAAAAACAAATATAACAACACAACCGGGTATAAGTCAAGAAAAATCTTGGGCAGAAGAGCTCGCAAAAAAGCTTAGTCATAAAAAATCAAATCCGAAAAATACAATTAAACCAAGCAATTCTTTAAAAGAAAATGGATTTATAAAACAAGGTAGGATTAATATAATCTGAATATTTTATTTATTTAAGATTTTTTTTAATTAGACCTTATGGAATCTATAAAAATCACTTTTATTTTAATTCATATTGGAATCAAATATCTCTCATACATTTTTATATTTCTTTATTTGTTTCAAAATAGATGGAAAACCTATTGTATCTAAGACAAATAAAGATAGTATTGAGCCTTCGCAGATAATTGTAAATAATATCAAACCATCTGAAGATTTAGATAAAAAACTAGTGCAACAAATTGATTCGAAGAAAGCAAAAACTCCACTACGTAAAGCTAAAAGTTCACCACCAATCCATGCAAATATCAAAAGTGGTAATTCACCAAAGCAAAACACAGAATGTGATAATAATTTTTCTGTAAAAAAAATATCACCGAAAGAAAAGTTAGAATATCAAATGAATAATAAAAAATCAACAATTTTTCTAAATGAATCTCAAGTTATAATGAATCAAGAATCTTCAACATTAAATAAAAGCTTTAGCCCGATTAAAATTGGATGCAATCAGAAGAAACATGGAAAAACTCCTGGTAGAGAAAGGAAAAAAGAAACTATATCACAAAATAGAACTGAAAAAAAAGTTAATAAATATAAAAATACAGCATTTCAATTTCAGTCACCATTATATAAATCTGATCATGAAAATAAATCTAATATTTTATGGGATGCAAATCACGTAAGTTTTAGTCGTATTGTCAGTCAGAATGCATTAGATACAGAAAACAACATTAATTCTTTGGTTGGCTTTGATAAAATTGATAATAATATATTTGATATTGAACACGACTGGAATGAAGCAGATTTAAAAAATAATGAAACTTTTGGAACTGATGAAAATATAAATTCTCCTATAAATTTAGGACCAATAGGAACTCGAAAATCTCCTCTATCTCAACAGATATGGGAACCTTTACCTGTAGATGATATACTTAGACCAAAGCCACAATTGGCTCAAGTGAATTCTAACATAAATTCTTATTTCACTAATCCATCTCCATGTGTAAATTTACAATATTCTAGAGACAATCAATATTTAGGTGGAACAGCTGGATTACTAAGTCAATTGTTATCAGAAAGTCAACAACAACAGTCTCAATATCAATCAAATGATATACTTTTATCATCAGTACAGAATCATCAAAATGAGAATATAAATGAGGAAAATAATAATTGGTCAAATAATAACTATTTATGGTCTTCAACAAATATTTTAAATGGTATTTCATTAAATGTTGATAATAGGTATGCTAATCATGAAACAAGGACAATTAGACCACCACCGGGACTTACAATTCGCAAAAGAAGTAATAGTACACAACGAGAAAATACAATACAACCACAACAGCAATTAGATGGAAATTATACTAATTTGCCAGATACAGGTTTACTTTATGATCCATTCAGTTCCATAAGTTCAATATGGTCTGAAGCGTGGCATAAAAATAATAAAAAATAGTATAATTAATTCCTAAAAACCAAAAGAACAAAATCATTTGCAATTAATCCAGTTAAGCTCGATTTGAGAATTTGAAAAAAAGTATTTTTTTTATTTACTTTTATATTTGTTAATCATCGATATAATTTCTTATACTGGTGTGCATTATATTATAATTTTTATTAGGAACTGAAATAATTTTAATTTTTAAGGTTTAAAACCAATTTTATTTTTTTTATTTAAAGTATTCTGAAATCGAAAAAATATTTCTTTTATTTTTTTTATTTATTGAAACGAAAACCAAAGAAAGTTCGGTCAGAAGTTACAAAAATAAATTACATTTTTACTTATAAGTAGTATAATACTTATATATTATTTTTTTGACTGAACTGTATGGAGGGAGCTCAAATGGATTTACTTAAATTTTTTCCCTGGTTGTGACTGCAACATGATTGTTCGTTAAAGCGTTGTGAGTTAATAAATATTTCGAGCATCTCAAAGTGTATTATTATTTATATATTCAAAAGATCATTTCATTTTCACTGAAATCAAAACATGGTGAATTTTTTGTTGGTTTACAAAGTTTTCATTTATGCTTAAAACTAAAATTATCCTTTGTTTTTGTTTTACATAAAAAATAAATTTTTGTTCAAAAGTGTTAAATAGCAAAAATAAGAAGGCTGCATGTGAAACGAAAAAAACAAAACATTTTTTATTTTTTTGTGCTATTGAGTTAAGAAAAATTTTTTGTCTCGTGTACTAACAAATAATCTGATTATGGATTGTTTGTAGTAGAAAACTGCAAGTTCTTTTTTACATGATTTTATTTAACTTGCTTTGTATGTACTTATATATTTTTTTAATATGGGGATAAAATAAGCAAACTTCTTAAACTTCTAAGAGAAACTTTACCTATTTATCATTAACTCTTTTATTTAATAAAAGGATGGCTCAGCTGTTGATATAATATTTGAGTATGTAAATTGATTTGGGTAAACGGATTGGGTCATAAAGTGACTTTCCTAGCCTCATTCGTCAATTTCTTCGTTTTTCTTGATTTCTTAATAACAAGAGTCTAATATTTCTTCCATTTTGTTTCTTTTAACTAATATTTTTCTAATTTTTATAGCAGCTCCAAAATAATAATTCAAAGACTTATTAAAACACAAAAAAATGCTTTCACCACCATACACCGAAACCAAAGTGCAAAGGGAACAACCATTACCAATTGAAATAATTCAAACAAAGAATAATTTTAATCTTAATTAATTCAGAAAATTTTTCTGCATATGAATTTTTTTTTAAATTTTCAGTTTGGGTGAGTACCATAGGTCCAGAATTATTTATATCCGGGGTACTAAAAATAAAACAAAAGAAAAATCTTTTATGCTGCACAAAAAATCAAATGAAAAGCACAAAATAAAATCATGTGTCTTATCCTCATTATTACATTAAAAGAATTTTGTAAAATATATTTAGCTGGTCATAAAAATATTTTCCTTTTAAAATTGGCTTAACTCCTATTTTGAAGATTTCAAAAAAATATGATTAAAAAGAAGTAGTAGTTAATAAAGAATGCCAATTAAATGGAAATTAATGACAATAACACGGCTCTGTACTTATTTTCATGTTTACTTACTTACATACTTATTTTTATGTTTGATATTTACAAATTTTTCTGGAATGAAATTGTCACCTCAATGTCAAAAGAACGTTTTGTCAATAATCGCAGTAAAGAAATTAGGGCCAAAACCTCAAAAAAGACGGATTTTTTCAGAAATAACGCTTATTTTCTCGGAGAAAACATCAATTAATTTTGTTAGAATAGCCGTCTCCCATGATAAGTACGCAATATTTCTTCGAAAAGAAGCTCATTGATATGTATTTGCCCTACTGGGATCTTAAAAAAAACTCAAGAATGAGAAAAAAATAAAACAGAAAAAAAATTCATATGCTTAACAAATTTTGAAATGAAAATTAATTCAAATTTGAATCAGCTCACAAGTTTTAATTTAAAATTTTATACTTTAATCATTCAATAAATCAAATTTTACGTAATATATTAGAATACATATGTAGCCTTGCAATTATTTTATTGTTAGACAGAAAAAAATTTTAGCGTTTAAATAAAAGATCTTCAAATTAAGCTACTTAACAAGGGTAGACTTTATTCAAAATATCTTTTTTACTATCAAAAATTCTGTCTATAGCTAAGAAATAACTTAATAAGCCCTCAATAAATTGATGAACTTCTTTCATAATTTTAGGGTGTAGAACAAAATCTGTTCATGATTCTCTTTATTCGCTTTAAATGCCTCGTTAGTTGCCTTTTGTAAATTTTTGTTTTTCAGATACTAGTTGGAAATTCTTTTATGTTTGAAGAATTAGCTCAATGAGTTAAAGAAATCAAATGATGTTTTTGAAATGAACAAAAAACAAAAAATTATGTACATTGAGTGACTTATATTATCCATGAAAAACGTAATTAAAGTTAATTCTTATCAGACGCAGTGCATTTGTAATAAAAAAAAAACTTACCGGTTTTTTATGCATTCAATTTTTACTTAAACAGTAATAATTGTATTAATAGAGATATTTTTCGACAAATGCTAGATTAATTGTGCTATCTAAGAAACATATGTTATGTTGGAAAAGATTTCTTACAAAAGAATAAAGTATGTACGAGGATGCTACACGATCACGTTCACAAATTTTCAAAATTACCGGTAAAAAGTGTAAAGAACAGGAAATTTAGGCAATTTTTTAATTCCTTATCAAACTGCACTCTCGGGCAGTTTTACTAATCCATGCAATCATTATGACAGCTTTTACTTTTAAAAATTTGCGGATACTTTAAGGAACACAACTATAGTGTGACCATCTAAAAAAAGTGTGATTTTTTAAAAAAAAAAAAATGTTGCGCAGAATGCTTTGAAATTTGGCAGAATATTTTTGCATAAATGAAAATCCAAAGTAATTTTTTGAAATAAAAATATTGGCTTTTTAGCAAGTTATCCATCAACCCCATAACAAAAGAAAAAGTTCTCACACTGCTGCAGTGATTCTGGCTTTCAGAGTGCCCGGAACCAAAAAAAATCGTTAAACAAGAAGGTATTGCCTATACTAGAGGCTCCCAATCTTTTTATACGACGCCCTTCTTTAAACAAAAACTATGCTTGCTCTAACATGCATTAAGATTACTTTATTTGTTATTAAAGAAAACTCCAAAAATCATCAAAATGGTTTATTTTTCTTTTTTAGTATTTTTTATTAGAACATATAATAGTACATTGTAAAATCAATAAGAAGGATAAGCTTGATTTTCTAAACATAACTTTACAAATCGAGACTGGCCGAACGATATAAATAAAAAATTTAGAAAACGAAAGAGCGGGAAGCATGGTGAAGGAATATTCAATTATTTTGCGTGCAGATGACCTGTCCTGTCCGCCTATACTTACGATTGTGAAAAATAATTAAAATGCGACAAAATGTCTGATTTTAGAAAAACAAGTTGAAATTTTCTTAAAAAGCTGATTGTTTTTGGCCTGGCAAAATTATATTTTTTATCCAATCATAAAACTGATAGAAAACAAATACTAAATTAGCAAAGCCAAAAATCAAATCGATTGAAAGATTTGCTATCGAGTTACAGCTTAAGCCGTTTTGACAAACGTAGTTTTGAGAAAAACGTATTTAAAACCAAGTAACGTATCTTTGTAACAGAAGAGCAGATGCTCTTTAGAAGGATGTTACGCAAAAACTATTGTATTATATTTGAGATCTTTACTTGACCGAAAAGTTGTAAATGCGAGGTATACTTGTGTACCATGTCATGATGGAAGTATCTGAATTTTTTTGTCAATATTTTATTTACAATATTTATTGAATTTAGTAAGACACAACTGTAATTTTCTTTGGCTTTTGCTAACGTATTCATACAACATGCTTATTGAATTGGAAGCTTTGAATTATGCTATAACTTTTTTTAAAAAAATATTTTTAAAGACATTCAAAAAAATATCTCTACATAACCTCCAAATAACGACTATAAATAAATTTATTACTTCTACACTTTTGAATAGGCAGAAATCATCAATCATACGATTTATTAATAACCCCCCCCCCCCCCCCCCCTCCCCACCCCATTTTCTTAAAATTATGAATAAAATACAAAAAAGCATTGGATAATTAAGGAATTGTTTTTGTGCTAAAAAACAGCTTCTGTGTAGATGTAAAATAAGATAAAAACTAAAAATTTTGTTGTTAACATTTTTTATATGATAAGGCATAAAATAATTTGCAGTGATTTTGGTTTTTATAAGATCTCAAGAGACAACTTTGAGTTTTGTATTCTAAGGTAAATTATTGATTTT
Source organism: Acrocera orbiculus (assembly GCA_947359355.1). NCBI lineage: Eukaryota > Metazoa > Arthropoda > Insecta > Diptera > Acroceridae > Acrocera > Acrocera orbiculus. Next base: position 25,776,299 of record OX375756.1, on the reverse strand, counting down.
TTACTGGATGCCTATGGATGTCCTTTGTTCCGATGTTTATGTGTCTAGTATTGACTGTCCACAAAACAAAGCGGGAACATCGATATTCTATTAAAAAGGTAGATATGAAACTAAAGCATATTTATGTATTAAAATAAATTTTTATTAATTATATTTGTACTGTTCCTTTTTATTGCATTTAAAAATCTTTTTATTTTACTAAAGAATTTATTTATTAATTTAGTTTAATTTGTTTTTTTGCATTCAGATTTTGCGTTGACTTAAAGAGTAATTGAATTTTATATTTATTTAGAATAGTAAGAAAACGCACTTCTAAAATATCCTTACAATTGAAGTACTATATAAATTTTATATTGGATGTTATAAATACGGCCAAATAGTTGCTCTAGTCCCAAATAAACAAACAAAATTCTTTTCTTTTTTTTAAACAAACAACACACATTTTCCCACTAGAAATATACATATGCCGAAATTGCAAAATATTTTAAGCCACAATTGAATTTTAAGTGTCTTAAAAACAAAAAACTAGGCCCAATCTCTGTATAAAATTAATTATTTTATAAATATACTAAATTAAGACACATATTACAATCATAAAATTCGATAAAATCTTTAAACTATATAACTTTGGGGTTAGCTGTAATGATTTATTAATGTCTTTCTTTGGCTAAATCACCAATCAACTCAACTTGCTCTTAATTTTTTTTTTAAAACAGAAAAATAATTAAAAAGGGTCCAAATATATTTAAAAACAAATGCATAAACATTTGAAAGGTGGAGTTATGCATCTGCACACTGTGGCTATATTTCATTTGCAGGACAGCGCTTCTAATTACACAGTTTAAACTACTTAGGATAAAATTTATGCTTTTAATCAAGAATATATATAATTTTAAAATGTGATGTTTTACTTGAGTATAGGGAACTATAAAATTTTGGGGTTTTTAAAAAAAAAATGTTAGCATTGCTCTTTTTTATGATATTGAGTTAAGAGTTAAACAGCTGCTAAGATATTCGATTTAAAAAGTTATGAATAGCATTTTGGATGTATTTTTGGTGTTTTTTTAAAGAGCATTTATACTCAAAAACGGTGATTATCGAAAGAAAATCTATAAAATAAAACAAAAATAGATATTAACACTTAAGCAGATAGTTTTTTTATAACAAATTTGAAAGTCGTATAAATTAAGTGTGGGATGATGCATGCAGAAATACATAGATTTACAAGTCAACCAAATTTTTAATTAATGAATAAAAATTAGTAAATCAGTTTCAATAACATCACAAAGATTTTTTTGTTGTATTTTTAAGTTGGGACTGCAGGAACAATTATGAAAATGATAACCAGGTAGCGGTATACAAATAACTCTTGAATTTTTTTGGTTTTGCTTGTGTAACTTGAGGCAGTTTTTTTGCACCCATTCTTCTCATTTCTTGTCATTGTAATTAGTACAAAATTAAAAAATTGATTTTAATTTTTAGAGTTTTTGTTGCTGAATAAATAATAAATTTATTTTAGAGTCCAATTTAAAAATTTGAGGACATATTAGAGATTTATAATCAGTATCTGTGGAGCTTGGCTGAAGAAAGAAGAACTGAAAGTACTTATATCCTTAAAAAAATAATCTAAGGCAACAAAGAGCCTAAACATTTTTATAAAAATATGAAAACTTTGAAAGTGGCTTCAAATTCACTGTCAGGGATAATGAAAAAATTATTTAAAACGTGATGTTAAGGGGGTGGTATGGCTTAGCACTTTTGAAAAATCAAATTCTCTTTTTTTATCTTCTCTTATATTTCAGCAATATAATCCCAAAATTTGAAATCGATCCAAGTAAAACTGTCAAAGTTATTAGGTAATTAAAGGCATAAATACTTATTTTAAAAATTTTTCTCGCGTTTTTCTCAAAACTAATTTTCCAAAGTCGGTGATCACCGTCATTCAAAAAGTGCTGATACTGATTCACTTCAAATTTGGTACACATTTTCTACATAAAAAATACCTTCCCCCAACGTTGAGTTTTAGAATTTTTTTTACATTAAGGGGGCTTTCCACTTACAAAATTGCGGAATTTTTCGTGAAAAATAGCAGTTTTTATTTTAAATGAGCACCAAAATTTTTTAAATAAAAAAAAAGTAATCAGACAACGTTGGAGGAAGGATTTAATAGTACTTTAATATAATTTTAAGTGTTTTTGATTTTCAGGAAGCGTAAGCTTCGACTTAGTTAAAAAATTTCACTGTCCACTTTCACTACAAATCACTACAAAACCAAAAAAATTATTCATATTTTTGTTTAGTAATTTTATTTTTTGTTAAAATTTTATATAAAATTTGAAAAATATTACGCTTAAAAGATGACAGCTGTATAAAATTATTGTTGATCATAATTTCTAATATTACCAAAAGGACATTCTTTAAGATACTCCTTAACAGTTTGACAAGCCTCATTTGTTTGCCATTGCCTTTTTGGACAGTTAAGAGTTGTCATTGAACGAGCACAATCCAAAAGCATAGCCCAACGTGGAATACATTGGCCCGCTATAATATTATTTGACATATTTCTAGTAGCATTTGCAACTAAATTAGTTTTTATATAGTCAAAATTTTTATAGTAGTTGTAATTTATTTAAAAAATAAACCTAACAAAGTGCATTTCCGAAATGATTTTTCCATAATTGGAATAAAATCCCTGGAATTACCAAACGCTGCCTGAATTGCAGGACCGACTCGATCCATAAAAAGTTGTCCATTCGAAACGATTCCAATATTATTTAAAATGCATTTGGCATAACACTAGTTTTGGTAAATAATAATTAATTAAATTATAGTTATTATAGTAAATATAGTTTACATTTGGTGTAACAAGTGATTCCTTATCCCGTGTCAAAAATTTATTACATACTGAAACCCTTGTTCCAAATGATACTTCTGGCATTTGACAGCACATTTTCAAATTCTATTTAAAATATAAATACATATTAAAAACAGGATATAGGATTTATAATTTAGGTTTTTATAGATGATGAAATTTGACACAGTTAAATTTTCAAATTGGCATCAAAGAAGACTATCAAGTTTATTTTATCCATTTTCTGTAGGTGTTTTCTAAAAATCAATTGAATATAGAATTAATAGCATAACTGTTAAGCTAACTGTTAATGCAGAGATTCATCCAAGATCCAAGTGATACTTACAAATTTAACAACAAAGGCTTTACTTCTAACTCTAATGAAGTAAGACACTCAGGCTTATAAGATTTAAAAATAATCCAGATTAGAATTAACTTTTTAACGCCATTCATAATGTAATTAAGTCACTTAACAGCTTATATCAAGATTAGGTAAAAGTATTTACTACAAGAACTTATGCGAACATCGGCATAAGTAATATTACCTTTTACGAAAACAAACACAATTGTCGAGTTTAATAATAATACCTTTTATGTATATTTCGTTTTAATCTTTTGTTTTTTTTTAATTAGGAGTTAAAGAATTTGGACGCTAACGTATGTTATTAAATTTAGTAATTCGACGGCTTCATTTAGGTCAATTAGAAACAAAGAAAAAAATTGTATTCATCATACTTCCAAATGGCAAAATCTATTCCTTTTCTTCTAATGATTAAGAAATCTAATTTAACTTACAGCTTGTGGAGGAGCATGATAGCAATCAAAAGCCAAATTTTCCGAAACCTGCCAAAAAAAAAGTCAAAAAAGAAATTAAACTGATATTGATAAGTGTAATGAAAACTTGCCAATAGTCCACAGAAAATTATTAACACACCGAACCAAAACATTTTATCTAAATAAAGAATTAATGACACTTTCTGCTTTTATATATAAACAAAACCAAAGCTCTTTTCACGCCACAATGAACTGTAATGATATGATTTTAATGTAATTGCTGTTAAAATTAAAAATACGTATTTTAAATTTTCGAAAAAACATATTCAAAAAATATTTAGTTCTATGGTAATGACCATCCTCAAAACCATCTAATGATTCTAAATAGTTTTATGATGTAAAAATTGATGAACCTTCAGGTTTTTATATTAAATTCAGTTTTGAAAAAAAAATTAACTTCCACTTAAACCGGAAATGATATTTTTGACTATTATTATGAAAAATATAATTAATTTGTTAGTTAATTAATTGCTTTGAAAATAATGGAAATATATAAATTTTGTAATTTAATTAAAAAAATTTGCAATTTTATTTCAATGTAAAGGGAAGAATAGTACAACGAACTATTGGTTTTTTAAAGATATAATTTAAAATAAGTAAAATTAATAATCATCACTAAAATCACGTGTTATGAAATAACTTTTGTGGGACTAACAGGTAATAAAAATTCATTTGTTCCTCGATTTGCAAAGCTTTAAATTAATTTATTTTTTGAAAATAATATTGCTCTAATTATTTCTTGAGTGTTACTTGGGTACAGGAAAAAAAGCTTGAATTATTAAAGGGAAAAATATCAGAATTTAAGAAAATTATTTTAGTGAGTGTTCAA